>JALGBA010004195.1:977500-2177500 GCA_023970755.1 Azemiops feae
TGAGGAGGGGGCCATGGGGGGAGGTGGGGCTGGGGCGACGGCACACGTGCCCACAGAGAGGGCTCCAAGTGCCGCCTCTGGCACGCATGCCATAGGTTTGCCACCACTGTCTTAGACTATGGCTAAGGAAAAAAAATCCAGGTTTTAATTTCTACAGAGCAACTGTTAATCGATGCTAACAGTACTGAGTTAGATATGTGACTTAGTACATAAATCAGATTCTCAAGCTCCTTTAATTATCTACTCTATAGGAGCGCAGTGGCTCACATGGTTAGGAGGCTGAGCTGACAATCGGCAGGCTCGCGTTCAAGACCCAGTTGCTGCCACATAGTGGGATGAGCTCCCATCACTCGCTCCAGCTCCTGCCAACCCAGCAGTTCAAAAGTCAGTGACCGTGAGTAGATAGATGGGTATCAATTGGGTGGGCAACTTAATAGGGACATGAAAGGACCCCCCCCCCAAAATGGGCATCCCTGGGCAACAGTGATGTCACTGGCTAATATTTCAACCTGGAAATGTTTTGGTGCTCCCAATAAAAGTGCAGTAGCATCTACTCAATGCCCTTAAATCCAGATCCTTTCTCTACCTCCCCTTCTGAACCTGGCTTTGAAGTTGATGAATTCTTGTATGGGACACCTCCAGGAAATCTGGCTTCAGAAATTCCCCAAAGAGAATAGCAAACCAAAAGATACTTATGTACTGTTGCCAGGAAAGCAACCATGCCAAAGAAGGTTTGTATCAGGGTTTAACAAAATGGAGCCCTATGGCGAAGCATCTTTCAGCCTAGTTTTATGCAGTCCTTGGATTGCTTTGTGATTCTCTCCACAATCATTCCCTTCAGCTCCCTGGTGTGGGATACCTGTTCGGTCCATGCAACCTGCTGCTTTAGAAATGAGAGTGAAAAGTGTCAAAAAGATTTAAAAAGGGGGATATCAGAGGCAGAACATGAATCCTGCTCACAGTATAGTCTGCAGGAAACTATCCCTAAGAGGGACAGCAAATGGAAATTCGCCTCCGTGCTGATCCTAGCTCTTGGAGATACCCTTCCGGAAGCTAAGAAGCTAAGGAATATTATAAAAGGCAAGACAATTACCTTCCCTGTAAAACTAGACAATATCTTCTAAAGCTTGAATGTGACATTTAGGTTTGTTGTTGGTCATTATATTTATATCCCACTTTCCTTGCCCCAGCTCAGGACGGGACATAAGCCAGGCTCAGAAAGAGTTGATAACCGCACAGCATCCCAGGAACGTCGGTTACTCCACAGGTATCTATCTGCAGAGCATGTCAAAAGTCAATACAGTGGCTGCAATGGTGCACCCCTCGCATGGTACATGGAACACCACTTTTATGTGAGCTGCACTGTTTTCAATCTGCTTCTGGGTGCAAATCAAGGGGTTGTTATCACTGTTAAAACCCTTTAAGATATGAGTCTAGGATTTCTGGGGAACCACCTTGCCCCAATGGGACTGGCCTGCCCCACTTGCTCCAGCAGAAAGGGACCCCATCAGCCAAGGGATTTCAGCCAGCAGGCTTTAAGGGAAGAGCCTTTTCTGCTGTGCCCCTCTCTTTGGAACACCTCGCTACTGGAGGTGAGATCCACCCCCAGCCTTCTGGTCTTCTGAAGGAACCTTAAGACTTGGCTCTGCCAGTTGACATGGGACCCTGATGGAGGTGCTTCACACGGCAGGCGCTTGGTGCAGTGACAGGGAAAGCACTATCTCCTCTCCACTCAAGCTTGTAGCTTTATAGTCTAATATAATCCTCTGTCATTTTAATTGTTCTTGTGTTTGTCGCTGTCCTTATATTTGCTAATTTTATTACTTTGTAAGCTACCCATTCACTCTAGACAGCGAGATGGGCAGCAAATAAATTTAATTAATAAATAAATAAATAATAAATACATTTATTTAATAAATAATATAATTTATTATTTATACATACAACAAACAAATACATTATTCATTGTATGTATAAATAATAAATTATTATATTATATTATTCATTATATATAATATAAATAAATTAATTAAATAAATAATATAATTCATTTATTATTTATACATACATGCAATAAATTAATAAATACCCTTTTATGAGCATCACACACTGAAGCACATAAAAAATGTGGGGCTGTAACCACACCATTGTAGATGGCATCTTGGCATCTTTTACCATACCTGAATATAGCTGAATCTAGATTTAAATCTGAATCTCCCCAGTCCATGTCCAACACTTTAGCCTCTATATAGCAAAGGATTGCTTTCAAACATATTCTCATTTTTTCCCATTTATATTTAATAATGTTTTTCCATTAGCGTCAGGTTCCAAAAACCAAGAAAGATGCGCAGTTACTTCTAAGCATTTTCCTCACCTACAGGAAGAAATCTTGCCAAACTAAAGCAATTACTTGCATCATTAAAGATATACTCTGAGAACCTCTATGGAGAGCTCTTAGCTCTCTTGCTCCCTGTCAAACTGTCTAAATTTTGCTCTCTCTTGGTCCTCTGGAATGCAGCCCCTCCCTCCTGGGAATCCAGACTACATTCCACCACAATCGACTATGGAGATTTTCAGTCATCCAGGTCAGAGGTCACCAATCTTTTGTCGGTTGGCGGACTGGAGGAAAAGGGAGGGGGAAGCATTTTACATGTGGGCCACAAGCACGCACATGCCGCAAATGGGGCGGAGCTAGCACCTGCGTGATACTCACTAGCCCTGCCCCGTTCTTGCATGGCGCAGTGCTTTGTTTCTGTGCCCCGCGGCGTGGCAGTGGCCATTTTTGCACCTTGTAGCGCCGCAGTGACCCATTTTTGTGCCCCGTGATGTGGCAGCATCCATGTTTATGCCTTGCAGCACAGCAGCGGCCCGTTTTCGCACCCTGAGGTACGGTGGCGGCCCATTTTCGCGCCCCGAGGCACAGCGGCGACTCATTTTTGCACATCGCAGCTGCGCGCTAGCACAAGTGAGGGGGTGTGTGCACATACGCGCGCACACTGGCCAGCCTGTCCCGCGAGCCAGTGGCCGTGGCCCACAGGTTGGGGACTCCTGATCCAGGTCATGGTTGTCCCAAAGGTGCTTTTTCAAATGGCAACTGGACTTTTTTTGTTTTTCCTTGAAGACATTTCACTTCTCATCCAAGAAGCTTCTTCAGTTCTGAAGTTTTTCATTCTTTCTCAGCAGATGACTCAAATAAATCACCAAAACAAAAGTGAATAACTCCTATTTACTTTTACTCTCCACAGGATTTCTTTCCCTGAGCCTTAAGAGGTAATATAATTCCAACGTAGCACTAAAAACACAGTTCATATGTTATTCTAAAATACAGCGTGGTTCATTTGGTTTTAGCTTAGCATCCTATGCATGCCTCCCATTCCTGGCTTAACAGAGTGCAATTAAATAATCCATGACTTAATATAATGCCAGCCATATAATTCTTGTACGCCAGTGAACAATATCCTGTGGCATTTCCCATATTTCATTAGCTCCAACAGCCATTTTTCAGTATTCCATTAGCAAACTCCATATTATACCAGAATATTTGAGAACTGATGTGTATCTATAAATAAAGCTTTAAAAAAAGAAGAAGCTTTAAAAAAGAAGAGTGGAATGGGGGAGGAGATGAAGCTCCAGGAAAAATGCATGAAAATACAAGTAACTCAGAGGAAAAGGGAAGACAAAGTTGGGTGGAACTGAATTCCTGGATGAAGGAAACAGAAGGAGCAGCCATCTTGCCTCCAAGCAAAATCTCAAGTGAATGAATTCCACTGCAGGCAAGGTTTTGATGAGACGAACTTGGTGACAGTGCTCTGCTTTACATAAAAATGGAGGGGGAGAGAACTGACAGCTCCAACATCTTCTGAGCCCTAGGGCAGTCTTACCCAGAAAGCAGAAAACAAGTTGTCAGTCCCACAAAAGCAACACAAATGGAAATATAGCAAGGGGGAGCTGGAGGTTGAGAGAGAATAAGAAAAGCAAAGGAAAGGGCCAAGATACCCTGCGTGGACTCATCCCCTCAATGCTGTTGACTAATTAATTGGCCTTAGTCTACCACAGGGTAAATTTTTCTGCCTATACATTTATTTCTGAGAATGGCTCTCCTTCCCCTTCACTCTCTCAACATTTCTTCCCATGTGCTGCAGGCAGAAGGAAGGAAGATCAAATCCATCTTTGGTAAGAGCTGCAACCCATTTTCTGAATGGAGGCTAGTTTTAATGCTTAGGTCAGGGGTCTTCAAACTCGGCACGCTGGCTGAGGAATTCTGGGAGTTGAAGTCCATGAGTCATAAAAGGGCTGAGTTTGAAGACCCCTGGCTTAGCTCAAGGAATATCTCCTAACTGAATAGTGGCAGTCCTCGACTTAACAACCATTCGTTAGTGACCGCATTACAACAGCATTAAAAAAAAAGTGACTTAGGGCTGGTCCTCACACTTACGACAGTTGTAGCATCCCCATGGCCACATGATCAAAATTCAGGTGCTTAGCAACTACTGGTAGCATATGTTTACAATGATTGTACCATCCTGGGGTCATGTGGTTGCCACAAGCAAAGTCAATGGGGGAAACTAGATTGCTTAACAACCGCATGAGTCACTTGGCAACTGTGGTGATTCATTGAACAACCCCGGCAAAAAAGGTTGTGAAGTTGGGCATGATTCACTTAACAACTGCAAGGGAAATTCAGATCCCAATTGTGGTCATAAGTCAAGGACTACCTGTCATCCTTGTTATTGGGTTTGTGCCACTTAGCCAGCCAACAGCTGATGTCTCTTTTAGAGCTAGGATAGAGATCTAAAGTCATAATTAACCTGCCACCCTTAGGAAGGTTGAATATCTACAATGGCTACTACAACCACAGTCTGTTCCAAATATGCCTACTGACTGTACTGAACCTCAGTACATATATTTTCACTCTCTTCAAGTCACCTCTACTAACAAGCTATTATCAGTATGTTCCTCTTCGTGTCACACTTGGCACATCTCTGTCTCATTATCTAGTGCTGGTTAAAAGCACAAATGCCATGAAAGACAAATTCTCTGTCCATCAGAGAAAATTTCATTGCCTGGGGAAACCCACTGTGTGGGTCAAGCCACTGCCGGAAAGCAAAGCTGTGGAGGATGTTCCTATCCTTCTCACTGCACTCACAGCGATGTTCCTACCCTAATCACTATCATCATTGATTAAGTAATAATTCATTCATCCATCCATCCACTCATTTTATACATTGCCTTTTTATGTAGGTGAACACTCAACTCCATATGGTTTAGGGATGAGTATGTGTGAGATTTTAGGGATGCTGGGAAAATAATGGAAGGAGGGTAGGCATGAACTCTCAAGAGACAGAGGCTGAGTTATTTGGCAGGTTATCTCATAAAAGACAACTCAATCCAGAACAGTGTTTTTCAATTTTAAGATGGTCGACTTCAGCTCCCAGAATTCTCCAAAGGGGAAAAGAGGTAGAAGAAATACGGAGGGAAGGTGAAGGTGAAAGTGAAGGTGAAGGAAAGGAGAAGGAAAGGAAAGGAAAGGAAAGGAAAGGAAAGGAAAGGAAAGGAAAGGAAAGGAAAGGAAAGGAAAGGAAAGGAAAGGAAAGGAAGCCTGAAATAGTCTTCCCTTTGGAGCCTGAGAGATGTTACTCAGGTGAATTAAAATGTTATTTATAGAGAAATAAAAATTGATTAAACAAATTGGCACTTCCATTTTCGCTTCTCAGGATTTACCAGCATCCCTGATTTCTTTTTCCTACACCTCTCTCTTGCTTTGTTTGCCAGGCTAATTCCTCTGTCTTCCTGTGTTGACTTTTCAATTCAGGTCCAACCCTTTCCCAAGACTATGAGTAAAACTGACATGAGGCATCAAGTCAGACTGTTGGGCAGACTCCAGGAAAAATCTTCTCCAGTCCTGCCAACTCAAGTTGGGAACTGAACCTGGGTTAGAGACTTTTTTTGGCCATAACTAAAACTAAAGTCTTTCCTGGGAATAAATGAAAGTTGCAACTTTCAGTGAGTATTTTTACTATAAGAACTAGGGAAGCTATTAAATAAGACACAGCCCTAAATATAGTAGAACCAAGGTTCAATCTTGGTCTCTTTCTTCCTTTTGTATGGCCTAACAGGATGATAGCCTCAGACTTTGAGTCTGCAATCTGCACAATGCTATTGCATTGTACTGCGTAAAGGGATGTCTTCTTCCAATAACAGTCAATAACACTGAGTAAAGCAGACTCATACCAAGTCCCTTTCTCAGGAACTGTTATAGCAATAGCACTTAGACTTATATACCACTTCACATTGCTTTATAGCCCTCTCTAAGCAGTTTACAGAGTCAGCATATTGCCCCCAGCAATCTGGGTCCTCATTTTACCAACCTCGGAAGGATGGAAGGATGAGTCAATCTTGAGCTGGTGAGAACTGAACTGCTGGCAGTTGGCAGAATTAGCCTGCAATACTGCAATCCAACCACTGTGCCACCATATGTATGTATTGCTATTGCAAATGGACACCATCAAAACTGACACTAGCCAGAGCATAGAATAACTTGAAGAAGTAGTGCAATCTTTGCAACCCAGAGAATAACCGATTTCACTCTTTGCTATAAAGCACATTCTCTCCTTTCCCTTAAGTATATATTCCCATTGATGGAGCCACAACACATTGTCTCTGGTACCCATTCTCCTTCCTAGACAAGCTGCAGAAAAAAATGATATCCTTGCAAGAGGTGGGCTACTATTGTTATAATAAGCACCAAATTTAAAATTGTAGTTCAGAACTAATTTTTCCTTTAAAAAAAATTAAGAAAATCTGTACTTCAGCAGGAGGAAAACCTAGATTATTTGTTTTAGCTTGGTTCGCAAGATATTTATCTCACACAGGCTTGTTGAGTCTCTCAGTCAATGTTACTAGTGAGCTAGAGATCTCGAGAGTTTGAAGAAAAGCAGATTTAAATTTTTGCTGTGTTAGCAAAGCAGGCATGTGATTATTACTAGCAGAAAGACTGCCAACTGCTCCAGCAGATGACATCGTCCCTTTGTGAGTATGGATTACAAGTGTTCACACCATATTTATCCCAAAGCTAACAGTTATTGTGATTTTAACACTAGTCTTACAACTTTGCTTTTCCAAACCCTAACCATTGAGATCATGGTCAAGCCAACATTACCCAGACCCAGTGCTTTTTATTTTCAATTTTGACTGAAATGAATAACTGTTTTTTTTTCCCCAACGTATCGCTGGTACCTCTCCTGACACATGTTTTTAAAAAGAGCTCCATGGATATTTCCATAAATTCATTCTTAACAAATGCCAGCTGGCTGCATTCTTATTGGCCCAGTACAGGACTCAATCCTCTTAACCAACTACTAGAATTAAGAGGACATATACTAAGAGAACTTGCTTTGCTCTTTAGGCACATCTGTGTTTTGTTACTGTTCACACAATAACAATTTGTGAGGGACATACCATGAAAAAGAGAAGAAGGTTCCCACTGGGCCACAAAGGTTCATCTATCCATCATACTGTACCATCTTGGTGCTCAACTGCTTTGAAACTCATCAAATTTGGTACTCAACTATTTTGATATGAAAATTTTGTTCCGGTACTCATTGTTTGTTGATACTCAACACACAAGCTTGTATTTGTCGGTGTCTCATTACATTATTCCTTGTGGGGAAAATTTGTTTGGTACTCATCATTTTTGGTTCTCATTGAACCTCATGGAACCGATTAACGATGAGTACCATATACTCATGAATATGAGTACTACACTTCATCCTGTTCTGATCAAACTGATACTTTTCACACAAAAACGATACAGTATAAAGCTGCATCTCACCAGTATTGGTCATCTATAACTGATTTTCAATGGTGGGTTGCATTATATCTGACATTTAGTTTTCATGGCTAATAAACATTCATAGAAGGCCTCCTCCCAAATGAATATACACATGGTCTTCAACTTACGACCACAATTGGGACCGGAGATGTTGTAGTTAAGGGGCGCAATTAAGCAAGACATCATGTGATGACAACTTATAACCTTCCCTGGTGGCTTTCCCATTACCTTTGCTTGTCAGAAGCTGTCTGGGAAGGTCGCAAGTGGCAATCACATGACTGGAGGATGTTGCAATTGTTCTTAAGTGTGAGTTGGTTGCCACACACCCAAATTGTGATCATATGACCACAGGGACACTGTGCCAGGTAAGTTTGAAGACCGGTCATAAGTCACTTTTGTCATCACCATTGGAATTTATAATGGTCACTAAATGAATGGCCGTAAATTGAGGACCACCTTATATCTCATTTACTTTTAGAGTCTCCCATGCAGGTGACTATGGACACTTCTTGCTGAGTGTTTCAGTTTATCATGTCCATCGATCAGCATCCCATAATGTTGCCTTTAAAGCATCATAGCTTTTGTCAGGTTAGCTTTTGTTAAACTTACTGATTTGCAAAAATACCCTGGAAAGGACTCTGAGGTTGAGTCATTAGCACTGGAACAAAAAGAGATGTCTTTGACTCATAGTTGTTTTTTTCCCCCAGATTGGGTTAAATGTCCATATAAGAAGTATCTAAAGCAGTACACTCCAACAGTCACACTTACGTCGCTGAGTCTCTCTCTCGAGCTGCTCCGATGAAACCCTTTAGATTCTCCGCTTGCACTTTCACTGTCACTGTCTCGGCAGCTGTTTTGGCCTGGATTAAGCTGCAGAACAAAAGTAAGAAATAAAAGTTTACAGTCTGTCTAAGAAAGATATTTGAAGGCATCCATTCCAGCCTGGAGATAAAGCACAACAGTCGCTCTATCAAGCCATCGGTTTCAGCTCAGTAATTTTGTTGCCTAAGGCAAAAAGTGAAATAACATCCATTCATAGATGTTAATTGAATCTTTTTTTTTTCCAACTTTAATAATGATAAGCTATGATCCAGCAATTTTGAACATAATTTGGGGGTGAAAGGAAGGTTATGTGGCAGATTGCCTTGTTCTTTTCATGTAATTCCCCAACATGATGCTACATCTAAGGACCAAATCGTGGCTGGTAACAACAAACAAAAGAAAGCATAAACATCTTCATTTCTGCTAATCTCTTTCTCATCACAAATTTTGTACCCCGTAGAAAACTTGGATAACATCAACCGACTGCTCAACAGTAATTTGGAAAAAAATGCAGTTCCGTGATCAAGTATGTGCTCTGTATATTTAATCTCTGAGATCTCCAGAAAATGCTGGAAAAACTCTTGCCAAGAAGTCTGATAATCCACTGCCAGATATTATAGACAGCCCTGGACTAGAAATGTGAGCTATGTTCTTTCCTAAAGGATTTTGTGACTCAACGTGTGGGATGCAATCAGAGGCTAAATGCCACCAAATTCAGCGCAATATCCAAGGAGAAATGTATTGGATTGCATTTTTCATCATGGAGAAAAGCTACCTAGGTAGTCACTAAAGAGTCGACAATGACTTGATGGTAAGTAATCATCATCACCACACTAGGGAACATAACATACCTGTGAGTATTTCATTTTGGGTACCCGTTCACAGCTTCTACCACGGTTTGAAATTATGAGTTGTAATAACGAAAGCACCTCCATCCCCAAATACAAATATATGCCCTATCGTATAAATTCTTCAGATTCAGTTATCAGATTCTCCATCAACCAGCTATTTTGATTCTATGGCCCTACATTGGAATGATCTTGTATAGAAGCAAGCTTCTTCATAATATACCAACAAAGGAACTGACATTTTGCCATTCAGCTAATTGTGAACAAATAAATAGACAGATGGATACTTCACCATCAAATTATAGACAGTACATGTTATTTCAATCTACTAGTCTCTGACCACAATGGAAATTGAATATACAAACCACCCATTCATATACAATTATTTCTTCATAAATACAGTAATTTGGGTTTTTAATCTTTTGAAAGACCCTGCTTCCTTTCTAGTGCAGCCGGCTAAAATGGCTATGCACACAATTTAAGCATATGCATGTATAATCAGGTAGAGACTTTCGGGGGGAAATATGACAAATTGAAGAGAAGGATGGGATATTGCCCACATATTCTCTGAACAGCTGCATTTTTCAAGAAGACCAAAGGACAGTAATTTTCCATGGTTTGACTGCTGGGAGACAACAGGATCAGCAATCCTGTGAACAACTATGATGAAGCCTTTTAGAGCAGTGGTCCCCAACGTTTTGGACACCGGGGACCAGTTCCATGGGGGAAAAAATCCCATGGACGGGGGTGGTAGTGTAGTTTTGCGTGCTACCTAGATCCCGCACATGCACAGATGAACCTTCGCTCACTTGCGCGGCCTGATTCCTAATGGCCGTGGACTGGTGGCAGTCCATGGCCCGGGGTTTGGGGAACCCCTGTTTTAAAGGACCCTAGGTTTGTAAACCTCCCTTGCTAGTAACTTTTGGAAATTGCCTATTAACTATTTTAAAGCCATTAGAGACTTTCCAAACAGTACCTTGGGATGTTGGGTGAATTTATGTTGAAGTCTTAACAAAAGAAAAATTAATTATAAGCTCAAGAAAGAAAATGAAATATATAGCAAAAAGCTAAATAAGATTTTGACCTAACAAAGTTATAAACAGATTGAGGATCCAGATAAATTTGGACTATTGACTTTTGCTACAAGATTTTAGAATTAGTTATAAAAAATAAAAGACTTCTCGGGGAAAACAGATTCGTTTTGGTTATTGCAAGATGGTAAGCAATTTTATGTTTTTAAAAATTGGATACTAGAAGGGATGAATATTTCTAAGAACAGGGGGGGAAAATACCAACCTGCTTTTATTTTTTCAGACTTACAAAATGATGCATGTCATGATGGGTTTGCCCACTCACCAAACATAGATATAACCAAAAGCAAACAAAAAACTGGTCTATCTACTAGTTTACAATCTAATAACTCCATTTCTTGGCGTTATGTAGAGTCCTGGCCTTTCTTGAAAATACAATTTATGCTTGAAGATGATGGTTTATTTTGCAGAACACTAGCCTAACATTTATTTTCTTTAAGTAGAAGAATGTTAAAAATGAATTAATTAGGTGAGGAATCTAATGAGCATCATATCATGCTGTGCTACTCTGGAAGCCCCATTTCTAGGGAGAAAATGCTCTTTTTGAGCAAATAAGCCTTCTGTTTTCTATTGAGAGACTTCTGCTATATTGATTTTTTTACTGAAACAGGAGCAGAAAATCCAGTTAGTAAGAAGCTGTCCACGGTCCTGAATTCCATGACTTCTACTTAAGGGGTTAGGACAGGGGTAGGCAACCTTGGCTCTTTTATGACTCGTGGACTTCAACTCCCAGAATCCCTGAGCCAGCATGGCTCAGCTTGGAAACCTCTCCCTTTACCCTCAGCATGGCTGGCTCAGGAATTCTGGGAGTTGAAGTCCACGAGTCATAAAAGAGCCAAGGTTGCCTACCCCTGGGTTAGGATAATTAATAAGAGGCAGGAAATGTCCTTGAACTGCAACAATTAAAAGACATGTCCTTGAGCTCTTGACCAACATCTAAGAAATGTTTCTCATGGAACATACAGTAGCTTTCAATTCTGTACACATAAAGAAACTTTATAAATTGGAGTGCCACCACAAACAAGATATACCTCCTGTACCTCATCAGTGATATTTCCAATCATATACGACCTACATCTACAATCATTAAAATGTCTCTGAAAGGAAATTCAGAAAAATGTTGGGTTATGATTCTTATTTCATTCAGATATATTAAGATAAGGTAAGGTAAGGTAATGTAAGGTAAGGTAAGATAACGTAAGATAAGCTTTGTTGTCATTTTTTACCGTGGGCACACTGGCATACATTAAAAATGAAATTCTGTTGCCTCCTCTCAAAACAAAGTATATATCTATCCATACACATACATAACACACATATACACATGCTACACACACACACACACACATATATATATATACACACATACACATACACATACAGTGGTGGGATTCAGCTGGTTCACACCAGTTCAGTAGAACCGGTAGCTAAATTTTGTTGAGTTGATATTTATATTGATAGTGATAGTGATATTTATATACATTAACTGTATTATATATTTTATATTCAGCTCAACAGAATTCCTCTTTACTCAATGCAGCCCAGGCAAATAAAAAGGTTGACACCCATGCTCTGAAACAGGGGTGCCCAATCCCCAGGCCATGGCCCACTAATGGGCTGTGGCCTATTCAGAATTGGGCCGTGTGAGTGGCTGGCTGGAGTACGCATGCAGGTCAACCTGTGTGAGTGACGGGCTGGCGGACACTTGCACATGTGTCCGCCAGCCCGCCGCTCACGCAATGGCTGCGTGCTTTGTGCTCATGCACCCTAGTTCCTCCCCCCCCCCGGCCACCAAGCTGTAAAGGTTGGGCATATCTGCTCTAAAAAGTAGTACTGGGAACATAGAAAAATGTAAAATTCATTTCACTTCAGTTTAGTTAAAATCTAGTACAGTGTTTTTCAAATGTGGCCCCTTTAAGGTATGTGGACATCAACACCCAGTATTACCCTGCCAACATGAAGTCCACACATTTTAAAGGTGACACATTTGAAGAACAGCGACCTAGTTCAATAGAGTTGATATGATGTAGTAGATTATATTTTTCTATTCTTCCCCATTAAAAATGAGAGGCTTTTAAACCATGAGAAGAAGCATCATAAACTACATTTCTTCTGCTTAATCTCTAGGCTTTGGTGATCAGTGTTAAAAGTGCAATTGTTCTTGATTGCTGTTTAATTGCTCCTTGTTGGCATTCCTCATCTTCTGGCCTGATTGATTGAGCACTGTTTTTGTCATTAAGATGCTATATCCCTATTAGTTCCTTGTAAGTCAACCACAAGCTAACTTCTGCAACTTGAATAATTTATATAGGCAGACAGCTAAATGGTTTATAATAGAGTTTTTTCAAGTTAATCACTCAGCCCTCAAAGTCTCATTTATTTCTTGGTCTTCTTTTAAGATAAATATTTATTTGAGGTTGGAAGCCAGGATTTTTTTTTTTCTGGGCTACCCACATGAAACCTACTTTCACTTTCTGGTAATTTTCACCTTCCAGGTAATCTTTTGATTATATTATCTGGGGATTCTGGAAGTTATAGTTTTAACATCTGGGAGGTTCCAGGGAAGGAAAAGCTTAAAGAGGTTGGAAATGAGGCAAGTCTTCAGGACCATTTAGAAGCAGCATCTGGACCAGAATGTGGTAGCATGAATACTTATGTCTATATCTCATTTCATTGACTGGGAGTCAGGCTGCTTGAAGGATCACCTCTCCCCTATTACATCCATCCAGCCCTCTAAGATAGGAGGACAGGGTATGTCTAGTTTAATGAAGAGAAGGACCAGGGGGGACATGATAGCAGTGCTCCAATATCTCAGGGGCTGCCACAAAGAAGAGGGAGTCAAGCTATTTTCCAAGGCGCCTGAAGGCAGGACAAGAAGCAACAGATGGAAACTAGTCAAGGAGAGAAGCAACCTAGAACTAAGGAGAAACTTCCTGACAGTTAGAACAATTAACCAGTGGAACAACCTACCTCCAGAAGCGGTGAATGCTCCAACACTGGAAGTTTTTAAGAAGAGACTGGACAGCCATTTGTCTGAAATGGTATAGGGTTTCCTGCCTGAGCAGGGGGTTGGACTAGAAGATGACCTCCAAGGTCCCTTCCAACTTTATTATTATTATTGTTGTTGTTGTTGTTGTTGTTGTTGTTGTTGTTGTTATTATTATTATTATTATTATTATTATTATTATTATTATTATTATTATTATTATTATTATTATTATTATTATTATTATTATTATTATTATTATTATTAGGGTATGTTGCAGCTCCCATATATTTGGAATGTACATCTGGTGGGACCACGAAAAAGGACCTTCCCAGTGGTGGTCCCTTTTCTGTGGAACAACATTACACCTGTAGTATGGGCAGTTGACAAAATCTGTAATGGCAAGAGATTACAGTTACGAAACTTAGTTGTCTAGAGCCTTATATCATACACGGAACTTCAAGTCTTAGTAGCTAACCGACAGTCACTGCAGTTGCTTCAAAACTTGTCCATGACTCCAGCACAAGAAACTCTGATCCCTTTTTTCTTTTAGAAGTGCATTCCCTGCGCTCCAAGAGAAATGCTAAGAAGAGACAGAATTGAGAGACAAACGTTGCTCATTCCATTGCTTTAATGGACCATCAAATTCTTTACCTACAATTCAGCAGCACTGAAACCGCAAAGAGGGAGTGATTGATAGAGCGGTGCGCTTGGCAAGGTGTAATTTTAACAGTGATATTTCTCACTGTGAAACCATCAGAATGCAAAGGGTCAGGAGAAGCCTATATTTTCTTGCAATTCAGCTTTTAAAGTATACCGAAATTCTCTCCATTTGCTACAGTTATGGCAAGCACTCAGCATCATATCGTTCTTCCCAGGTTCCCTTGCAGCTTTTCCCACTTTCGCACTGCATCAAGAATATGCAATTGCTAACCTTCGCTGTTTGCACCAGCTTTTGAGAGATTTTCTTTTATTAAAAAAAGAAAAGAAAAGAAAGAAAGCCTTATGGCACTCCTGACCTCTTTTATTCCCAATGTTACACTGCATACAGCTTTCCTTTGTAGATTTCCAGTTTCAGCAGGAAAAGCATATTTTAAAGTTTTAGCTTGACATGAGATGGAGGAAGCACAGAAAAAGGGAAAAAAAGAAAAAAGAAAACATAGCAATTTGATTAAGGGTTCAAGTTGCATTTTCCTTTTCACCTTTGTTCTAGAAAATGGCTGAAATACAGGTCTTTGTGACGACAGAAAGTCAAAGGGACCAGTCACTCAGCCAGGATTTGAGAAGACAGCTGTAATATCTTTTTTTTTAAATCAAATTTATATACAGGTGGTCCTCAACTTACAACCACAATTGAGCCCCAAATTTATGTCACTAGGTGAGAAATTGAGTGACTTTTGTCCCCTTTTATGGCTTTTCTTGCCACGTTTGTTAAGTGAATCACTGCAGTTCTTAAATTAGTAACACGATTGTTAAGCGAATCTGGTTCACTCAGTGACCCCGGGACACTGCAACCATCATAAATGTGAGTCAGTTATCAAGCATATAATAATAATAATAATAACAATAATAATAATAATAATAATAATAATAATAATAATAATAACAACAACAACAACAACAACAACAATAACAACAACAACAACAATAATAATAATAATAATAATAATAATAAAGTTGGAAGGGACCTTGGAGATCATCTAGTCCAACCCCCTGCTCAGGCAGGAAACCCTATACCATTTCAGACAAATGGCTGTCCAGTCTCTTCTTAAAAACTTCCAGCGTCTGAATGTCCCAAAGGTGCTTTTTCAAGAGGCAACTGGACTTTCTTATTTTTCTTTGAAGATGTTTCGCTTCTATTCAAGGAGCTTCTTCAGCTCTCAGAGAGCTGAAGAAGCTTCTTGGATGAGAAGCGAAACGTCTTCAAAGAAAAACAAGGAAGTCCAGTTGCCTCTTGAAAAAGCACCTTTGGGACAACCATGACCTGGATGACTGAGAGTCTCCATAGACAAGCATCTGAATGTAAATCACGTGACCACGGGGAATGCTGCAATGGTCGTAAGTGTGAAAAATGGTCATAAGTCACTTTTTTCAGTGCCATTGTAACTTCGAATAGTCACTAAGAGAACTGTTGTAAGTCGAGCACTACCTATACCTGCTCCGTCTCCATTCAAGAATCTGGGTGGCTTATAAAAAAAATAAAAAACAGTAAAAAACAACAACAACAAACCACTACAAGGAATAAGAACAGTTAAAGAGACAATATAAAATCATATAAAGTCATAAAGCAAAATTCATAGCTGGGGCATGGCAGAGGATGAAGAAGGCAACCCACAGCAAGTACGAAGGACTGGTACAGGGGCAATGACTTCGACTTACGACAATTCATTTAGTGACCGTTTGAGGTTACAACAGCACTCTTATGACCGTTATAGCATCTTCATGGTCATAATGATCAAAATTCAGACATTTTGCAACTGGTTCATACTTATGACGGATGCAATGTCCCAGAGTCATGTGATCCCCTTTGGCGACTTTCTGACAAGCAAAGGCAATGAGGAAGCCAGATTCACTTAACAACCGTGTTACTAACTTAACAACTGCAGTGATTCACTTAATAACTGCGGCAAGAAAGGTTGTAAATTGGGGCAAAACTCACTTAGTAACAGAAATTTTGGGCTCAGTTGTGGTTGTAAGTCGGGGATTGCCTGTATTCTGGCTTGCTCTTAATAGTCTTCTGAATGGATTCAGCCTGGATTTCATAGCTCCGAAAACACTGTCAGCTAATTTAGAGCTCTCTCTCCAAATAAATGATTTATTTTATGAAAGGCCCATAATTAGCAGACTATGGCGAAAGAAAAGGAAGTCCTTTCCTGGCAAAACAGAGAAAAATTGCCATCAAGCACTAAAGATACATTATACTTTCAATGGTGAATGAACAATGAACATTTGCCAAGCACTGGATATATTTGATCTGCAAATTAACCTCCCAAGACCCAAAATTGAACATCAGAGTGTAAAAATGTCCCATATTACACCTTAACTCAACCATTACACAAGCTCAGCAAACTCCATCACATTTGCACCACACATTTAAAAAATGTCAGCCTGTCCATAGCGAATAATAATTTACGAAAGAAAGCAGGCATGTGAAATATAGGGCAGGGTGGGGGGAGTTATACTTCCAGATTGGAAATATACTTCCAAATCTTGGCTGCATATTTTTTTTCTTTACCCCCCCCCTTTTTTTTTTTTTTTTATGGCGAACATTTTCCAAAAATCTCAGCAGATCAAAGTTCTGCAGACAGGGAGAAGGAGGAGGCAGAGGGGAGAAAGCAACCCCACAAAAAAAATTAATAACTATTTAAGTATTCTGTTTCATCATGATAACAAACAGATGGTTTTAATATTCTAGAGGCTAATTTCTGAACAATTAAAAACACAGCAAGACATTAGCATCTAATGAAACATTTTAACTATCAGCATAGGCATCTGCCATTAATTTCCACACAGTAAGGACTTGCTTCTTTCCAATCTGTTCTTTGTTAAGGAAAATTTTTCCCTTCCTCTCTCTCTCTCTCTCTCTCTCTCTCTCTCTCTCTCTCTCTCTCTCTCTCTCTCTCTCCTCCCCCCCCCAACTTGGAATTTAGTGGAGTAGAGAATTAACAACTGTTTTCAATCAGCAATCAGCGGGTATTTCATGAGCGTTCATGGAGACCATACCATACCATGGGGGCATAAATACACCCTTTGCAATAGCTTTGATGTGAACGTAGAGCTGGATTTCAGAAAGGATCTTGATTCCTAATTAGCTCTTCCCTTTTGAAATGCATGGGTTAACTCCTTGTAATGCTGCCATGTCTCCTTTTATTAGCTTCTTGGGAATGGGCTGGGAGGGTGAGGAAGAGATGGGACTATTTCCGAAAGCTGCCCTTAAATTCATTTACCCGAGACCGATATTTTATATTTGGGGAAATAAAGGGAGGGAGAGACCCCACCCAGCGCCAGCAAAGACCTCATGCTTATGAAAACCATGTGGATGAGATGTTCTTCAAAGGGACTGCAAAACTCTATATTTAGGGCCTGATTTATTACTCCATCGCTCTTTTGAGATATGGACGTCGGGGAAGGGGTGTTGGCCATCATCAAAGATAATGCCCGAAAGAAGACAATCCACAATGGTTTCAAGATGGCATACCCAAGCTTCGGTAACACATCATAAATTGTCTTAATGTCATCCAATATTAAGCGTTGGAAAATAAGGTCATCTTCATTTATATAAAGGTAAAAGTTTCCCCTGTCCAGTCATTTACAATTCTAGGGCGTGGTGCTCATCTCTGTTTCTTAGCCGAGAGAGCCAGCATTGTCCGGGGACAATTCCATGGTCATGCGGCCAGCATGACTATATGCCAAAGGCACACGGAATGCTGTTACCTTCCCGCGGAAGTGGAACCTATTAATCTACTTGCATTTGCATGTTTTTGAACTGCTAGGTGGGCAGGAGCTGGGGGGCAAGGCTTTCTCCGTCGTGCAGTACTCGAACCCAGGCTGTCAGCTTTCCAGCTGACAAGCTCAGCTTCTTTAACCCAATTCATTTGTATATTCAAATCACTACTTACTATCACAAGTCCCAGGGGATGCAATCAATATGAAACAGCAACATAAAACCAAGCAATGGCATGCAATCAGAAAGAACTAGAAAAAAAGAAATGGCCGTCCAGGTTTCTATCAGTAACACATAAAAGCTTGGGAGAATAGCCAGATCACATATGGTGCTAAAATGAAATCATGTGGATCTCAACCTGGATTCCAGGAATCAGGCCTTCATTGTAGAGGCGCCCTCTTCAAACTGGTTCCTTGTTTGCTAAGCTTGTGAGAATCAGATCCAATCTCATCTGCATACACGAATCGATTCAGAAACTTAATTTGCTTGGATTACATATTCAGATTAATTGGAATGAAGCCAGGCAGGTTAAATTTGATTCAACCGAATTCAGACATTAACGCTGGGTGCGCGTGCATGCACAAACCCACACACATACACACATGGTAGTTGAATCAGAACCGATTTGATGGGATTGGACATCAGATGCAGGAGATTTGACCAAAGTCCTTTAAATTGAATATCTGAGTTGACTATTCACTCAGATTTCCTATTTATTGTACGCCCAGATATTCTCTGTAGATTACTAAACTTTCTATCTCATGGGTGCAAACATCCTAGAACAACCAGCATCCCAGAATTCCTACAAGTTTCCATCAAATTGTAATTTTCAATGTGAATGAAGAGGGAAACATATAAGAAGTAATTATCTACATTTCTTTAGATTATACTGATTACCTTTAAAATAAATTAGAACACTTAAAACTTTTGATTTCATCTACTTTGTCTCCATTTTTGGAACATGTCTATAGCATACTAAAGGTCAAAATATCCTTTGACCCTCAAAAAGTGGTTTGGAAAAGATATCTTAAGGATCCATTCAATTACTATAGCTTTAATCAGTTTGTTCATGAGACCTTTTGCTCTTTCAATAAGACCATTTGCTTTTTCAATTCAACTACCATTAAAATAAAAGGCTCTCAACATTGTTGCCTATGAGAAGTAAATTAGAAACCTACATGCAAAGCAGTTCTTGATATTTATTGACCTGTGTTGAGAACATCCCAAATTCAGTGCCAAAGTACACCCGCACTGTTTCTATCGGCTCTACAACCAACAGATATTTATTTCATCGGACTTAATTTCTACATAGTTGCATTTTTTCTTTTTCTTTCTATACCCTTGCACTCTTTCTTCCCCCCCCCTTTCTCCTTTCCCCTTTCTTCTCTGATCTTTGTTTGTATTTTAGGTTATAATAAATTCTAATAAAATTTTAAAAAGATCCTGTATCTGCCATGGGCAACACAGTAAGCTCCTTATTGGACTGTGGCACTTGATTGTTTATACCAAGTATGACTTAATACAACACTACTGGAACTGTGGCACTTGATCGTTCACACCAAGTATGACTTAACATAGGGGTCTTCAAACTTGGCCCTTTTATGACTTGTGAACTTCAACTCCCAGAATTCCTCAGCCAGCATGATCGTTGAAACTGTGGCACTTCACCATTCATACGAAATATGACTTAACATAACATTGCTGGAACTGTGGCTCTTGATCATACATACCAAGTATGACTTAACATTGTTGGAACTGTGTTATTTGACCATTCACTCCAAGTATGACTTAACACAACACCATTGGAATGCTATCATTTAACTATTCATATCAAATATGACCTAACACAACAACATTGGAACTGTATTATTTGACCGTTCATACCAAGTATGACTTAAACCAGCATCGCTGGAATTGTGGCACTTGATCATTCACACCAAGTATGACTTAATACAACACCAGAGGGTAGGACAAGAAACAATGGTTGGAAACTGATCAAAGAGAGAAGCAACCTGGAATTAAGGAGAAACTTCCTGACAGTGCAGACAATCAACCAGTGGAACAGCTTGCCTCCAGAAATCGTAGGTGCTCCATCACTGGAGGTTTGTAAGAAGATACTGGACAGTCACTTGTCTGAGACGGTGTAGGTTCTCCTGCTTGAGCAGGGGGCTGGACTAGAAGACCTCCAAGATCCCTTCCAGCTCTATTCTATTCTATTCTATTCTATTCTATTCTATTCTATTCTATTCTATTCTATTCTATTCTATTCTATTCTATTCTATTCTATTCTATTCTATTCTATTCTGTATGCCTTAACATCGTTGGAATTGTGCTTTTGATCATTCACACCAAGTATGACTTAATACAACACTACCGGAACTGTGGCATTTGATCGTTCATACAAAGTATGACTTAACACAACATCTTGAAACTGTGTAATTTGACTATTCACACCAAATATAACAGGACACAGATCCCAAATTTGTGATGGTGGTAGTAAAAGAAGAACCATGACAGGGACTATGATTCAGCCCAAACCAGCATCAAAGAACTAACAGCCTGATTTTAAGAAGCTCTCTGCCTTTCCTCTCAGAACACCACACGTAAAAACAAGATGGTGCCCACAGGCATTGCTATGGGAAAAGAGAAGGAAAGACACATTTGAACAAATGGTTGATGTCAAAGAAATGGGATGTTTGTGCCTTAAAAGCAAAGCAACCTGAAACAGTACACTATCATCATCATTTCCACACCGCTCCCCTCCCCGTATCTCTTTGCAAACCACGGCAACAGCTGTGTTTCTCCGTGGCAATAAAATGGAACAATTTAATAGCCTTTATTGTTCTGCTGTGATGTTTGAGCATAGCCATTTTCTCCCCTCTGAGGAGTCCACAGCCCCACAAGGGCAGGAATGAGACAAGATCTCATTTACCTAAAAGCGCTTATAAATTTTTAATTTGCTTTAACAACTAAATTAACAAGTCCCTCATTCAGGCAAGTTTTATGGCCTCTTGCCACTTGGGGAGGACCATAAAAGTTTTATAGATAATCCAGAGCTACCAAGGCTGCTCATAATAAATTGTCTGTTTCCTGTTATTTTATCAAACCACTGGGTTTCTTAATAGCTTAAAGTCACAGCTTCCTGGTTCCTAGGCCTTTTTTATAGACCCATATTTATAAACTGTTATTAAATTGCAATGTATGGCTGTGAAAGTTGGACCGTAAGAAAGGCTGAACGCAAAAGAATTGAGGCCTTTGAACTATGGTGCTGGAGAAGACTCCTGCGAGTCCCTTGGACTGCAAGGCGATCAAACCGGTCAGTCCTAGAAGAGATCAACCCTGACTGCTCTTTAGAAGGCCAGATCCTGAAGTTGAAACTCAGTACTTTGGCCACCTAATGAGAAGGAAGGACTCACTGAGAGAGAGCCTGGATGCTGGGAAGATTGAGGGGCAATAGAAGAAGGGACGACAGAGAATGAGGTGGCTGGATGGAGTCACTGAAGCAGTAGGCGTGAGCTTAAATGGACTCCAGAAGATGGTAGAGGACAGGAAGGCCTGGAGGAACATTGTCCATGGGGTCGTGATGGGTCGGACACGACTTCGCAACTAACAACAACATTTATAAACTGTACAGAATATCTAAAATTCTATCAAGCCCCCGCTCAATCCTTCCAAAGATAGCTTTTCAAAAAATATCAGAACTAATATTTACTTCCTTCATGCCAAACCTACACAAATTCTGATATTGTCTGGTTTTTTTTTAAAGACTGATAGACAAGGTAGTAAGCCAATGAGAAGTCATTTCTGCAGGTGAGTTACACCTTCTTAGCTTGAGGTTCCTTCATCTCAAGATTCTTTCATTTTCCTCAAATGTCCCATTAAAATTATGCAAAATGTCAGGCCCTGCTTGGTGATTCTTTCAATGTGGATGCGTCTTTTCCTCTTTTTTTGTCAGTAGAAGGAACGTGGCTTAAGTTTCATCATAAACAGACTAAATAGTTTGTTATTGAGGTGTGAGTGGTCATCAGCCAAGGTCATAGCCATGCAGGAGACAATTACTGGAAGGCCAATGGTAGCTAGTTTTGATAGCTGAATACTATCTTCTGAATCACAGGCTGCATGTCTTGAATAGGAGCCAGTTAGTGCAGTGGTTAAAAGCACTGGTCTAGGCTGACCGTGAGTTCTAGTTCCATCTTAAGTCAAAAAATCAATTGGGTGACTTTAGGTCAGTCCTTAGAAGAAAGCAAAGGAAAACCACTTCTAAAAACATTTCTAAGGAAACTTGCAAGGGCTTGTTCAGTCACCAGAAGTTAGGATTGACTCCACACACAGGATTCCGATAACTCTGATAATTGGATAAAAGGTTTTTATGTTGAGTTGGCAGAATTAAAGTTCAGGCCTTAGCCGGCCTTTAGGGTTGTGGAAAGTTCCATAAGAAACCACAAGCCTGTGGGTTAAACATGTGATCCAAACCACAGAAGACACACCTGAGTATTTTTTATAACTTCTATTCCTTATCTACTGTGTGCTGAGTTCCTCTCATGTAACTAAGTAAAAATAAGAAATCTATATATACTTGTTTCAAACTGCATTTTATGAGAAGACCCTCCTTTGTTCAGCTAAATAAATGTGACCATTTATCAACAGAGATCTGGACACAAACATACACACACACACACACACACACACACACACACACACACACAGGCTTAATATCAGCTGCAAGGAATAATAGAGGAAAGAGGTACTTGCATTCCTTGCATGCTCACGGTCTTTATGCATTGAGTAGCATAAAATATTGGATTAAAAGTTTGATTCAGCAGAGATATTCTCATATTCTGTTTCAGACAGTAGTTTAGGTCATTTTTCCCACTTTCTCCTTGAATGTGTAAGCATTTGGCCCTCACTACAGATCTGCTTTTTAGGTTTAGATGGTTGGATGGGAGGATTCAGTCCATAAAAACTCTACCACCTGATGATAAGGGGGATGAACACTAGGAGTTTGAAACCAATTAGGATTCCCTACTAGGATAACCAGATAAAGCACTGACTGATTCATAATATGCCATCGAATTATTTTTCACTCCTAGTGATTACACAGATTTTTTTCCAAGACGTTCCATCCCTAACCCTTTCTTTAATGTATCCCAAAAATGCCCTTATTCTCTCTATAACTAAGTCCATCCAAGTGGATAAAGATTTTCAGTCATCCAAGCAGAGTTGTCTAAAAATGGAGTCATGGCAACTAGACTTCTTTTCTTTTTGGTTTGAAATGTTTTGCTGTTTATCCAAGTAGCTTCGTCTAATTCCCACGACTCAACTTTCAGATAAGTCCATCCACTTTGCTGTTGGTTGTCTTCTTCTATCTCTCACAGCATCAGGGCCTTTTCTAGAGAATTGGGTCTTTGCCCATCATATCATCACCACGGCAGGTTGGGGGAGAAAAATCCTCTAAAAACTAACTAGCTTACTCCCGTAATGGAGCATCCACAACTTCAGAAGGCAAGTGATTCCACTGGTTAACTGTTCTCCTGACAGTGAGAAGAATTAACCAATGGAACCACTTGCCTTCAGAAGTAATCCCTGGAGGCTTTTAAGAAGAGATTGGACAGCCATTTGTCTGAAATGGTATAGGGTTTCCTGCCTGAGCAGGGGGTTGGACTACATCACCTCCAAGGTCCCTTCCAACTCTGTTATTCTGTGAAAAATGTTCATTGAGAAAGCTCATATATTCTGAGCTGATGGTTCAAGTGAGCTGAGAAAAAGCTCACCCATCACTGGCAAATGCCGGAGACATTAGAGTATCACAATAACAGAAGTAGAATGAATGTTTCGGCTGGGTAATTCTCTGATGATGCAGCCTGTGGGGAAAACAAAGGTAAGCATGGAGGTAATGTGGCTGTATTCTAAGTTCACCTCCTTGGCTCTCATTTCTATTTTTCTTTTAACCAGAAGGGCAACACCATTTCCCTCCTGATCTCCCCAAGGGTTAAAACATTGGCAACATCAAACAGAAAAAAACAGAAAAAACACTGCAGGCCATTTTCTAGAAAGCCACCAGGCTGTCAGCTGGCTTCTTAAGTGCAACCAAGGGAGAGGACTTATATACTGGCTCCAGAGCACTCGCTTAAGGGAAGTTAGGGGAAGCGATATTGGAAAACAGCCATCGTTTCTCTAAGCTACTGCTGCATCTCATTTCGCCTAAGAACATGTAACAAGGTGGGCAAAGTTCCAAGTAAAGAAAAAAGGGGCTTGAAAAACTAAACCTGAATTGTACATTTTCTCCCAACTGCATTAACCTCCAAGGGTTGGCAAAGGAGTAGATTCTGGTTTTCAGCCATGGGCTTTTTTCAATGCAACTTCATACATTTGACAATGAAATGCTGGAATGTAGGTTCTTCTAAAAACCAAGCGAAGGAATAAGGTTGTTTAAAAAGAGACTGCAGTGGGTACAACAATAGGAGATGGAAAATTCTTATATGACCTGCTGGGTCTCTAAACATTGGAGGAATAACAGTGATAGCCATGGGGTTAGGACAGCGTTAAAGAAACCAGGAGACTGTGAGTTCTAGTCTCATCTTAGCCATGAAAGCCAGCTGGGTAACCTTGGGATAGTCACTCTCTTTCAGCCCAAGTCACCCCAAAGGGTTATTGTTGTGGGGAAAATAGAAAGAAGGAATATGAGATATGTTTGCCATCTTGAGTAGTTTATAAAAATAGCAAAGATGGGATTTAAACAAACAAACAAATATATAGAGGCAAACTAAAGGACAGCCTTTTCTAATCGTGCACCATTCATATGAGGCACTCATCTTTATACAGCATGGCAATGGCAGGACCTTGCTGCAAAAAACTGGGTGTCCACCAGATAATAACAACGAGGTAAATATATATATTTATTCACTCTGAGGACGCTGGCAGGGGACCAGCGAAAGCTAAGTTGTTTTAATATTGTAAATAGTTGTTTTTATTGTTTTAAACTTTTTAACAATAAACAGCTGGTTTATATTTCTCCCGGAGATCGAGGACTGTGTCATTGATATATATATATATATATATATATATCTTCCTTTGCTGAATATCTGGAGCACAGATATAGTAACCTTAGTTGATGGCCCCTAACTCATAGTTTGAAACGGAGATTGTACAGATTTACAAATAATCCATCTATTATTAATTGGTAGTGGTGAAAATCTCTGGAAACTTCAGATTCAGGGGGGATTTAGTTGTTTATTTGACAATCAAATTAATAAGCCACCCAGCTCCTACAATTCTGGACAGTGTACAAGATAAATAACAATCCAAACAAAAGAAGGTGATAACCTGGAGAATAACAAGCCAAACACTTTAATAAACATTCCCAGAGTGGTACACACTTCCTAACCTAGTATCTGGGGAGTGAGGGGAAGGCCAGGTTGTCACGTTTTGTTTAAAGAATGGTAGGGTTAGGGCATCTTGAATATTCAGAGGGGATGTTATTCCAGAAGACAGACACTGCAACAAATATGGTATACTGCTAAAGTCACCTTAGATGGCATAGTTTTCAAGGGCAGATCCATATATAGTGCATTGTGATCATCCATGCAAGAGGTAACTGAGTGACCATGAGAAGGGATTTGCTGTTCAGGAGAGGCTGTAATTGACTCACCAGATGAATTTTAGCAAAACCCTCAGGGTAACAGTTGCACTTGTCCTTCAAGCAAGAGCAGTGATTTTGCAAGCACCTACTGAGTTCTCTCGGTAGGATTGCTACCCCCATTTAGAACTAAAGATGGGAAGTCCTTGGTATTAGGAGAACCAAAACACACAGCTGCAACTTAGTTGGCCTGGAGTCGAGAAATTAAACAAGTGAGAGCTTTGAGACCTGTGGCTCCCCAAAAATCAGACATCTTAGTCCCTCCCACCCCCAGTCAACAGGAATTGGAATTGGCCACCGAGAAAAGAGAACTGTGCTTCTGTCTCTATTGAATTTGAAAAAACTGGGATGTGCATCCCTATAAAATGGTTAGAGGTTTCTGCAGGGTGCAACAATTTCATCAAAACTACAAAAGTTTATCTATCTATCTATCTATCTATCTATCTATCTATCTATCTATCTATCTATCTATCTATCTATCTATCTATCTATCTATCTATCATTCATTCATTCATTCATTCACTCACTCTGTATACTCATTCATTCATTCATTCATTCATTTACTCTGTATATTCATTCATTCATTCATTCAATTTCTATAGCTTCCAAACTCAACCAAGTGACTCTGCAGTCATGCCATTCCAATGAAAATTATAACTCTTTTGTACATGTGTATGACATCACAGCACTTATAAATAAGACATTACATCAGTACAACAGTACTTTCATCATTTGACCCCAACCTATAGACATCTCTGGCCATTGTGGAAGCTGGCCATTCCATTGCTGTTACGCTGGGTATAAACGATCACAAAATATCAGTTCAACAGAAGTCTCCACCATACCACAGTTCATTGTTTCTCAACCTTGGCAGTTTTAAGATGTAAGGACTTCAACTCCCAGAATTCTCCACTCAGAATTCTGGGAGTTGAAGTCCACATATCTTAAAGTTGCCAAGGTTGAGAAATACTGTGATAGATGCTCTCTATCATCCAAGCTTATCATTATTTTTTGAGGAGCAAGTGGCCACAGATTGCAGACATCTACCATTTGTTTTGTAAAATTACGTTTTTTAACAAAGGATAATAAAGGATAATAAAGGCTGACACTTGCCTTTGTCATGTATCAACTTCTAATTTATTTATCCCTTTTTAATTAAAATATTTAAAAAAGTCAAATATTAGTAAAACTGAGAGAGAGAGTGCATGGGAAGAACATTGCCTATAACAGATCATTCACTGATTCACTGATTCATTCATTCATTCATTCATTCATTTATTCATATCTTGGCCAGGTAATTAATTGTCATTCAAAAATGCCTCTTTGAGTTTTAAAATGCGCAGTGATCTAAGAGATTTGATTCAAAGATTCAGTCTAACGGGATGGTTCAAGTGATTCACCTTGGAATCGAATGGAGTCTTGATTTCTCTAAGACTTTGCAACACAGAGTGGGCAATGACTTGCTATGAGTGGGGCTACACCACATATTTATGTGAGACTATGTTTTCTTTCCGAGGTTCTGGGTGAAATTTTAGAGGACATCTACATTAAGCCTATAGGAGGGCCACCCCAATGAACCCAGCACCACCTAACTGATTTTGGCTGGTTGTTAAAAAATTGCCAGGAAATACAGGACTGTAAACTAGACTGGGAGGTTGAGAAAACATCTCAGTGGAAACCAATGGCAAATCACTTCCATATTGTTTCCAAACAATTCCACATGTACAGTCCATGAGGTCGCCAGGAAGTGAGTGTGATTCAGTGGAATGTTAGCCTTGCTCTTTAGGGAGGAAATGACAGGTTTTATGTGTCCCATCCCCCCTCCACCCCCCAAATGGGAAAAAAAGATGCCATCATTCTCAAACAACTGTGGTTGGGAATATTATAAAGAGTGGTGTGGGTGGCACAGATTATTCCAGGCTTGGAGATCAGAAACTCACAGCACACAGTTCAGGTAGTCCTCGACTTACCACCATAACTGAATCCAAAATTTCCACTGCTAAGCGAAACAGCTGTTAAGTGAGCTTTGCCCCATTTTACGACCCTTCTTGCTACATTTGTTAAGTGAATCACTGCAGTTGTTAAGTTAGTAACACGACTGTAAAGTGAATCTGGCTTCCCCATTGACTTTGCTTGTCAGAAGGTCACAAGAGATGATCACGTCACCCCCAGGACACTGCAACGGTCATAAATACGAATTAGTTGCCAAGAGTCTGAATTTTGATCACATGACCGTGGGGATGCTGCAGGGGTTGTAAGTGTGAAAACAGTCATAAGTCAGTTTTTTCAGGGCCGTTGTAACTTCGAACGGTCACTAAATGAATGGTTGCAAATCAAGGGCTGCCTACATAGGCAGAAATCAAGAGAATGTAAAACAATGGAGAGAGAGAGAGAGACAGAGAGACAGAGACAGAGACAGAGACAGAGAGACAGAGAGAGACAGAGACAGAGAGAGACAGAGAGAGAGAGAGAGAGAGAGAGAGAGAGAGAGAGAGAGAGAGAGAGAGAGAGAGAGAGAGAGAGAGAGAGAGAGAGAGAGAGAGAGAGAGAGAGAGAGAATGAGAATGAAGGGTTAGTTAGAAAAAGAACTCCAAAAGGGAACCTTTCCAAAACTGCAGCTGTGCCGGCCCATTAAAAAGCTGAAACTCATTTTGCTGCTCGACCTCATGCTTATTACCACATAACTATTCATCAAAGAAATTTCAGTGCAATTAATTAAATTATTCCCAGGCTTCTGCCACGGCATCGTTATTCCTGTATCAGCTTTCACTCATGTTCCTTTCAACTGAGGCTACTATGCCAAGAGGCATCTCTAGAATGACCCAGCTGCCATAAAATTGCCGATATTGCTATTCTCATCTCTCACTTCTTTTTTTCTCCTCAATTTCCATTTATTCTCCACGAGGAGTTTCCTGCCAACTTATTGGCAGGGACTCCTGCCAAGAGGGATGCAGTGCAATTTACCTGCAGAGTTAACATTAAAATCAAAATCAAATGCAGCTCACCTGAAACTGCAATATAAAAAAAGTTGTTGTTGTTGTTGTTATTATTAGCAGTAGTAGTATTTAGGCAATAATAATAATAATAATAATAATAATAATAATAATAATAATAATAATAATAATAATAATAATAATAATAATAATAATAATAATAATAATAATAATAATAATAATAATAATAATAATAATAAAGTTGGAAGGGACCTTGGAGGTCATCGAGTCCAACCCCCTGCTCAGGCAGGAAACCCTATACCATTTCAGACAAATGGCTGTCCAGTCTCTTCTTAAAAACTTCCAGTGTTGGAGCATTCACCGCTTCTGGAGGCAGGTTGTTCCACTGATTGATTGTTCTAACTGTCAGGAAGTTTCTCCCTAGTTCTAGGTTGCTTCTCTCCTCGGTTAGTTTCCATCCGTTGCTTCTTGTCCTGCCTTCAGGCGCTTTGGAGAATAGCTTGACTCCCTCTTCTTTGTGGCAGCCCCTGAGATATTGGAAGACTGCTATCATGTCCCCCCTCGTCCCTCTCTTCATATTGCCCCTTAGCATTTTACAGCACTCTCTGGGTGATTTACAAAGTTGAAGCACGATTTGCATATTGCCCCCAACAATTTGAGTCCTCGTTTTACCGACATCGGAAGGATAGAAGGCCGAGTCAACCTTGAGCCCCAGCAGGATCAAACTCCAGGCTATGGGCAGAGTTTGCCTGCTATGCTGTATTTTAACCACTGCCCCACCAGGGCTTAATAATACCAAAGACATTGACAAAAATCACCATCAGTCAACTGCAAAAGACTGCTTTACTCAGAACAGATTATATACTGCAATGATATCATCAAACAACAACATCTGCCTATCTCAGTTCTTGGGAAGGACTTGATGGGTTGGAACCAAGGCCAAATCCAGTGTAAACCTCTGGCTGACCATGCAACAAAAGCACAATAATAATTACATAAATCTGAGATACCAATTGTGATTGGAACCCTTGAAACAATAGCAATAGCACTTAGACTTATATACCGCTCCATAGTGCTTTACAACATTCTCTCGGCGGTTTGCAGAGTCAGCATATTGGCCCCCAACAATCTGGATCTTCATTTTACCGACCTCAGAAAGATGGAAGACTGAGTCAACCTTGAACCAGTCAGGATCGAACTCCAGGCTGTGGGCAGAGTCAGCCTGCTATACTGCATTTTAACTACTATGCCACGAGGGCTCCTCAAAGCTGAAAGGACTTCCTCAATATTTGGAAATAATTGAACTTATGGGATCTGAACAATCTAATTTTAGAAAATATCCCCACTCTGCCTGGAAGTGTCATAGGTGCTGCCTCAAGAATTCTTAGATCTGTGGTTAGGACTTGAATTATTAAGTTTCCACCACTCTTAGACTGTGGATCTAACAGTAGATTACTCACACATAATAATTATCAGCAAACCGGGTGCCATAGCAAAAAAATCTTGGACAACACTTAGAAAATCTGTGCATTGATAAAATTCCCATCTGTCGATTGCAAAAGGGCGTACTGCTTGGATCTGCACATACTTTATGCCGATACATTATGACAGGCATGTCAAACTCGCGGATGTCACGTCGCGCAATGGGGTGGGCGCGGTTTCGGCGTGACGCATCCAAGCCCACGGGCCGGCAGCTTGACATGTCTGCATTATGATATCCTAGGTTCTTGGGAAGCACTTGATGTGTATGAAAGCCAGCACCAGCTAAAGAATTGACAGCTGTGACTTCACATGGTTGTGAGCAGATAATAATAATAATAATATAAAGCCAGAATTGAGAAAACAGCAACAGATGGCAAATGCCATCTCTGCAAAGAAGCTGAAGAAACAGTGGACATTCTAATTAGCTGCAGCAAGAAAATCACCCAGGCTGACTACAAACAACGGCATGACAAAGTAGCAACTATGGTGCATTGGCATCTCTGCAAGCAAGAATCGGTGCTACCATAAAATAGACAAAGTAACAAAAAAATAAAGAAGCTAAAGTGCTCTGGGACTTTAGAATTCAAACAGACAAGTAACTGCCATTAACAGCCAGACTTAACCATCAAAAAAAGAAAGACAAAAAACTCTGGATAGGGGTCATTGCAATACCTGGAGAAAGCAGAATACAGGAGAAAGAATTGGAGAAAATCAACAAAATACAAAGACCTGCAAATAGAAGTAGAAAGACTGTGGCAAAAGAAAGCAAAGACATTGCCAATAGTAACAAGCACCTTGGATGCAATCCCAAAACATCTGAAGCACCATTTGAATACAATACAGTGAGTCATGTGCAGATCTGTACATTGGTGGGAAAAAAAAAAACCATTTCACAAATGCATGGCACAACATAGAACAAACCCATCAGGACAGGATTCAGCAGTCCATCTGCATTTGAAAGACAAAGGCCACTCTTCTGAAGACAGCAAAGTCCACATTCTGGACAGAGAGGACCGCTGGTTTGAAAGAGGGGTCAAAGAGGCCATCTCTGTCAAAACTGAGCAGCCCTCTCTCAACAGAAAGGGAGGGATAAGACACCACTTATCTCCTGTTCACAACACGATCTTTTCAGCAGCTCCAAGAAGATTCCCCACCCATTTGCACTCTGATTCAGGTGGCCCTGAGGGCACAGATAAACCTCCAAGTGGCCTCAACAACTCTCAGAGAGAATGCTAATGATCAGATGACTGCAACGAAATGTGATCCTTCCATCCTCCCCCCATCCTGTCAGAACTAATCTTTCCATCCTCCCCACCATCTGCCAGAACTGATGAAGCTTTTTCGATGAGACATGAAATGTCTTCAAGGAAAAACAAAGAAAGCCCAGTTGCCTTTTGAAAAAGCACCTTTGAGACCACCATCAATTAGTTGCAAAAGGCAGCTTTACTTGGAACAGCTTACACCCTGTGGCCATACTTTTAACACCATCAAACAACATCTGCCTATCCCAGGTCCTTGGGAAGGACTTAATAGAGGCATTAAAAATGGCAAATCCAGTCTTAACTTCTAGCTGACTGTGCAACCAACCATAATTCGAGAAGACTCCTCCAGCATCAGGGACAGGGAATCAGTCATTAGGAACATCTTTCAATTAAAGGAACAAAATATGCTCAGCAGGAAAAAAATTAAAAATGACCTAATGCTGTTTTCTTCATGTTTTGCTGACATCCATCTTGCAGTTTCTCAGAAGTTTTCCCTCTCAAAAAGCAGCTTTTTTTTTCTATTGTATGTTTGAGATGTTTTGCAGTGCTCTTTTGAAAATACTTTATTCTCAAAGATGGCTGTTGGCCACATTAGGTAGACCAGACCATAAAACCAACTCCACAGGAAGGCGAGAACCACTCCAAAGGAGACTGGTCTTAGTAATAAAAAAAAAAAGCTTTCAAGTCTAATTGTGCTATGTCTCCTCCCCTTCTTATGTGCCATGGAAGCAGGGAGGTATTGGAGTCCTAATGGACAATTGGAGTCCTAATGGAAGGCAAACGGGGTCCAGGCAGAAGAAGAACATCATGGCTTCAAAATCTAAGGGCCTGGTTTGGACAAAACTCAGCAGCACTTTTTCGTGCGGCTGCTGATAAAAACAGGATCGCCAACATGATCGCCAACGTCCAATAATGGATATGGCAGAAGAAGAAGAAGAAGAATGGACAATCACTTAAATGTGAGCCAACAACGTGCTGCAGCTGCCAAAAAAGCCAACGCAGACCTAGGCTGCATTAATAGCAGGATAGAATCAAGATCACATAAAGTGCTTTATATACTGCTTTATAATGCCTTGGTAAGACCACATTTGGAATATTGCATTCAGTTTTGGTCGCCACAATATAAAAAGGATGTTGACACTCTAGAAAGAGTGCAGAGAAGAGCAACAAGGATAATTAGTGGTCTGAAGGCTAAAACATATAAAGAATGGTTGCAGGAATTGGGTAGAAGGGGTCAACCTATTCTCCAAAGCACCTGAAGGCAGGACAAGAAGCAATGGATGGAAACTAATAAAGGAGAGAACCAACCTAGAACTAAGAAGAAATTTCCTGACAGTTAGAACAATTAATCAGTGGAACAACCTGCCTCCAGAAGTTGTGGATGCTCCATCACTGGAGGCTTTTAAAAAGAGATTGGACAGCCATTTGTCTGAAATGGTATAGGTTTTCCTGTCTGACCATAGGATTGGACTAGAAGACCTCCAAGATCCCTTCCAACTCTCCTATTCTGTTATCACCTACCAAAAGCATTTTACATAGTAAGAAAAATATTAATCTAGCAAGCCTTTATACATCTGACTTAAGATGCAATGGTCAGAATGCCTGTTTTCTTTACATTTTCTTTCCAACTTTAGCATTCTTTGCTCCCTCCTCCAGAAACATAAATGACAGCATAAAACTGGTGCAAACTGGAGGAAGGAAAATATGGGTTTCCTGTCTGAGCAGGAGGGTAGACCAGAAGACCTCCAAGGTCCCTTCCAACTCTGTTATTCCGTTATTCTGCCTGAGTGGCTTCTGAATATTATCTGTTTTCTCAGGGCTTAAAAATGTCTCGATGCCCTTTGCCTAGATAATAGTTCTTGCATCTTTCCAGGAAAGTCATCTCTTTTGCTTTCTAGAATAGCAGAGCAGGTTAATACTGGGCTTGTTATCTTCTGTTACAAGTCTTTTCATCTTTCTAACACTCTTATCCCCATCCAAAGATAACTCTAGAAAGGAGCTGTCTTCAAAGTCTTCCCTCGGAACTGAACAGAAGAAGGAGACACTTGGGAAGTTGCCAGTCCCTGAATTGAATGAAACATACAATGGACACATGCACTCATTCACTTGTATCCACAGGTGGGGTTCGAACAGGTTGGTATTGATAAACCTGTACTATGTGATTGTGAGGTGAGGTGTTCCGCTTTGTACATGTATCACAACATTGCCTAGAGATTGAAAAGTTGTGGAGCTTCTTTCATGTGGGAGAAAGAAGCAAAATGTGTGAATATCTATGCACACATTCTTGGCCACCTAAAAATAATGTAAATACATATGAATATTTGAGTATCATACTCCTCCTCCTGTGGGAATTTCCTTGAAATTATCTTCTCCTTTGAAATAAATTCTGAAATCCAATCTTTTAAAACTAACTGACAGAGAATAGAAGAAAAAAAATGGGGAGGGAGGGAGGGAGGGAGGGAGGGAGGGAAGGAAGGAAGGAAGGAAGGAAGGAAGGAAGGAAGGAAGGAAGGAAGGAAGGAAGGAAGGAAGGAAGGAAGGAAGGAAGGAAGGAAGGAAGGAAGGAAGGAAGGAAGGAAGGGACTTCATATAAAAACTTCATTCCTGATACTTTTTGTGTGCTGTGTGCTGGATGGCTTTGAAATACTATAGGTTCCAAACACATGCTATGAATTAGGAAAGGGGATTAACTTTACTTAGTTTGCATTTTAATATGTGCTGAGTTAATTCACACTTCTCAAATTAATACATGAAGTGGAAAACATTAATCCTTTGGCTTTCACATCTTTTCCAAATTTTGCCACACAGCTCTCTGATAAACAGACCCACACACCTACACAAATGCATACCAATCTGTATCAGTGAGAGAAAACAGGCATGTAGGACTAATTATGTTAGGAAATGAGTCTAACAAAAAGAAAAGTGCCTGTTTGGGAAAATTACAGAAACACTGAATAGAAATAGTCATGCAGATTTTTGAAGAAATATTTGCCAATGGAGGAAGAAGCAGGACAGAACAAGCGTATTTTGCAAAGATGGTTAAGTTCAGACAAAGTGGAAGAAAACAATTTCATTCCTTCCTACCTATGTTTCTAGCCTGTATGGCTAGACTGTTCTGAACATCTGAATCAGATGTTCACTAGTAAGATCCTGGACTTGGACCAGATAAATTCTTGCTGAAATCCCAATGGAACAATGAACTTATAGAGCAGGGGTGTCAAACTGCTGGCCCACGGGCCGGATGAGTCATGGCAAAACCACGCCCACCCTATTGCCGGCAATGGAAAAAAAGCCACAATACGTCACGACACGTCACGTCACGTAGCGAGTTTGACACCCCTGTTATAGAGTGTTGTTGAGCCAGTCATTGTCTCTCTTAAGCCAATTTTTGTCTCCCAATTACAGGTAGTCCTCGCTTAACAACCACTCATTCAGCAACTAATGCTACAATGGCACTGAACAAGGAAACATATGACTTATCCTCATAGTTGCGGCCTTCACAGCATCCCCGAGAGCATGTGATTGTGATTCAAGCACTTGCAATTACGATGGTTGCAGCTCACAATTACAGGTAATCCTTGACTTACAAGCACAATTTAGCCCAAAATTTATGTTGTTAAGTGAGACATTTGTTAAGTGAGTTTTGCCCCATTTTATGACCTTTCTTGCCACAATTGTTACGTGAATCACTGCAGTTGTTAAGTTAATATCATGGTTGTTAGGTGAATTTAGTTTCCCCATTGACTTTGTTTGTCAGAAGGTCACAAAAAGTGATCACATGATTGATTCTGTGACACTGCAGCCATCATAAATATGAGTCAGTTGCCAAGTGTCTGAATTTTGATCATGATCCTGCAATGGTCACACAATAAGGGTGAAAAATGGTCATAAGTCACTTTTTCCAGTGACTTTGTAACTTTGAGCAGTCACTAAATCAACTGTTGTAAGTCAAGGACTACCTGTACAATGGTCACAGCATCCCATGGTCATGGGATCACCACTTGCAATTTGGGGAAGCTGGCAGGAGGGTGAAAGTGGTGATCCCTAATGATTGTGTGGGATGTATTTGTTTCTGTATTTAACATTTTAGCACTTAAGCCTTTAACAGCCTCCGTGTAACTGCTGTTGTAAGTCAGTATGGACACATGACATTGAGCTTTATGATTTTACCCACAATTACTTGCAGTACGGAGGTAGGATCTTCTTTTACACCTCTATTGATGCAGCTCAGGATTGCATTAACTTTATTGGCTGCTGCAGCACATCACTGCTCATGTTTAACTTGTGCTCCATTACTTGAGCACTTGTAGAAAAAAAACAGAGTGGAACTGTAATAATAAACCAATGTACAAATAAGAAACCCAGTCTGGAAAATAGGTCCCTCTTGATGCTTGATTCCTATGCATTTTATTTCTCCCATTATTCTGCCCTGCCCTGCACATATCGATGTAGGAGATGACCAGGCTGAGCCCGAGGTAGGGGTCAAATGTGTCATAAATCACAAGTCCCTGTGTGCCTGCAAGAGATCTAAGTCCAGCCCGCCTTGAATGCCTCTCTTATCTCCTGCTCATTTCCCTTGACCGCCAGTTGGACAGATTCTTGAAGGGAGCTTAAGCTTGCAATAAATCTTTACACTCATTTGGACCGCCTGACTCTCCTGATTCCCACCCCCCCTCCACGCTTGACAATCCAGATGGGTTGAGTGTGAATAGGCAGGTTGAATTTGCCCATCCAATTAAGGCACTTTTTGAGGTCTCAGAAAATCCATCTGTGAAGGTGGACCCTTTACATCCACTGGGTTGGCTTCTTCCCTTCACCCCAAGCTGCAATTCTACCCAAATGTAGGCCAGATTTCCCAAAGTGTCCAAGCTTCACTTGCTTTGATTGTGACATTTAACAACCAGATTTCCAGATGGCGTGGGGCGTGGGCAGGGGATCAAAGCTATCCCTTTGAGAGCACATTGCACACACGTGGGATTTATTTGCCACAAGAAAGAAAACCAGCATGTTTCAGTTCCCCACTGCTCTCCATAGAAATACAGACATGGCCCTCTGCTCTCATGCAGATGATATCAATTGTGATCCTCAATTTGGTTCTCAAATTCCACCCTAGCTAGCCCTGATTCTTGCTGTCACATTAGCAAGTCCTTTCTTGCCAGTGCGATTCCTGTAATTGGGTGGGCAGACTCCTCTTTTTTAAATAGAAGGTCAGTTTATCTGAGATATGATAGACTACTGTAAAGTGCTCCACATGGGGCTGACCTTGAAGATTATCCTGAAGCTTCAGCTGGTGCAAAATACAGTGGCACAGGAGGTTATGGGTGTTCCTAGAATGACACATATCACACCTCTCCTTAGTAAGCTACATTGGTTACCAGTTTGCTTCCAGATGCAATTCAAGATGCTGGTTTTGACCATTAAACCTTTGACTACTTGGCATGGGGCTGGGTTGTCCCCAATTACTTCTACCCATCCCATCAGGAGAGGCATGTTGCAGGTCCCCTCCGTAAGATGTTCCATCTGATGGAATCCAAGTGATGGGACTTTTCTGGTGGGGCAACTGCCTTCTGGATCATCATTCCCCCTGAGATGGATCACCCCAACTATTAGGAGCCTTTCAGAGAGCCCTCAAAACCAGACTGTTTCACTGGGTCTAGGGAACCCTAAACAGCAAAGAGCCTTCATGTTGGTTTTATCATATATGACATTGAGGGTTCTTTGGTGCTCACTGAGCTTGGTTGTTAGCTTTTTTTTTGCAAAAAAACCCCAACAACCAAGTTCAGAGAGCATCAAAGATCCCTCATTTCAACCCTGAGCTACAAATATCCTCCTCTATTAGTACACATGACATTTTGATTTGTTGTTGTTAGTTGCGAAGTCGTGTCCGACCCATCGCGACCCCATGGACAACGTTCCTCCAGGCCTTCCTGTCCTTTACCATCTTCTGGAGTCCATTGATTAAGTCTTTCAAAATGGTGGTTTCAGCTATGTTGATTATTGAATTGTTTTCATTGATGGATTGAAATTGTTTTATTGAATCAACCTTAGTGCTGGATTTTGTTCTCCATCATCGAGAGTCAATGTGAGATGGGCAGCCATAAAAATTTGATAAAATAAAATCTTCAACATTACAACTAGCCCACATATCCTCATGGTCACATGATCATGTTTTGGGGCCTTGACCACCAGCTCGCATTTACAACCAGTTGCAATGTCCCACAGTCACATGACCGTAACTTGCAACTTTTTTGCCATTTTCTAGCAGAAAAGGCACAAAGCGCCATTGGATATGTTGGATTCACTTAATGACCGCATGGTTTGCTTAACGATCATGTGATTGGCTTAATAACTATGGTGACTCACTTAATGACTGTCATAAAAATGTTTGTAAAATCAAGTCAGGCCATGTGGTAATCCACTTCACAACTTCCCAAATGTCAGGATCAATTGTGGTTGTAAATCGAGGACTATCTGTAGAACGCCTTATACAAGTAAACCATTGGCAAATGATCTGTTGTGTATTTCGCCCTGTAAATGCCTCTTTTCCATGTGGACTAGATGTGAGAGATAATGTGCAAAAAGGCTGGTTACCAACTTTATTATCGTGGAAATATAATAAGGCCAAGCGAACACTTCCCATATAACATGGGCTTGTTCAATTAATATTCCATTTGATTTGATATTCATAAACTGTGAATCTGTGTTACAAAGATCATTGCTGTTTAATGATGAGACTGAGCTTCTGAATTATACAACAAAAATTGGAATTGATCATTAAATGAGAAGTAATGGATCTCTTGCACGCTGGCGATGGCAAAGAAGGCAATTATTAAACATTGGAAGGATAAAACTATTCTCAACTTACAATTCTGGATTATAGATATTTATGTACTAGTGCTTTATCGATGCGATCGAAATACTGATGGATATGATTTCATGTGCTCGAGGCTTTGTGATTGATTTAGAAAACAGGCAAAGTGCTACCCTCCGTATGCATTGTAATAGTCTGTGTTTGTGTGTGTGTGAATATTTGTCTTTTTCTTTCTTTTGGGGGGGTATTAAAAGTAAAATTATAAGCTGTAAAAAGTTACTGCACTCTTGTTTCAAACAGAATAGTTAGGGACTCCAGCGTAGTCCTTGGTTAGAGGTTATCTGTAGGTTGTGGTCAAAAAACTCAAAATGGCAGTTCCAACAGGGCAATTGAAACACCACTCATGTTGATGTGCATTATTTAATTAAAAGGGGAGTCAAAATTGCATTCTAGTGGGGTTTTTTTTTCATCCTCAAAGCACTCTCTTTAAGGAAAAAGATATTCTACAAATTTTCTTTGCATACAGCTAATCCTTATAACCATTCATTTAGTGACCACTCAAAGTTACAACAGCATTGAAAAAAGTGCCTTTTGACCAGTTTTCACATTACAGCTGTTGCAGCTTCTCTAAAGTGACATAATCAGAATTTGGCCTCTTGACAACTGGCATGTATTTGTGACAGTTGCACTGTCCTGGGCTCATGTGATCACCATTTGTAATATTCCCAGCTGGCTTCCAACAAGCAAAGTCAATTGGGGAAGCCAAATCCATTTAACAATTGCATGATTCTCTTAACCATTGCAGCAATTTGCTTAATAACTGTGGCAAAAAAGGTCATAAAATGGGACTCATCTCACTTAACAACCATCTTGCTTGGCAACATAAATTTTGGGCTCAACTGTGGCTGTAAGTCAAGGACTACCTGTACTCTCCATATTTTTTTTCCCATGACAGCAACATGATTCCCCCATAGTCTACAGGCCACAGAATTGGTTAGAGTTGGGCAAAATGAATAAAATAAATAAATAGCAAGAAGCAAGCTTCAGGGTTTTGTGGAAGTTATAAAATGACTGATGGATGACAGATATGACAAAACAGAAAATCTGGAGTTTGGGCCACCACACAGAAGAAATAACTTTTCACAGCTTACAATCCAACTGAAACATTATCTCAGATTTGGGGTGGGGTCCCAGAAACACAGTGGAGAATTCTGAAGGATCATTTGGCCCAACTTTATGAGGTAATCAAATAAAATGAGCACTGAAACACTGCATTTTTCTTTTTTCAGATGCCCCCAGAAGTGAGTTTATTTTGTATCTGTGTTCTCCCAGCTTGACAATTCTAGCTCGGCAAACATGCTGGCTGAGGAATTCTGGGAGTTGAAGTCCATACATCTCCAACTGGACAAGCAGGAAAACCACTGTTTTGACACAAATCAGATCCTAGAGAGGAAGGATTATCCTTTTGCACCACTTTCCCGGCTTCCTTGTCAACTGTAATATATTCAGCTAACAAATTACCTTGCCAAGCCACTTTCCCAGACTTGTGGTGTCAACAAAATTAATGTGACATTTACAGCTACTTTGAGAGTCAAGACAAAACCGCTTACATTATTCCATGGAAGGCAACATGAGATGGAATTATTTAGTTGACAAAATCTAATTAGGTGTAAATTATTGCTGGTTCTCTGAATTAAGCAAGCTTTCTCAGACATGTATTTCCATTCAAACTTGGAGTTCACTGGCATTCCATTGAAATCTTAGATTGTTCAACTTTTTTTGCCCCCAGGCTAAAGATTCATAAAGACATAATGCTTAATGAATGTTCACCTGCCCCTGCCTTCCTATCATTTGTCAATTTTTGTTGTTGGGCTATTAATTTCTTCTTCCATCGTAATTTTCAAAGGACCCATCCCTCCAACCCAACTCTTAATTTGCTTTTATCCGGAAATTGTTTATATTGTCACTTGGAGGTGAACGGAAGGAAATTCCCCACCCCTCTACAATTAGGGATTCTGGCCTCACCCCTGTAATTTCATTTAGACCTGAGGAGGAAGTAAAGGAAGGAAATTAAGTGAGCTGACAAAATGACATGCCCATACTCATTAATTTAAAGTTGCCAGGATCTTAAAGTCTGGTTTCTGATGTTTAGATTCTTTGCTAGGAACTTCAGGGAAAAGTTTAAAACTTCAGGGGAAAAACAAAGAAATCAAAGAAAAAGAGGGTTTCTACCACTCTGTGTAAGCTTTATTAGATGGGAATAACTTTTGTTCAGTTCAAATTTGAATGAACATTTTCTGCACTATTACAGAAACCAAAAATCTTTATCTCTTCATGTGTTTTTTCTGAAGACAAAGACATTTAAAATAGCAAATACACTTGGGGTGCATTGAAGATAAGAAACTTTTCGAACAAAAAGTCAGAAATATAATTTATGAGAAAAAATACCCATGTGTATGCATGTGTTTGCGTTTATGGGTATGTACATACTGTATATGAATTTTCATGATGGTTTTTTTAAAACAACTGACACACAAAAAAGGGTGGGTTTGGATAAATGAGGAAGTAATTAAATCTGATGGATTGGAACACTTCTACCCTTGATGAAGACATATAGATTCCAATGGGGATGCTTTTAATCACGATGGAAGGATTTTATTCCTATAAGCTGAAAATAGGAACAACCTGTACCTTCTACAGGACAAAAGACAGGAAATGCATTCAAACCCTGGATCCAAGAAAAAATATGTATCTCTCCTGATAAATCTGTGTAACACTTCAGATTAAATTTCTAAAAGAGGATTGAGATGATACAGATATGAGAACTTACCACCTCCCTGGAGCTACATTTTTCCTGGGCTCATGCACAACCACACACAGTTGTTATGTTTATACTCTCCCACACTCCAAAGCATCTTTTGAAAACTGAAATTGAAACACAGCATATCCTTATCTCTTAATGTTTTCCTAGTGGCACAGAAGATCCACAATTACCTGTCAGCCACAAAAGCAATACAGTTGGGGATCCAGAGACTAACCTCCATAAAGCTTTACTTTCCTAAGTTCTGCTCTCAAAATGAAGAATCTTTCAAGGAATAACAGAAAAACAGAATAACAGAGTTGAAAAGGATCTTGGAAGACTTCTAGTCCAACCTCTTGCTCAAGCAGGAGGCTACACCATTCCAGACAAGTGGCTGTCCAATCTTTTCTTAAAAGCCTCCTGTGATGAAGCATCCACAACTTCTGAAGGCAAGCTGTTCCACTAGTTAATTGTTCTGTTAGGAAGTTTCTCCTTAGTTCTAGGTTGCTTCTCTCCTTGATTCATTTCCATCCTTTGCTTCTTGTCCTGCCCTCAGGTTCTTTGGAGACTAAGTCAACCCCTCTTCTTTGTGGCAGCCCCTCATATATTTGAACACTACTATCATGTTCTCCCCTAGTCCTTCTTTTCACTAGACTAGATATACCCAATTCCTGCAACCATTTGGCCAATGTGTGTAATTTTTACACACATTGTAAAAAAATGGGACATTTGGTCAATGTTGTAAAAAGATTCTTCCTCTGAAACCTGGTTTAGACTGGGCCCTATTGAAATCCTTGTGACAATGAGGACATGAACATCTCTTCAGCACAAAGGCCCTTAGAGAGCCTTTGCGAAGTTTCTGAATGGAGACATGTGAATGCAGGTATGGATGACAATATGACATTGCTATATCTAGCCCCCAAATATTTCATCTCTTTTGGCATTGTGGAAGTTAAATGGCAGCACGGAGATGCTCAAGGCACTTGTTTTGCTCCTTTGACTCCTCAGACAAATGGGAAAAAGCAGCCCAACTTTTGAAATGAGGGAGATTCAGAACTGAAATAGGGTTCTACAATGATTATGAAAATGTGGAAACATAAGCAGTGTAATGGGCTGTGAGAATAACCTTGGGAATCAGGAGAAACCCACAGAAGGAATGGGGAGGGAGAAAGCATGTCAGGAGGAACCCTCCCTAGTTTTCTGGAAAGTAAAGGCAGGACACATGAGAAGTGATTCAGGCTGCACAATTCTGTTCCTTTAAGCTTACTCTTTACTTGTCTTACTGTAGTCTTGGTTTGCACTCAATAGTTGAATTGCTAGACTGGTCTCTCCAAAACCAAAATTACCAATTGTTCCTGATTAAAAGCCAATCATTTAGTGCAGGATTCATTTGTTTAATGCAGTGTTTGTCAATCTTGGCAACTCTAATGTGTGTGGACTTCAACACCCAGAATTTCCCAGCCTACATACTAGGAGTTGAAGTCCGCAGCCTTAGAGTTGCCAAGATTGATAAACCCTGGTTTAATGGACTCTTGCCAGACAAGGTGGGATGCATTACAAACTGGCTTGTCAATTTCACATCTCTGTCTTGGCTCATTTGAGCAAAACATTGTTCCTGACAAACATTTCAGCAGCTAATTTGTAATCATAACCCCTTATTGCCATAGCTGTAATTCACTCTTGAAACAAAGCAAGCTATTTAAGAGCATACAAAGGGCACTTTGTGATCAATTAAACACTGTTCTTTGACAAGCTCTACCAAAATTAGCATCAAGAGATGTTGCCAAGAAGATCAAATAAACAGAAGGATTGGCTGGGAGTAGGGAAGGTGATGCAATATTTTGAATTGTTTTGTTTTACAACTTAGATCCTAATCCTCCCTTGTCCTAGTTATGGACATATTTATGCAATTTTCTTGGCAATAATATGAAGTGGATTTACCACTGGTTTCTGCCAATAGTTTTTTTTTGCTTTTCATTTCCAAGTCTAGTCTAGAGCCCTGGGAATTGCTAGAAGTCTCTCAACTATGTACCAATCAGGTCCAATCTTTCTTAGCTTTCAAGATCAAACAAAATTGGCAGGGAATCGTCCCTTGATATTAGACTTTTAGGAGACTGCATATCATTTCATTTGAGCCCAACATTTCTAGTGACTGTGCAAACACATATACAGGTAGTCCTCGATTTACGACCACAATTGAGCCCAAAATTTTGGTTGTTAAGTGAGATACTTGTTAAGTGAGTTTTCCCCCATTTTACAACCTTTCTTGCCTCAGTTGTTAAGTGAATCACTGTGGTTGGAAAGTTAGTAACCTGGTTGTTAAGTGAGTCTGGTTTCCCCAAGGACTTTGTCAGAAGATGGCAAAAGGTGATCACATGACCTTGGGACAAAACAACGGTCATAGATATGAACAAGTTGCCAAGTGTCTGAATTATGATCACATGATCATGCACATGCTGCAAAAGTCGTAAGTGTGAAAAATGGTCATAAGTCACTTTTCTTAGTGCTGTTGTAACTTTGAACGGTCACTAAATGAACTGTTGTAAGTCAAGGACTACCTGTATGTTGTTGTCTTGAAAGCAATATGGCAACAGGGTATCATTGTTTTCTTCAACTACCTGGTCTAACTTACCGCTTGGATATTTCCTGGTGAATTCCCATTGAAGTCAAATCACATTCAACCCTACTTAGCTTCTCAAGGTTAATCAAGATCGTTTTGATGTTGCTTACCCTTCCCTAATAGAAATTTTCCAAACAACCGGTTGACACCAACTACTGATTTATAACTGGGCTTGTATGCATCTTCATGCATATTTGTTCCTAAGATGCATCACTTTAAATGAATTATTTTTATCTACATATTTTTGCTTGTCCTTTACTTTACACACAATTTTATTGTAAGCATGTTGTTGTTTTTTCAAGTGTAAATGTAGAAACGTAATAGAACTCTGTTCCTGCAGAGGTTTAGGGAGATAAAATGAAATGAGCTCTCATTAAAGTGTTAAACAGATAACCTACTCCTATCTTCCTAATTGTGACTATATGTATTTTATTCATTGTTACTTCCCATTTTGATCATAGATGAACAATCTTTTGTAGACCAGGACTACATTCAGTGATTGAATAGCCTGTAATGGAAGGAGAAGGTCAACAAGCTCAGGGAGCAGCAAGTATCTCTCAATGTTACACTGTTATAAAGTGAGCTCCACCTCTTTTGTTGCTACATTGTGCCACTGGATGAAAATAATAATAATAATAAAAAAATTGGAAGGGACCTTGGAGGTCTTCTAGTCCAACCCCCTGCTCAGGCAGGAAACGCTATATCATTTCTGACAAATGGTTGTCAATCTCTTCTCAAAAACTTCCAGTGTTGGAGCATTCACAACTTCTGGAGGCAGGTTGTTCCACTGATCAATTGTTCTAACTGTCAGGAAATTTCTCCTTAGTTCTAGGTTGCTTCTCTCCTTGATTAGTTTCCATCCGTTGCTTCTTGTCCTGCCTTCCGGCGCTTTGGAGAATAGCTTGACTCCCTCTTCTTTGTGGCAGCCCCTGAGATATTGGAACACTGCTATCATGTCACCCCTCGTCCTTCTCTTCATTAAACTAGACATACCCAATTCCAGCAACCGTTCCTTATATCATCTTGGTTGCTCTTCTCTGCACTCTTTCTAGAGTCTCAACATCTTTTTTACATCGTGGTGACCAAAGCATGTGTGAAAGAGGCGGAACTCCTATTGCATCGGTGCCAGGCTGATTTGGTCTGGTTGATGAAAGTACTGAAGCTCACAGATGCCTCTCCCAGCACTGCAATCTTAAGTGGGAGTTCCAGTCTAATGGCTTCTCCTGGGACTGAACTGAAGCCTGAGAATCTAGAATGCCCCCCCCCCCAAGAAGCTTGCGCAATAAACAACAGGCACACACACCACTTGGTTACCTTCTTACAAAATAAGAACATCATCACCATTCACACTATCTCTCAGGGTATGTTGATGGCAAACTCAGCAATTTAGAGTAGAAGCAATTTAAAATACTAGGATGAATTTTGGGCAGATTAGGTTTAGCTATTAGCTAAACCTCTCTGGAATAAGTCTGCTTCTTTAACGGGAATCACCCTTTAATGCAGAGATATCCAATCTTGTGGAATGTGGACTTCAACTCTCTGTAGACTTCAACTCCCAGAATTTCCCAGCCAGCCATGCTGGCTTTGGAATTCTGGAAGTTTAAGTCCACAAGTTTTAAAGTTGCCAAGTTTGGACACCCCTGCTTTAATGGGAGCCAACCTTCTCCTGGCTTTAAAGCATGGAAAAAAGCAGGTTTGTGTGCAGAAAGAGCATAAACTTTCTTCACCAGTCCCCAGTAATTTTGAAAGAAATCTGTCCAGGGATCCTTGGGCTGAGAAATTAGGGAAAACATATACCTATTTTTTAATATATTGTGGGAAATCAGCCCCTCAGAGAAGGAAATATTAAAAGGGCAGAAAAATATATTTCCTCATAAGGATTTTAAAAGCAGAAGCCAACCCTGCCCCCAAGTCTCTCTGCCCCAAGCAGGAGCCAGCCCTATACAAATGCAGATGTAACCATCAGAAAGTTGGAGCCAGAAACTCAAGAAGACAAAGACCTAAAATCTGCATACCCCACCTGTGACAGGACATAATAGGACTAACCCATTACCATCAAGAATACAAGAGAGGCACACCTAAACTCAGGTCAGAATACGTGACACAGGAAATAGCCTCCAAGTTCATGCCACAGGAACAGGAAACTTCCAAACAAAAGGCTAGAGAGGGTATAAAAACCTACTCCACATGTGCTCAGCCCTTCAGCCTTGATTTCTCTCCTCCTTCCTGCAAGAACCATCTTTCTGGCTCTTCAATAAACTGCAACCTTCTTCCCAAAGCAGTCGCCATGTTGTTTATTTATCCCCGGCTTGGATGAACCAGGATGAAGACTTTTCTTACCACAATCTTGAAGCTATCTTTTTTTTTCAAGTCAGGAGAAAAATCCCTCCTAAAGTCCTCCTTGCTTTTTCTCAGGGTTTACCCTCGCTGCCAGGATGCTGAAATGTTGCCACGTTCTGGGCACAGTGGTAGCCCTTCCCTTGGGCTTCTGCCAACTCTCCTAACCTGACTATTATCAGAAACTTGACAAGCTGTGTCAAAGCCATCTGCTCAATGCTTTTGAGTGTCAGGTGGTCGATATTCTCCACTCTCAGGGGTCATCACAGGTGACAGAAGCCAAAGCAATAAAACAGTTTCGCCTGCCTCCACCAACTTAAATGCTTCCCCATCACAATATTTCTTCTCCATTTCCTCTCTCCTTTTTTTCTTCTCCAGTTCCCTGCCTCCTGCTGAATTGCCTCCGGTTCAGTTTCACACAGATTGAAACTTCTGATGGGGCACTGGGTTGCTGAGGAAAAGGGACACATCAGAATTGAGCCGAGCTTCTTCCCTTCTCCAGCCACAAATTAATAAATCAAAAAGAAAAACTGGGAAGAAAAAAAAAAGGAAAATAAAAATAATTCCTAGAAATTGAAAACAATTTGCAATGGAGTTGTTATCAGCAGGCACTGGAAGCTCTGGGGATGAAATCATCTACAAGAGAAGTTATCCAGTTTTGAAGGGTTCCCCCCACCCCCCCACCCCCCACCCACAAGGAATATTGTGTGGCAACTTTGAGTAAATCAAAGAGAGCATAATTATCAAAAATCATTCCAGCAAGGGTTGGCCTAAACTAGGAATGCACATTCTGAAACCTGAAGGCCATACACAGTGGCAAAAATATTACAGGTAGTTCTTGATTTACAATCATTTGTTTGGCAACTGAGGGGGTCCTACCTAACATCAGTTATCTAGTTTTGGTAATGAAATATCTGCAAAAAAAACAGCCAAGCTCAGAGAGCACCAAGGACCCCTCATTTCAACCTGGAGCTGCAAATATTCTCCTCCTTTAGCTATTCTTCAAACTTACGATGGCGCTGAAAAAAGTAACTTACAACCAGTCCTCACACATATGACTATTGCAGCATTCCCATGATCACATGAACAAAATTTGGCCAACAGCACGTATTTACAATGGTTGCAATGGTTGCAATGTCCTGGGGTCATTGATCACCATTTGTGACCTTCCCAGCCAGCTTCTGACATGCAAAGCTGGGGAAAGCTGGATTAATTTGACAACTGCATGATTCCCTTAACAACTGCAGTAATTCGCTTAATAACCATAGCAAAAAAAAGTCAACCAGACATGAGTCACTTAACAAATGCCTTGCTTAGCAATTGGAAATTCGGATCCCAGTTGTGGTCTTATGTGGCTGACTACCTTTGGTGGTGCAATTATCCACACTTGTTATTTTCACTAAATATTTTCAAAAAAGCAGCTGGATTCGATCCTGTTTTTCACCTTTGAAACCAAAAATCTGGGAAAAAAGCAATCTCCCCAGAACCAGACTTAAAACTGTTTCAGGGATGTCATTGTGCTAGGAACATATATCCTTGGTGGCTTTCTGAAACATGAAAAAAATGGGAGAGGAGATATGCATCACCTCTAGCTGCAAAAACATTGCTTGCCCATGACTTAAATGCTCAGAGAAAGCGCTGAGATAAAATAGGCCTTTGGACTTTCCGTAAGATTGTGTGTGTGTCATGTATGTGTTTCACTTTGAGAGCGGGCAACTAAATTTCATTTTTGATGTGTGCCGTTGTGCCCACAGTAAAAAAAATGACAATAAAGGTTATCTTATCTTATCTTAAGATTTAGCAGAGGCACCAAGAAGAAACCATGCAAGAAATGTTACCTTTGATTCTCTGGTTACTGAAAAAGCACACGCCTCAGATCTCAGAGAACTAATGTTAAAATTTAGGGGAGGGAGATCTGACTATCTTTACAAAGACAATCTCTCTCTTTTTTTTAAAGGATACATGATATTATTTTCAAACCAAAGTGGCCTTAGTTCAAAACGTAAACAAGGCCAAGATAAAGGGAGTCAGACCAGGAGAAAAACATGACCAGGTGAACTATTGTAAACCTACATTATCAGAATCGTGCAAATCTGAACATATAAATATGATGAAACAACTATATACATATTATTTTGCTGGGGTTTTTTTGGGGGGTTTGCTCTTTTTTTATATGATTCTTTAAAGATAAAGGTTTCCCCCGTTCAGTTGTGTCCGACTAGGGTGCGGTGCTCATCTCCATTTCTTAGCTGAGGGAGCCAGCATTGTACGAAGACATTTCCATGGTCGTGTGACTAGGAACATTATAGGCCAAGAAAAATGGAATGCCGCTTGTTACCTTCCCACCAAGGTGTTACCTATTTATCTACTCGCATTTGCATGCTTTCAAACTGCTAAGTTGGCAGGAATATAACCCTTTACCCAGTGGTGGGATTCAAATATGTGAACAACTGGTTCTCTGTCTGGATGCCGCTTCCGGAAGTCGATTCTGGGCCTGGGCAACAAAAAATTAGCTACCGGTTCTGCCGAAGTGGTGCGAACCAGCTGAATCCCACCACTGCCTTTACCCTTTCCCAAAGCCATATCCTTTCATTCCTATCCTTTTTTTTTTTAACCTCCTATGCTATAAGACATATAGTACAGCCCTTGTTAATCTCTGAATCCAGTTATCCGTAGGTCTCCAATATTTTTAATTTTCCTTTTCATTTTCTCAATTCCTCCAGAAATCAAATATCATTTTTCTTTCTGCTAGTGTCTATCTCCTTTCCTCATACCTGTTATCTCTGTCTTAAAAGCAGTGGGGAGCAATCTTTTGAAAAATGTTTGTCGCAAAAACCCTTAAATCTATTGGGCAGACACTTCGTATGGTTAAAGTCCTCTAAAGACTTTAAGAACACACCATTTTCACTCTGTGGTGCCAAAAAACAAAACCAAACAAAACAAAATTCGAAGCTGCTGCAGGCGTTTTGATGCTTCCCTGTTATAGCCTATGGGCAAACCTTTTTATCAACGCTTGAATTACTTCAGATCAAATCTTGTTACTTTCAAATCTTGAATCAAGAAATTTGAATTGAACTTTTCAACTTGAGAAGACCTACACAGGGACACTCTCCATATGCAACATTCAGAAATGCAAGTAACAGGTAGGTAGTAAAGCTAAAGCTAAAGGTTTCTCTGCCAGTTGTGCCCAACTCTAGGGCACGATGCTCATTTCCCGTTTCTTGGCCAAGGAACCAGCATTGTCTGAAGACAATTTTCATGGTCATGTGGCCAGCATGGCTATATGCCAAAGGAGCATGGAACACTGTTACCTTTCCACCTACGTGGTACCTATTAATCTACTTGCATTTGCCTGCTTTCAAACTGTTACGTGAGCCGTGGTGGCACAATGGTTAGAATGCAGTATTGCAGGCTAACTCTGCTCTGTGCCGGCAGTTTGATCCTGACCAGCTCAAGGTTGATTCAGCCTTCCATCCTTCCGAGGTCAGAAAAATGAAGACCCAGATTGTTGGGGGCAATATTCTGACTTTGTAAACTGCTTAAAGGGGACTGTAAAGCACTATAAAGTGGTATATAAGTCTAAGTGCTGTTGCTAAGTGGGCAGGAACTGGGGCAAATAACGGGAGCTCACCCTGTTGCGTAGAGCTCAAAACCGGGCTGTCAGCTCTCCAGCTGACAAGCTCAGCGTCTTTAACCACTGAGCCATCTCGCCCCAGGTAATAAAGAGATACTTGTTATTTTCATAAGTCAGAGTTCGCAAAGAATTTAATGTGCGAGTGTGCAGCTTCTGTGCTGATCTCAAAAATAATAATACAGAAATCTTTGGGTCACTTTTCTTCTGTTTTTAATTATATATAAATGTGGTGATAGGATGGTCCTGCTAACAACAGTACATTGAAAAGCATAGAAACTCAGATTTTTACTGTTTTAAATCTGGTAAAAGAGGCTATAAATATTTCAATTTCAATTGCTTCTTGAAGTTATTCTGTATATAAACAGTGCTGCCTTTTCAAACAAATTGATAGATGGACTCGATTAAGGAAGGTGATTTTCAGAGCATACTTTAAAAAAAATCCAGTCTGTAATTTTAAGTTTATGCCAGACATCGAGGTTTTCTGCTTTCAGCAAAGCTGGTGAGTCTGCCAAATTTGATGGAAATTTAAAATCTGCATAAAGATTGCCCCCGTTTTAGCAAGTTCCCTTATGCTTCTTTAATAAAGAAGGATGCACAGAGATTTAATGATGTAAAGCTACTGCTGTGTTCCATCATTACTGCTTGGTTGTTAACATGGACTCTAATAAAATCGTGGAGGATTAAAAACCCTAATAGGAGAAAAATAGCAGATTAGAAGATTAGAACAGATCATCCAAAAGGATCACTGATCAGGATCAACAGGGCTTAATTTAGAGAAATCACAAAATCATGGTTTGTAGATGCAATATTGTGCTTTACACACCAACATTTCATCTCCTTGATCTCTTAAAATGTTTTTTAGGGGTTGTGCCAGACTTAGTTAAAAAATTTTAGCATTGCACACTGGCAATTAGGTAGCACATTGGTGTGCTAGTATCCTGACCGGCTCAATGTTGACTCAGCTTTCTGTTCCCCAAAATTACAGTAGGTAGCTCTCTTTCCACTTTGATGTGGGATTCCCCAAAAGTGGTCACACTGTAGGAAACAGAATGCAGGACGAATACTCAGACCTGGAAAGCCAAATGTTATTCTTTTTGAAGCATATCTAGAAGCAACTAAGGAAATGTGCATTCCTGGCTCAGAAAAAGATTATTCACACATGCATATTGCACACAAAGAAAAAACAACCAAGATAGTCACTAAGGTAGGTAAATTAAACCCTTCTAGCTGTCTTTGCCTAAAGCAAATTGTGCTCTATCTAAATTGTAATCATACCTTGTCATAATCTGTTGCCTCCTTGTACCATGGAATTTTGTTATATTAGTGTGTGGGTGCTCATACAAACACACACACACACACCACCAGAAGAATTATGTACAGTAAAGCAAGGTCTCCATTAGTGCTATTAAATTGTCCTTTCAGCATAATTCATCATCTGGGACTTATTCCAAAACACAGGAGTTAATGACACTAATATAAACCATCCCAACGTGCCATGTATTTTGCTAGCTTTTATTCCCATGACTAAATGGCTTTTTAATGTACTTTTATTTGCCATGGTGGGACCGGGTTTTTCTGCTTCAGTTGAGTACAAAACTGCAGTTGTTCAGATTAACCCTCTCAGATTCAAAGCAGCAGAATTGTTTTTTTGCTGCTAGTTCCGTCCAAGCCTCCAGCAGATATACAGGTAGTCCTTGACTTATGATCACACGTGAGCCCAAAATTTATTTTGCTAAGCAAGGCAGTTGTTAAGTGAGTTTTGCCTCATTTTATGACCTTCTTTGCCACAGTTGCTAAGTGAATCACTGCAGTTGTTAAATGAAGCATGCGGCCGTTAAGCAAATCTGGCTTCCCCCATTGATTTTGCTTGTCAGAAGCCAGGTCGGAAGGTTACAAAGGGCCAGTTGCCAGTTGCCAAGCATGCCAGTTGCCAAGCACTCTTAATTTTAATCACGTGACCGTGGGGATGCTGCAACGGTTTTCAATGTGAAAACATTGTCTCTTTTTCCAGTGCCGTTGTAACTTCAAATAGCCATTAAATGAATGGTTATAAATTGAGGATTACCTACATTTCAGAGAAGAACACTCTTTCTATCCCGGGTATAGATTCTGAGACCCAGGTTTGCAATGGACCCCAAGAAAACCTCTTATTTATTTATTTCACATTCATGACTCTGGGGATCTTTGTTTTTTTTTTAAGTCCCCATTTCTGCACTCTGCAGTTTCTCTGGCTGCTTGCATTTTGTGGTCTAACACAATCATTGAATAGCTTCTTCAGTGCTATTTTCCCCACTTCATCAACTTAGGTAGGCATGGAAGCTACAGGCATCCCGAGAGGTGAGTGAATATATCGAAAGTAGACAGTTGACAGCCCCAGGACTAGTTGTGGCCCTCCCAAGATTTGGGATTTTTTTATATATATGACAACAGCAGCAAGGCTTTTGTATGTGCAGAGATGGAAGGACTCACACCCACCCACCCACCATGGAAGAATGGATGGTGAAATTAATGGAGTTGGTGGAAACGGCTAAACTGACTGCTTTAATTAAAGAAAAGATTTTCTCTAGCTTTGTTTCAACTTGGAAACCACTTTTGGGTGTTTTGATTGTAACTGGAAAAAAATTAGATTTTAATTCTGGGTTTGGATGATTAGCTGTCTTAATAATGATGTAAGTAAAGGTAGTCCTCGACTTATAACAGTTCATTTAGTGACCGTTCAAAGTTACAATGGCACTGAAAAAAGTGACATCACACAGTTTTTCGCACAAAGGACCGTTGCAACTTCCCCATGGTCATGTGATCAAAATTCAGACGCTTGGCAACTGATTGGTATTTATGACGGCTGCAGTGTCCCGGGGATATGTGATCATCTTTTGTGACCTCCCAACACACAAAGTCAATGGGGAAGCCAGGTTCACTTAACAACTGTGTGACTAACTTAACAATTGCAGTGATTCACTTAACAACTGTGACAAAAAAGGTTGTAAAATGGGGCAACACTCACTTAACAACTGTCTCATTAGCAACAGAAATGTTGGGCTCAATTGTGATAAGTCGAGGACTAACTGTACTGTTTGATATGGTTCATTCTAGTTCAAAGGGACATTGATTTATAGGTACTTATATATTTATCTGTATCAAAAAAGTCAGAAAATCCTTTTTTTTCCCTATAGCTTGTTGCTATCGATTGCACTCCCAAATTTTGTTTTGGGGTTTGTTTGTTTTTTTGTTATCCCTTTTCCTTTGTTTCTAACCAATTCTCTTTTGCTTTTTTGCATTTTATATTTTTTTGAACTTTTAATAAAGTTTTGAACAGAAGAAAATCAGAGAGGGATGAGAAAACCGAGTGATACAAAGCCGTGTTTGAACAATTACTGAGAAAAGGCAAAATGTAACGCTAACCCTCCTTCCTATTTCTTGATATCTCCTCCTCGCCTCCCAATGAGGAATGAATTATTATTACTTTTTCAGACAGGCAGATTAGAGGGCTTCAGAACTCAAATTCTCCTTTGTGGGGAGTATTGGAAAAAAGAGAGGACAGAACATGTTTCTTTTAAATCATAACTTATGTTAGGATATTAAACCCCACATGAAGCGAATTTAATACATGTGGGGCTTAACATCCTCGATTTCAGAAGCGATTTTGCAAAAAAGCGGAAAAGGCAGTTGGCAAAAAGAAGAAAGGAGAAAACTGAGAAGGGGGGGGGGACACTTTTAATTTAAATAGAATAACACCTCTGAGTCTTAAGGAGCAACAGCAAAGTTCAATAAGGATTGCCTGAGGCTAGGAGCTGGTTCTCTGGATTGAATGCCACCTTAGGGAAGAAAGAGGTGGAAAGAAACAGGGGGAGCTCAGAAGGGGAGTCGAGAATACATCCTCCTCCTGCCCTCCCCCCAAAAAGCAGAAGGATTTTATATAACTGCAGTGAGCAGAGAGGTTTGTACTGCGAAGGGTTAGCAAATGGAACTTGTGATGGAATTAGAGGTATCCTAGTCCAGGGGTAGGCAACCTTGGCTCTTTTATGACTCGTGGACTTCAACTCCCAGAATTCCTGAGCCAGCCATGCTGAGGGGAAAGGGAGAGGTTTCCATGCTGAGCCATGCTGGCTCAGGAATTCTGGGAGTTGAAGTCCACGAGTCATAAAAGAGCCAAGGTTGCCTACCCCTGTCCTAGACTTACAACCACCATCAAAATTGGAACATTTGTTAAGTGAGTTTTGCCCCATTTTACCATCTTTCTTGCCACAGTTGTTAAGTTAGTAACACGGTTGTGAAGTGAATCTGGCTTTCCCACCGACTTTGCTTGTCAGAAGGTCGCAAAAGGGGATCTTGATTACCGGCATTTAGGATAACTGCCATAGCCTTGGGATCATGGGATCGGCAGTTTGATTCTCACTGGCTCAAGGTTGACTCAGCCTTCCATCCTTCTGAGATTGGTAAAATGAGGACCCAGATTGTAGGAGGGGCAATACGCTGACTCTGTAAACCGCTCAGAGAAGGCTGTAAAACACTGTGAAGCGATATATAAGTCTAAGTGCTGTTGTTATTGCTATTTGGGACCTTCCCAGCAGGCTTGCAACAAGCAAAGTCAATGGGAGAACCCAGATTTCCTTCATGACCACGTGAGTCACCAAACGACTGCTGTGATTTGTTAACAACCATGCAAAAAAGGTTGCAAATCAGGTGTGACTCACTTAATAACCACCTCACAAATTGTGATCATGTGACTGCAAGATACTGCAAAGGTTTGTAAATGTGAACCAGTGGCCAAGCACTTAAATTGCAATCACATGACCACAGGGGTGATGTGATGGTCGTAACTTTCAGGATGGGTCGTCACTTTTTCCGAGGCTGTCATAACTTCGAACCTTTGTTAAACAAATGGCTATAAATCAAGGACTACCTACATTTTTGCATGATAAAAACCACAGTCTCCGTTCTTATGCTACAATATTAGAGATGTCAGAAAAATCAACCCAATAACATATGTGCGTATAATAACTAGCGCTATTTTTATAATGTGTCTTGCACATATAAAGTCTTTTAAAGTACTAATCTTGACTGCTACTGACTACATGGACATTTTCCTACAGTTTTCTTGGCAATATTTTTAAAGTGGTTCTTCCTAGGGTGAGAGAGAGAGAGAGGAACTGGCCCCAAATCACCCAGCTGTTTTTTGTGCCCAAGGCAGGACTAGAACTCACAGTCTCTCAGTTTCTAACTCAGACCACTATACCAAGCTGGCTCGCTATCTGCAAACTGCATGTTCTGAATTATAATCCCTTCTCATTAGCACTTCTAAATAATTCATGACAGATGTGCTGTTTGACCAAGTACTGGAACACAAAAGGTATCTCTTTTTTTGTTGCCTGTAAATGCTCTGCAAAAGAAGATCTTATTTATACTACTAGAAGTAAGTAGTCTCCTTTTTGTTTTCTTTTAATACTACCTAAAATCTTGAACAAAGCACCACATTAATGACAGGATGTTAAAGCCTTTGCTATTTGCCTATCTAATCCAAGACCTTTCTGACCTTAAATAAAGAAATGTGAATGTTTGTAGATGCACTTTTCCAGGACTGTTAAAGAGTTTTTTAAGAGAATAAAGAACCAACACTGATTTCTCTTTTTTTCTCTCTCTGTTCATACATATGGAGTGTATTAACACAATAAACTTAAACAGATGAGGTAAAGATCCAGCAGTTGCAGATGCAAACAGATATATGCTAAAATTGTTTAGTGTTAACTAGTAATTTTGTGTGGTCTTTCTGGTTAATGTATGGTTCCATATGTCATGCAAAACAAGAAAACAATAAAGTCAGTACCAGGTTAAGCATAAGATGTGAATCCAGCCAGCTTTTTTAGTCACCAATTCAATATACAGTAAAACTTCAAGCTAATGGGCTCTGAGGTGTAAAATTGTGAATGGGATTTTATTCACAAGCAAAAGCATATACTGTATTTATATGTTGTGTCTTTTATACCATCCACCCATTAAATCAAGTGCATTGAAGGTTTGTTACATTATACAACCCCAAAATGGGTTCAATCGGTAACCAGGCTAAACATACAGGTAGTCCTCAACAACCACAATTGGGCCTAGTCTGGCTCCAAACACCACATGCTCCAAATGCCTCATACTAAAATCCTGCTCAGCTTTCCTCATGATTTTTTCAGAGACTAGAGACTAGAGACTAGAAGGGCTACTTGGAAGAGGGACTCTGGCAGGCAGCCCTTCCGCTCTCAAGGATGCTGGTTGAAAAAGATCCATCCAACATGGGCCTCGAAGAAACTTTTCCAGCCAGAGGGAATCCTGTAGCAGCAGCTTGCGACCTTCTCTGTCGGCTTGCTGAGCTGTTGACTTTCTGAGAAGATTGCAAATGGCAATCAATGATTGCAGAGGGCTTGGCAACCTGTTGTGAGTGTGAATGGGTGCCAAGAGCCCAAATCGCAATCACAAGACTGCAGGGGCACTGCAACGGCTATATCCTAGAGCAGGGGTAGGCAACCTTGGCTCTTTTATGACTCGTGGATGGAAATGAATCAAGGAGAGAAGCAACCTAGACCTAAAGAGAAATTTCCTGACAGTTAGAACAATTAATAAGTGGAATGACTTGCCTCCAGAAGTTGTGAATGCTCCAATATTGGAAGTTTTTAAGAGATTGGACAACCATTTGTTTGAAATTATATAGGGATTCCTGCTTGAACAGGGGATTGGACTAGAAAACCTCCAATGTCCCTTCCAATTCTATTCTATTCTATTCTATTCTATTCTATTCTATTCTATTCTATTCTATTCCATAAGATAAAAGAAGACTTTGTCATTTTTTATTGTGAGTACACTGGTACATATTAAAAATGAGATTCTGTTGCCTGCTCTCAAAAGAAAGTATATATCTACCCATACACATATACACATGCTATATATATAAAAAGGAGATAAAGGAGGATACATAGCTCAGGATTGAAATGATGATGATGATGCACTCATGTGTTACCTAGTTTGGGTAATGAAATGTCTGTAAGAAAACAACCAAGCTCAGAAAAGCACCAAGGAAAAACTACCAGATGGCAAACAAAGAATGTAATTTAAAAAAATAAAAGAGGAGGGTGAGATTTAAGAGAATCTGGATTTCACTCTGGGCAATCCCACTCATTTTCCTACTCGATGCATTCTACACATTCCTTAGGGGCCTCTGATCCCCAAAACCTGAAATAGGCGTTTTCCCAACAACCTATTTTATTCTATCATGCCTATCCAAATGAACTGTTTTCTCTTTCTCTCTCTCTTCTCTCCATCTTTCCTTCTCCCGCCCAATGTAGAAAGGGTTTAACACAGTTCTAGCTTGCAAAGCAAAGGTTTAACATTTCATTTCAGCCTCTCTCTCTCCATCTGGGAGTATTTTTGAAGGGGGGGGGAGAGAAAGAGAGGCAGCATTCAACCATCTGCAAGCAGAAAACTTCTACAAAGAATTAAAATGCACACACACACATACGCACAAACCCAGACACAAAACCACACATGGATACCGGCGCGGGAGGGGGCCGGGGGTGGGAGGGAATTAAAAGACCCGTCTTCCAAAGAAAAGTAGCCTTAAACAGTTTTATAAACATAATAAACCGCAGCGAGCTTCGGTCACAACAAAATATCCAGTTCTTGCCGGGAGCTATGAAAATCTACCGGCGCCTTCTGGAAAAAAAAAAAAAAAGTTTGCTACGCAACCGAATATTTATTCTGACCGCGATTTGTCTTTTGTGGGTTTTACGCGCTCCCTCTTTCTTTCCTCCCCCTCTCGGCGCTCATGTTTCTTTCATAGGTTTCCGAGGAAATGGGTCGAAGGGAGGAGCCCTTCCCAAAAATACGTTCCTCGTTTCGGCGAGCAAAGGCGATCTCTCGGCGCGGCTGCCGCTTCATCCCGCGGAGGTCCGTCGGGGCGGCTTCTCCCTCCGCCTCTCCCCTTCGCCTTGCGCTGGTTGTAATCTAATTAAAGCTGATCAAATCCGGGCACGCCTCAGCCAGTTTGGAGGAGAAGACAACGCCCAGAAGGCAACTGCCTTCCAGCCTCTCTCCCCAGGTGGAGGGTCTACAGCTGGGCTTCTCCATCTTGGTTTCTCCACTTCGGCAGCTTTTAGATGTGTGGACTGCAACTCCCAAGAATTCCCCAGCCAGGAACTTTTATATCCCAGCAAGTCAACTCCCAGGATTCCCCAGCCAGCCATGCGTGGACTTCAATCCCAGCAGGCCCTGTGTGGACTTCAACTCCCAGAAATTCCCTAGGCAGCCATGAGTGGACTTCAACTCCCAGAATTCCTAGCCATCCATGCTGCCTGGGGAAGTCTGGGAGTTGAAGTCCACACATTTTCACGTTGCCAAGGTTGGGAAATGCTGTTCTACAGATTGGAACCATCCTTCTGAAATGGATTGGCTACTGTGCAGATGGTGGGTGGACCTTAGATGCACCCAGCCCAGTGCTGACCATCTCCATCTGCCTCATTCAGTCTTCTCCTCCGTCTCTCCCCTGATAAAGCAAAAGGAACATTCAAGGTTTTGGCATAGAAGGTCCTCAGTACAAGCCTTGGGTGAACTGCTAAGACTCTCAGCCTTGCAGATGGCCTCCTGCTATCACTCACAAGTAATGATGCTCATTCTCCTCAAAGTTCTTCACTGGGGACCTGGGAGACCTGAATTAACATCTTTTAAAGAACTGTAGAAAACACATTTCTTCATCTATACCTCGTCTGGATTGTTTTTCCTTCTCTCACTTTTTTATTATGTGGTAAATGAATGGTTGAAAGTGAATGTTTTTTTAAAGGGCTTAAAATACAGTCTGCTTGAGCTTTAGTGAGTTGGATTCCCCACCCCCCACCCCCCTTTTCTTCCAAATTTCCTGTTCAGGGTGTCTTAATCTTGGCAACTTTAAGATGTGTAGACTGCAACTCCCAGAATTGCCCAGTCAACATGTTGTGTTGTTAATCTCTAGTAACGGTGTGGACTAGTCCCTGCAGTTTTCTTGACAAGGTTTTTAGAAGTGCTTTGTCATTGCCTCCTTCCTAGAGCTGAGAGAGAGAGACTGGCCCAAGGTCTGGCTTTGTGCCTAAGGCAGGACCAGAACTCAAGAACCCTCAGTTTCTAGCCTGCTGGCTCAACCACTATACTAATTTCTCTCTCTCTTTCTCCCTCTCTCCACATACATACATACACACACACAAATTTTCCGGAGTTGCACTGTTCTGCTTTGATACAGAAAATTGTCTTGAAAGTCAGGTTGCTTGCCTGCACCAAGTATTCAGGCAGGACCTATCTGTCTCTACTGGCCACTTGGCTTTGGCAGCAGTGACTTCTGGCTATTCATTCTCAGCAGCTGATTTTGTGGAGCAATATGAAAAGCTATAGCACTTCCCTAAAACAGAAGATGTGGATCTGTTCCTCTGAAAACCTGCAGTGGCCCGCATAACATGTCTTGCTTGGATTATTCCTTCCAAAGAACTTCAGATTTTTAAAACCTAGATTTGTAACATAGTACAAGTAGTCCTCGCTTTCTGACTGCTTCATTGAGCTATCCTGAAGCTACAATGGTGTAAAATAAGCAGCTTTACAACCAAACCTCACCTTTAAAACCATTGCAACGTCCCATGGTCACGTGATCACTATTTGGGTGCTTTGCAGATGGCTTGTGACAAGCAGAGTTAATGGAGAACATGGAAGTGAAATCATAAGTTGCAGTCACTTGATGTTAATGACCGAAGCAGAAGTGAGATCATAAGCCCTGCATGGTTTTGCGATTTTCCACTTAGTGACTGCTATGCTTAGTAGTGATGTTACCTGTCCCAACTGACTACCAGACACTATAGAGAGTATGGGGCAAGAGTTACTGTACTAAGTTGTCTGCAGTGTTGAATTTTACAAACTGAAGTTCAGTTGTGCTTTAGTATCTTTAATATCAAGGCCAAACACTCCTTGAGTTTTCAACTTGGCAGAGACACAATTGCAGAACACACAAACACACCAAAGAGGCTGGCAGATAAAAAGAAAGACTCCAGCTGCATCACCTTAAGTACAGGCTGTTTGCAAAGTGGGCCTCAAAAACCCTCAAATCAAGTGGGAAACGGTACAGCCGAGCGAATCTTCAAAAGATGCTTCTTTCAACAATATTTAAAAAAAAAAAAAAACTTTTAATGCTGCGTTTCCACTTTAAAAGCAAAAGTGCATGTTGCGTTGTTTCACGTTGTTCTGAAACCTCTGCATGGGAAGAAATTAATTTTGACTCTTCCACTCAACAACTAAAAAAATGTCTTCAAAACTGCCAGAAGGGGCCAGAAGCAGTCAATGCAACAAGAACTGCGCTGACTCTGCCTTGAGATGTGGCAGACTGGATCATCTCCAGAGCAACAAAGCATCTTGTGGAAGAAAAACACAAATGTCTTGTGCAGGCCCAGACAGTAGAACACCTCTTCTCGATGACAATAAGGCACAGCAATGATGGAATAAGATGAGAACTAGAATTGAGGATACTCAGATTCCAACACATACCTAGTTGTTAGGAGAAATTCTTGGTCTGATCTAAGCAAGGTTTTCCAAAGAGCACAGGGCACATTGCTTGAAGCAGAAGCGACGTTTATTGGAGACCAAGACAGACAAGCATAGCAAGACAGCTGGTCACAGCAGTCAAAGGTAGCTACAAAGTTAGTTTTGAAGTAGTTACTTTTATAGAAAAACCTTTCCTTTTTTCCTCATAGCAATAGCACTTAGACTTATATACTGCTTCATAGTGTTTTACAGCCCTCTCTAAGCGATTTACAGAATCAGCATATTGCCCCAACAATCTGAATCCTTATTTTACTGACTTCAGAAGGATGGAAGGCTCAGCCTTAAGTCGGTCAGGATTGAACTGCTGTCAGTGGGTAGAGTTAGCCTGCAATACTGCAGTCTAACCACTTCGCCACCAGGGCTCTAATAGCAAGGAAAAGAGCCCATCCTCTAGGACAGGGTTGTCAAACTCACCACGTCATGTGACGTGTCGTGACGTATCGTGACTTTTTCCCCCTTGCCGGAGCTGGGGTGGGCGCGGCTTCTGCGTGACGCATCCGGCCAGCTGGCCGGCAGTTTGACACCCCTGCTCTAGGAATTATCCAAAACTGTAATTAGATGGATGGCCAAAAGGGGGTGCTAGGTAGTTATGTACCTTGCTTTTTCTATTTACTATTTCAACTGGCTTCCTAATTAATTAACATTGCAGGTAGAAGTGTCCGTCACAGGAAGGAAGGGATCTTTTATTAATGGGTGAAATCACTGGCATCCTGAATGGGCTTCCCCCCTTGAACAGTTTGAACCTCTTTGTCAAGTTTGTTACCTTTAGTTTTAGTGCCGTTTCTCATCTTCTGCAGGGAAGGTTTTGACTTCCTTCCCACATAGCCATCCCCAGCCCTGCTCTCCTGGGATCAAATTCCCACCCCTTTCATTCCATCTATCTCAAGGGGCTATTTTTAGGATAAATGGGGGACATGAGGGCAAGCTGTGTCCCTCAAAGTGACATCTGCCTGGGGTGTTATGTCAAATCTGTCAGGTTGATGAAAGCAACACTCCTTCTCTATGCATGCTGGGATCCCAAAGAAGCAGAGCTTGTAGCCCAACAGCACAATGCTGCTTTTGTCATTTTGATGAAAACAGCTGAAGCTTGCGCATGAAAATGTGTGCACCAGCTGGAGACAGGGAGAGATATGGTAGAATACAAGTAGTCCTTGACTTATGACCACAACTGAGCCCAAAATTTCTGTTGGTAAGTTGTTAAGAGAGAGTTTTTAAGCCCGTTTTGCCCCGTTTTATGAGCTTTGTTGCCACAGTGGTTAAGTGAATCACTCTAGTTTTTAAGTTAGTAACACGGATGTTAAGTGAATATGGCTTCTTCATTGACTTTGCCGGTCAGGTCGCAAAAGGTGATCACGTGACCCCAGGACACTACAGCTGTCATAAATATGAATCAGTTGCCAAGCGTCTGAATTTTGATCGTGTGACCAAGGGGATGCTGCAACCGTTGTAAGTGTGAAAAATGATCATAACTTACTTTTTTATTGCTTTGTCACTAAATTAACTGTTGTAAGTCAAGGACTATCTGTAAATAAAAGAAGATTTAGCCTCTTCAGACCAGAAGGAGGAGGTTAACCACCCCGATCTGTCTTGCATCAAATATTTTTTGTAACAGAGAAAGACTGTTTGGACTCTGGGAACCTTCCCATCAGTCCTGTTTTGCCTTCCAGTGGCCATAATGGCATCGGATGGATGGCTGGATGGCTGGATTCACCATCGTCGTTTTGCCCTGTTGACTCAAACAAACAATACGCCCTGGAATTGCAACTCATTGTTGTCATCACCAGACAGATGTGCCTTTGATTTCTCTGGGATGAAGCCCATCCACAATGCTACAGCAACTAATTAAAAAGCCAACCTCTTTGTGTCAGAAACAAATTTAAGGCAAGTTGTACGAGTGCCCTCCCAGTGCATAATCAAGTGGCTTATTAACTTTTTTTTCTTAAGAAAAGAAAGACAGATTGCACTTGTGGATTTGCCAAATCACATCAAATGAAAGGCTTTGTCTTTTTTTTTGGCATGAATGCAATGGTGCACAGCCAGGTTTTGCTGTAAAATTAGAAATACTGGAAAATTGTATGTTACAGAACAGAGCCTAAAAAATACAGGCATTAAAATCAAGCCAATATAAATGAAACTCAAAAAATAGGAATATTACTCTTTGACCTTCCTTCCTTCCTTCCTTCCTTCCTTCCTTCCTTCCTTCCTTCCTTCCTTCCTTCCTTCCTTCCTTCCTTCCTCCCTCCCTCCCTCCCTCCCTCCCTCCCTCCCTCATCAGAACCTTTTGGTTGTGTTCAGCAGCTTTTTTCCTGGTGTCTGCATGATTACTGTTGAGCCCACATCCTTTGCCAGCTTCTTTTCAGAGTCAATGGACTTTTACAAGTTTCCATGAAGCTTCATAGGAGGAAATTCAGACATATAATTGGCCAGTGTTTGCAAAAATAAAGCTCACTTTCTCTTTCTCTCTTTTTCTCCTTCCCTCCTCCTGCCAGAGAAAGTTCCAGAATGAAAAAGGGGGGCATAGTTCTCCCCCCCAAAAAGGAACTAAAGAGTGCCATCTGGTGCATAAAATCAAAACATACACATTCACCAGTAAAACAAAGATACAGCATCATTGCAAGTGGCAAAGTTAAAAAGTCATGCTAATCCTGAAAGAGTCAGCATCATTACAGATCTAAATATCAGGATGCCATTAAAAAAAAAATGTTGCAAAAAATTACTGGATAATGGAACACCACACACAAAAGATCTCCAATATTTCAGAAATAAAAAAAAATAGTCCATGCAATTATGGCATGCAGAAACCTGCCATGTAATCAATAGAATAGAATAGAATAGAATAGAATAGAATAGAATAGAATAGAATAGAATAGAATAGAATAGAATAGAATAGAATAGAATAGAATAGAATAGAATAGAATCTGGAATGGACCCTGGAGGTCTTCTAGTCCAGCCCCGTGCTCAAGCAGGAGAACCTATACCATCTCATCTAACAGCTTTCTTTTAGTTGAAAACAGGGCTGCAGTGATGATGGCGGTGATGATTATGACAGTATCTGGGCTAATTCTTAGACCATTTTGTTCATGATGGAGTAGACAATGTTTAAATGCCCTTGAGAGAGATAGCTGAAAAGGTGTTGTTGTTTTTTGTCCTTGCAACAATCACCTTGAATCCTTAACTGAATAACAGAGTTGGAAGGGACCCTGGAGGTCTTCTAGTCCAACCCCCTGTTCAAGCAGGAAACCCTATACCATTTCAGACAAATGTTTGTTCAATCTCTTATTAAAAACGTCCAGTGTTGGAGTATCCACAACTTCTGGAGGTAAGTCGTTCCACTGATTAATTGTTCTCACTGTCAGGAAATTAATTTCTAGGTTGCTTCTCTCCTTGATTAGTATCCATCCATTGCTTCTTGTCCTGCCTTCAGCTGCTTTCTGAAGAGGTCCAGTGGGAAAAAACCCTCCTTGTATCTTCTCCTTTATTTTAACTGGGCTTGGGAGCCTGGGAAGTGGAGGGATATTAGAACAAACAAGAGCACCACAAGAGAGACACCATCTGTTCCTTCAAAACTATAGGCCAGGGGTCTTCAAACCTGGCCCTTTTATGACTTGTGGACTTCAACTCCCAGAATTCCTCAGCCAGGCATGCTGGCTGAGGAATTCTGGGAGTTGAAGTCCACAAGTCATAAAAGGGCCAAGTTTGAAGACCCCTGCTATAGGTAGCCCTTGACTTATGATCGCAATGGAGCCTAACGTTTCCACTGCTAAGCAAGACAGCTTTAGGTGAGTCTTGCTCCATTTTACAACCTTGCTTGCCACAATTGCTAAGCGAATTGCTGCAATTGCTAAGTTAGTACTATGGGTAAGTGAACCTGGCTTCCCCATTGACTTTGCTTATCAGAAAACCCCAAAAGGTGATCACAAGACTGCAACCGTCAAAAATATGAACCAGTTGCCAAGCATCTGAATTTTGTTCATGTGACCATGGGGATTGTGCAATGGTCTTAAGTGTGAAAGACAGTCATAAGTCACTTTTTTCAGTGTGATTGTAACTACGAACAGTCATTAAACAAATACTTGTAAGTTGAGGACTTCCTGTACCAGCAATTACCAAAGTAATCCCAGGCTTTTTGCAAAAGTTGGACTTTTTAACACAAACCTATTTCATTAATTCAAGATAAATAAACTTCAAATTAATTCCCAATGTAGTTTCCTTGTAAATTGGAACAAGACATCAGCAGACTCTTTGCAAATCAGAGCCATTTGTTAGCTTCTGGGAATCGCCATTGCAAAGAAGGCTGATCAAGAAACTGCCCAGGCAATCATGTTCCTATAGAAGATGTTCTTGTGATCTTAGCAAGGCAAAACATGTGATCTGCTCTCCTGTTTTAGCCTTTTCAGGATTATATCCCATAAGCAACATTGTTGTTGTTGTTGTTTTTAGTTGCGAAGTCGTGTCCGACCCATCGCGATCCCATGGACAACGTTCCTCCAGGCCTTCCTGTCCTCTACCATCTTCTGGAGTCCATTTAAGCTCACGCCTACTGCTTCAGTGACTCCATCCAGCCACCTCATTCTCTGTCGTCCCCTTCTTCTATTGCCCTCAATCTTTCCCAGCATTAGGCTCTTCTCCAGTGAGTCCTTCCTTCTCATTAGGTGGCCAACATAAGCAACATAAAACCTCTTAAAAGATGAACAATAGTGACCAACTTCAAAATAGTTAAGGGTTCAAGATAGTGACTTGGACCTTCTACCTGAATTTTGCATTCTGCAGCAGTGCTTTTAATATCCAGGGAGAAAAAAAACATTTTACAAAAGCCTGCAGATGGTGCTAGTGGACAACTTTTCAGCTCTGCAAAAAAATCTCTCAAATTGCTTAAGCACCAAATAGTAGTACCTCACTGTAGCCATGCACAAGCTGTTTCCACCTAAGAGTTTTTAAAGGGTAGGGAGGGGGGGGCATTTAAGGTATGTAATTTAAATTGAAAATTTTAATTGCTCCCACCTGATGGCAAAAGATCAATGCAACCTGTTGCATGCATTTTGCTTCTTACATAAAAACATACTCTACCTTCACTGCAACAATCCACACTGCCACTAGAAGGCAGCAAAGAATTAGAGGTCTCCTTTTCTTTGCTGTCATCTTGTGGTCATTTAGATCTTTGCAATTCAGATATGATAGACTTCAATAACTAAAAGTGCTTTTCCACAAAATTGTTTGTAACAAAGCTGGAAAGTCCAACAACTGTTGATTTCATTTGGAGGTTCAAGCAGATATCCTTGAGAAATTTACTAATTCCAACATGGACGGATCTGAACTGTACCTCATGAGCAATTGTTTTAAAATCCAAATGAATTTAAAATGTATATTCATAGAAAAAAGTACATACTTAAAAATCATTTTAAAAGAAAATACTTTGGAAAAAATACATTATTGGTATTTAGATACGCATGCAAATGTTCAAAGAGCAAAAAGAAAGTAAAGCATAAATGCATAGAGGAATGGGGCAAAATATAAATTATGAATAAAAGCATACAGATATAGCATGTTGCTAAAACAACCCCATTTATCTACGTCTACCTCCAACTAAGGGAGGCATTCACATATCATCATCCAGTTTCTACTTGCTGAACAAAGATTTAACTGGAACACATCCATGTTTTTCTTAATTTTATAACTTAGTTCATAACTAAACAAAATGTATAAAATTGCATATATTAAATCAAAGTACAAAGAATATGTATGATTAGTTAAAATGTGCACAAAAATGGTTTGTATTATGGAATACTATTAGATGTGGAGAGGCACAAATATTTAAAGAAAAAGTACACCCCAGAAGGAGTCCACTGGGAGAAATGTGTTTTAATCAGCATGTCAATCTTTGTACTTCTTTTTGTTAACTTACAAAATACATATATTTGGTGAAACTTTATGGAACCTTAATTAGGAAAGGGATCCATCTTATTAGTAGCTAGATGCATAAGATGATAAAGATCCTATGTGTTTTTTACCCCTTGCTTTGCATACCAATACTACAAAGTCATTTCAGGGTTTAAAGGTGGAAGCAGGATTTACCAGGTACATGCTAAAGCTTGATAATTTTAAGACTTGTGGAATGGGGAATAGCTGGCTGGGGAATTCTAGGAGTTGAAGTCCACAAATCTTAAAGTTGCCAAGTTTGGAGACCCCTGTACTAAAGCAATGTTGTTACCAAAATCACTGCTCTGCCATCAGTATCACTATGGGAAACACAGGTTGCGGTCTGAAGTTACATAAACTTGGCAAAAACACAGCAAAATTGGGAGACAGATATTCTAACTCTGATCATGTGTATGAGTATCTCATGGGTACTCATTCTGAACAGAGTCTGAAAAATGTCTTCTTTTCTCACTTTCTTTTTTAGAGGGACATTCAGTCATGTCACACTTTACTTGCAATCTGGCATGATATAAACCAAATATAAGTTTGCAACTTTAGTCTAATCCGAACTTATCTTCAATTTATTCACTTCAGATCCCAAGCAAGAGAGCAAAACAATTGTATGAACTTGAATCTTCACTACCACCACTATCATTTCACAGAAACAGAGCATATGAGGAAAAGAAGAGTTGGTTGCAATTTTTCTACATTCTAGTTATCATAGTTACATGATGGTGGGACTGCAACCAGTTGCAAATACAAGCTGGTTGTCAAGTGCACAAAATGCAGCCACATGACCCCAGGGTGTTTGTGCGGCAATCGTAACTCTAAGTAACTTTTTAAAAGTCTGTTGTAATTTTGAATGGTTTTAAACTACTGGTTGTAAATTGAGGACTACTTATATCATCCGTCCATTGGATATACAGACCAAATTTCTTTAAAAAATTGTTCAAAGCAGTGGTCCCCAGTAACAATCTTGTGAAGTGGAGATGAAGCCAAATATCCAAAATCAGCTTTTGTGGCCAAGGGTGGACTTGATCTTCAACCTCCTAAATTCTCACCCTGCATACAAGTAGGCAAAGGAATGTGACATGTGGTCCTCTTAGCTCCATGCTTATTGTTTCAGTATAATGATAATAGCAAGGGGCAAGGGATTATGGTTAAAGGAGAAGAAATGACATGGAAACGCCTTTCTAAAGAACTAAGCAGAAGCTGTAATTCAGCTCTACAGCTGGAAGAGGCCAGCAAAATATCTTTCATAGATTGGAGAGCTGGAGAGAACTTTGCCCAAAGGTCAGATGGGATTAATGATGGCATGTTCCCTTAGAGGACTGCAAATCTGATACTGTGATTTGATACTGATCATGATACTGATCATGAAAGCTGCTGGCACATTGGGGAATTCTTCAGAGCACATGCAACCTTTTAAAAGTGTGGGGTGGTTTGGCATCTGGGGAGTAGAAAAAGCAAGGATAGGAGAAGTCAAAGCTTCAAAGAACCTTTCTGGAGATCAAACTCAAAAGTGTTTTTTGGTGAGGTGGGGCCAATATTGGACCTTTGTACACTTAACTATGAAGCAGCTGTTTTGGACTCAAAGCATTGCATGTTAAATAATATAAACAAAAAGCACTCCCCCACCTCAATAGATCTCAAATTATGAGCAATACAATACCATTAGAGTTGCTATTCCTTTAGCAGCCAGTGTACTTAAGGTGCTGGATTTAGATTGGATGAGAACTTCACAGAGAAATCACTGGATGACTTTGGACTAGTCACTCTCTTTCAATTCAACCTCCCAGGGGAAGCCTCTAAGTAAGTCTCCTTGTCTTTCTTGATGGATGGATGGATGGATGGATGGATGGAAGGAAGGAAGGAAGGAAGGAAGGAAGGAAGGAAGGAAGGAAGGAAGGAAGGAAGGAAGGAAGGAAGGAAGGAAGGAAGGAAGGAAGGAAGGAAGTTCTTATAGATCTTATGCAGTTTATATTCAAAATCGGAACTTGGATTGGGCTCAACAATGACCAACACTACGTAGAAGCATCAAGCGACAAAACAGAGGGAGCAAATGACAAGATGTACATGATGACATCTTGCAACTAATGCAACTTACCTACTAGTGTTAAACCCATGGCAGCATAATATATTCCTGACATTTATTCAATGGCAACATCATGTACATGTTGGCATTTTGACCTCTTTATGACTTCCTATGGATGCTACTGCTTTCAGGACTTTCTTCAGATCAGGCATTCTCACAGCCTTGCTTGGGGAAGGGGGAATTAGAGACATACTGATGCTGTATTAAACTGTTCAGAGCCAGAAATTCTACAGCTGTCATCCAGAGTTCTGAACACTGTTTCTTTTATATATCTTATCTTACCATCATATCTTAATTTCTGTACCATTAAAAAATGTCATAGCAGTGGCAACATCCATAGCAAATCACAGTGATCCAAAACAATTATGTAGTGCGAATTCCTATTTGTCTCCCAACATTTGCCAATGTACAAAATTCACAGCAATTGCAAGATGATCGTGTGCTTTTCGTTGTTCTACACACACACACACACACCTCACTACGGACACCCATACCTCACAGATGCAATGCATTGCTTGTGCAGTTCTGGTCTCCACACCTCCCAAATGATACGGTGAAAATTAGAGAAGGTTCAGAAGAAGGCAACTAGCTAAGATGATCAAGGAGCTGGAACGGCTTCCCTAGGAGGAAAAACTGCTGCTTTTTAGTCTAGAAAGGAGGCAAACAAGAGATGCCGTGACTGAGATGTACGAAATTATGCACAGCATGGATACTGTGGGCAAAGTGAAGCTATTTAACCCCTTCCCAAAAATACTAGGACCAACCAGAGGTGGTCCAATGAAACTGAATCTTGGAAGAATCGGGATGGAGCAGAGGAAACACTAAGTTTACAAAGTAAATTTTGGAATTTGCTTCCTTGAGAGGTAGTGCTGGTTACCTGCTTGGCTGGCTTCAAAATGGGTTGGAACAGTTGATGGAAGTCCTGGAGATCAGTGGGTCTTAGTCTTGAAGGAAATGGGACGGGTTCTGAAGACCATCTGCTGGGAGACTGGTAGGCTTCCTTGTGTAGGTGATTGTCCACTATGACAACTGACTGCTGGATAAGGTGGGCTAGGGGGGATCTGACCAAGCAGGGCACTAGACCTATGTTCTTGAGGAGTCCTTGGTGCTCTCTGAGCTTTGTAGTTTTCTGACAGATGTTTCATTACCCAGATAGGTAACGTTACTAGTAAGGAATTAGTACTAGTAAACTAGTAAGGTGTTTGCTCTCAATTTATATTCTACTGGCTTGCCCTGTCGGTTTTGGGGGTTCTTTGGCTTCAACCCTGAGCTACAAATATTCTCTTTTATTGGTAGAGGTAGTCTTCGACTTAAAACTGTTTGTTTAGTGACCGTTCAAAGTTGTTGTTGTTGTTGTTGTTAGTTGCGAAGTCGTGTCCGACCCATCGCGACCCCATGGACAACGTTCCTCCAGGCCTTCCTGTCCTCTACCATCTTCTGGAGTCCATTTAAGCTCATGCCTACTGCTTCAGTGACTCCATCCAGCCACCTCATTCTCTGTCGTCCCCTTCTTCTACTGCCCTCAATCTTTCCCAGCATTAGGCTCTTCTCCAGTGAGTCCTTCCTTCTCATTAGGTGGCCGAAGTACTTGAGTTTCAACTTCAGTATCTGGCCTTCTAAGGAGCAGTCAGGGTTGATCTCCTCTAGGACTGACCGGTTTGATCGCCTTGCAGTCCAAGGGACTCGCAGGAGTCTTCTCCAGCACCATAGTTCAAAGGCCTCAATTCTTTTGCGTTCAGCCTTTCTTATGGTCCAACTTTCACAGCCATACATTGCAACTGGGAAAACCATGGCCTTGACTATACGTACTTTTGTTGGCAGGGTGATGTCTCTGCTTTTTAGTATGCTGTCTAAATTTGCCATAGCTTTCCTCCCCAGGAGCAAGCGTCTTTTAATTTCTTGGCTGCAGTCTCCATCTGTGGTGATCTTAGAGCCCAGGAAGATAGTTACAATGGTACTAAAAAAAAGTGACTTATGACCATTTTTCACACTTATGACGGTTGCAGCATCTCCGTGGTCATGGTCAAAATTCAGAAGCTTGACAACTGATTCATATTTATGACAGTTGCAGTGTCTCGGGCTCCTGTGTTCCCCTCTTGTGACCTTCTGACAAGCAAAGTCAAGGGGGAAGCCAGATTCATTTAACAACTATGGTACTACTTTAACTACCGCAGTGATTCAATTAACAAGAATGTGGCAAGAAAGGTGGTAAAATGGGACAAAACACACTTAACAACTGTCTCACTTAAGAACATAAATTTTGGGCTCAATTGTGGTCGTAAGTTGAGGACTACCTGAACTTATGTCCTTACATTCCTACTCACTGCAAGCCATGCTTCTTGCATAGCCACACATACATACACATGTGTCTATGTGGAATATTACAGTCACTTCGAGCTACAATTAATTTAGTCTCAACCAAATCAATTCTCTTGGTCTACAAAACTAATTAGCATTCTAGCAAAAGGTTTTCTGCCTCCTGCTTTGATCTGATGTTGGAAACATCAGATTTTTTTTTCTATAATCCCCTAAGAAGAAAACATACTTCTTCTATGCGTGCCTGACAGGGGCCAAAGGTTAATTAACAAAGCATTGTGACAAAGCTAATAAGACAGATCTATTTGAGGACCTATGGTTTAATCAGCTTAATTTTAATCTATCGTCTCTCATCAGAATAGCTGGAAATAAGTATCTAACTTCCCAAAGCCCATTAGTGTGAAATGCAGAGGAGAAATTGGGTATCGCTTTATGTCCTTTCACCAGAAGTGGGGGGGGGGAGAGGGAATCATTAAAATGACATGATTTAAAGTTATGCTAACTTCACAGAGAAGATATGCAGTTGCAATGTTGACGTTTGGGACAGCAAGGAAGAGGAATTGATGGCTGGTAGAAGGTAAGAGAGGGGAAAGATGGCTCAGAGGTTAAAGATACTGAGCTTGTCAGCTGGAAAGTGCTTGTCAGTGCTAGTGTTTGAGACCCGAGTGCTCCGTGATGGGGTGAGCTCCCATTCTTGCCCCAGCTCCTGCCCATCTAACAGTTTGAAAGCATGCAAATATGAGTAGATGTCAACATCCAGCTCGAGAATCCAAATAAGACTCCAGGTTCATTCCATTTCCAAAAAGCTTACTGTTTATTGAATGCACTGCATGGTTATGTCGAAGTAAAACTAACTCTGAGGTTCCAACACCAATTCATAGACTTAAACAATAATTTTCCCAGCCAAACCCCCAACATCTTACATAATCCATATCAACAAGTTCACTTTGTTATGGGAACCGTCTGCTTCAAACCCACACCTGTTCTGGTGTCCTTGACAAGGCTTCAGGCTCTCACAGTCTTCAGTTAAATAGAAGAAGTTTCATTTCTCCTTCTTACCCACTTGAAAGCAACACCTCCCCCCCCTTAATCTAAAGGCAAGTTGAAATGCAGAGGCACGTAGCTGCCAAAGTTTCATCCTTGACAGTACATAAGTAGGTACCAATTTGGTGGGAAGGCAACAGGGTTCTGTGCACCTCATGCTGCCCACATGACCATGGAAAGGATCTTAAGACAACACTGGCTCCCTCAGCTAGGAAACAGAGATGAGCACTGCCTCTAGAGTTGGACACGACAGGACAGGGAAACCTTTACCTTTACTTAGAAGGTAAGAAACTCAACAATCTCTCTTTCTCGCTCTCTGTTGCACATTCAATAGCTTTATTTCGAGGTAGCATGTCTTGTACAAAAATTCACTGTTAATTATGGTAGCCAGGTTCAACCAGTGGCTGGAGTGGCAGAACAATCTACTATGTTGCCCAGTGTACACACTCTGAACCTAGACACAAACCATGACAACAGAGCTATCAGGATAATTTTGCATCAATAACAGTTGTGGGCATACTGTGTAAACTATAACATGTCTGCACATTTTTGCACAAAACAAGTGACTTTTGGCTTCTGCAAAGCTGTTAGGGTTAGACCAGGTCAGTGTCTTCTTTTATAGAATGAGGCATTTTATGGCTCTTTGGTAGAACTACAGTTCCCAGCCTCCCTCATCATTAGGCATGCTTACAGCAACTGCTGGAAATTGTACAAGTAGTCCTTGACTTAAGACTACAACTGGGACCAGGATTTCCATTGCTAAGCAAGCGGTTGTTAATTCAGTCATGTGTGATTTTACAACCCTTTTTTGCCACAGTTGTTAAGTGAATCCCTGCACTTGGTAAGTGAATCATACAGTCATTAAGTGAATCTGGCTTCCCCCATAGACTTTGCTTGTCAGAAGCCAGTTGGGAAGGTTGCAAATAGTGATCACATGACCCAGGATGCTGCAACCATCATAAATGTGAAGTAGTTGCAAGTGCTCCAATTTTGATCATGTGACCATGGGGATGCTGCAATGATTGTTAAGTGAGAGGATCCATCGCCTTTTTTCAGTTTTGTTGTACCTTTGAACGGTCGCTAAATGAATGATTGTAAGTCGAGGACTATCTGTCATTAAGCCAAAGCTAGAATGCCGCAGTTTACTCACCTCTTTTTCTCTTGTAGTTCAAGCAAAATCCCATAGAGAGGAAAGGATAGGAAGGTTACTGTTGCTCTGTACCAGCATCTAATATAGGTTGCTCTCAAACATAAGAGTTTATTATCCAAAGGTGCTTTTTCAAGAGGCAACTGGACTTTCTTGTTTTTCTTTGAAGACGTTTCGCTTCTCATCCAAGAAGCTTCTTCGGCTCTGACTGGATGGTGGGGGAATGGAAGGATTTATATTCCTTGCAGACAGCTGGTCATTTGCATTCTTTTAGAGAGTTGTTGTGGCCACTTGGAGGCTTATTTGTGTCCTCAGGTTTACCTGAGTAGTGCAAAATGGGTGTGGGGCCTTCTTGGAACTGCTGAAAGGACTGTCTGCAAGGAATATAAGTCCTTCCATTCCACACCATCCAATCACAGCTAAAGAAGCTTCTTGGATGAGAAGTGAAACGTCTTCAAGAAAAACAAGAAAGTCCAGTTGCCTTGTGAAAAAGCACCCCTGGGATAACTATGACCTGGCTGACTGAGAATCTCCATAGACATAAGTTTATTCCTAGCTCTTAGGCTCAGGGACAGCTGAATTCTGCCACATCAGACTCTTAACTAAGCCAAAGCAGAAGCAAGTGATATCACACATGTTGTGATATAACCGAAATTATATACTTCGTGTCATTTGCATAGTGTTATCGCTGTGGTTTCTACCAGACTACTATGCCTGTCAGAGGTGTATTCAGTTAGCTCCTCTGATTCAAACTCTCTTCCCCTTGGGCTGCTCTGTCAAACAGCATCCAGTGAAGTTGTCAGGACTTCCCATGAAGCAAGGAAGCCCAGTAATGGCCAAGTGACAGCTTCACTGCTTCTTCCATCAACCAATATGACTGGGTGACCTTTCTCAGCTGAAGCAACTGTCTGCCTTCTTTCGATCAACATAGGGAAACATCCCTTGGGGTAAAACATGTCCTTCCCAGATTTAAAATTAAAGAGAGGCCCTTTGCTGACATTCCATTTATCAGAGGTACATGCCAAGGTAAGAGGTGGGCTGTGGTATATGCAAAAAGCAGACCAGAGCAAAAGTAGACCAGGCTTCTCATTGATGGAATGAGAAGGGAACTGCAAGAATATAGAATAATAGGGTTGGAAGGAACCTTGAATGTCTATGGAGATTAACAGTCATCCAATATATGGCTGTCCTAAAGGTGCTTTTTCAAGAGGCAACTGGACTTTGTTTTTCCTTGGAGACTTTTAGCTTCTCATCCAAGAAGCTCATCTCAGAACTGAAGAAACTTCTCGGACGAGAAGTGAAATGTCCTCAAGGAAACAAAGGAAGTTCAGTTGCCTCTTGAAACAGCATCTTTGGGACAAGGGACCTTGGAGGCCTTCTAGTACAAACCCCTGCTCAAGCAAGAGACCTTATACCATTTTGGACAAATGGCCGTCCAGCCTCATCTTGAAAACCACCAGTAATTGAGAACCCAAATTTTCTGGAGGCAAGCTGTTCCACTGGTTAATCGTTCTGACTCTCAAGAAATTTATCCTTAATTTTAGGTTGGATCTCTCTTTAATGATCTTCCATCTATTGCAGCAGTCCCCAACCTTTATGGCTTGGCAGCCCGGCAGGGGGGAGAGGGGAACCAACCCGCAGAAGTGCAAGTTGAGTTCCGTGTACACCTGCGTGCTGGCCTGCCGCTTGTGCAAGTCGAACTGCACATGTGCAGGCGCTGTCCAGCTGCTCATGCAGCCCAGTTCCAAACAGGCCACAGCCCAGTAGTAGGCCGCGGCCGAGGGGTTGGGGACCCCTGATCTACTGCTTCTTGTCCTGCCCTCTCTTCTCAAGTACTGGAAGACTGCTGTCATTTCACCCCTAGTCCTCTTTGTTAGACTACACATATTTACTTTCCTCAATCATTCATCATACAGCTTAACCTCCAGATCCCTTATCATGTTTGTTGCTCTTTTCTGCACTCTTTTTAGAGTCTCAACCTATTTTTTGCACCGTGGGGACCAGAACTAAATGCAGTATTCCAAGTGTGGTCTCGCCAGTGCAGTATAAAGCAGTGTAAAGCATTTAGCAACAGATCTGATAATTATGCATAGCAGGGTGATTTACTTTAAGCTTCACATTCTAAGGGAGCACATAGTATATTCCATCATTCTTCACATAACAACAACTCTATGAAATCGATTGCGACAGTCAACAAGGCTGTCAAAGCAATAATATCCTATATTAGCAGCGTTGCATTCCATGAGCTTCCATGGCTGAGTATGGATTGGAATCTGATTCTTTCTGCTACTACAGCATCTTGATCATTACATCACTGACTAGCAGTTGTGAGAAATGCTGGGATTTGTTATTCTGGGGAGATCTATGAGCAGAGATATAAATAGATCTCCCAGGACCAGAATTTCCCTTGCTAAGCAAACTGGCTGTTAAGTAAGTCGTGCCCAATTTTAACATGATTATTAAGTGAATCAATGCAGTTGTTAAATGAATCACGTAGTTGTTCAGCAAATCCAGTTTCCCCCATTGACTTTGCTTGTTGGAACCTCGCTATGAAGATCACAAATGGTGTTCACATGACCCTGGGATGCTGCAACCATTGTAAATACATCCCAGTGGCCATGCACCCAAATTTTGATCACGTGACTGTGGGGATTAGGGAGTGTCAAATTTTTCAACTTTCAATTTCCAAAACATTAGGAATTTCTACTTGGTATTGCAAGCACTTCCTAAGGTCATGGAGCTAAATGCAGAGTTGATGCTGAATGCAGAGGCTGAATATTTAACTTAATTGAATAATATCAGGAAGCAGAATACGTAACCATCTTCCTAATGGTCATAAGGACAAAGTTTGCTAATTAAATTCCAGAAGCTATTGTATTATCTTCCACCATCCCCGCCAACACAGGCACTACAACCAAACAATGAAAGAACTGACAAATTATCTAAGGGTTCAGGTCACTCTCAGATTCTGCTCCTTCTGAGAATTTTGCAATGGATGATGATGATGATACTGATAATTAGATTTATATCCTGACCTTATTTTGTGCAATTGGGGATGCAGTGGCGCAGTGGCTTAATAACGCTGGAACTGCCGGCCAGAAATGATCTGCATTCTGACAGTTCGAGTCCAGTTCCATGAGATGGAGTGAGCTCCTGTCTCTCAATCCCTAGCTCCTGCCCTCCCAGCAGTTCAAAAGCATGCAATATTGTGAGTAGATAAATGACAAGCCGAGTGCCGCTACTCAGCTGGCGTAAGTTAGTTTGCCCCCTGTGGTGCACCAGGGATAGGCACGTAAGCGCCAATCAGAATGAACTAGCAATTTTAGGCTGTCAGGACCGCATTGTGTCTAGCATGTGTAGATTTCCCTGACATTGTATCCCTGGGGATGCTGCAACGATTATAAGAGCAAGTCATTTTTTAGAGCCATTGTAACTTCAAACGGTCATTAAATGAATAGTTGAGGATTACTTATATGTTTAATCTTCCCAGGCACACAAAAACAAATATATGGCCACTGCTGATAAAGGACTTGGAAAGACTTCCAGACCCTGTGCTCTGCACACACACACACATACACACTTGTTTAAATTTATGCTGGGTTTGCTCCATCTTAAAATCCACTACGTGCTATTGATTGCTTTTAGCAGTGATGCACAGCAGTGTTTTATAGTGATTAATGTTTAATCAGGATTGATGATTACATGAAATGTGAACACATCTAATGCTGAAACCCATTTATATGAGGGTTTCTTAGAAAATGATCCTTAATCCCAAAGCAAGATTTGGGTCAATCTTGCAGTCAATGAGCACATTTTGCCAGCCATTGGCAAGTCAGGAATGGTGAACAGCGAAAAAGGAGGTACAGTTAAGACAAAGGCTGGATAGAGAATTTTGGACAGAGGAACCTTTAACATTTAAGTTATGAGGCACAAAAATGCTTCTGAAGGCCATAGCACAGTGACCTCCTGCTTAATTTTGATTGTGAAACCAGGCTGTTAAAAATAGGTGCTGTGAAGAAGGAGGGAAAGTTTTCAAAATGGCAGAAATATGTTGTAGATACAGCATATCTGGCCCAACTTTACCTAAACAGGACATAAGTGTTCCTAACCAGAGAAAATCAGGTTCAGGTCATTTTGAAGTAGATTCCAAAATTTTTGAAGTAATTTTCTAACAACCCTGATTTGATCTTGCTCCACAATCTGTTGGGGAAGCAAATCAAACAGAACCCTGTCCATTAAATAAAAAAATGTACGTACAGGTAGTCCTTGCCTCACAATCACAATTGAGCCCAAAATTTATGTTGCTAAGCAAGACAGTTGTTAAGTGAGACGTGTCACATTTTAGCAACAGCACTAGCCATAGCACTCAGACTTATATATACCACTTCACAGTGCTTTACAGCAGGGGTCCCCAACCTCCGGTCTGTGGACCAGTACTGGGCTGCGGTATGCCAGCAACCGGGTTGCACAAACAAACAAAGCCCCATCCGCAGGATGCAGGCAGCACACAAAACCACGCCCCCTCCAGTCCTCAGAAAAACCTCTCTCCATGGAACCGGTCCCTGATGCCTAAAAGGTTGGGGACCTCTGCTTTATAGCCCTCCCTAAAACGGTTTACAGAGTCAACCTGTTGCCCCCAACAATCTGGGTCCTCATTTTACCGACCTCGGAAGGATGGAAGGCTGAGTCAGATCTTGAGCCAGTCAGAATCGAACTCCTGGCAGTGGACAGAATGACCTTTTTTGAGGTGGTTGTTAAGTTAACAAAGAAGTTGTTAAGTGAATCATGGTTGTTAAGTGAACCTGGCTTTCTCCAGTCACTTTGCTTGTCAGAAGCCCCCTAGGAAGATTGTGAATGACAGTCCTGGGACCCCAGGATGCTGCAACCATACATGCTGGTTGCCAAGCACCCGAAGTTTGATCATGTGACTGTGTAGACACTGCGATGGTCATAAGTGTGAGAACTGGTCATAAGTCACTTTTTCCAGTGCTGTCATTAGCTTTGAACGGTCATTAAATGAATAGTTGTAAGTCGAGGACCACCTATACTGAAGCTTTTAACTCAGCTCAACCAAGCCCCATCCTATTCTCCAACCAATATTGTTCATAGGGTTTACAGGTAGTCCTCAGTTTATGACCAGTCATTCAGTGACCGGTCAAAGTTATGGCAGACCCTGAAAAAGGGACTTACGATCTGGATTCAAAGTTCTGATACCTGGGCCACCTCCGTGGTCACATGACCACATTCCGAGTGCTCACCCACCAGCCGACATTTACAGCCATTTGCAGCATCTTGCAGTCATGTGGCAAAAATGCCCATAGCGAACAATGGGTTTGCCTAACAACTGCTGCAGAAAAGGCCATACAATTGGGTGCAGTAGCCTAATGAGCCTCTTTATGACTTGAGGGCTCAATTGTGGTGATAAGTCGAGGATTACTTGAATATTGATTCCCCATTCGCTCTTTTCACCCTGAACCGTTCCAACCAAAACATAGCAATTGCATTGAAACAGCCTGCGGAATTTGGTTATGTGAACCTTGGACTGGCTAGTGAATTTTATAGCTTGGTCTGTTCTACAAAGCCAATCACGTTTAGCCAGTTTATAGTTCAAGGTGTTTGAAAATGAGTTCATTCAGCTACGATACAAAAGCTGGCTGTGTAAACAGGTATCCCAAAGTGCTTTTTCAAGAGGCAACTGGACTTTCTTGCTTTTCTTTGAAAACCTTTCACTTCTCATCCAAGAAGCTTCTTCAGCTCTGACAGGATGGGAGGAGTATGGAAGGATCATATTTCTTTGCAGTCATCTGATCATTAGCATTCTCTCCGAGAGCTGTTGAGGCCACTTGGGGGTTTATCTGTCTCTTCAAGGTCACCTGAGTGGTGCAAATGGGTGTGGTGCCTTATTGGAACTGCTGAAAGGACCATGTTGTAGACTGGAGATAGATGATGCCATATCTTTCTCCCTCTGTTGAGAGAGGGCTGTTCAATTTTGATATAGATGGCCTCTTTGACCCCTCTTTCAGACCAGCAGTCCTCTCTGTCCAGGATGTGGACTTTGCTGTCTTCGAAAGAGTGGCCTTTGTCTTTCAAATGCAGATGGACTGCTGAATCCTGTCCTGAAGGGTTTGTTCTCCTATGTTGTGCCATGTGTCTGTGAAGTGGTTGTTTTGTTTCCCCAGTGTACAGATCTGCACGTGTACAGATCTCTTGAAAAAGCACCTTTGGGGTAACCGTGGCCTGGATGGCTGAGAATCTTCATAGACATGTAAACATGTAAGTACTAAAACTTTTAGGCCAGCTCAACCAAGCCCCGTCCTATTCTCCAACCAATATTGTTCATACGGATTACAGGTAATCCTCGACTTATGACCAGTTGCTTAGCGACCGTGCATTCTCTCACCATGATAAAAAAAAAAACTGCTAGAACAGAAATGGCAAAGGGTTGGTTCTCCCAGGGAAGAGTTTTCTCCCCAATGCCTCTGTCCTTCTTTTCTTGCATTTTTGGAGACTGCTATGCTAACAGGATAAGAGCTCAGTAGAGAGATGGGATCACTACGTAAAGACAGAACCCATGCATGGTACATAGAACATAGAAAGAAGTCATCCAAAAGCTCTCACATCTGCCAGCACAGCTCAGGGGAAAAAAAGAAAAAAGAAAACTTCCAGAAATAGCTAGTGGGGGATATTGTGAGAGGCCAACGCCACAAGTGACAAGATGGGAAATGACAGCAAACAGATTTTTTTCCCTCTACTAGCAGCAAAAGAAACACAGAGGCTCTGGACTTGAGTTTGAAAACCTCCAGATGCTGCCCTCTTTCACATCTTCACATTTTTGTTCATACAACATCAGATACGATTTTTCCTTCCTATTTTACCCCCCTGAGAGGGAACAGGGAGAAAACACTCGACAAAACCAATCAAATACACATGTCTCTTTGCCCAGGAGAAGAAGCTGAATTCACTAAAATGGCATTCTTATTTTCCCAGGAAGAATAAGGAATGAAAAAGTCTGGATAATTTCAGGGAAGCTAAGGATCATGGAGGTGAAGGTGCTTCTTTTATACCAGGAGTGTTCAACCTTGGCAACTTTAAAACTTGTGGACTTCAACATGCACCTGGCTGGGATGAGCCGATGGCAGCCACCCAGCCACGCATACCTCATCGTGCCCACTCGGCCGGGGCGAGACAGCAACGGCCACCCAGCCATGCCCACCTTGTTGCACCCACCTAGCCACAGCCACCCAGCTGCGACCACCCATCCACAGCCACCTGGTCCATCCACCTGTCCAAAGCAAATTGTCCTAGACCAAGGGTAGGCAACCTGGGCTCTTTTATGACTCGTGGACTTCAACTCCCAGAATTCCTGAGCCAGCCTGGCTCAGCTTGAAAACCTCTCCCTTTCCCCTCAGCATGGCTGGCTCAGGAATTCTGGGAGTTGAAGTCCATGAGTCATAAAAGAGCCAAGGTTGCCTACCCCTGTCCTAGACCCTTCTGCCCTGACCACTCCATCAGAATGAGTTCTGAATGCGTCCCACACCTCATCTTTGACAAATACTTCCTTTGCATGGACTTGCAATTGCGACCATAATTAGAAAGATTTATTAAAAAAAAACCCGTATTTGCAAAAAAGTGAGTCGAGCTCTACAAATATTGTGATCTGTAGTAAAAATCAAGAAACGCTGTTAGGCATGGCCAAAACCCAAAAAGCCATCACATTCTCATGTTCCAAAACAGTCTGTAATTGAACTAGACTCTGCTGCCAATGTCTGGAGGTGAGCATCATTAACAAAAGTTAATTATATATGACATTGTTTCACATTGCAAACCATAACAACAAATTAACAAGAATAGGCAACAGCTGTGAAACATGAGGTTGGTAAAAAGAAAGAAAACACACACCATACATTTAATCACCCGCCAGTGCAAATCACGGTCCACGAGAAACAATAGAAAATGTCCTCTCATATACACTATAGTGAACTCTGTAGAGCAATTAAGAGAACTCATGCTGAAACACCTACATTTTTATATTTTCACTCCTCAGGAACCCTTAGATTGGTTTATAAAGTAAGGGAAAGGGAAGAGTGAGGGCAATAATCTCAGACCCAAATTTATAGGTCTCATCCATAGCCCAGTTCAGTGTTTACAATGATTACAGGAATTGATACTTCTCATTCGAGGCAGTAGACCTAATCCAAACATAATCCAATACTTCAATAGACACCCCAAAATGGAGGAGAAAAATCTACTACTGACATAAAATGTCAAGAGAAGGTAGTGATGATGGGAGTCCGAAAAAATGTATTCAGCTCCCAAGCCTTTCTGAATTACCAAAGGGACCAGATTTTTTATTTTTTTTATTATTCATTAAATTTATATGCTGCCCAACTCTCAACAATTCTATGGGTTTTGACCTTCCAGATGTTATCAAAGACTATTCCCAGCAGCCCAGACCAGCCCATTATCAGGAAGGAATGCCAAAAACAGCATTCAGGAACATCTGGAGGTCCAGGGTTCCTGAATCTTGTTTTAGAGAAGACAGAGCTATATAGTTGTGAATTGTAGTTGCCCTTTGCCTTAAAACATATAACACGATGTCTTTTCTTTATAAAACAGAATAATTTATTTATTTATTTGATCTGGCTGTCTATCTCACAGATGCAACTCTTGGCAGCTAGCAACGCCTTAAAAAAAAACAATGCAAACCACCCACCCCATATAAACAAAACATTATCCTTAGACTTGATCTACTTTTAGATTTGGTCTATTAAAGCTAACTTTCTGTAAAAGCAGGCAGGAGGGGGAACCTCAATTTCCCAAACCTACCACTATATTCAGAATCCCATTCTGCTCCTGAATATCCTCCTCTAGGGCTTTATTCCCTACAGCAACCTTTATCTTCACCATGTGGTGGCCCCACTTTCTGCTGAAAGACTTGGTTGGACTGAATGGGGTGATATGAGCAAGAGATGGGAGATATTGGGGTCTAGGTTTGAGGAGAAGGGCTCCTAGAACGTGTGCATCTTTGGGAGACAGAGCACTAAAGAACCTGTTTCTGTCTTTTCTGTAATTCCAATGAATCGGTGACAATCTATGTGTGAAACAATAAAGAAGAATAAAGGAGAGATTAATACAGGAACAGAGAACAAACATAAGAGATAAAAATAGGACAAAGGAGTAACAGAGTGCAATCCTATTCCTATTCCTAATCCTAGCCTAGTTGGGCTGAAATAACTTCCCCACTTGTGCCATATGAATACTCACTAGGAGATGAATCTGAGGGGTCCTTGGTGTTCTCTGAACTTGGCTGTTTTCTTGCAGACATTTCATTACCCAAACTAGGTAACTAGGTAACTAGCCAACCAAGCTCAGAGAGCACCAAGGACCCCTCATTTCAACCCTGAGCTACAAATATTCTACTTTATTGGAGATGAGCCTCCATGACAGAAGCAAAAATCCTAGACAGGCCCTATGTGTTCCTCTCTATGAATTCTACCTCTATCTTCATTTGAGCTTTCATGCATAGCTATCCGGAGGATGAAAGGGGGAGGGGGCAGAAAGGGGTTAAATTAGGGGTGCCTAGAAAGGAGGCGGGGGCAAGTGAGTTCTGTTATTTTTTTGCTTCTTCCCTGAGAAAAGTAAATTCCCCTCCCCTCCCCCCAAATGACAACAGGATCTGGGTGGACTAAAATCAATATCCAAGCTATGATTGATGAAGTCATGCATTATTGGTGCATGAGGATAAGTAATTTGATCAGAGGTTGGGAAAATTAGGTCACAGCTGGAAAGTGCTCTAAAAGAGAGCAAGAGGAGTATTTGAAGGAATTACATGTTTTTGCTGGATGAACGACTGTAGCATCCAAATTGGCTATTAATACAGCCTTTTGCTTAAAGAGATCACTCATCGTTGGGTTAGATTAGAGATGCCGAGTTGTAGGACTGTGTTGCACCCAAAAGCTTCAGTGCAGCCTTTAATCTTTCTCCCAAAGTTGCTGCCAAATCATAATTCTGAATGTGGTAGAAAGAGAAATTGATTAATCACCTATGACAGTGTTTCTCAACTTTAGCCCCTTTAGAAGGAGCTAAAAGAAATGGCTGGCTGAGGAATTCTGGGAGTTGAAGTCCACACCTCTTAAAGCTACCAAGGTGGAGAAACACTAACCTATGAAATAACTGGACTAAATAAATTCCTATATTATTTTATTCTTAGCCTTCTGTTCACCCTGCCTATTCCTTTGCTCTGGCTTCACTACCTTTTGAAGTGCAGCTCCTAATGTGGCTATCAGATCTAAACTTCAGAAACCTAGACACCTACTAGATGACACCAAAAAATTGGAATTTTCTATACAGGTAGTCCTCGATTTAAAACCATTCATTTAGTGACTGTTTGAAGTTACAACGGCACTGGAAAGAGTGACTTATGACCGTTTTTCACACTTATGACGGTTGCAGCATCTCCATGGTCATGGTCAAAATTCAGAAGTTTGACAACTGATTCATATTTATGACGGTTGCAGTGTCCCGGGATCATGTGATCCCCTTTTGCGACCTTCTGACAAGCAAAGTCAGTGGGGAAGCCAGATTCATTTAACAACCATGTTACTAACTTAACAACTGTAATGATTCACTCAACAACTGTGGTAAGAAAGGTTATGAAAAGGGGCAAAACTCAATTAACAACTGTCTCGCTTAGCAACAGAAGTGTTGTGGTCATACGTCGAGAACTACCTATACTGGTGTTCTAACGTCTCACGGGCCTCTGGATTTTTGCAGTCCAGTTCTGGTAACTGCTACTGTTGATATACTGTTGAATGGCCAGATGTGATCCTTGCTCCCCAATAGTTGCACACTGCTAAGATCATTGGACAAGTAAGCTGACCTAATGCAAGATGCAGCTTCTTAAATTCTGAGCATGGTACTTAATCTTATTAAAGCCAGGAACCATTGCAGAACACCAGGGTCTTTTCAACTGCATCCAACCAGCTTAATTACCATGTAAAATGAAGGAAATGATTATTCATTTATGACGTTTATTTTTACTCCTATAGTAAGTTGCTTTCACAGAACTGTGGGAGAGGAGATGATGGCAGCAACATCCAAGAAGTCTAGGGGTATAATTACTGCAATATTTCTCTGCCAAACCGTATAGAACAAAGGAGCTTGTCTTTTCACCCCCGGAGTGTATTGAACATGTGACAGATCAGAGATGGATCTGAAAGACATCCCCAAGCTGGCTGGGAAGCCAATGTCTGAGAGGCTTGCCAGTATTTGGCATCTGACTACAGAGAGTGTATTGAAGTGAACAACCCATGCTTGGGTCAGAGGTCACCTAAGCTTTGGGAATTGTTCCAAGAATTAAGCCAATGGGGAATAAAATGCATGAGTGAAAGGGAACTGCCAACCGATGTTATCCTTGGCAGCCAAATAATGAAAATATGGGGGGGGGGTTTCCTACCTTAAGACTTAAAAGAGAGAGAGAGGGAGGGAAAAGAGAAAGAGAGACAGAGAAAGCAAAGGAAGGAAGGAAGGAAGGAAGGAAGGAGAGGGGGAGGGGGGAAGGGAAGGAAGGAGAGAGGGAGGGAGGGGAAGGAGAAGGGAAGGGAGGGGAAGGAAGAAGGAAGGAAGGAAGGGGAGGGGAAGGGAAGGAGGAAAGAGGGGAGGGGAAGGGAAGGAAGGAGAGAGGAAGGGAGGGAAGGAAGGAAGCAAGGAAGGAAAGAAGGAAAGAGGAAAGAGGGGGGGGGAAGGGGAAGGGAGGAAGGAGAAGGGGAGGGAGGGGAAGGGGAAGGGGAAAGGAAGGAAGGAGGAGAGAGGGAGGGAGGGAGGGGAAGGAAGAAGCAAGGAAGGAAGGAAGGAAAGAGAGGGGGAGGGGGGAAAGGGAAGGGGAAGGGGAAGGGAAGGAAGGAGAAGGGGAGGGAGGGGAAGGGGAAGGGAAGGAAGGAAGGAGAGAGGGAGGGGAAGGAAGGAAGGAAGGAAAGAGAGGGGAAGGGGAAGGGGAAGGGGAAGGAAGGAAGGAAGGAAGGAAGGAGAGAGGGAGGGAGGGGAAGGAGAAGGGAAGGGGAAGGGAGGAGAGGGGAAGGAAGGAAGGAGAGAGGGAGGGAGGGGAAGGAGAAGGGAAGGGGAAGGGAGGAGAGGGGAAGGGAGGGGAAGGAAGGAAGGAGAGGGGAAGGGGAAGGGGAAGGAAGGAAGGAAGATGGGAAGGATGATGGAAGGGAAGGAAGGGTACAGCATTCACTAGACTCTATAGAAAACAGAGATCTTGAAACATCACTTCTTTCAAGTATGTTCCAGCAAAAAGAGACATGGTATGTATGTATCACAAATCCCGAACAAGGAATCTGTACAACAGTGATGATAGGGAAAGGCGTATTACTGCTGTTGTCATTGCTGAGTTATTGTGTTTCTAATGCTTTATGACCCAATAGACATCACTGTCTTTCAGGAACTGCTTCTCTGAGCTCTTGTAAAAACATGATTGTGTCATCAGGGGCAATATCTAGTTGCCTTGTCTTCTGTGAGCCTGAGGACTCTTGTTTTTGCCTTCTGTGCTCAAACTGGCTAAGCTTTAGTTCATTATTAGTGTTTCCAGTGAGCTGTCTGATTTTACTTCACCCGAAAGTGAATGATTTGTTCTTCTTGCAGTTCAAGATATTATCAACCATTTTCTTCTTCCTTTCCAGGTACCGTTTTTTGAAAAATTATTTATTAAATTTATTTGCTATCCATCTTGCTGTCACGATTGTCATCCGACTTGGGGAGGAGAAGACTTTGCTATTTTTAAACCAGGGGTGGGGAACTATGGCCCCTTATTGACCTGTGGACTTCAACTCTCAGAATTCCAAAACCAGCATGGCTGGCTTAGGAATTCTGGGAGCTAAACTCCACAGGTCATAAAGGAGTCATAGTTCCCCACCCTTATTCTAAACAATCAGGTGAAGACAGGGATACTATTGTTGTAGCAACCATTCTTCTGCCTGGTAACTAAGACCTGGTTTTAGTCTTAGAAGACCTCACATTTGATGCGGAAGTCAATTTGGCAAGACATAGCTTTCATCGGTTTCGTTCAGATTGCTCCAGAACTTAAGGTTAGCTACCCAGTTGAACTTTTCTTTCTTTGTTCTGTGTTTGGGAGGGCAAGGAGTGGAAAATAGGATTCCCAGAGATGCCTTCATATTTTGTTGAAGCAATAACAGAATAACAGTTGAAAGGTGGTCTTCTATCTAGTCCAACCTTTTGATCAAGAAGGAAACCCTATACCCATTGTTCAAATCCTGCCAATCCAAGGGAACTTTGTCTAACATTTCACAACGTAGGGTAGTGGCTTAGTGAAAGGACATATATTTTAAAAATGGACATGTGTCTCTTATTTCAATCCTTGAAAACTCTAAAGAAGAGCCACACATGGAGATGCAGGCCAGGAGGGTCTTTGGTAGCTTCTGCTAGTCCACCAGCTATGATTATTTTAAACATCAGGAAGTGAGACTTCAGTGACACATATCATTCAGTGACACATCTTCAAGGTTGTCCTTGAAGATGACTCAGAAGCAGGAGCTGGCACAGAGAAAGTCACTCACCTCAACTGTTGGTCAGTGAAAGTGGTTTCACAGAACACCAGCTATGTTGGAGGAACTGTTCTAATCGCTGATAAGTTTCTGAGTTCATTTTCAGGTGCTTTTATCATCTATAAAGCTTTTTGTGACTTTGTGCCTCACTCTTTGGGAAACTTCCACTCCGTGTGGAATCTGCCCACCAACCTATGTTATACAAGTGAAATAGAAATAGAGATAAGAATAGAAATAGAAATAAGAATAGAAATAGAAATAGAAATAGAAATAAGAATAGAAATAGAAATAGAAATAGAAATAGAAATAATAGAAATAGAAATAGAAATAGAAATAAGAAATAATAGAATAGAATAGAATAGAATAGAATAGAATAGAATAGAATAGAATAGAATAGAATAGAATAGAATAGAATAGAATAGAATAGTTGGAAGGGACCTTGGAGGTCTTCTAGTCCAACCCCCTGCTCAGGCAGGAAACTCTATACCATTTCAGACAAATGGTTGTCCAATCTCTTCTTAAAAACTTCCAATGTTGGAGCATTCACAACTTCTGGAGGCAGGTTGTTCCACTGATTAATTGTTCTGACTGTCAGGAAATTTCTCCTTAGTTCTAGGTTGCTTCTCTCCTTGTTTAGTTTGGGGTAGGAAGCAAAGGATGTTGCATCTTGCAGGATCCAATCTGAGTCAATCACTGGAACCAAATGTTTATTCTTCCAAGCTTTCAGCTCTTGCTGGTTGCCATCATCAGCAAACCTCTCTCTCTGATCATCCCTGATGATGGGCTTCAGCACCAGCCCAAGAGCTTGGAAGAATAAACCTTTGGCCCTGGTAACCGACTCAGATTGGATCCTGCAACATTATCCTGGCAAATGTATATTTTCCTTCATTTTGTAACTCTTGCCCCCAAGACCAAGGTGTTCTCCTCCCTCTTAGCATTTAGGAAACCATCAAGAGCTGTACTTTCTCCCAGAGTGTTTGGAGTGGAGAACCTCACATATGGCAGACAGCAGAATTTGATAGCAGGTGTTAACTGCCTAGTGACATTGGCTTATGTTTTTATGCTGCTTTATGGTCACCTTATTGTGATTATAATGGAGTACCTGACACATAAATGCCTCTATAAATAAATAAACATGTCCTCGGTTCTATTCCCAAAATGTTAGAAGCATATCAAATGCAGAGTAGTAAAGCCATTATGGACTCGCAATCAATGAACTGAGTTAACATTCATCTTTAGCAACAGACATAATTCCCTGCTCAAAATAACCATAATGTGTTCAGAGCGTTGGAGAGCAACTTATACAGCCACAATTGAGCCCAAACTTTTTGTTGCTAAGTGAGAGAGTGCAGTGAATTTTACCCCATTTTACGACCTTTCTTGCCACAGTTGTTAATTGAACCTTTGCAGTGGTTAAGTTAGTAACACGGTTTGTTAAATGAATCTAGCTTCCCCATTGACTTTAACCTCTTGTCAGAAGGATGCAAAAGGTGATCAAATGACCCCAGGCCACTACAATTGTCATACATATGAATCAGTTGTCCAGCATTTGAATTTTGATCACATGACCATGGGGATGATGCAATGGTCGAAAGTGTGAAAAACGGTCATAAGTTACCTTTTTCAGTGCCATTGTAACTTTGAACAGTCACTAAATGAACTGTTGTAAGTCGAGGGCTACCTGAATCTGTCCAGAATTACGGCTCAACATGAGATCCACAATAATGACTTGAGCTGGGAAGACAATCTACAACAACCTATATGCTAATCACTTGGATGCAAAAGAATATCATGTATTGTGACACTGTTATGGCCAGTTGATCTACAGCAGGAGGAATTATATAGATCAGTGATGGCGAACCTTTTAGAGACTGAGTGCCCAAACTGCAACCCAAAACCCACTTATATATCGTCAGGTGCCAGGTGGGCATGGCCCATTGGGTGGGTGTGACTGCAGTGGTAACGACAGACTGACTGACTAAAAAGTTCAATCAATCAATTCCAGCTTTGCGAGATCTTTTTTTTCTCCCGCGAGAAGTTGAAATTGATTGATTGATTGAACCTTTTTTTTTTTGCACATGGCGGCGGAGACCTAAAGTGAAAAGGGTTTATAAAACCCAGCTGAAGGACTAGGACTAGGGCGATGGCATGCGTGCCCACAGAGAGGGCTCTGCGTGCCACCTGTGGCACGCGTGCCATAGGTTCGCCACCACGGATATAGATAGTCCTTGACTTACAACAATTTGTTTAGTGACCGTTCAAGTTACAACAGCACTGAAAAAAGTGACTTATGACCAGTTTTCACCCTTACGACCGTCGTAGCCTCCCCATGGTCATGTAACCAAAATTCAGACGCTTGGCAATTGACTCATATTTATGACGGCTGCAGTGTCCCAAGGTCACACGATCCCCTTTTGCAACATTCTGACAAGCAAAGTCAATGGGGAAGCCAGATTCACTTAAGAAACAGTTTGACTAATTTAACAACTACTGCGATTCACTTAACAACTGTGGCAAGGAAAGTCATAAAAGGGCAAACTCACTTAACAAATGTTTCACTTAGCAACAGAAAACTTGGGCTCAATTGTTGTTGTAAGTCAAGGATTCCCTGTATTGTGACACTGTTACAGCCATCAGATCTACACCAGGAGGAACTACTGACTGAGCTTTTTCTTCATTTTTTTCCCCATTCACTCTCACAGCAGCATAGGATACCAAAAATGTTTGCCAGCCTGCTGTAGCAGATCCCAGCAAGCCTTCTAGCTGGGCATATGAAAAACCCTACTTTGGGGGGGGGGGAAGGCAGGGGATTCAAATTAACTCAAGAACCTTTGTGGTAAGACACATCTGCAATCATTCACCATAATAGCTCAGTTCTCCCATAATCTGCTAGAAAAGGTCAGCATTATTATTATATATTTTAGAAAAGAACCCATTGAATCAACTAAGAGACACACACTGTGATATATAGGAATATGTCATGCAAAAAAAAAAAAAAGTCCACAATCTGCTTCACATTATGCTTTGGTTTGAACCCCAGGGGGAAAAAAATCAGCCATTACCTGTTCTTGTTCTAATTAAATACTCTAATTTTCCAACAAGTGTTGTAAACAAATCATTGCAGCTAATCAAAATGCATCCTGCCCTGATATTCTTGGAATGGTCGACTCCCATATTGTCCAAACTTCTTGAATAAGCACATTTAATTACAGCAACAGAGGGGAGGTTTTAGACCTGGCAACCAACAGACGGGTTTATTTTCATGAATTGTGCAGACCACACAAGATATATACAGAGCAAAGACAGCTGACGTGTTTGGATAGACAGGACAAGAAGGAATCGCATGAAGGGTTGAAGAAAACAAGAGCAGAAACAGACAGGTTTATACTCACAACGGATCTGACAAACTAAAGCCAACCCAAAATACAAGCGATATTGGAATAAATCTTAATTATTGTGTGTTGCTCTTGTTCTCATTCTCCCCTAAAAAAATGGAAATACAGAACAATCCTTTAAAAAGGTGAGGATAATGAGGTCTGCAGACAATCTAGAGAGTTTAAGTACACTTCAAGTGGATTTATCTTGCAATCCTTTGCAAACCACTGGTCTGTTAAATATCCTTACTAGTAGCCTCTTGTAAGATTGTCAGGAGTGACAGTGGCTAAGAATTGCAGGCTTTGTTTTTTTTTTAAAAGAAAAAGAAGAAGAGGCAAGAGGAATGGAGTGGAATCAAAGGGGATAAAAATGGACTGGACACATGCAATCTACCTTGATTTTCTGACTCAATAAGCTTTGTTTTTATTTTTATTTGCAAAATAATATATTTTAAATAATAATTTGTGCGGTCCCGGCTGGGATGCAGGAAAAGTCCTTCTCCATGTCTTTAATGAGAAGGTCATATTCCTGACTTCAGGAAGTCCACGTGCCTGACTGTCTCATTCTTTTCCACTATGGCTGGGACATTTAGACATTGTGCAATTCTGCTTGATTGAACATTGTTTGTGTGATCAACCCCCATTTTCTTTGGATTGTTTCGTCTGTTGCAGCTTGTCTCTGTTGCCTTTTAATCTTGTGCTACTGCCTGGTAGCTTCATTTGGGTCAGGCTGATGTTACTCAGGTTACTGTCTCTGAACTAATTGGGGTAGTTCTAAATATTTTGCAAACATGAATACCCAACGTTCTAATATATTGGGGAATAATTTGAGTTAATGTTTACAGATAGTCCTCATTTAGTGACCACAATTGGGATTGGCAACTTGGTCAGTAAGTGAAGCAGCCACTAAGTAAAAAAATCATATGGCCATGACCATGCTAACCATCTCACTTCAGTTTTCCTTTGATTTAGGGACTTGCGAAAGTCGTAGTGTTTAATGCCTATGCAATATGACTGTGGTATTATTATTTATCCTTCTTATTATCTTCTTTACTCCATTCTCTTATTGTTATTATTACCATCATTATCATCATCATTATTCTCTTGCTTTGCCTATACACCGAAAGCTTCTGCATCAGAGACAAATTCCTTGGGTGTCTAATCACACTTGGCCAAATAAAGTATTCCAATGTGGACAATGGTTGCAAATTTACTTTTTCAATACCACCGTGACTGCAAACAGTTACTGTCTAAGGCAATCACTAAAAAAAGACTATCTCTGTTCTCCTATGTTTAGACCCCTCTCCAACTTCTCTAGAACTGATATCCTACAGTGAGGAGTAAATGCATATAAATGAAATTGAGACTTAGTTTTTCAACATTTAATTTGATGGGTTGAACCCACATTCTGGCAAAATGGGAGCAGAGCAGCCCTTTGCCTGCATTTCTCATTGTAGGAAAGATACATGTCAAGTGACATCTCACAATGAAAGTTATGAAAATTAGTTCATTGTGTCATTTATGTGATGACCTTGTGATACCCAAGCATTATACTTCAGCAGCTGTCACAGAGAAGAGGGAGTCAATCTATTCTACAAAGCATCTGAAAGCTGGGTAAGAAGTAATGGATGGAAACATAGCAAGGAGAGACCCAACCTAAAACTAAGGAGAAATTTCCTGACAGTTAAAACAATTAATTAGTGGAACAACTTGCCACCAGAAGTTGTGGGTGCTCCAACACTGGAGGTTTTTAAGAAGAGACTAGACAGCCATTTGTCCAGAATGGAATAGGGTCTCCTGCTTGAGCAGGGAGTTGGACTAGAAGATCTCTAAGGTCCCTTCCAACTCTGTTATTCTGTTATCAATGTGACTTCTACCAGACTTACGAATATGTGTTATTGCTCTCTAAGTTCACCTAAAACAAGTCCTTGTAAGGCACTTCTCTGGCTTCATAATTATCTGGGTTGCCCTATTCCATTTGTCCACATCCCTTTCAAAACATAGTTCCCAGAACTCCACTTGGTATTCCAAGTGCAATTGCAATACAGATTTACATATAGAAGTGGGAAATATTTATGGCTAAAGACAGCTGGGAGTTGTGCTCATAATACCTAAAATGTATTATGAAAATGCTATGAAACTCAGCTCAGTTTCATATACAAAGGTCTATATGCTTGCACTAATCTGCCTAAGTAGATGAGGATAGTGTTTCTTTCCCTTGGACAAAAATTCAGATCTGGTAACCAGCTCATTACTGTCTTGTATGTGCAAAATACAAAGTTTGCAAGTTGAGACAAACTTAAATATCCGGATCTAAAGAAAATGAGAGCATATCTCACAAATGACATATGCTTAGTAAATGAAGGGAATTTTGAAACGGAGGCCGAATGGGATATGAGTTTAAATTTTAATGTGTTCAAAAAGCCTCGTTCAGCTACAATCTGTAGACACATCTGACTCATAACTAAGGTTTATGGCTGGCTCATCATGGATCTCTCCCCTCCTGCTACATTGTGCTACGGTGGTTTGAAAAGAGGAAGAAAGCAATAATTTCCTTTACTTTGTTACTATATGGAAATTAATGTCTATCTTTAACATAATTTGGACTTTTTTTAAAAAAAAAAGAGAAAGCATTATATTGCTACTTCCTCCACTTCCCAATAGCCTAAAGACCTCATACATCTCCATGCTCCTAATATAGATGTCTCCCTCCCACTCCGTTGTATTATACATTTTCTTTTATTGTCTAGTCTTGAGAGCATTCAGAAATGAATTCTCTTACTGAAAAACGCAGTGTTTCCATTTTATTTGTCTTCCAATTCAATTCAGAAGCCAAAAAAAATTATTCCATGGTCCCAACTGGAGGCAATGCCCATGTAAAGGTAGGTGAATAATAACAGAATAACAGAGTTGGACCTTGGAGGTCTTCTAGTTCAACCCCCTGCTCAAGCAGGAGACCCTATACTATTCCAGACAAGTGGCTGTCCAGTCTCTTCTTAAAAGCCTCCAGTGATGGCGCACCCACAACTTCTGAAAGCCAGCTGTTCCACTGGTTAATTGTTCCAACTTTAGGAAATTTCTCCTTAGTTCTAGGTTCCTATACAATGGGGTTGAGTGAAGGTAATCCTTGACTTAACAAGGATCCATTTTGTGATTTTTCAAACTTACAATGCCACTGAAAATTGACTTATGACAGTTTTTCACACTTACAACAATTGCAGCATCCCTGTGGTCATATGATCAAAATTCAGGTGCTTGGCAATCTTGCTCATATTTGTGAGGGCTGCAGTGTCCTGAGGTCATGTGATTACCTTTGGTGACTTTCTGACAGGTGAAGTCAATGGGGAAGCCAGATTCACTTAACAACCGTGTTACTAACTTAACAACTGCAGTGTTTCACTTAACAACTGTGGCAAAAAAGGTCATAAAATTGGGCAAAACTCACTTAACAACTGTCTCGCTTAGCACAGCAATTTGGGGCTCCACTGTGATCGTAAGCCGAGGACCATCTGTATTATGGGGGCAAGGTCTTCTTCACCCATTTCTGTACCTATTTTTGGATCTTGTTGATTAAAGGAAAATGTTTGGAAGAAGTCAAGGTTTATCTGTGTTCAGTGTGGAGCGAGATCAAAAATGTCACTACAGAAAAAGGCTGTAGGCAAGAACTAAAAAACAGTCTGAAGACAACTCTTCCAAGCAGCCAACTCATCTGTGCTTTAAAGTACCACCCATTCACAGTTGATCTGCGATGGTGCTTCACTTGGCCACATGTGTTTGGCAGCTGATGGACCCTGAAGGCGTTTTGCATGGTTAATGCATCGAGGATTTCCTGAAGAACTCAGTCTCTTTAGAGAAATGTGGCTTTATTTTCAACACATTACCACCGAGTGCATGCATCTGTTTGTAATGCTTCCAGTCTGCGTTTCAAATGATTCCTGCTTTTTGTATGATTCTCCTTCAATAAGGAGTAAATAACAGAATAACAGAGATGGAAGGGACCTGAGATCTTCTAGTCCAACCCCCTGCTCAAAGAGGAGACCCTATACAATTCCAGACAATCTCTTGTCCAATCTCTTCTTAAAAACCTCCAGTGTTGGAGCACCCCCAACTTCAGGAGGAAAGTCGTTCCACTGTCAGGAATTTTTTTCTTAGTTCTAGGTTGCTTCTCTCCTTGATTAGTTTCCATCCATTGCTTCTTGTTCTGCCTTCAGGTGCTTTGGAGAATAGCATGACTCCTTCCTTTTTGTGGCAGCCCCTTACATATTTGAACACTGCTATCATGTCACCCCTGCTCCTTTTTTTCATTAAACTAGACATACCCAATTCCTGCAACTGTTCTTCATATGTTTTAGTTTTCAATCTGTTAATCAAAGCTATTGTCCACATCCCAGAAGGTACACAGCTACAACGTTCTCCAAATGAGCTGCCTTTGCACCACGTTTATCCATATGATTGGTTCAATTGCAATTCAAAGTACAGCTATCTCAGATCTTGGATCTTTCACTGGCTACATTACTTTCCAACTGCAGCATCTCTTTCATACCATTGTATTTCTCAAAGCAAAAGACGCTCATAGAAATATCTTTGAGTCTGAGACATGCAAGATACAGCCTGAGGGTTGCATGGGGCCCTGAACTTCCTCTTTTGTACACACACCATGCTTCTGAACACCCAAGCCTCATGAACATTAAATCAGCAGTGCGATCTGCCATCCTTTGCCACATAAAAATAGATCATGTAGAAAGGAATAAAATTTAACCACAGTAAGGGAAATCTACCCAGTTTGTGTCATCAACATCTACCCATTGTGATCCCCAGGCTTCCTAAAAAACATAGAACATAGAGTAATGGAATTGGAAGAAGACCACAATGGAGGTCTTCTAGTTCAACCCCCTGCTTGAGTAGGAGACCCTATATCATTTCAAACAAATGGTTGTCCAGTCTCTTTTTGAAAGCCTCCAGTGATGGAACACCCATAACTTCTGAAGACAAGCTATCCCATTGGTTGATTGCTCTCACCATTAGGAAAACATTCACTACAGCTCCTGACAAGCAAAAAAGATATGCCCTTCTTATAGACATTTCAGAGGCACATTTAGTGGCCAAAAATATGGGAGCATGGGAAAGTGTCTGTCTGTCTGTCTGTCTGTCTGTCTGTCTGTCGGGCAGGCAGGCAGGCAGGCAGGCAGGCAGCTCTATCTGTCTCTGAGCTTGGTTGTTTTCTTGCAGACATTTCATTACCCAAACTAGGTAACTTCATCAGTGCACTTACTAGTTTGGGTAATGAAACATCTGCAAGAAAACAACAAAGCTCAACCAGCAACAAGGACCCCTCATTTCAACCCTGAGCTACAAATATTCTCCTTTATAGATACTAGAGAGCTACTTTACAATTTATCTCCTTTTTTCCCTTATCCATGTTTGTGTTTGTTTAATCTCTTCCTTGCCTAATGAAAGTATCCTTCGGTAGACCAGAAGTAAAACAATTCAAGGTTTAAAGTCTCAGATCAAGTTCAAACAGTACTGAAATAAATATAATCCTGAAAAGAAGGGAATCAAAAAGGAATTCATTTACATTTAGGAAACAAATCCCTACAAATGCCTCATCCAGAGGGAGAAGGCTGTGGAATAACATCAGTTTGGTGGCAATTAAAGTCCTGTCGCCTTTTTAGGTGCAAATATTAAAAGGGGCAAGATTTCAATCACATCCTGGACCGTGCCCTTTTGGTATCATTGCCTTTTCCCTGAAGATGTGTCCAATCCCTCAACTGCTGCATTTCAAACAAAACATTTAATATTTTGAGAGTTAATTCCAGGTCTTGGAATAAAGTCAGATTTCAATTTCGGGTGAATTTTCCAATTCACTGTAACATATTGAAGTGTCTACCCAAGGATGCTACATACATTCTCTTTAAAAAAAAAAATCTGCATGAAAATTGGAATGAGCTTCTTTCACTCCCTTTATTAGGCTGCTTTATAGTTACTGATGCTTACTGATGTCAAGACTCTGGAAAGAGTGCAGAAAAGAGCAACAAAGATAATTAGGGGGCTGGAAGATAAAATATATGAAGAGCAGTTGCTGGAATTGGATTTGTCTAGTCTACTGAAAAGAAGAACTAGAGGTGACATGATAGCAGTGTTCTAATATTTGAGGGGCCACCACAAAGAAGAGGGGTTCAACTTATTTTCCAAAGCACCAGAAGGCAAGACAAGAAACAATGGATGGAAACTAATCAAGGAGAGAACCAACCTAGAACTAAGGAGAGATTTCCTAACAGTGAGGACAATCAACCAATGGAACAGCTTGCCTTCAGAAGCTGGGGTGCTCTAATACTGAAGTTTTTAAAGAAGAAATTGGACAACCATTTGTCTGGAATGGTATAGGGTCTTCTGCTTGAGCAGGGGGTTGCACTAGAAGACCTCCAAGGTCCCTTCCAACTCTATTATTCTGTAATACTTTTAACCTGGTGATTTGTATGTAGGCCAGTTTCCCCTTTTCTTTGGGACCTCTCACGATGATGCAGCTAAATTATGAGTAAACCACTCGATACAAGCAACACAGTTTCCTGCAGTCTTTTTTAAAAAATAAAATAAAATAGGGACCTTACTCTTCTCTTTTGACTTAGTGCAGCAATTTTATTAGCTACAATAGAAAAAAGGAGCTAAGGATTTTTTCCCCCTCAGTAACAAGAATCACTCTCCTTCTGACCCACATGGACCTGCTCCGTCCTGTAATTTGGAAGCTACACATTTATTGATGCAAAACAAGACATTTGGGGTAATAGTTTGTCCTGTGATATGATCATGTGTAGCAACCTGGGGGAAATTCACATTCTGAGGTCATTATTTGCCAGCGTTCCTCCTCTCCATCCTGGTGGCAGCAAACAAATGCCTTTGCTATTTAGAAAGAAAATCATTACGTAGCCGTGACCTTGCATGTGACATCTAATCTCCCTTGGGCCGGGCTTTTGACAGCCAAAGCATCCTGAATATTCAACCATCTGGTTGTTAACTCGTACTGTTAAAATGTACTTTGGGGTTACGAGTCATAAGCAGCCATGCACAACATATCTGACACAATTCCTCTGCGACTTTCCCTGTGTAATATTCTTTTTTTTCTCTTTGTCACAAGCCTGTTCCCTTCCAGGCAGAAGAAAAAAAACCCTCTCATTTTATTCCATTGCCTGGGAGGATGCAGCCAATATGCACCTCCTTCTAACACTCTACAGCTTTGGTTCGTGTTCACAAGTAGAAAGTGTGTATCTCAGCAACAGAGCAGCACATGTAGAAGGCCTTTGTCTAATCCACAACTCTCGACAGAGTTGTGAGAAGTTAGTTGATGCTTTAAAAATCAAAAGGGAATTACAAACAATGAACCAACGGAGGGACCTAGATAATTCTTTTATATTGGATTTACAAAAAATGTTTTTTTTATCAGAAGGGAGGAAGGAAATGAAAAACCATCAAGTTCGAGGACATTGCCTGAATGGAGTAAAGAACAAGATTGTTAGAAGTAAAAGGGAGGAATATAAAATTGTTTTATTTGATCCAGGTTAAAATAGATATGTTGCTATTTCTGGCCATCCTTAGTGGACTTTTGCTGACACCGTGACTGAAATGACAGTGCTTTATAGATTTTATTCATAGCTAGGAGATGGGTCGTGTAATGAAGAGATCATTGGTCATAAATTAAGAGATGAAAAGTTACTAAAATTGTTTAAACTTGTTTTGATGAAGATTGGAAATCACTTATTTATATTTCTTTTCTTTTACTTTACTATATTCCTTCCTTCCTCCCTTCTTCCATCCCTTTCCTTCCTTCCTTCCTTCCTTCCTTCCTTCCTTCCTCCCTCCCTCCCTCTCTCTCTCTCTCTCCCTCCCATTCCCTCTCCCTCTTTCTCTCTTACTTTCACTATTGCAAAGATAACTCTAATGAAATTACTTTTTAATAAAGGTGAGCAGCTTTCAGCTGCTACCTATTCAGCCATATTTTTCAGTCCTGGCAATTCCCTGTGGGGTCTAAATTTATGAAGAGAAAGGAGGGTCATCCTGCACAAATGTATATTATCTTCTTATCTGATAAATGATTCCATGGCAAAGAGCACTATTTATAGGCCACATAGATGAATCCGAGATAATAAGAACCAACAACTCAAGCAGACAGTTCTTCCCAGGAGGGATGAAACTTCCTAACCATCTACACAACTATTCTAGTATCTGGAAAACCCAATGATTAAAGTCAGGCAGAGTACTGTATGCTACTATGCAAGATTATGTCAATGGCTACTTTTTCATATGCCAACATTAAAATCAAGTACAAAAACCCATTGTGATAGATTTCTTTTTTTATTTTTAAAAAGGTTACTTTCTTAATTCGTTGAGCACATTCCTCAGGATCTCTTGTGGCCAATTGGGGAACTGCTGGGCTGCATAGACCCCTCACATCTTGGAATATAAACTGTTTCAATTCCTCTCCTTGGGACACTGCTATAGGGCATGGCATGCCAAAACAACTAGACGCAAAGATAGTTTTCCCCCATGCCATCACTCTGCTAAACACCTAATTCTACCGCACTGTCTTATGTCTAAGTATATTCACCCATTATATATGGCTGTGGGATTATTATCCATCTTTATCTTCTTTACTCCCCGTCTTATTGGTATTATTAGTATGATTATTACTTTGTTGCTTTGCATTTACACTGACAGCAAATTCCTTATGTCTAATCACACTTGACCAAATAAGGTATTCTATTCTATTCTGTTCTGTTCTGTTCTGTTCCGTTCCGTGCCGTGCCGTGCCGTGCCATTCCTATTTCTATACCATTCTATTCCATTCCATTCTATTCCATTCCATTCTGTATTACTCTGACTTGGAAAACATGAAGGAAATTTTTCAAACATTTTATTATACTGAAATCCTTGAAGACTCCAACTAGTACTATTCAGAATCAATGTGGTAGGAACCTTTGCTATTTCCATTCTATTTTGCAAAAAAATGAAACAGCTGCCAGCATTCTGATGCCAACCCAATGTGGTGTCCTAGGTTTTGTGTCTCTTGTAGATGCAACTTCAAAGCAACCCCACTCAAACTGGTCTGGTCTAAACCTTGAGTCACAAATTTAGTTTGGCTCATGTCATACTAGAAATTTGAATCACCGATTCTATTTTTTTTCTATTTGATTTTTTTTCTGTGATTACTTTATAAGAAACTCAAAGCAGTGAACATACATAATATTCCTTCTTCCACTTATTTTCCCCACAACAACCCTGTGAGATGGGTTGGGCTCAAAGAGAGTGACTGACCCAAAGTCACTGAAGTGGCTTGCAGTCTAAGGTGGGACTAGAACTCACAGTCACCTGTTGATTAGCCAAAGTCACCCAGCTGGCTTTGTTGCCTAAGGTGGGACTAGAACTCACAGGCTCCTAGTTGCTTAACCACTACCTCAAAGCGTCTCTCAACAGCATCTATAAGCCCCAGTAATTAACCATGTGAATGGTGGATTATGTGAGTTACAGTTGAAAACATATGGAGAGCCTTCCTCTGCTTAGAGAAGACAAAAAAAATTACTTGATTTGCATTTCAATACAAACATACCTAAATTAAGCTTCCTCAATGAAGACACAAATTGAAAGCCATCCGGCTGCCAAAATCCATTACTGTACTCTCTTCCTTTGCAAATCTATTTGTTAAAAATATGCAGAAGGCATAATAGGGCAAACTGCACACACAAATGACATTACATCAGGGAAAAACTGTTTGCAGTCACAATTAAAGAGAAAATGTTGCTAAAAAAACACTCACTGGAGCATTGGCCATTGGTTGGTTGGGTTTTGAAACAATTTGCCAACTGATGAAGAATGGGACCAAATTAACTCAAGGCTGGAAAACTGAGAAAATGAATAAAATTGAACTTGACAGATCCATTCTTCCCAACTTTCTCCTTAGTACACTGTCTGGTTCATTTACTTTAAGTCATCTGCTGCTTGACTTGCTTATTTTGAATTATCTGAGGTCTTTAAGCTCCAGGGACTACGCTCATTTTCTAACTAGATCAGGCTACAATGTAAAGAAACACTGACTGTTCTGCAGTGGATGGCAAAAAACATGGCCCCTGCACTAGAAGGTAAAACTTCCCTTTAAAAAACAGCATTGTCTAATGCAGTGGTTCTCAACCTGTGGTCCACAGACCCCTGGGGGTCCACAATGTTTTCACAGGGGGTCCGTGAAGGCTTGAAGAAGTGTTATGATTTAAATCATAATCAAAGAACTAATCAATAAAGTAATCAAGGAGAGAAGCAACCTGGAATTAAGGAGAAACTTCCTAACAGAGAAAACAATTAACCAGTGGAACGGCTTGTCTTCAGAAGTTGTGGGTGCTTCATCACTGGAGGTTTTTAAGAAAAGACTGGACAGCCATCTTATCTGAAATGGTATAGGGTGGATAGACTAGAAAACCTCCAAGGTCCCTTCCAGCTGTATTCTGATTGATTGAAATCTTAAGTCTTGGTGGTCCATCGTCATGGTCCGTGGCCACAAAAGGTAATTAAAGGGGGTCTGTGGTGAAGAAAAGGTTGAGAACCACTTGTCTAATGCACAATTTCCAGACTTCAACTCCCATAATCCTCCAGCTAGCTTGCTGGCTCAGGAATTCTGGGAGTTGAGGTCCACCCATCTTAAAAGTTACCAAGATTGAAAAACATTTAGGTCTAATTAGAAGATTTCCCAAATAGGTCAAACCTCCCCCCCCCCTTTTCTCTCCTGTATTCCATTTTGGCAAACTAAACAATGGCATAAATCAGGAATGTGAAAGGCGCAACTCAGGATCACATGCAATCCTGTGCAGAACAGTCGGAACCAAAAACAAAGCCTCTTTTTTGCATGGGGGGGATATTTATTTATTTTTCACATTTCTGAGCCACGCATCTCCCTCAAAGAGGGACTCTGGGCAGTACACAATGAAATGTTATAAAAATATAAAACAGTATATATAAAAGTTAAAAACTTAGAAGAAGGCAAAAGTGATTAAATACTATTAAACCAGCCCCATGGTTTCATGCTTCTCTGGGATCTCCATGCGAAGCCACCGACCCATATTTTAACTCCTTTTTAGAAGGCCAAGAGTGTGTGTGTGTGTGTGTGGGTGGGTGTTTAAGAGATAAAATAAATACCTTAAGCCAGGGTGTCCAAAGTCGACAACTTTAAGACTTGTGGACTTCAACTCCCAGAATTCCCCAGGCAGCCATGCAAAAATCTCTGCAAAAGGACTCTGGGCCAGCATGCTTTTTGAGTTGGCCTTTGACATGCTATGGAAAGACTTGGATGGTCCTCAAACTGGCAAATTTACTCCCACCCCTGGACATAAATGCATCAATGGGTATATCTATGCCATAATTAAAGGCATTATGCTTGCATGCCTTTAGGGAGAGAGAAAAATCAAGGAGGCCAATTATGTGAACTGAACTGAACACAACTTTCACTGCATGCTTGCGACCTGAGGTGGAAGGATGAGAAACAGGAGACTGAACATTTGGGGGGGGGAAACCTTCAAGATACAAGACAAGGCAAAAGAGGAAAGCTTGTTATAGAAAACAGGTCAACTTCAGGATGTCTTCTCCACTATTTCAGTGTTACACCTAGGTTAAGAATTTGGGGCAACTAAAGCTGGGGATTTTATCATATTTTTAAAGTTTTATTTGACCTCACGTGAGAGGCACAGAACCAAGCTTTTTAATCAGCTCTTAACTTCTGCTTAGTTTATATGGTGCTTTTGATTTTATTTTATTGGATATGTTTTTATTCAATTTTTGGTGCATCTATGTTTGTTTCCATTATTGGGAGAGAGAGAGAGAGCTATTGAAGAAGGAGACTGTGAGTTCTAATTCTGCCTTAATTTTCATTTCATGAAATATCATACATATCTTATAGAGCCAGTTATGACCTGGGGGTTAAGGTGCCAGTCTAGAAACCAGGAGACAGTAAGTTCTAGTTCCACTTTAGACATGAAAGCCGGCTGGGTGACTTTGGGCCAGTCACACTTTCTTAGCCCAGCTATAAAGTAATAAAGGCAGGATAACAAATAAATAAATAAATAAATAAATAAACAAACACACACACACATACATACATACATACATACATCTTTTATGGCATGAGGCAATGATGAGGATATCTTCAGAAAAGATGGATATATTTTATAAACTTTCTGGTTTATGCCTCAAATCCTAATTCTATTTATTTGTATAAATAAGAACCATTTAAACAATCACTGAGAATTGGTAACCTAATTCTGGTTCAGCTGTGCTATCCTGAGACAATCAAAAATGGAATTAGGGACACATTTAGAAGTCAAGGAGTCAGTCTAGATTTAGGTTGAAGTCCCATTCAGAAAATCAGACAAAAAAATCAATTATCATGAAGAATACTTCTCAGAAGATCTCACCAGACCTTAACAGACACAGGAAGTCTTTGATTTATGACCACAGTTGAGCCCAAAATTTCTGTTGCTAAGAGACACATTTGCTAAGTGAATTTTGCCCCATTTTACGACCTTTCTTGCCACAGTTGTTAAGTGAATCACTGCAGTTGTTAAGTTAGTAACACAGTTATTAAGTGAATCTGGCTTCCCCCTTGACTTTGCTTGTCAGAAGGTCACAAAAGGTGATCACGTGACCCCAGGACACTGCAACCGCCATAAATATATGCCAGTTGCCAAGCATCTGAATTTTGATCACATGACCACGGGGAAGCTGCAACGGTCGCAAGTGTGAAAAATGGTCATAAGTCTCTTTTTTCAGTGCCGTTATAACTTTGAACAGTCACTAAATAAACTGTTGTAAGTCGAGGACTACCTGTATATTATTCAATCCAGAATATGTCAAAAAAGGCAGCACTTCAAATATAATGCCTAAAGGAACTTATTTACCCCCAAAGGACCCTTCTACGCAACCATGTACAAAAATAGCAACCCGCCGGCCCTTTTATGCCTCAATTGTCAACTGTCCTCATAAATGGAGATGTCAGATAGAAGCAGAGCAAGGAGAACACCTTATCAGTGACAATATCACCAGACAAACTAAGGTCCTGTTTTTAACATTGCCCATTATTGATGACCCAAGCTGGAAAGAATAAAAAAGCAAGATCTACCAGTGGACAACCACACACAGGTAAGAGTTGAAACACAGCCATGCTGTGAGATAAATGTAGAAAGAGGAAAAACAAATATCCTAAGTGTGTAAGATCATCAGATACGTTCAACTGCTAAAAATCAGAATAATGGCCAGTTAGGAGGAAGAAAACCCGATTTACGATTTTGCCTTTCATCCATGGAAGCTCCAGCGAGCGACAGATACGTAGAAAGGGATTTTTTGAACTCTTCAGCAAAAATGTTTACACAAGTCCATTTTGTACATCTTCCCTATCCCGATGCTGCAAGGAGAAGCTTAGGATGAAAAAAGTTCCTTCCTCATCTTGTAGTAGAAGACAAAGGAAGCACCAACGCGCGCACACGCACACACAGAGGTCATTGTGTGCATGTCTGTGTTGTTTGTGCAAAGTGACAGGGCTCAGAAATTGGATCCAAGGCTTCCCTCTGTTCTCAACAATATTGTCTGAATGCCAGATTTTCAAAACTGCATCCAAGTTACATTCCAGAAATATAACAGCCAGAAGCAACATCACGCAGAAATATTAAATGCCTGTCGGAAGTTAGAATCCAGAATAGGGGGGAAATTTGCTGGGGGGAAAAATCCTCAGGAAAGAAATAGATTGACCTACCTTTTCAGCATACTTGAATCTGACGTAGAACCAGCTTGATTTAATCATTGCTTCTGTCCAGAAGAGTAGAAGGAATATATAGGTTTATGTGGATGTGTGTATATGGAAAGGAAAATAAAACCCTAGAAGATCTCAAGAACAACAACAAAAAAAAGGAAAAGGGAGAAGAAGAAGAAGAAGAAAGAGATAGGGTTGTTCCTTTTGCTTAGATAGCCGTTCGCCCGCTTGGAGAAGGCAAGCTGGGTTTTGCCTCTGTAGATCTGCGGCTTGAATGCTTCTGTCTGCTCTCCTTCAACTTGGCTGCCTACCAAGAGACTTCCACAAGCGGACTTCAGCTACATTCCTAGCAAGCGGCACATGTCAGTAAATCCAAGAGGGCTGGCCTGGGACTTGGCAGTGGTCCAAAACCGTGACCTCTCTTGGCAAGCTGAATAATGAATTCCATCACTTCCCCCCCCCTCCTCCAGACACAGATTAACACCTGGCTAAACATTATTCTGACAACCAGCAGGCTGAGCAGACTTTGGCTGGCCATTCAGAAAACCCACTGGGGTCACTTTAACTCCCTGCTGGATACTCCCCATGTCCCATCTGAATTGAAGAACAACAAACATCAGAGGGAGTTGGGAAGACCATCCGTCACAGACTCTCTTCCTCCTCTTCTTCAAAAAAACTCCCAAAACAAGTAGAGATAAGCATAACCCAGAAACAAAGCTTCAGGAGAAAGCATTGATCTGATCTCCCTTCCAACTTGTTATTCTGTGTTCTATGTTTTTATCCAGTTCTGTTACTGAATTTTTGATATTCCAAAGGCAGGTTCGATCTTCGGTCCTTCTTTTTACAACTCTAGCTTTGATTCCTGCATTCTTACTCATGGGCCAAGCTTGAGACGACCCACGTTTCGAAGAAATATCTCTTATAGTGCCAGGCAAATTCAATTTCATTATTTCTTTAAAAAAAAGAAGAAGAAAGAAAAAAGAAGATAATATATTTTGCATTGCCAAAGCCAAGATTTAATACATAAGGGATGTCTTAGCCTAAGCCAGACACCCTTCCTGCTAATTCCAGATGAACCCCAGTTAGTTGCAGCACAGGCTGTAACTGCTTACCTCTCCTGCTGCCTGTGAGAATCAAGTAGAGCTGCTGTCAAATTATATATTCTCCTTTGAATGTTCCTACTTTGGCAATTTATGTTACCAGGACTGTACATACAATTATTCTTATCACAAGGAACAGTCCATTCAAACTGAGGAAGAAGAGCATGGCCAAGATTTTATAGAGCCTGGCCATAATTAGCTACAGATAGTCCTTGACTTATAACCAGTGACTTACAATTTAGTGACTGTTCAAAGTTACGACAACACTAAAAAAAGTGACTTACAGTCAATCCTTGCACTTACAACGGTTGCAGCATCCCCACAGTCAGGTGAATAAAATTCAAGAGCTTGGCAATTCGGATGCATTCATGATAACTTCAGTATCATGTGATTGCCATTGGCAATCTTCCCAGCTAGCGTCTGACAAGCAAAATCAATGGGGCAAACCAGATTCGCTTAACAACCATGTTGTTAACTTAACTGCAAGTCACATGGCACAAAAGATTGTAAAATTGGGTGTGACTCACTTCCTTAACAAGGAAATTCTGATCTCAATTGTGGTCATTATGTCAAGGACTGCCTGTATTTAGGATCAGGTGAGAAAAATGTTCAGACAAATTGTTGTGATGCTAAATTTGAAACCAGAACATATGAGGTCTAATTCTTCCTTAGGCATGAGAGATGACTGGATGACTCTGGGTCAATGTACTTCTGCTTGAGTGAGATAATAAGTCTAGCAAATAAATAAAAGACTTAATATAACTATTACATTATCCACAATAGAAGCCAAAGGACTTTTGAGTGCTGGTGTGGGATCATTTTGTATATTTTCTGAAGTCTAATTTGAAGATGTTAAGGTGTTTATGGAGATTCTCAGTCATCCAGTTCACGGTTATCCCAAAGATATTTTTTTTCAAAAACATTTCCTTCAAGATGTTTCGCTTCTCATGCAAGAAGCTTCTTGGATGAGAAGCGAAATGTCTTCAAGAAAAAACAAAGTCCAGTTGCCTTTTGAAAAAAGCACCTTTGGGACAAGATGTTAAGGTACTTGGAGTAGACCTCTAATGAGTTCAAAGCTCATACTAGAAGATGAAGTATCTTTCGGAAATTGTTCTTGTTTCCTGATTTACATGGAATTAACAGCACTCGCAATCAGAGAAATGGAAGGAATCATTCCAATGGATTTCTCTTCTTCTCAAGAAAGGAGAAAGTTTCTTGGTGATGGGCCATAATTAGAGAAGCAATTGTATCTTTCTTTCCCTTTTCCTCCCCCCCCCCCATGTCTTTATTTAACCCATCTGTTTGCGTTCTTCACATTTGCCCTAGATCAAGGGTCTCCAAACTTGGTAACTTTAAGACTTGTGGACTTCAACTCCCAGAATCCCTTAGCCAGTCATGATGGCTAGGGAATTCTGGGAGTTGAAACTCACAAGTCTTAACTTGCTGAGTTTGGAGACCCATGGCCTAGACTAGGGGTGTCAAACTCGCAATGTCCCATGACGTGTCGCGATGGATCGCAACTTTTTTCCCATTGCCGGCAATGGGATGGGCGCGGTTTCGCCATGACGCATCCTGCCCGTTGGCTGGCAGTTTGACACCCCTGGCCTAGATGTTCAGGAGTCTTTTGAAATGAAAAATGTACAGAGGAGGAGGACAAGAAGGAGCAGCAGGAGCCTTTTACTGTATAGTTTCTCAGAGAAAGGAGAAAGCAGAACGAGGGAGTTTCAGGAAAAGAAATTCAATTTCTCATAACAATATCTGGGAGGGGAAAAAATTATTCTCATCTATATTCATAGCCTTCTTCTTCCTGGTTCTGGCACATTCTCATTTAAAATAATCTAATTCTTCAGCCTGATGATGATAATGATTTACAATACGGAATACCAGAAGCATTCATTTCAAAGAATAAGGTACCAGCTCCGAAATGTATGTAGAACAGCTAGCTGAAGAGAAACAACCAGAAGTGACAGATGTGACTATATATCAAACCCAAACAAGACCAATATTTCAATTCCATCCTGTTCTAATGCTCTCCTAATTGTCAAATCAGTACACACACACACACACACATAAGCACTGCTCACATCTGTCTCTGCCTTGTTGCTAAATAGAAGGTGGATCTGGAATTATGCTGTGATTAAAGAGAAGAAAACCATATGTCCCGACTAAACCCTCTTTAAGCTCCTACAGTGTTTTCCCAAGAATAATGAGGTGTATTAAGAAAACTATACAAGTGCTACTTGATCTTAGGGATTATATTCACCAAGATCGATTCCCTGGAAGATGGTTCATCTACTGGGGGAACTTTGGCAATGATCCCAGTTTCAAATCCACCTTCAGAAATTGGGAAAGTTGGGGAAATGATTGGATTTCAAAGCTCACATCCAGCAGATAGGGGCCAAGGGTCTACTCATCCCAGAAAGAAGACACAGTGAATTTACCATATAACACATGACTAACTTACAGCAAGGCTATACTATACATAAATAGTATGTATGTATGTATGTATGTAGTATACAGGTAGTCCTCGACTTAAAACAGTTCATTTAGTGACTGTTCGAACTTATACCGGCACTGAAAAAAGTGACTTATGACCATTTTTCATAATTAACGACGGTTGCAGCATCCCCATGGTCGCATGATCAAGCATCAGGTGTATGGCAATTGACTCATATTTATGACGGTTGCAGTATCCGGGGGTCATGTGACCTTCTGACAAGCAAAGTCAATGGGGGAAGCCAGACTGACTTAACAACCGTGTTATTAACTTAACAACTGCAAAGATTCCCTTAACAACTGTGGCAAGACAGGTAATAAAATCCACTTAACAAATGACTTAGGTAGCAACAGAAATTTTGGGCTCAATTGCAGTCATAAGTCGAGGACTATTTTGTCTGTGTGTGTGTGTGTGTGTGTGTGTAGATAGGTAGGTAGGTAGGTAGGTAGGTAGGTAGGTAGATAGATAGATAGATAGATAGATAGATAGATAGATAGATAGATAGATAGATAGATAGATAGATAGATAGATAGATAGATAGATAGATAGATAGATAGATAGATAGATAGAGATAGAGATATGTAAGTATGTATCACCTTTAGGTATCTGAAGTTTCACCGAATCGTAGACTCTTAAGTTTTAAAGAGGCCATCTGGGCCATCAACACCCATGTCAGTGCGGGACCTGAAATGAAAGCATCCCAGCAAATGGTTATCTAACCCCTACTTGAACTATCATATGAATGGAATGCTACCCTCTCTTCGGTTCCTACAAATGCTAACCATTCCTTATAATGAGAACTGTTCATTTCCCATTATATTGCGCAGTAAAGTAAAGGTAGAAAAAAGAAACATAGATTTGAATCCTGAGATCTACTGGACTTGGATTTCTATGTCGCAGCTAGTATCTGCAGTAAAAGCAACCCACCAGAGTAACATCCTGAAATCCTGACAATTCCATCTATTCCAAAAAGTAATGGGGCCAGGAAAAAGAATCGGTTGTCACAGCATAAAACCATTTGAAATGATTTTGATTTCCACCCGAGGTTAAATTAGCATAGCCACAGAAAGAGAAATGTCAAAGGAGCAGGCAGGTTTTGAAAAAGGCAGAACAAAAGATGTTAGACAGCTTATGCAAGATAAGATAAGATAAGATAAGATAAGATAAGATAAGATAAGATAAGATAAGATAAGATAAGATAAGATAAGATAAGATAAGATAAGATAGGGATAATGGCCACAACAAGAGGACACAATAAGTTTTTCCTTTCTTTTATTGACTACTGCAAGGCCTTTGACTCTGGAGATCATGCCAGAATGTGGAATGTATTAAGGCTAATGGGTCTGTTAAAACATTTGATAATTCTTCTGAGAGAGCTTTACAGTGAACAAGAAGCTACTCTAAAAACTGAGTCTGAAGAAGCAGAGCAGTACAGAACAAGGAAGGGAGCGAGATAAGGGTCCACATTATCACCATATGTCTTTAACTTACAGAGGGAATATTTGGAGTGTGCATGATTTGAAAACAGTCCAGAAGAAGTATACTGAACCTCATGAGAGCACATTTTATTGTGCTACTCATTAAAGCAGCCCCTGTTTTGTTTTCAGGCTTCCACATGAGCCTGAGAAAAGATGCAGTGGCTTTAAGAGGCCCACTGACTTGAATAGATCAATCTCTTCGGTCATCTTTTTCCAGGATCAGATGAAAATTGGGCTGCATGAATGAATAATTAACAAGTGCTGTGCTCATGTAACATCTGAAGCACTTCTTCCTACGCATTTTGGACGTCTGTGCAGCTCCAGGGAATGTGTTATGACAATGTTTGAGAAATTATGAGAAAGCCTGATCCCAGGAGTTGGGTTTATCCAAGAAATACTCTCTAGATAAGAGAGAAAGAGATGGAAAGAAAGTGTTTTCAAGAGACTCTGCTTTAATTAATTCACTACAACGGTGGGCGATTTGGATTGATTTAATTTAATTCTGTGTTGTACTGGTTTCCTTGGTTTGCCAGCCACATGGGGTTCAACAAAAAGGCAGAATGGGAAGAACTGACAGAGTCACAACTAGCAGTCAAAGCATTAACCATTTGAGATATGCAGATGACAATAGTTTGCTAGCTAATACAAGACTCAAAAGAGTTCATAATAAAGTGAAAAATGGAATACGAAAACTCTGGATTGATGTTAAACATTGAAAGCACAAATATACTTAGTGAATATGCTTAGTGAACACACAGTTGCTGGTGGAGAACTGAATGTGGTAAATAATTTTGTTTTCTAAGGCTCAGGAATCAAAATGAACAATGTCCTGGTGAGTTAAAGAGAAGAGTAATCCTAAAGAGAAAGTCATTAGTGAAATACATTCATGACAGATGAAGGCATTTCTATGATAACAAATATTACAATAATTAAAGGAATGATCTTCAGAATGTTTTTATGTGATTATGAAACCTGAGCACTAAAGAACAATGAGATAGAATGTTTTTCATTATGGATTTAGACTTGTTTACTGAAGGTGATGACTGTGTCAATTGTCAATGACCACACAGATAGATTTTCTCCAGAATGACCTGTCTCCAACCTGGCTCTTCAGATCTTCCAATGATGCATCTTCAACACTGTAATGAAGTCCAAGACATTTTGATACTAGTTGTCCTCTTCTTCCTTTTGTCTGTGTTTTCCAGCATTAAAGACTTCTCAAGTGAACTAGAACAGGGGTCCCCAACCCCCGGTCCATGGACTGGCACTGGTCTGCAGAATGCCAGCAAGCAGGCTGCACAAACAAGCAAAGCTCCATCCTCAGGATGCAGGCAGTATTCAAAACCACACCCCCTCTGGTCCACGGAAAAACCTTTCTCCATGGCACCGGTCCCTGGTACCCAAAAAGTTGGGGACCACTGAACTAGAACTACTATTGCTATTACAAATACTACAAATGTCCTGGGCCAAATAAATCATACAATCATAGGGCTGGAAAAGACTTTGGGAGTTTTCTAGTCCAAACTCCTGCTCAAATAGGAGACCCGGCCTAGACCATTCCAGACAAATGGCTGTCCAATCTCTTAAAAATCTCCAGTGATGGAGCACCCACAACTTCTGGAGGCAAGCCATTCCACCGATTAATTGTTCTGTCAGGAAGTTTCCCCTTAGTTCCAGATGGATCTCTATTTAAAAAGCTTCCACCTATTGCCCCTTCCTTCAGGTGCTTTGGAAAATACATTAAGCCTCTCCTCCTTGTGACAGCCCCTCAAGTACCAGAAGACTACTATCATGTCACCCCTAATCCTTCTCTTTGTTAAGTTGACATACCTAGTTCCCTTAACCATTCATCATACAGTTTAAGCTCTACATCAGTGATGGCGAACCTTTTAGAGACCGAGTGCCCAAACTGCAACCCAAAACTCACTTATTTATCGCAAGGTGCCAGGGCTGCATCAGCATTGTGATGCCCTCAGGGAGGGTAGGGGGGCGTGACCCACTGGGTGTGCGTGGCTGCAGTGGTCACAGCAGACTGGGTGAGCCTGGCATCCCCGGGGGGCCAACGCCGCTTGCTCGCTCACTTTCTGCCCTGTCGCTTCCAAACGCCATGTGCTCGCTACTCTGGCGAACTCTGCTGGGGCAACGGCGTGCGTGTCCACAGAGAGGGCTCTGAGTGCCGCCTCTGGCACGCGTGCCATAGGTTCACCACCACTGCTCTAGATTCATTATCATCTTTGTTGCTCTTCTCAGCACGCTTTCTAGGGGCTCAGCATCTTTTTTTGTATTGGTGGGATTGTTCTCTTAAAGTAATTTAAGATGGACTGCTCTCTTAAAGTAATTAGCAGTGACCAAAAACTCACATTCGGTGAGCATATTATGTAAGCAGTTGATGGACTAGAAAAAAACAATTTTGTTTAGCAAGGGTAAAGGAAATTGAAACAGGAGGAGACAATACAGGGTATAAGATGAAAGGAGGGGATGAAAAAGATAACTTGAATGTTCTTGGAAGAGTTGCAGAGGATTATCACCAGATATGGATTAAGATGATGAAATGTCCGTGTACTCACTGGGGATCAGGCTGATTTCAGTGACACCTAATTAATATAATTAGCATTTTATCATTTTCCTCTTCCAATCAAATTAAAAATTTCAACTTAGTGGGAAATGATGGAGAGGCTCTTGGGATCACACTAGTGGATTTTAGAGAGCACAGGATCACAAATTTTGCATGTCCTTTTGCAGCTACTCTGGTTGGGGATTCTGGTAACAAACATATAAAATAATAACAGAGTTGGAAAGAACCAGGATTGGGAATTGAATCAGGATTGGGAAACTCTTCCATATACAATGTATATGTGATTTATAGACACCAGACAAAAATTCTGGGAATTATAGTCCAGTACATTTGGAGAAACGAGACATGGTGGCCTAGAGGTTAAGATGCTGGGCTTGTTGACTGGAAGATTAGCAATTTGAGACCCAAGTACCCCATGACGGGGTGAGCTTCCATTCCTGTTCCAGCAGTTCGAAAGCAAGCAAATGCGAGTAGATAAACAGGTACCACTTTGGTGGGAAGGTAACAGCGTTCCGTGCACCTCAGTTATGGTCATGTTGTCCACATGACCACGGAAATGTCTTTGGACAACGCTCAGCTAGGAAACAGAGATGAGCACTGCCTCCTAGAGCTGGACATGACTGGACAGGGAAACCTTTATGTTTACATCTGGAGAGCACTAGGTTGGGGAAGGCAGATCTACAATCCTGTTCTCATATTTTAGGGGAGCAAGATGGAAACCTTCCCATCCCCGTGTTGCAGGCTGGCAGGCACACAAGTTTTCTGTGTGATAGATTGCATTTCTATTCAAAGCATAGCCCTTACTGAAATTACAGCAGTCATTTCTGGAGTCACACCAGTGTGTATAAATTAACACGTGCAACTTTTATTTATTTATGCTGCAGATGCTGCCCCCTTTCATGGTGATGAGTTTCTCCTTTTCTCTCTCTCTCTCTCTCTTCTTGTAAATAAGTAGCCACCCTTACTCTTTACCCTGAATAGAGCTACCATTAAGCCCACTCAGTGTCTTGCATGAGAGAATTGAATGAGAAGAATCCCCATCCTCAACAAAAAAATAAAGAAAAATGTACTGTGAATCTTCAACCAAGCCAATTCAGCATCGGTTCTAAAGGTTATTCAGAAGAGGAAAACCAGATTGCATTTCCATAAAGTATTTAGGTTGAATGTGTTTCCAAGGAAATGGGATTTTATTGTGGAGAAGCAATAAGGAACTTTCTCCCTTTTATATATAATTGTATTTACTCCCCATTTCTTCTTCCTGCTTCCTTCCAGAATTAATCTCCGCTTCAGGATGCAAATCCAGTAACAAAGGGTTAACCTCACATTCTGGAGGAGGAGGAGGAGGAGGAGGAGGAGGAGGAAAGAACCAGTCAGATTTCCGGCATTGCCTGATGTTTGCCTATGGCACATGGAAAGAGTTATAGAGAACTCAATTTTGCAATTGCTTCCCTGTTTCTAAACAGATATAATTAAGGGTGTGTGCTCTCATTTTAAAAGGAAGGAGAAATAAAAGTGGAAAACTTGAACTTATCCAAAGATGCAGGGGACCACTTAGACCATCAAATCCAACCTCTTGTTCAGATATGAAAATCATGTTAAGCAACCGTGATAAACAGCCATCTAGCTTCTGCTTGAAAACATTCAGTGTAGGTAAGTTAACCATCCCTCCTGTTTGGCTGTTAACATGCTGTTACCATTAAGAGGTTCTCCATAACATTCAACCCAAATTGCTTGCCTGTGATTTAAAATCATTACTTTGAGTCCTAACTGGAATATCTATCTAAGACAACAGAGCCATGTCTTTTTTACTAGCTCTCCCCCAGGTACTTAAATAAATAATGCTACAGATTGGAAGGTGAAGAGATATTTTTGCAACTGTTTAGAGTAAGCTACATCTTTCTTAGATTGAGTAGCTGTTCTCTGAAGTCGCCATGCAATTCCAGGAGAAGATGCTTTGGGTAAGATACTGCAGATAGAAGCACCCATAAACTCTCTTTATTTTCCATTTCAAAGTCCTGCACATACTTTCTAAAAAAGGCAAGCATATTGCCTCTCAGATATCTTTTTTTAAGGCCGAAGATGAGAAAATGAACATTTTTCTGATCCCTTTTTTGGATCTGTTCCAGTGTGTTGTGAATCTTCCTCCAAGGATGGGATCCAGAACAGGATCCAGTATTCTAGGTAGAGTCTGATCAAGATACCGAATGGCTGATTACTCTATTCTGAAACATTTCTTAAAGGGAATTATTGGACATGTTTATAGTTTTTCAAGCATAGATAGTTCTTGACTTACAATAGTTCATTTAGTGACCGTTTGAAATTACAACAGCACTGAAAAAAAATGATTTATGACTGCTTTTCACATTTACGACCATTGAAGTATCTCTGTGGTCATATGATCAAATTGGCACTGGAAATTTGGGGTTCAGTTGTGGTCATAAGTCAAGGACTACTTGTATACTTTCAGTCCTTTCTTCTTTCCTGAAGTTGCCTCTATGACTCAAGGTTTTCAGCCACACAACTCTTATTTTTCAATCATTCTGCAAGGCAAATTATATCTTTCTCTACCTTCCAAAACATAAAATGATTGCAAGTTAGAGTGAGCAAATATAGTATCACAAGATTATAAGGTTAGGTGACTAGAATTTATCATTTTTATAACGCATCAAGGCTGTAGAAAGGCTCATTAGTTCTCCTTGAACCACATCTTAATAAGAATAGAGCTTTCTTGTCTAACAGCACAAATGACTTCTTGATCAGTTGCCCCCTTTTAATATTTTTTTTAACCTGAGAGTGTGTTAATAATTGGTTCCCTTTCACCCGCGTTTAAGAGCAGATAACCTGAGATGACACCGTGTTCTTTCAGGAATTGTAAGTATTCTTCTAACAAGCAGCCTTGTTGATATAGACATTTCTGAGGCTGATTGATATAGGGAAGAATCATATCTCCAAATATCTGAAGTCCCTGGGCAGCATCTTATTTTACAGGTTCCTCTCACTTTTCTTGAAGAAAAAAGCTCAAATTCATAAATGTTAACACCTTTTGTTTTGTGACCCTTGTTAGCTCTGACCTTCGCTGATATCATGATCACTAATGGAATGTAGGGTGCTTTTTGTCAACTTCTGATCAGAAAACTATGACTTTCATTCATCCTGAATGATCAAAATGTGAACTTCCTTGGCAATCCTTTTCAGAGTGAGAAGGGCAGCATATAAATTTAATAAACAAATACACTCCTCTTGGGAGATTCCCTAATACAGTGGTGGCGAACCTATGGCATGCGTGCCAGAGGCAGCACTCGGAGCCCTCTCTGTGGGCACACGTGCTGTTGCCCCAGCCTCGCCTCCCCCCACGACCCCCTCCTCACCAGCAGCCCCCCTGGAGGACAGTCGCCCCTGAGCTTGGCCCATGCAGAGCAGCGCAGCCAAGGACATGGCAGCCAGGCAGCGTAGACAAGACTCTGCCCTCACATCCCATCGCACAGAGTTGATGCTGCGGGATGCGGGCGTGGCTGCCATGGTGCTGCTGGGCTGCCTGGGCGATCTGCGGCGGGCCTTGGAGGCGGTGAGTGGCCCTGCGGGCAGGCAGGGCGGGGGATGGGGTGGGGCGGAGTGGGGGCGGGGCAGGGGGTGGAGCGGGAGCGGGGCCAGTTTTGGGGCACTCGGTCTCTAAAAGGTTCGCCATCACTGCCCGAATATTTTCTTGCAGATTAAATTATTTGTCCTCTGTGGCAGGCAAAACTATGGTATTACCTCCAGTGATCTGGAAACTGTCGCCTGTTTTAACATCCAAGTCACACTGATGACTCTCATACTGCTTATTGTCAACCATAATTTTAAGTTCCTTTTCTCACATACCATTATGAACTCAACTATCCCACATCTTACACTAATACATTTGATTTTTGATGTCTAAGTGAAGAGTCTGATATTTCTCTCTGTTTCAGTTCTCTTTTCAAGACCATTCTGAATTTAATTTCCATCTTACAGAATATCAGCAGTCCCATCCAATTTGCGAATACAGTAAGTTTTCCCTGTAATTCATCCAAATCATTAATAAGAAAGTAGATGGGTACCCAACTCAAGGCCATTTCTATTAACTGCTTCATTCCTACTTAATGAAAAGATAAAGACCCAAATATCATTTTGAAGTTATCTATGTATGCACTTCACAGATATATTAGAAGTATTAGAACAACAGAGTTGGAAGGGACCTTGTAGGTCATCTAGTCCAACCCCCCACCCAAGCAGGAGTCCCTACACCATTTCTGACAGATGGCAGTCCAGTCTCTTCTTGAAAGCTTCCTGTGTTGAAGCTCCCACAACATCTGAAGGCAAACTGTTCCGATGGTTGATTGTTCTCACTGTCAGAATATTTCTAGGTTGAATCTCTCCTTGATCAGTTTCCATCCATTATTCCTTGTCTGTCCTTCAGGTACTTTGGAAAATAGGTTGACTTCCTCCTCTCTGTGACAGCCCCTCAAATATTGGAACACTGCTATCATGTCTCCCCTGGTCCTTCTCTTCACTAGACTAGCCATGCGCAGTTCCTGTAACTGTTCTTCAGATGTTTCAGCCTCCAGTCCCCTAATCATCTTTGTTGCTCCTCTCTGCATTTTCTCTAGAGTCTCAGTATCTATTTTATAGTGTGGAGACCAAAATTGGTTGCAGTATTCTAGGTGTGGTCTTACTAAGGCTTTATAGCAGGGGTCTTCAAACTTGGCCCTTTTATGACTTGTGGATTTCAACTCCCAGAATTCCTCAGCCAGCATGCCAGGCTGAGGAATTCTGGGAGTTGAAGTTCACAAGTCATAAAAGGGCCAAGTTTGAAGACCCCTGCTTTATAGAGTGGTATTAGTACCTCACACGATCTTGATTGAATCCCTTTGTTAATGCAACTTAGGATTGCATTGACTTTTTTGGATGCCGCCACACACTGCTGGCTCATATTTAATTGATTGTCCACTAAGACTCCAAGATCCCTCTCACAGTTACTGCTGTTAACATATAGATTGGTTTCACCCAATCTATATGTGTACTTTTGGTTTTTGTTGCCTAAGTGTAAGACTTTACTTTTCTCTACATTGAATTTTGTTTTGCTTATATCATATCATATCACCTAGTTTAGATTATATCATATCACCTAGCTTAGTATTTAACCAGCTCGGTTTTTTGACAATCCCCCCCCCCAAAAAAAATCAAGGTATATTATGTTCATTGTATTCTAACAATTTACTAAGGAAATTAAAAGATTTTTTTTAAAGGAGTTTTGACAGGATTTGTGATTTACAAATCCAGGCTGACCCATAGTAATCACTGAATTGTTTCTTAAGATTTACAGATTTATCTCTATAATCTGCTCTAGAACTTTCCCAATTATCATTGTGAGACTGATTGTTCTGTCATTCTCTTGATCCTCATGTTTACCTTTCTGAAAATAATTATAACAACTAGCCAATGAACTATACAATGAAGTCCTGTGATAACAGTCTTCTTATATTTGGGGTACTGTCATAGAGAAGACGGGGTCGACCTATTCTCCAAAGCACCAGAGAGCAGGACAAGAAGCAATGGATGGAAACTTATCAAGGAGAGATCCAACTTAGAACTAAGGAGAAACATCCTGACAACGAGAACAATTAACCAGTGGAACGACTAACCTCCAGAAATTGTGAATGCTCCATCACTGGAGGTTTTTAAGAAGAGACTGAACAGCCATTTATCTGGAATGGTATAGGGCAGGGGTAGGCAACCTTGGCTCTTTTATGACTTGTGGACTTCAACTCCCAGAATTCCTGAGTCAGGAATTCTGGGAGTTGAAGTCCACGAGTCATAAAGAGCCAAGGTTGCCTACCCCTGGTATAGGGTTTCCTGCTTGAGCTTAATTCACTATAAACCAGGATGGGAAATTCTTCTTACCCTTTTCAAGATTCAGTATTTACCAGCATTAAAGATACTTTATGGAAATCTGTGTAGTTTTGATCCCTCATCATGCCCAGCTACTCGAGACTTGAAAACTGGGCTGCATAAATGAATAGAAGAAAAGAACTATGCTCTCACTCATGTGATATCAAAAGCTCTCCTGAATAATTTTTGAAACATGTCCACACGGCAGGCATAAGCAAAGTTTGCTCCCATCAGAGGAGATCAGGAGGGTGTGGTGGGGGACTTAAAGAGTGAGTTGAAAGTAGGTGAAGATCTCTCTCATATGGATCTTCTCTCTCACTCTCTCACTCTTTTTCTCTCTTTCTCCCCTCTTTCTCTTTCTTTGTCTCTCTCCCTTTCCTCTCTTTCTCTTTCTTTCATTTTCTGTCTGTCTTTATCTTTCCTTCTTTTCTTTCCTTTTCTCTTTTTCTTTCTTTCTTTCTCTTTCTTTCTTTCGTTCTTTCTTTCTTTCTTTCTTTCTTTTTTCCCCTCTCTCTTTCTCTCTCTTCTCTCTTTCTCTTTCTGACATGGTCTCCCAAGCAGCAGGCTCAGAAAAGGAACAAAGAGCCCATATAAGAAGTCTGACTTGATCTCCCACAGATGGGGCTTGAATTTCAGCCAAGGGACTCATGTGACATGAAGAATGCTGGTTACCCACTCCCAATAGATACAAGGCTTCAAATAACTCATTCAGAATATGTTGAGTACTTCCAAGGTAACAACTGACACGTTATATTCCCTTCAAAACTGCAAGAGAAAGCACCATAGTTCAACTTCCATCCTTCAAACGGAGTGGATAATTTACCTTCCATCCACTCACCTTTGCTCAGCCTTTCAACGATCTGCTTCCTCTGGAATGGAGAGAGAACTTGGATATCTTTCATCAACTCAGTAGATCACTGGAGAAGGATGAAGACCCCAAATGGGCCTTTTTGGGGGGAGTGGGGCTGCAGTGTTAAAAGGTTAAATGGTTCCTTAAGTTTCTACCAGGCATCAATTTTGCAAATTGACATCCTCCTGTAACCTGACCAAAACTCGAAAGAGGCTGAATTCTATGGTGCGTCCCAATCTGGGACTAAAAAGAAAAAGTTGGTGGGGTCCTTTTGCATCCTGATCTAGAAGATGGAGGGGAGAATACCTATTCTTTTCTCAATTTCATTCTCTTATCTAAAGTCCAAAACGTTGGATTTATGAAGGACAACAAATTTATCTGTGGCTAAGTTTGAGCTCTTGTCCCTTCAACTCTTCACCAGACAGAGCCTGAATGGCATATTTGCATCACATGATTATCATTATGAACGTTGCTCCTATTGGGCAATGAGCCAGTTTGGTCCAGTGGTTAAAGCAGCAGGCTAGAAACTAGGAGACCTGAGTTCTAAATTCACCTTAGCCATGAAAGCCAGCTGGGTGACTTTGGGCCAATCACCAGGTGACTGTGAGTTCTAGTCCCACCTTAGGCATGAAAGTCAGTTGGGTGACCTTGCAACCAGTCATTCTCTCTTAGCTCAACCCACTTTGCCAAGTCATTTTTATGGGTAAAATGGGAAGATTAATGAACATTAGATATGTTCTTTATCTTGAGTTGTTTATAAAAATAATAAAGAGGGGATTGTAATTAAATAAATACATTTTAAAAATGGATTTTAAACAAGTGTGCTATAGCAGGATAACCAAGATTCCTTCTCCACATTCTGTGAAAGCCCCAGCATGGCTGATACTGAAGTCTCCCTGGCTTTCTAGAAAGTGATCTCACTGTTGTAGGTCACAGCCTGTTTCTAATCTTCTCCCTCCCTTCTCCCCCCTCCCCCCCCACGTTACAAGCAGAAACCTTGAGACAAACACACACTTCACTTCCTTCGGACAGCATTTAGTGGTTTTCTTTAATCTCATAAGCTCCCAAATCTAATCTAGCAGCTGCCATCTAAATGACTTACGTAAAATGGAAAGGACGAGATGTGGGCTTTTTAGCTCAAAGATGCAAACAGGCATATGGAGGGGCAGTTGTAATCAAGGATAATCTGCAAAACTCCAGGCGAGGTTTATCGCTCAGGCAGTACAAAAGGTTTACCAGGAGGAATATCGGTTTCACGGAAAGATTGAAGAAAGATTGCTGAGCCCAACCCACTTTTCTGTGTGGGAATTCATATCAAGACATGTCTTCAAGGAAAAACATCCTCCTTCCTTCCTTCCTTCCTTCCTTTCTCCCTCCCTCCCCTTTCCTCTCTCTCCCCTTCCCCTTTCCTTTTTTCCTTCCTTCCTTCCTTCCTTCCTTCCTTCCTTCCTTCCCTTCTTTTCCCCTCTCTCCCCTTCCCCTTTTCTTTTTTCCTTCCTTCCTTCCTTCCTTCCTCCATCCCTCCCCTTCCCCTTTCCCCTTCCTTCCTTCCTCTTCTTTTCCGCTCTTTCCCCTTCCCCTTTCCTTCCTTCCTTCCTTCCTCTGTTCCTCCCTCCCCTTCCCTTCTTTTTCCTTCTCCCCTTCCCCTTCCCCCTTCCTTCCTTCCTCCCTCCGTCCTTCCCCTTTCCTTTGCCTTCCTTTCTTCCTTCCTTCCTTCCTCCTCCGTTCCTTCCCCTCCCCTTCTTTCCCTTCTTCTCCTCCTCCCCTTCCCCCTTCCTTCCTTCCTTCCTCCCTCCCTCCGTCCTTCCCCTTCCCCTTCCCCCTTCCTTCCTTCCTTCCTCCCTCCGTCCTTCCCCTTCCCCTTTCCCCTTCCTTTCTTCCTTCTCTTCTTTTCCGCTCTCTCCCCTTCCCCTTTCCTTCCTTCCTTCCTTCCTTCCTTCCTCCCTCCCTCCGTTCCTCCCTCCCCTTCCCTTCTTTTCCCTTCTCCCCTTCCCCCTTCCTTCCTTCCTTCCTTCCTTCTTTCCTTCCTTCCTTCCTCCCTCCCTCTCTTCCGTCTTTTAACGAGATATTCTCATTTACACAAGATTATCATCTATTCCAAAGCATAATTGATCTGAAGCACTGATCAATCTGATTCTAATTTAAAGATGAAGAACAATTAGGGGGAAAAAGAAGTGATCCAAGAGCTGTGTTTTTTAAAAAACACACACCCTCTTTTGTATTTTTTTCTGTCAATTCTCCTTCAACGCAATGAAAGAAAATTTCCTCTTGAAACGTCTTTGAAAGGAAGAGAGCATTTCAGTGACATTTTCAAAGTTTATGTTCTTGTATTTATTTAATTAAGAGAAGGCCAAACGATTTGTGTGGATAAAGTGTTTGTGGATAAATATCCTACATTTCATTGAACAATCAGCTTCTCACTATTTTGCATCCTTCTTGGCTTCCCATATTTCAATTAAATCCCAAGAGAAACTATTGTGGGGGTATTTTCAGATCAGGAAAAACAAGCAGCCAGGGAAGCTGCAGAGTTATGCAAAGCTGTGTAAGACATTTTCTAATAATGATACCAGTTGTAGCATTCTCTGCCTCATTAAGCTTAATAAGAAGTTGACAGAACATACAAAGATCCAGGTCTATAGAGCCTAAGTCTTGAGCACACTCTTGTACTGCAGTGAGTCTTGGACTCTTCACGTACGGCAGGAGAGAAAGCTGAACACTTTTCATATGCGCTGTCTCCGACGTATTCTCGGCATCACCTGGCATGACAAAGTCCCAAATAGCGTAGTCCTGGAACGTGCTGGAATCTCTAGCATGTATACACTATTGAAACAGTGACGCCTACGCTGGCTTGGGCATGTTGTGAGAATGGCTGATGGTCGGATTCCGAAAGATCTCCTGTACGGAGAACTAGTGCAGGGAAAGAGCCCCAGAGGGAGACCTGAGCTGCGATATAAGGATATCTGCAAGAGGGACCTAAAGGCCTTGGGAATGGACATTAACAGCTGGGAATCCTTGACCTCTGATCGTTCAGCCTGGAGGATAAAGACACAGCATGGCCTTCTCCAATTTGAAGAGACACTTGTGCGGCAGGCTGAGGCAAAGAGGCAGTCCCGGAACCAGAGAAATCTGGGGGCTGGACAGGGGACAGATTGGATCTGCCCTCAGTGTGGAAGGGACTGCCATTCTCGAATTGGCCTTTTTAGCCACACCAGATGCTGCCTTAGGACCTCTTTCCAGAGCACGATACGATAGTCTCTCAAGACTGAAGGATGCCAATGGAATGGAATTCTCTGCCTCATTAACATTTCAAGTATGCACAACAGCCACTACAAAGGGGAAGTTGAAAAAAAAATTCTAACATCTTGAATAAAGCAGGTTTGTTATGGAGGGAAAAAACCACTGAGAAATTTCAGCACAGAATTCATAATAAAATTGAGCAAAGAATTGTAGCATATCTCTGCTGTCTACAGATAGTCTGATGGGAGCCAGGGAGGGGCAAAGAAGACAAAAATGTCCCATGCATCATGGTGCCTTCACAGAAATGACAAGAAATTTGTAATTGGAGAAGACTCTTGAGAGTCCCTTGGACCGCGAAAAGATCAAATCAGTCAATCCTAAAGGAAATCACACCTGACTGTTATTTAGAAGGACATCTACTGAAGCTGAAGGTCAAATGCTTTGCCCACCTAATGAGAAGAGAAAACTCATTGTAAAAGACCCTGATGTTGTGAAAGATGGAAGGCAAAAGGAGAAGGGAACAGCAGAGGATGAGTTGGCTAGATAGTGTCATCAACACAATGAACATGAATTTGGGCAAACTCCAGGAGACAATGGAGAACAGAGGAGCCTGGCGTGCTGTGGTCCATGGGGTCACAAAGTGTTGTACATGACTTAGCAACTGAACAACATGTAATTGGTATCAGCTTGTTGATAACTTCATAAAGTACTGATGTGGTTGGTGCATCTATCTAGTGATACCTTTCACGTTTTAGCACAAATGCCTCCATTGGAAATGGGGACTATCTTTTTTTTCTCAATTAATAGGATCCATTTAGACAGGAAACTTCTATTGCACCTGGAGAAGAAAGGTGGGAAGGGAGGGAGGGAGGCTAAAAGATGATTAGGGGACTGGAGGCTAAAACATACAAAGAACGATTGCTAGTTCAATGAAAAGAACAGTGTTCCAATATCTCAGGGGTTGCCACAAAGAAGAGGGAGTCAAGCTATTCTCCAAAGCACCTGAGGGCATGACAAGAAGCAACAGATTGGAAACTCATCAAGGAGAGAAGCAACCTAAAACCAAGAAGAAATTTCCTGACAGTTAGAACAATTAATCAGTGGAACAACTTGCCTCCAGAAGTTGTGAATGCTCCAATACTGGAAGTTTTTAAGAAGAGATTGGACAACCATTGGTATAGGGTTTCCTGCCTAAGCAGGGGGTTGGACTAGAAGACTTCCAAGGTCCCTTCCAACTCTGTTATTCTATTCTATTCTAAATTGCTAGAATTTCTACAATGTTCCAGATAAGGCCCTTTCCCAACTTTGTGATTCTTTTTTACTGGAGATTTCATAAAATTATCCTGGCAAGACTTCTGACTTCAAACACATGATCCATAATTGTTCTTCCAATGGTCCACTTTATGCTTTCTCCAAAGGGAGGATTTTTTTCTCCAGCAGAACTGTATGAGATATTAAAACACAGTCCATGGAATCAGCAGAAGTCCAGGGTTCTCTAAGCAGCAGTGTCATCATGTAGACAATAGGGATGGCAAACAGCATTATCCGACAGCCTGTTTCACTAGCATGAAATGCCACTTTGTCTAGCAACAGCAATTTAGAACATTACATTCACTCCAGGGGGATTGACTTGAAAGGCCAACAGATAACATGAGAGTAACGGGAAACCTGGGGAATGCTAGATGGTAAGGTATACGCCACGTCACATGACCAGGCGGGTAGCAACAGCATGCCTGTGGCAAGGGAACACAGCAAGCTTAAAAATAAAGAAAGGACTTGTTGCAGAGAAGGAATGTGATAGAGACCAAAAAACATTTGGGGTGTTAAATTTGTTGAGGAAGTGGTTGGGTTGTTCCCCTCCCCTATGAAGTTAAAAATTAAAAAGTTTTAAAAGTATTTATTTATTTATTAAACAAATTTATGTACAGTAGCTGCTGAGTTCGCACACAGGTGGCTCCCTATCACATATGAGACCAGTGTGACATAGTAGTCCTCGACTTACAACCACAATTGAGCCCAACATTTCTGTTGCTAAGCAAGACAGCTGTTAAGTGAATTTTGCCCCATTTTGTGGCCTTTCTTACCACAGTTGTTAAGTGAATCACTGCCGTTGTTAAGTTAGTAACACGGTTGTTAAGTGGAATCTGGTTTCCCCGGTTGACTTTGCTTGTCCAAAAGATGATCACATAACCCCGGGACAATGCAACGGTTATAAATATGAGTCAGTTGCCAAGCGTCCAAATTTTGATCACATGGCCACGGTGATGCTGCAATGGTCGTGAAGTGTGGAAAACTATCATAAGTCTCTTTTTTCAGTGATGTTGTAACTTCAAACGGTCACTAAATGAACTGTTGTAAGCCACGAACTACCTCTATAGAAAATTCCATTTTTTTTTGGTGTCATATAGTGGCTGTCTAGAAGATCTTTGACCAAAGAAGTTAATTAGCCATCTCAGCGAGTTCCGTCACCTTCACCAACCATCCCTCCGCGGTGGGTAATGTCTAATCTTTCCATCTTTGTGCATTTAATATTGCTGCACATCATCCACAAAAGCAAAGTTTCAAGATTTTTTCCCCAACTGTTTGTCCATCAGTCCCGAAAGAAAAAACTTCTGCTCTCAATTGTATATCACTCTTTACAATCTTCAGCGTCTGTATTTGGATCCAGCATTTTCTACTTTTTTTTTTTTTTACACGCCCACCGAACACGATAAAACGTCCCTTCTTGTGGTTCACGTTTCCGACATAAATTTCAAGTGCCTTTATTCATTCCAGACAGGGCATCTGGTGACATCTACCAACGGTGCATCATTTTATACAATTTCTCAAACCAAAAAAAAAAAAAAAAAAAAAAAATCCAAACCAAGCTTTAGGCAGAATTGAGAGCCAAATCTAATTATACACAATTGTAAACGTACAGAAAACAAGGGGATAAAAGAGTGACATTTTTATGCCTGAAAAACATTCGTTGTTCTTCTTTCTTCTTTGGCGTGTCTCTAAGCACTCCAGTTCTCAAGAATCAGCTCGGGAGAAATTCTCCTCTCGAGAGGAAGAGTGTTCTTGACACAGCTTTGGTGTGTGTTTTCTGAACAGTTCAGAAGAGCTGCTTCTTATTTCAGGCTTTTGTTGCCAAGTGTAACCTAACCACTTACATGCCGTCCCTAAACTCTGCGCCAAATCAAGCGTCCTTCTGTGAATCACAAAAGCTCTCCTCTCCTTTTCAGCTAATTATAGATAGACAGCTTCACACACCCCTTCTTTTTAAAAGATTCTTTTATTTATGAAAGTGCTAATCCATGGGAAGTCAGCATTTAATGTGCGAAACATTATTTATTTTCAAGAAGGCTTCTACGCCCTACATAGCCTGTTAGGCATTCCAACAAGTTAGACTCTAGAAAGAGTACAGAGAAGAGCAACAAAGGTGATCAGGGGACTGGAGGCTAAAACATATAAGGAACGGTTGTTGGAATTGGGTGTGTCTAGTTTAATGAAGAGAAGGATGAGGGGGGACATGATAGCAGTGTTCCAATATCTCAGGGGTTGCCACAGAGAAGAGGGAGTCAAGCTATTCTCCAAAGCACCTGAAGGCAGGACAAGAAGCAACGGATGGAAACTCATCAAGGAGAGAAGCAACCTAGAACTAAGGAGAAACTTCCTGATAGTTAGAACAATTAACCAGTGGAACAACCTGCCTCCAGAAGCGGTGAATGCTCCAACACTGGAAGTTTTTAAGAAGAGACTGGACAGCCATTTGTCCGAATGGTGTAGGTTTTCCTTCCCTGCGCAGGGGTTAGACTAGATGACATCCAGGTCCCTTCCAACTTTATTATTATTAATTAGTTATTATTATTATTATTATTATTATTATTATTATTATTATTATTATTATTATTATTATTATTATTATTATTATTATTATTATTATTATTATTATTATTATTATTATTATTATTATTATTATTATTGAGTGACTTTGTTAGTGTACAAATCACCATTTTTCACACTTATGACCATTGCAACCTCCCTATGATCAGGTGATTTACATTTGGATACCTGACAAGCGGTTCATATTTATCGTGGTTGCAGTGTCCAGGGGTCTTGTGATCCCCTTTGGCGACTTTCTGACAAACAAAGTCAATCTGGAAGCCAGATTCACTTCACAACCTTGTTACTAATCTAACAACTGCAGTGATTCGCTTAACAAACATGGCAAGAAAAGAGGTAAAATGGGGCAAAACTCACTTAACAAGCTTCTCACTTAGCGATGTAAATTTGGGGCACATTTATGGTCGTAAGTCAAGGATGACCTGTATTTGAGCTAATAGTATTTGGGGGGGAAAAAACACTATTTGAAGCGGAAGCACATGCCACAAAAGTTGTGCTTAAAAATGATGCACTGATTTGTAAGATTTATGAAGGCCTGGAGGTCAAGGAGAACAGAAGGGTGGGAACCATCTGTCCCATCTGGCCGACAAATTCTTGCAGAGAGAAAAGTGGGAGGACACAAGAAGAGGCTTCTAGTAGCTGCTTAAGGCAAAGTGAAAGATGCTTCTGTTAAAATCATTGTATGTCATCCTGTCTACTCTTCAAGATAAGGAAGTGAGAAAGTGAATTTCTCTGAGACCTTCTGGCAGTAATAAATTTAAGATGGACTAAATAATAAGATTTCTCAGCAATATATCCAGATATGAAGAGCTCTGTTTGCTATCTCAAAGCTTTATATAATCCTCAAAAGCTTGTCTATGGAGATTCTCAGTCATCCAGGTCATGGTTGTCTTGTCCCAAAGATGCTTTTTTCAAGAAGCAACTGGACTTTCTTTGTTTTTCCTTGAAATGCTTTCGCTTCTCATCCAAAAAGCTTCTTCAGTTCTTCTCATCTCATCAGATTGTTGGGGGCAATATGCAAATAATGCTGACATTATAACCTGCCTAGAGAATGCTGTAAAGTACCACGAGGTGGTATATAAGTTTAAATGCTATTGCTTTACCAAGAGGCAAAGAGAACAAAGAATGAGTAGAGGGCTAAATTTAATTAATGAACCCCAGCATATTGTGTGAAATACAGTCTCATAAGACTTTAAATGGACTTCATATGTTTTGTGGAACCAGCAAAGAGTGAGGGGCGAAATTAACAAATTAAAAAGACAGACAATTTGAAGGACAAGTTACACGAAGTGGTCACCCTTAAATGATTTAGGTCTTCCCACCTTAAGGCTGACTGTATGGACTGTTTCACTCAGGTCTCTTTTGGCTTAACTTTAATCCCTGGGAATTAGTGGACTGGGTCAATTAATCTCTTGTGGGTGTTCTTAGAACACATTAACTCCCTTCCAATTAAACCCTATTAAGTGTGCTGTGGGATATCTTCAATTGCTTTTCTTGGATGACTGATTGGATAAGATTTAGAAAAGGCTTCACAACTCACTGGAATATGTCATTCACACAACACACTTATCCAAATAAAAGTAGCTTCACTTAATCTAAATCTGAGCATGATTTCAAAATTAATTCTCTCCTGTCCTGTTGTTCACTAAGTTATGCTTTACCAAGTCAGTGTTGGAACATGGGAATAATCCAGTTGGGTCAAGCTAATGAACATGTTAGTCTAGCATTTTATTGCTTCTCCTACTGTCCAATCTGATGACTCTGGTGGTTTGTAAGCAAAAAATAAACACATGTCCCTCTCCCACTGTTGTTCTTCTATTAGTGAGGTCTAACAGCATCCTGCCTTTGACCCAGACTCATAGTCTTAGATGGATCTGTCCTCCATGAATTTATATAGTGCCTTTTTTGAAGCCATCCAAATTAGTGGCCATCAACATGCTTTTTGATGGTGGATTTTTCAATTTAATTAAATGCTGGTTAAGAAGCCCATTAGTAGTGATTTTACCTGTAGCTAAGGTTGGAAGCTCTGATTTCAGAGACAGGATATTTTCTCTTGCCAAAGGTCGGACACACTGAATGTTGGTTGGCCGGTTACAGGTCTATAGAGATTCTCAGTCATCCATGTCATGGTTGTCCCAAAGGAGTTTTTCCAAAAGGCAACTGGACTTGTGTTTTTTTTTTCCTTAAAAACATTTCATTTCTCTTCCAAGAAATTTCTTCATTTCTGAGTGAATGGTGGGGAATGGAAGGATTTATATTCTTTGAAGTCATCTGATTGTTAAAACTCCGAGATTGGTCATTAGTTCTCTGTCTGTTGTGGAGGACACTTGGTGTTTATCTGTATCCTCAGAGACACCTGAATCAGTGTAAATGGGTGTGAAAACCTTCTTGGAACAGCAGAAAGGATTGTGTTGTAGACAGGAGATAGGTGGTGTCATAGACTTCCCCCTTTGTTGAGAGAGGTCTGTTCAATTTTAACCTCTTTGACCTCTCTTTCAAACCAATGGTCCTCTGTCCAGAATGTGAACTTTTAAGTTTGGTTTAAGTTTTCACTTCCTGAATGAGAAGAGAAACATTTTCAAGGGGGAAAAAAAGACCAAGAAAGCACAGTTGCCTTTTGGAAAAAACACCTTTGGGTTGGCCAGTTATGTTCATCAAGTGGATTATCACAGAGGCATCTGAGTTGTCTCCCCATGACTGAGAACAGATCATCATGTTAGACAGGCCCAGTTCCAACTTCTATTTATTGGGGAGAGGCTGGGGGGGGAATCTCTCACACAAACCAATTATACATAGAATATGAATTGTGAGAAAGGCATGGATTTGGAAAAAGCAACTCCTGCTGCTCGAACCTGCCCCCGCTTGAAAAAAATATTCAGTCGGTCCGTGGAGGGTCCCACAGGAAACTTGGGTCCTGAGCGTTCTTCTTGAAGTTGTAAATCATTGCCAGAAACGGAATTTCTCTGAACAGTAAAAGAAGCCGCATCTAACCAAGGCAATATGTACCATCCTTCGTCTTGGTTTAAAATAAATAAATAAACCCATTCAGCACGATCCTGCAGGGCACGTCCTGCTGTTTTCTCCCATCCACTCCAATAATGGTCCAATCGCAGATTGGAAAAGGCAGGAAGGTCGCAGAGGTCAGGAACAATCAATTTATTTACTTATTTATTTATTTATTGAAATTAATACAATATGTTCAACCCAAAGTGAAGGAGACCAATGGCCACGAGGAGCAGCATCGCGCTTAGAGCTGCCAAAAGCAGCCGCCGTACAGAGTAAGGTTTGATTGTTCCGTTTATCAGAGACAGCCTCAGTACTCCTCGACTTATGACTACAATCGAATCCCAAATTTCCATTGCTGAGCAAGGCAATTGTTAAGGGAGTTCTACCGCACTTTAGGATCACTTTTGATACAGTTGTTAAGTGAATCGCTGCAGTTGTTAAGTGAATCATGCAGTCGTTAAGCAAATCTGGCTTCCCCCATTGACATTGTTTGTCGGAAGCTGGCTGGGAAGGTTACAAATGGTGATCACATCAATCAATCAGAAAATAGAGCTGGAAGGGACCTTGGAGGTCTTCTAGTCCAACCCCCTGCTCAAGCAGGAGACCCTATACCATTTCAGACAAGTGGCTGTCCAGTCTCTTCTTAAAAACTTCCAGTGATGAAGCACCCACAACTTCTGAAGGCAAACTGTTCCACTGGTTAATTGTCCTCGCTGGTAGGAAGTTTCTCCTTAATTCCAGGTTGCTTCTCTCCGTGACTAGTTTCCATCCATTGTTTCTTGTCTTGCCTTCTAGTGCTTTGGAAAATAAGTTGACCCCCTCTTCTTTGTGGCAACCTTCAAGTACTGGAATATTGCTATCATGTCACCCCTAGTCCTTCTTTCTCTAGACTGGCCATACCCAATTCCTGCAACATGTTTTAGTCTCCAGGCCTGTAATCATCTTAGTTGCTCTTCTTTGCAGTTCTTCCCAAAGTCTCAATATCTTTTTTTTAATGTGGTGACCAAAACTGGATGCAGTATTCCAGGTGTGGCCTTACTAAGGCTTTATAAAGCGGTACTAATACTTCACGTGATTTTGATTCTATGCCTCTGTTTATACAACCAAGAATTGTATTAGCTATTTCGGCTGCCGCCGCACACTGCTGGCTCATGTTTAAGTGATTGTTGCAATCGTCATAAATACATGCTAGTTGCCAAGTGTCTGAATTTTCATTGTGTGACCATGGCGATTCTGCAACGGTTATAAGTGTGAAAAGCAGTCAAAAGTCACTTTTTTCAGTGCTATTGTAACTTTGAATGGTTGCTAAATGAATGGCTGTAAGTTGAAGACTACCTGTATTATTTATCATTATCCCACCTGGGCTCTCATTTTGGGACCTTTGGTTCTGCAAAGATAGTGTGTTTTGTTAGTGTGTCTCCTTAAAATTGTCTTGATAGGAATCTTATTCTCAAACTCCCAAGGATCTCAGAGATTGCGTATTCCTGTTCTCCAAAATGATGGGGTATTTATTTTCAGAATTCCTTATCCATCCCAAAAAAGCAGTTCTGTGAAAGTTAAAATTCTCCCTGACTAACATCTTGGTTCTTATGTATGTCTGTGAAAATCCTCTGCTAGCATACTGGTGCAACTCTTGCATAATATACACAAGGATTTCAGTTTTACTTTATAACTTCTTTGCAATCAAGGACCTCATTTGTTTTGCAGTTTGGAAACTATTAATATTTATTTTGCAATTTGTAATTGTTTTGCTTGTCTAACTAGGTTTGGGTGGTGGTTGCGTCCCTGTTGTTTATGATAATACAAAAGTTGGATCTCAACAAGCCAGATGCTTCTAAGAACTCCCACGTCCCCATCTGTCATCCAGAAAGTTGAAAATAGTAAAAAAAATGAAGTTGGACTGTTTAGCCTTGCAAACATTTATGAATTGGGAGAACAACGTATCAGCTGATGTTAATCCAATTACTACTTCATTGCTAATACATGAAAATAACCAAAACAATGCATGGACATCACAAGGTGGAGCATACACAAAGCAAATATAATGGTACAAGGATCAAAGTCATGGCCAGCAGCTAACTACAGAACACATCATGAACTTATTGTCCAAAGCACCTGAAGGCAGAACAAGAAGCAATGGATGGAAACTAATCAAGGAGAGAAACAACCTAGAAGTATGTATTATGTATGGCTGTAGTATTATTATCCTTCTTTATCTTCTTTACTCCCCTCTTATTGGTATTATTATTTTGATTATTATTACTCTGTTGCTTTGAATCTACATGGAGAGCTTCTGCATCGGAGACAAATTCCTTGTGTGTCTAATCACACTTGGCCAAATAAGGTATTCTGTTCTGTTCTGTTCTGTTCTGTTCCGTTCCATTCTATTTGCTCGTCTACAAGTTCCAAGTATGACAAAGCAGAAGAAACCATAATGTGATATTGACCATATACCTAACATTTTCAAGGAGAACATCAGATTTTTTTTTTTTAAGTCCTGACGTTCATTAATTGGGAACCACAGGAACTGCAGAATGAAGTTGGGGGAAAACTGCTAAGGACCCAATGTAAAAAGAGACAGACAATGATCAAGAAATAGAAGAAAGCAAACTACGTGTCAGAACAGATAGTGATATAAATTGCTCAGAGAAGCCAACGATCTCAGGAAGGAACTTAACAAGAATTTCAGAAGGCTGTTAAACAAGAAGCCTGTTACAACATCTGTAAAGATGTTGAAGTAGAAATAGACAGAAAAAACAAGGAAGGCTTCCCCAAATATTTCTGAACTCAGAAGGAAATTCTAACCTCAAATTTGATAGGTAGCAACTGATTTAAGAAAGATGAGGCAGAGATAAAAGGAGTATATGGAAGGTCTGTACAATTGGAAGGTTAAGATCCAGGTTATCTTATAAGATACAGGTAGTCCTTGATTCACAAGCATTTGTTTAGTGGCCATTTGAAGTTACAGCGGCACTGAAAAAAAGTGGCTTATTAACATTTTTCACACCTCAACCATTGTAGCATCCCCAAGGTCATGTGATGAAAATTCAGAGGCTTAGCAACTGGCATGTATTTATGATGGTTGCAGTGACCTGGGGGTCATGTGACCACCTTTTGCAACCTTCTGACAAGCAAAGCCAATGGGGGAAGCCAGATTCACTTAACAACTTCATGATTCACTTAACAGCTGCAGTGATTTGCTTAACTGTGGCAAGGAAGGTCAGATGGGAAAAACTCACTTAACAACTGTCTTGATTAGTAATGGAAATTTTGGACTCAATTGTGGTCGTAAGTCAAGGACTACCTGTACTCTCTTTTTAAAAAGGGCCTCTAGTACTAGAAAACATAATTAGTTCAGCATTCCCTTTATTTTATTACCAAGCTGGAAGGCAACAGGAATTGATGGAATATTCATAGAAATATGGTAAGTAACAGAATAAAAATCAGTTCTATCCAAAGAAATGAGCAAATCTAGAGAATGACATACAATGGCCAACAGATTGGAACAGATCTGTCTATATACCAGGAGATTTAACAAACAAACCAATTTTCTTCAGTATACTGTACATTCAGAATGTGTAATAGTCTGCCCAGACTATTACACATTCTGAATGTACAGTATATTGAAGAAAGTTGGTTTAAAAGAAGAGCAGCAATATTTTAAAATCAGAAAAAGAAACATCAATAAACTGCAGTGTTCTGATGACACTGTGTTGATAGTTGAAAATGAAAACAATCTCCAAGCTCTATAATAAAAGTCAAGGAACACAACCAAAAATGGGACGAAGATTAAATATAAAAAAGGCCAAACTAATTAAAATAGGTATAGTGGCCATCCTGAAAATTGATAATGAAGATATTGAAGTGATGGATAGCTTCTGCTTTTTAGGATCAACTATCAACAGGAAAGAAAACAGGAAACAGCAAGAAATATGCTGCACGCTAGCACTTTGTTGGATAGCAATGAAGGCTTTGGAAAATATTCGGATGTAGTCCCATGCTTATATTGCTAAAGATTAGTACTATGCATATATTCTATGGATACAAAAGAAGTAGAATAGAAAAGAATCTGTCAGAACTAATCCTTCCATTCTTCTCCCCCCCCCCCCCCCCCCGCTATCCAGCCAGAACTGATAAAGCTTCTTGGATGAGAATCAAAACTTTTTCTTCCTGAAAGGAAAAAAAAAAACATAGTCCAGCTGCCTTTTGAAAAAAACACTTTGAGACAACCATGACTTGGATGGCTATTTACCTTCAAGACACTTTAAAAGATTATATTTTTGTAACAAAACATCACCTTTAATCTTAAAAAAAGAAATTTGAAAAAATTAAAAGGGCAAAGCTAAAAAGCATGAACTCAGAAGAAAAAGAAATATATATATCTTATACAGTATTTTATATTTATCAATAGCCACTGGTTTAACAATGAATTCACTACTGCAATATGAACAGTAGAGGATATTATTGTAAAATATTACAGAATCTCTGCCATAGAAATATATATAACCAGTGCTTTTTTTGTAAAAATAAAAGGTGCCGGAACTCACACATGTCATACAACCTGCCTTGCCTACCCTACAAGGTTCCATCCAAAAAAGGTGCCGGAACTCCGTTCTGGGCGTTCTATGAGAAAAAAAGCCCTGTATATAACTGCATGCTTTGATTGGTAGAAAATATTGCTTTTTCCAAAACACACTTCCAACTGTTATTCCTTCACATCTGCAGTAATATTACTTTTCCAATTTCTTAAAATAATTCTTTTTGCCACCACACATCTCAATACAATCACAATTCCTGATCAACAGTCACATTGTATAGCATTGGCATATAATTCAATATTACATTAATATTTAAAGATTTTCCAATAGTCCACATTAACAGGCTATCCCAACAAGATACTAAATGATTGCCTGATCATCAAATTTCTTACACCTCCAGCATAAAAAGTCTGATGTTCATGCTTTCAACTACATTTTTTCGGAAGTCCAATACTAACCCTCACCCAGAGAAGATTTTGGCTGTCCCCGTAGGCTGTTCATTGGGGAGGAGAGAACAGCCGCTTCAGTCTTTAGCTTATATAACACCTCATACACCTTATATAATTTTTGTACATGTCATAGATTACATCTCCCTGTCCTCTATTAATTTAAATAACTCTGGTCTACCTAAATTAGCTTCCCAGGAGTATACTTCAGCAATCTGCTGGTGGCTGCAAATGGAGTGCTGCAACTGGAATTAAAGATAATGCCATTTGGGGGAAGGGAGGGAGGGAGAGAGGAGGAGGAGGAGGAGGAGGAGGAGGAGGATGAGGATGTGGTGTGATGGAGATTTTGTAAAGGAATAATTCTCTGATCTACCTAAATTAGCTTCCCAGGAGATCAGAATATACTTCAGCAATCTGCTGGTAGCTGCAACTGGAGCACTGCAAATGGAGTTAAAGATAATCTCATTGGAAGGAAGGAAGGAAGGAAGGAAGGAAGGAAGGAAGGAAGGAAGGAAGGAAGGAAGGAAGGAAGGAAGGAAGGAAGGAAGGAAGGAAGGAAGGAAGGAAGGAAGGGTTGGGGAGGAGGAGATTTCAAGGAATAATTCTTGCAATCTTGGCAAATCAGAATATTACTCCGCTCACTGTGTCGAGATGGATGATGCTTATCCTGATCTGAAAATCCAAAGAATATATAGATCTTTCTACATGCAAAGTGTGTGGTCTCTGGCTCTTCTCCACTTCCAGGGACTAGTGTATCTGTGAATTGCTAGATGTCCTGATTGCTAGAGCGTAAAGCAAATGACTTTTCAGAAACTCAGCAGCCTGAAGAAAAGCACAATTCCTTTAAGAGAAAACATAATTGATGCATGGATTCCTAAAAGCAAGGGCCTATTTATTTCTAGTCCCCCACAGAAACCTGAAAATGGTCAGATTCCTTTAATCAACAGCAGAGAGGTGATGTAATTGTGTGAAGTCTAAAGCCCTTTTTCTGAATCATCGTCCAAGGCTACATAGCCCTAATTCAAAACATGTGTCATGGTCAGAAATAAGGGAAAATTGAACCAAAGCATGCTTTGCAACCATCAGGTTTGCAAAAATAAAATTTTACCCAGAACTGGAGACCCCGTTGAGCAGTGGAAACCATCAGCAGATAGCAATAGCACTTACACTTATATAGGGCTTTACAGCCCTCTCTAAGTGGTTTACAGAGTCAGCCTATTGCTCCCAACAATTTGGGTCCTCATTTTACCGACCTCGGAAGGATGAAAGACTGAGTCAACCTTGAGCCAATCAGAATCGAACTCCTGGCAATGGGCAGAGTCAGTCTGCAATACTGCACTCTAACCCCTGTGCCACCACGGCTCCTAGAAAAGATACAGGATGGCAGAAGAGATATAGAAAAATCTAACTCTTTGCTAACATCTAGTGGTCATCCTAATTTTTGCAACCCGAATTTAGTAGTCCTGTTGGAGAATGTTAACAGCCTAGAACCCAGAACCAGAAAACTGGAAGATGAAAGAATCTGAACTAAAGAAAATACCGGTAGTTGGGATTAATGCTTTTACTTGGGAACAAAAAAATGCTAATCCCTTTCAACTGAGACTTAGGCCAAAGTTGGAATAACACCTAAAAACTCTGGTTTGGATCTTTCTGCCCTACGCATAGACCAGGGGTAGGCAATCTTGGCTCTTTTATGACTCGTGGACTTCAACTCCCAGAATTCCTGGCTCAGGAATTCTGGGAGTTGAAGTCCACGAGTCATAAAAGAGCCAAGGTTGCCTACCCCTGGCATAGACCAATCACAGCACTGAAATGCTCTGGAATTCATCTTAAAACCGTATGTTCTAAAGACATTCAACAGGCGCTTGCCTTTAATGGCCATAAATTGCTAGTCCAACTCCCTAAGCCCAATAAAATGTTCACAGCATTTCAAGGCAGATATATATATTAAAAACAGTTTAACCTAATGGAAAAGCAAAAAGTAGTAAACAAGTACGGATAATCCTCGACTTACGCCCACAATTGAACCTAAAATTTTTTTGTTGCTAAGTGAAACAATTGTTAAGTGATTTTTGCTCCCATTTTACAACCTTTATTGCCACAGTTGTTAAGTAAATCACCACAGTTATTCAGTTAGTAACATGGTTGTTAAGTGACTTTGGCTTCCCTGTTGATTTTGCTTGTCAGAAGGTCGGAAAAGGTGACCACATGACCCCAGGATACTGCAACGGTCATAAATATGAACCAGTTGCCAATCGTCTGAATTTTAATCATGTGATCATGGGGATGCTGCAATGATTGTGTGAAAAATGTTCATAAGTCACTTGTCTCAGTGCTGTTGTAACTTTGAACAGTCACTAAATGAACTGTTGTAAGTCGAGGACTACTTGTACTTCAAAGGAAAGCTAAAAAGCTCAAATACAAATGTGGCCTTCTAGTTGTAGGGATGATGTACTTTTTTGTATGTGTTGCTGGGATTGTAAACTGGGAGAGTTACTTTCCTATCCTTGTCCTCAATTATTTTTAATTGATGTAATGTTTTTATTGATTGTTGTGAGATGCCCAGAATTGTTGAGAATTGGGCAGTATACAGGTTTAATAAATTAGTAATATTATAGTTAAATGTACAGTCAGCCAGATGTTTAGGTTGGATTTGGCATTTTTATCCATCTATCAAGTCCTTCGTAAGGACTTGGGATAGGCAGATGTTGTTTAATAATATAAAGGTATTGTGGCAGGATGTAAGCTGTTCCAAGTGAACCTGCCTTTTACAATTGACTGATGGTGATTTTGTCAATGTCAATGTGTTCAAGTGGTGCTCCAGGTTTTTTGGGATTGCAGCCAAGGGACTTATTAGTATTGGAGCTGTATTTGCTTTTTTTTTTTTTTTGCCACAGCTGTTCTACTTTTGTTTGCAGGTCTTTATATATTGTGTTCTTTCTCCAGTTCTTTCTCTTCTATTTTGCTGTCTCCTAGTACTGCCACGTTCACTATTCAAACTTTTTTATCTTTCTTATTGACAATTGTTAAGTCTGGGGTATTGTGTAGCAGTTGCTTGTTTGTTTGAATTCTAAAGTCCCAAAGCACTTTAGCTTCTTTGTTTTCTATTACAAGGGTCCCCAACCCCCAGTCTGTGGACCGGTACCGGGCTGTGGTATGCCAGCAACCGGTCCGCACAAACAAGCAAAGCCCTATCTGTGGGCTGCAGGCAGCACACAAAACCACACACTCTTCGGTCCATGGAGAAACCTTTTTCCACGGAACCGGACCCTGGTGCCCAAAAGGTTGGGGACCTCTGTTCTATTACATTGTCTATTTCGTGGTTCTGCCAGTTGTTGCTTGCAGGCAAATGGTATTATTATTATTATTATTATTCTATTGGAGAATCACAAAGGGCATTGGCTTAAATCCTTTGGTTTGATCCAACAGATTTCCGTCCATATCCTCATATTTTTAGATTTTTAAATGCCACAGATGCCAATTTTCACGAGCATGCATCCATTACTCTTCAAGAGAATAACATTTACTTCTTTCAGATAAGTGGAATAACTTAAGCCCTCACTGAAGAATAAATCTAATTTCCTTTCCTGCAAGGAAAACAGTATGCTTTTAGCAAGAAAATCAGGAGGGGGAAATTTGAACATTTTTATGCCTTAGTCTGCAGGGGGGGCTAGAACCTAAGAAGTTTTTTTCTGTAATTTTCTCTCTGTTGAAAAAAATGCAGGTATCTTAATATTTACAATAATCCATACAATAACTATCACCATCCAGAGTTGGAAAGATATGCAACAGGGGAATGGAGTATTGCACTAAAAAAAAGAGAAAATCCATAATTATTAGAATACATTCTTCACTCCATTTCAGGAAAAAGACACCTTTGGGACAATCATGACCTGGATGACTGAGAATCTCCATAGACACTCCATTTCAGGCTTTAATTTAAAATTCAGGATAGCAAAATTTCAGCCCTATTGCTTCACATAGGCTATGTTCACACAATTTATGCAAGCAATTTTTTAAAAAAATTTAACAGATTCATTTGCATAACATATAACCAATGACTAGTGTTTTTATCTGGGTGTGTCGTCCTCGACTTACAATAGTTCATTTAGTGATCGTTCAAAGTTACAACGGCACTGTAAAAAGGGACTTGTGACTGTTTTTCACAGTTATGACCTTTCCGGCATCCCCATGTTCATATGATCAAAATTCAGATGCTTGACAACTGGTTCATATTTATGATGGTTGCTGTGTCTCAAGTTCATGTGATCACTTTTTGTGACCTTTTGACAAGCAAAGTCAATGGGGAAGCCAGATTCTCTTAACAGCCGGGTTGCTAACTTATCAACTGCAGTGATTCACTTAACAACTGAGGCAAGAAAGGTTGTAAAATGGGGCAAAATTCACTTGACAAATGTCTCACTTAACAACAGAAATTTTGGGCTCAATTGTGGTCCTACGTTGAGGACTACCTGTATATATTTGTGTGTTTTGTGTGTTGTGTGTGTGTGTGTGTGTGTGTGTGTGTGTGTGTGTGTGAGAGAGAGAGAGAGAGAGAGAGAGAGAGAGAGAGAGAGAGAGAGAGAGGAAATGTAGCCTATTTGTCTAAATTTATGGGTCAATGTATTGTAATAAGCTAAAAAAAGGGTGACCTAATTGACTAAGTTAATAATATTGTGTGAATTCCTTCGTTTTTGATAGCCTAATTTCTGTTTTCCTGAAGAGAGCTTGAACATACATTTACCTTGTTGGTGAGATAAGAGATGCATCTGGTTTTTTTTTTATCTAAAAGGGGATTAGGATTAAAACAAAAATACAGGTGAAGCCAAAACAGCAAACTCTGCCCAACGTACATGTTCACGCGTGCGCACACACACACATACACATAAACCCCTTCTTTTTATTTATATGTATGTTTATGTATGGGAACAGGTATATATTTCATTTCATTTTTAATGTGTGCCCGTATGCTCTCTCTCTCTCTCTCTCTCTCTCTCTCTCTCTCTCTCTCTCTCTCTCTCTCTCTCTCTCACTCTCTCAGTACAGTTACATGCTTTACAACGACATCACTTAGTGACAAAGCTGCTGGTCCCAATTGCCATCATTAAGTCAGGACTACTTGTAGTCTGTTCTGGTCATCTGGAGTTTTGCAGCCCAGATGTTATAACCACAGAACAAGATGAATAACAAAACTGGGGCAGAGATTCTGTCAATCTAAAACTCTGAATTAGACAGCAAAGAAAGGTAAAGATAAAGGTTTCCCCTGTCCAGTTATGTCCAACTCTAGGGAGCAATGCTCACCTCTGTTTCTTAGCCGAGCGAGCCAACATTGTCCAAAGATACTTCCGTGGTCTTGTGGCCGGCATGACTATGCACTGTTATAACGGAATGCTATTACCTTCCCACCAAAGTGGTACCTATTTATCCACTCACATTTGCATGCTTTCAAATTGTTAGGTGGCAGGAGTTGGGGCAAGTAACAGGAGCTCACCCCATTGCGCAGTGCTCAGGTCTCAAAACCGGGCTCTCAGCTTTCCAGCTGACAAGCTCAGCATCTTTAACCACTGAGTCATTGCACCTCTTCTAAACAGCAAAAGGAAGACAGAATTACTAGCCAAAGTGCAGCAAAGAATTTCTGAAAACAAACCCTGCAATTATGAAACGTAACAGAAAATATAAGAAATCAGGCAGGGAAGCCACAACTGTATGCTTTTAACTTTTAGATTGTGTCTCCCTCAAATTGAGAATTTTCTACTTGGTATTGCAAGCACTTCCTAAGGTCGTGGAGCTAAATGCAGAGTTGATGCTGAATGCAGAGGCTGAGTATTTAACTTAATTGAATAATATCAGGAAGCAGAATACGTAACCATCTTCCTAATGGTTATAAGGACAAAGTTTGCTAATTAAATTCCAGAAGCTATTGTATTATCTTCCACCATCCCCGCCAACACAGGCACTACAACCAAACAATGAAAGGACTGACAAATTACCTAAGGTTCTGGTCACTCTCAGATTCTGCTCCTTCTGAGAATTTTGCAATGGATGATGATACTGACAATTAGATTTATATCCTGACCTTATTTTGTGCAATTGGGGATGCGGTGGTGCAGTGGCTTAATAACGCTGGAATTGCTGACCAGAAATTATCTTCATTCCGACAGTTTGAGCCCAGCTCCGTGAGATGGAACGAGCTCCTGTCTCTCAATCCCTAGCTCCTGCCCACCCAGCAGTTCAAAAGCATGCAATATTGCGAGTAGATAAACGGCAAGCCGAGTGCCGCTAGTCAGCTGGTGTAAGCTAGTTTGGCCCCTGTGGTGCACCAGGGATAGGCACGCAAGCGCCAAACAGAATGAACTAGCAATTTAGGCTGTCAGGACTGTATTGTGTCTAGCATGTGTAGATTTCCCTGACATTGTATGCCATACATTAAATAAAATAAATAAATTTGTACAACTGACTAATGGAGGCATACATAATGTTCCCATCAACTTTTCCCCATGGTAACAGCCCTAGGAAGTGGGTTGGACTGAGAGTGACTGGCCCAAAGTCACTCAGCTGGCTTTCATGCCTAAGGTGAACTAGAACTCACAATCTCCTGGTGACTGGCCCAAAGTCACCCAGCTGGCTTTCATGCCTAAGGTGAACTAGAATTCACAATCTCCTGGTGACTGGTCCAAAGACACTCAGCTGGCTTTCATGCCTAAAGTGGGATTAGAACTCACAATCTCCTGGTGACTGGTCCAAAGTCACCCAGCTGGCTTTCATGCCTAGGATGGGACTAGAATTCACAATCTCCTGGTGACTGGTCCAAAGACACCCAGCTGGCTTTCATGCCTAAGGTGGGACTAGAACTCACAATCTCCTGGTGACTGATCCAAAGACACCCAGCTGGCTTTCATGCCTAGGATGGGACTAGAATTCACAATCTCCTGGTGACTGGTCCAAAGACACCCAGCTGGCTTTCATGCCTAAAGTGGGACTAGAACTCACAATCTCCTGGTGACTGGTTCAAAGACACCCAGCTGGTGAAGACTCCCTGTACAAACACAAGTGCATGGCCACTATGAACCGAACAGTTGCTAAACAATTGGTCATAAGTTGAGGGCTACCTGTAACCTGTCTCCTACTCATGACCACCCTAGGGGTATTTGGCTGAACAATATGTTTGACTAGGATGGGCTCTGGCTTGCTCTGAGCCGCCTTTCTTAATTTCCTGTGTGATTTGCCTAATGACTTGGAAAAAGAAGCAACTTGGAATATCATGCAACATACTTAGCAATCAATAAAGTATTGGTAAGTAAGAGCTCATTCTAACAGAGAGATTATCGTTCTGTTCCCCAGGAAATATTTTATCACCGGCTCTAAAACAGTATGTGACACAAGTTTATTTCTTTTATGGCATATGGAAGTAAGGTATCCAGCAGTATCTCCAATATTCCAGTATGAACATACTGGTAATAAGTGCACCACAGTGTATTGTTATTCTAAAGCAAGATGTTGGAAGGGGCCGTTTTCAATATTTATAGAGTGCTAAGATGAAAAAGTTCATTTCCAGCCCTGCCAGCTCTTAGTTGTAAAGGTGGAAAATAATGATCTTTTCATCAACAAAAATACCGGGCTATAAATTTAACTGCCTCTCATGAGCAAATAGCTTCTCTTGCTGCCATCTGTTACTTTTTGTTTAAAGAGTTTGATATTTAATATTTTTGTTAACCATTTCTCCTCTCTAGCACCAGTCGATGTTAGTCTGAAGGTTTATCAAGAAAACTAATCTAATATAAAAAGCAAAGAATGAGGATAAGATAGGAACTGTTTATGCATGTGGCTGGATTCATCCATTGTGCAGAAGTGCCGGGAAGGAAGGAGGTCAAAAAAGTCAACATGGAAGCCATGCCATCTTTTATACATGTTTTGATCACTGGGTTTTTTTTTTGATGGCCCCATCCATTGCATTATGCCACTCTACAGTGTGCTTGTAGCTGGCTTAGCCTCTTCTAAAATCAGTTCATTGTGATTTGTAAATACATGGCTTATAGTTACGTAGGAGCCAGGCCAATATAGCTTGCTTAACAAACAGTGATTAAAACAAATCACAGCTTATAGAACGTGTAAATCCAGATACAGGTTGTCCTTGACTTACAACCATTTGTTTAGGGACCATTCAAAGTTACAATGGCACTTTAGAAAGTAACGTATGACCACTGCAGCATCTCCCTGGTCATATGATCAAAATTTGGACACTTGGCAACTGGTGTGCATTTACAATAGTTGCAGCATCCCAGGATCATGTGCTCAAACTGGTTAGTGCCTTTAAAAGGCCGTTAGGTTCACATCTTTCTTTTCGAATCATTTTCAGAAATTCCTTCTTATCTGCTTTTCAGCTATTAGGGGTCTCTGGATTGATGAGTGTTTACAGCACCAAGTGAGTTTCCTTCAATCCTTAGTAAAAGAAGTTTTAAATACAAGTAAGGATTTAAATACATATACAGTAATATATATTTGGAGTAAACAGCAAAAGGGTGATTTAAACTTTGATTTTAAAAAGCTGCAAATGGACTAAATATCCAGATAAATTTTAAATAAGATTTTGGAATTAATTATAAAGAATCTTTCCCTTTTTTCAGTCGCACCCGATTTTTTGATGTTTTTTTTTTTGGCCAGGTTGTTAAGTGAATCACTGCGGTTCTTAAGTGAATCACCGTCCTTAAGCAAATTTGTCTTCCACCATTGACTTTGCTTAACAGATGCTAGCTGGGAAGGTTTGTAAAAGGGGATCACGTGACCTCAGGATGCTGCAACCGTCACAAGTCCATGCCAGTTTGCATATTTCTTTCATTTTTTGCACTATATTCTTATTTTTCCATTCTTTTTATTTTTATTTCTATTTCTTTCTTTTCTGCACCTCCTATTTTTTCTTTTTTATTCTTTTATTGTTTTCGATTGTTGTAATTGTAATCTTTAATCAAATTACTATTTAAAAAAAGCAAAGAGGATTTAGCAGTGGGGGGGGGTGGAGCCTGCTCTGCTGTGCCTCATTAGGGGAGCTATAATTCAATTGCTTCCCAGATACAATCAGGTGAAAATGGTGATTATCCAGAGAAGACAGAAGGGGCTGGCTGGACAGTCTCCAGCAAAGCAGCAGCTTGTATCAGCAGCGGATTGATTAATGCAGGTGGTTCCTTTAGCAGGACAAATCTGTGCCCAGGAAAATCAAGAAAACCGCATGAGCAAAACACATCCAGCCAGATTCTTATGGGAATATTGCTGCAGCATTATCTTATCCTGTTTCAAGGATGCACTTTGCATTGCTCAAGGGGAAGGAAAAGACTCCCTTGTGTGGCGATGAACTCATGGTGACTTCATAGATGGAACCATGGAGTTATTTTGGCAACAATATGGAAGTAGTATGCCTTGGTCACCTTCTGCAATATTTTTCCTTTCTTCCGCTGACATCTCATCCTGGAATTTCTTGGAGAGCTTTCCTCTAAGTACTAACTAGCTCAGCCTTTTTCAAGTCAGCCAAGGTCATCTAGATCATGGGTCTTCAAACTTGGCCCTTTTATGACTTGTGGACTTCAACTCCCAGAATTCCTCAGCCAGCGAAGTCCACAATTCATAAAAGGGCCAAGTTTGAAGACCCCTGATCTAGATGTTGTCAGCTAGCCATCTCTCTCCACTCAGGTCCCACTCCTGATCATTAGGATATATCTCTGCAGTTTTCTTGGCAACCACGGAGAAGTGATTTTTCATTGCCATCTTCTAAGTCAGGGGTGTCAAACTGCCGGCTGGCCGGTTTCATCATACCGAAGCCGCGCCCAGCCCATTGCCGGCAATGCAAAAAGAGTTGCAATACGTCGCGACACGTCATGTGACGTGGTGAGTTTGACACCCGTGTTCTAAGTTATGTGTATGTGTGTTTATGTATGTGCCTGGGAATTTTCAAGTACTAATGAAGATGGCCTTGTGGACTTCTTGTTGTCATTTTTCTGAGATTGGCTGAGTATTACCACCTGGTTAGGCATCTAAGGAGATAAGAGAGTCAGCCTTTTGGCCCTGAGAGTTCTCTCAATAACTCAGCTGATGGTTGTGCAGACATGTGGGTTTATCCAGTCCAGTGTACACTATTCTTGAAATTCATCTTTGGCCCTTCCCACTCAGGAATCTTGAAAGTGGTAGCTATCAATAAGAGAAGCAGAGTCGGCAACATCCATAGAGGGTGGGGCAGGGCATACAACAAGCCACTCAGAGTCATTCGCTATGAGATGGGTGGCAAATAAATTCAATAAACAAACAAATAGGTACACTAACAGCTGCAGCACTGCAATCAAAGCTCTGCCTGTTTTGGATATGTGTCATGCATATGCAAAGGGGTGGAAATTCATTTACACTATCACAACTACCCAGTTTTCATAGAATCATGGGGTTGGAAGAGACCTTGAGATCTGTAGACCCTGACCAGGGCAGGAATCCTTAGATCATCCCAAACAAATGGCAGTCCAATCTTTTCTTGAGAACATCTAATGATGGAGCACCTCATCTCCCCCGACTCTAAGAGGCAAACTGTTCCATTGTTTAGTAGCTTTCCCAGTTAGGAAATTCATCCTTACTTCAAGTTTGAATCTCTCACCATAAACCTTTCTTCCTTAGGTTCTTGTCTTACCCTCAGGTGCTAGTCAAATAAATCTTATGACAGCCCTTCAATCACTGGAAAACTGCTATTGTGTCTCAGCCTTGTCTTCTTTAAGTTAAACATACACAGTTCCTTTAATCACACCTTAAAGAATTTCACCAACTTTGTATTCTTTCTGGACTCTTTCCAGTTTTTGGTACCCTTTTTGTATTGTGATGACCAGAACTGGACTTAGTATTTTACTTCCTCACAGTTTGAATCCCTCCTGCAGATGCTGTTTCCAGCAAGCATTTCCATCTGTTCAGTAAACCTGCTTAAATATTATAGGCTTTCACTACCTATAGAACATAGAACATAGAATAATAGAGTTGGAAGGTCTTCTAGTCTGACCATCTGCTCGAACAAGAGACCCTATATCATTTCAGACAAATGGTTGTCCAGTGTCTTTTTGAAAGCCTCCAGTGATGGAGCACCCACAACGTCTGAAGGTAAGCTGCTCCATTGGTTAATTGCTCTCACTGTTTCTCCTTAGTTCTAGGTTGCTTCTCTCCTTAGTTAGTTTCCAACCATTGTTTCTTGTCTTACCTTTTGATGCTTTGGAAAATAGTTTGACCACTTTGTCTTTGCAGGAGCCCCTCAAATATTGGAACAGCGCTATCATGTCCCCCCCCCAATCTTTCTTTTCATTAGACTAGACATACCCAATTTCTGTAACTGTTCTTCGTATGTTTTAGCCTCCAGCCCCCTAATCATTTTTGTTGCTCTTCTCTGCACTCTTTCCAGATTCTCAACATCTTTTATGTATTGTGGTGACCAGAACTGGGCACAGTATTCCAAGTATGGTCTTACTCAGTGCTTTTTTTGTAAAAAAAAAAAAAAAAAAAAAGGTGCCGGAACTCACACACGTCATACCTACCCTACAAGGTTCCATCCCAAAAAGGTGCCGGAACTCCGTTCTGGGCATTCTATGATAAAAAAAGCCCTGGTCTTACTAAGGCTTTGTAAAGCGGTACTAGAACTTCATGCGATTTTGATTCTATCCCTTAATGCAGCCCAGGATTGCATTGGCTTTTTGGCTGCTGCCATACGCTGTTAGCTCATATTTAAGTGATTGCCCACTAGGACTCCAAGACCCCTCTCAGAGTTACTGGCATTAAGCCAGGTTTCAACTAGTATATACCTGTACAGTTGATTTTTCTTACCTAAGAGTAGAATCCTACTTTTATTTATGTTCATTCATTCTATCTATCTGTCTGTCTGTCTGTCTGTCTGTCTGTCTGTCTGTCTGTCTGTCTGTCTGTCTGTCTGTCTGTCTGTCCTAATTATTTTTATAAACTCATGGCGAACGTATCTAATATTCCTGCCTCCTCCTATTTTCCCCACAACAACTCTCTGAGGTGGGTTGGGCTGAGAGAGACTGACTGACCCAAGGTCACCCAGCCAGCTTTCAAGACCAAAGTGGGACTAGAATTCACGGTCTTCTGGTTTCTAGCCTGGTGCCTTAAGCACTAGACCAACTGGCTCTCTATGGAGAGAAATAAAAAAACTTGGTTCCCCACTACAATTAGAAAGTTATGTGGTCCTACACCTATTTCACTTTCTCAAGCACATACGTTCTCCTATTTATTTTCGTTCCCAACTTTAATTATCTCTTATTTGGTCAAATCCTGTAAGGCAGAGTGGCAGAGCCTGGGGGCGGAGTTAAAAGGGTATCAGCATAGAATCTCTACATAGTCACAAGTGAACAAAGTCCAATTCCTCGAACCTTATCTAACTCCTAGCAGATGCTAACCATTAGTTGAGAATATTCTGTGCATAGGCATGAGTAGCAATAAATCAGTTTAATTGAGCCTTCATGTGTGGGCCTGATCTCTCGTGCCTGACAAATCCCACATCTATCAGGCCCTATGTTTAAGAAGGATTAAGAGAAATTAGAACAGGTCCAGAGAACAACAACAAAGTGGATCCAAAGACTAGAAACTAAGATTGAAGAGGGATTTAGCTGTAAGAAGTAGGAGGAGGGATAAATTAGCACCTTTCAAATATTTGAAGCAATGATATATGGGAAGAGGTCAGGAGTTGTTCTATCTTGTCCCAGTGTGCTGGATTGAGAATAATGAATTAAATTTCAGGAAGACAGACTCCAACTGAATGCTAGAAAAATCTTACTGTCAGTCAGAGCAGTGGAAGAAATTGCTCAAAATTGGGCTGTCTTACAGTGGATATGTTCAAGTTGAAACTAATAACCATTCTGGGATTCTTTAATTTGAATTCCTGAACTGAGAGGAAGCTGGGTCCTATAATTTCATGATGATTTCATGGTTACTTTTTATGATTCAGGTAGTCCTCAACTTATGACTGCAATAGAGCCTGCCCATCATAGTCGTACGTTCTGATGGTCAGAAATCAGTTAACCCACATGTCCAACATGACTTTACAATCTTTTTAATGGTGGTTGTTAAGCAAGTGACAAGATCATATAAAATCAATGTTGTGGTCGTTAAGTGAACCAATGGCTTACTATGTGCTGATCTTGCCGAAAACCGGAAGTAAATATTAGTTTTTGGCAAAACTATCATCAAACGTGGTCACGTGAACACAGGGCACTGCAAATAGCTGTAAAAGCCGGCCAGTTGCCAAGTGCCCAACATGCCTGGCCATCAGAATTTTGGAACCAGGTCATAGGTACTCACAGGGAGGTCCATGGTAACTCTGAACAGTCGCTGAACAACTGGTCGTAAGTTGAGGACTACCTATACTTTGATCCCATCTGAGAGGCAGAAACCCATGGGACCAATAGATGGCAGCAAAAGGTCATTGAAAAACCAGCACTCTAATGAGCTCGCAAATTATTGCATCACAGATCGGATAGCCTTAGCTATCAATCATTCTACATTAACTTGCTTCCTCCGATTTCTCTGCTGTTTTTGCATCCCGGTTATGGCAGCTGCAATGAATCAGCCAATTGATTTAGCCAGGTAATTGTTGTCTCTTTCTTTTTGCTTTTAAAGAGAGTTTGGGGCTGCTAGAGATGGAGGAAGAAAGGTGGGGGATAGGGCAGGACTGCTCTTGAATTAGTTTTGGGGAAAAATGTTTCACTGATAATTGATTTAGGTTCCTCTGGGGTTCTGGATTTGGATCAGTGATCCAGCTTTAATACGGAGCAGGTGGCAGTTGTGCCCAAGAAGGTCTTTGCAAAAATACATCTTGTGCACCAGATGTTCCCATTCCTAGCTCAGGAGGCACTGCTCGCTGTCACTGATACATTAGTCACCACCCAATTGAAATATTGCAATGTGCCATAGATGGATCTGCCCTTGAAAAGCATTTGGAAGTTTCAATTGGTCCAGAATGAGGCAGCACAGACAATGCTGGACACACCATGGTATGTTCACATAACATAGCAATACAATAGCACTTAGACTTATATACCGCTTCATGGTGCTTTATAACACTCTCTGAGTGTTTAGAGTGTTTAGTTTAGAGTCAGCATATTGCCCCCAATAATCTGGCTCCTTATTTTACTGACCTCAGAAGGATGGAAGACTGAGTCAACCTTGAGTGGACTAGGATTGAATAGATGTGCTCCAGTTCCCACCCAGTGGGACAATATCACCCAAGGGGGACAAAGAAGCAGGCCTTCTCTGTCATGGTGCCTGCTCCATGGAACAGCCCCCCCTCCTGCCTCCACCAGGAGATACCAACAACTCCAACCTTACTGGGCCTTTAGAAGGCTATGAAAACTTGGCTAGTCCCCCAGGAATTGGAGTCAAACTGTTGGTTTGGAAGTTTGATTTTAATGAAAGGACTCACTTAACAACCATCCTGCTTAGCAACAGAAATTCTGGTCCCAACTTTGGCCATAAGTCGAGGATTACCTGTATTGTGGGTTATATGGATGGCTTTAGAAATTTGGTTGTTAAATTAAAAACAAAAACTCTTACAACAGACTCGTATCAATTTGACCAGAAAGGATTAGGGTTGGATAAGGTCGTCCTGATTTTCAATATGGTGGCACTCCACTCTGTCACATTACTCTGCATATTATTTATTTCCTCTTTGGGGGGGATTAAATTGGAAATTATTCCCTCCTAGTCAGCCTACTTTGTGGTGATTGGGAAGGTCTAGACCAGGGGTCTTCAAACTTGGCCCTTTTATGACTTGTGAACTCCAACTCCCAGAATTCCTCAGCCAGCATGCCTGGCGGAGGAATTCTGGGAATTGAAGTCCACAAGTCATAAAAGGGCCACGTTTGAAGAGCCCTGGTCTAGACCAGGTTTCTCAACCTTGGCTGCTTGAAAATGAGTGGACTTCAACTCCCAGAATTCCCCAGCCAGCATTAATCTGGTGAAGGCCAGTCTTCAGATTCACTACAACGGAAGTCTGCAGGCTTGATCTATGAAAATCATTCATCCTTTCCTCCCTTTGCCCAGATGTCTCTGCTGCTTTCTTTTCAATTAGCAGCTGTTGGACAGCCATAATGAAAGCACTTGCTAAAGAGCACTAAGATGTCAATGTAAGACTGCAAATCCAAACTTGAAACAGCATGTTGTAAATCAATTGTCACTGCTCTGACAACTCCCCCAGGAGCACAGTGGGAAGCTATCCAAACTGAACTGGATGCTCCTTTCCTAAGTTAATCTCCTGGCTAGAGGACAAGCATCCTTTTTCTCTTTTGCTCTTCTTTTTGTCAAAGATAGCAGGGAGAAATGTCCATTTGCAGATAAAAAGTGAAGGTTGTATTTTTTTTTCCCTTGCAGGGGCTATATCAAATAACAGAAGCAAATGCTTCTTTATCTCTATGGAGATTCTCAGTCATTCAGGTCCTGGTTGTCCCAAAAGTGGTTTTTCAAAAGGCAACTGGACTTTCTTTGTTTTTTTCCTTGAAGACGTTTCACTTCTCATCCAAGAAGCTTCTTCAGTTCTGACTGAATGGTGGAGAATGGAAGGATTTATATTCCTAATGGAAGGGATACAACACACCACCTGTCTGCTGTTTACACCTTTCAGCAGTTCCAAGAAGGTTCCACACCCATTTGCACAATTCAGGTGACCCTGACGGCACAGATAAACCTCCAACTGGCCTCAATGACTCTCTGAGAGAGTGCTAATGACCAGATGACTGCAAGGAATATAAATCCTTCCATTCTTCACCAGTCAGGCAGGACAGAAGAAGCTTCTTGGGTGAGAAGAGAAACATCTTCAAGAAAAAACAAGAAAATCCAGTTGCCTTTTGGAAAAAACACCTCTGGGGCAAATGCTTCTTTACCCTCTCCTGACCAGATACAAAATCTGGTTTCTCCAATATGTTAGTTATCAAAGCCTTTGGTACCATATAACAGAAGGACTTTGAGAAAAAAACTGCCTTCTCCCTGTTTTTCCACTTAGACCTAACCCAGGGGTAGGCAACCTTGGCTCTTTTATGACTCGTGGACTTCAACTCCCAAAATTCCTGAGCCGGCATGGCTGGCTCAGGAATTCTGGGAGTTGAAGTCCACGAGTCATAAAAGAGCCAAGGTTGCCTACTCCTGACCTAACCTCTTCATCTCTCTCTAATTTCCACCTCACAATTAAGTGAAAACGTAGACAAGGCCTACGTAAGAAATGTTTACTGCAGATGCAAGTAGCCCTAGAACATGGGATATAGAATAGTAAGTTGGAAGCGACCTTGGAGGTCTTCTAGTCCAAACCCCTCAAGCAGGGGACCCTATACCATTCTGGACAAATAAGTGTTCAATCTCTTGTAGAAAACCTCCAGTGATGGAGCACCCACAACTTCTGGAGGCAAGCGGTTCCACTGATTAATTGTTCTAACTGTCAGGAAATTTCTCCTTAGTTCTAGGTTGAATCTCTCTTTAATAATCTTCCATCCACTGCTTCTTGTCCTGCCCTCAGGTGCTTTGGAGAATAGGTTGACCCACTCTTCTGTGTGACAGCCCCTTAAATACTAGAAGACTGCTATCTTCCATTGGTTTTTTTCTAGGTACCAATTAGTTTCTACAGAGTCTAGAAAGAGACACATAGGAAGAGCTGTTTACATTAGAAAAGCTGTTTTTCAACTCTTTTATGGGAATGGCAGCTCATGTCTTATGTTCCTGTCTCATGCCCACCTGCAGGTTAGATTATACAATGGCCCTTTCTGTTCTCTCATTTCCCACTACCTGCTTTGCTCACTTCAGCCTTGACAGCCTAGGTAATTAATGGCAAGGCAGAATGCAGGAATCATTAAAAGAGAATACAGAAATGTTTGCCAAATGCCTTTCTCAAAGCCTCTTTTCCCCCAGCTTAGCTGAAGCATGATCAAGGGTTTTGTTCGAGTTCTCTCATTATGCAAACTGATGCGATCCAACTTTCTCAATCTATACTCAGACTGAGATCCAATTTTGCACTTCAAATGTGGCAAAGCAATCCGTAACACTAAAAATGCTCCAATTAAAATGCCTGCTTTTTGAAATGTGTTCAGATTCAAAAATAATTGATTTTACATCCATGTTCTCCCATCTCCTTGTCTCACAAACACACACACACACACACACACACACACACACACGATGCAGGAGTGCAGATACAGCCCCTGTATCTGCATATAAATTTAATACAGACATGAAAAAGCCACATTTTTTTAATTTTTATATTTATTAGATTTTCTTTTAATCCTACATTTATTACTTTTATGAGATACTTGATGCAGTGAACATATATAATCCTCCTTCCTCTTCCTATTTTCCTGAGAAAACAACCCTGTGAGGTGGGTTGGGCTGAGAGACAGAGTGACTGGCCCAAAATCACCCAGCTGGCCGTCATGATTGGTGGGACTAGAACTCACAGTCATCTGGTTTCTAAGCCAGCATCTTAACCATTACACCAAACTGGCTTTCATATGATATACAGGTAGTCCTCGACTTATGACCACAATTGAACCCAACATTTCTGTCGCTAAATGAGACATTTTAAAAGTGTGTTTTGTCCCGTTTTACAACCTTTCTTGCCAGAGTTTTTAAGTGAATCACTGCGGTTGTTAAGTTAGTAACATGGCTGTTAAGTAAATCTAGCTTCCCCGTTGACTTTGCTTATCAGGAAGGTCGCAAAAGGGGATCACAGGAGCTGCGGTCACTGCAACTGTCATAAATACGAGTCAATTGCCAAGCATCTGAATTTTGAGCACGTCACCATGGGGATGCTGCAATGGTCGTAAGTATAAAAAATGGTCATAAATCAATTTTTTCAATGGAGTTGTAACTTCAAACGGCCACTAAATGAACTGTTGTAATGCAGGGGTCCTCAAACTTGGCCAGGTTAAGACTTGTGGACTTCAACTCCCAGAATTCCCCAGCCAGGAATTCTGGGAGTTGAAGTCCACAAGTCTTAACCTGGCCAACTTTGAGGACCCCTGCTCTAATGGATCATATACCACAGAAACAGACTCTGTTTCATAGAGGACCCAGGGGGTACTTTCAGAGAGCCCACACCTCTGGTGTATGTTGCCAGAAAGGTATCCAATTGAAGAAAATTTGAGGGCCAAGGATATTTCAGAAGTAAGAAGCCACATGCAGTATGTTCCAGGATTGCAACATAGGACAAAGTGTTTAACACTTCCTATCATGTCTTATAATCAGTCTGCATATCCTACAGTTATTCCAACTGTGTATTATAGAACCCAAAGGAATGCTAGCTGGGTATTCAATGTGTAATTTAGTGGTCCGACACAGCAGGTGGCAACATCTGGTTGACCTTCACTGCTCTCATAAAACTAAGCTGAGTTAGATAATAGATTATGGGGAAATCCCAAGGCCTGTTGCTAAGAAAACAACATAGATTGGTCCAAGAAGCTGCCGGGGTCAAGGGAACTTTTTTCTTTTCCCTTGATGCTTAGAAAGCAGATGTCTTGTGTAAAGTCATTTCTAAGGCAGAGGTTGCATTCATTGAAGACTTTAAACCAAGAATTATTAAATATTAAATCACAGGCCACACAAGTAGTAGATTAGTGCTGACTTCAACCATTCAGTTTTCTGGTTCATTTTTCATCCCTGTATTTGCAAACCATGGTGAACATCTGATCACGCAGGGGGTCAACATAATCCTCAATTTTGGGGCGGTGAGATCCCCCAGCCTCCTTCTAGCATCTATACTCGAAGCTAGTCTACAAAATTGAAGAAAATACCGCACTGCTATTTTTCTAAAAGAACCCTAGAATACTATAGAGACTTTTAGGCTGGATTCACTTAACTTTAGACTAGAAAAAATAGATCTGGATATGTTATATGCTTAGCATGCATGGGAATCCATTATCTTAATATATCAGGTGGATCAGCCTATTAAGCCATGATACATTTTATTTGTTTTAACCATGCTATGCTACATAAATACAGAAATTATTTTTTTTGTTAATTTGAGTCTCAAGTTTAGCAGACTGCATGAACCCACTTAAATTATGGGCAAATATTTGAGGTCTTCCTTTTACCCTGTTGGAAATAAAACACTGACTTCCTAACATTTGGAAGGCTTCAACAGATTTTTAAAAATCATCCTTCTTGCTTTGCCTCCTGTGTTTGTAACAGGTTGCTTTGCCTTCCTTCCTTTCATCATGGATATCACTTGTAAATTATGTCACCTTGGACAGCTCCACGATTTCCTTCCGAAAATTAATTAGGAGCTGTTCTGATAATTGGATTAACATAAAACTACATGAGAGAGAAAAAGCAAGAAAGGTAGAAACTATTAGCATAAATCAAATATAGCAGTGTTGCAGTGTTTCGGCAGCAAGGGGGGGGGGAATCAAGATGGTGTTCACCATGCAGAGTCCTGACTCTTTTGTGTAAAAGGGGTGGGGCTTTGAATGTGTGGCTGTGGATGCTATCTTGCTGTTAGTACAAGGGTCTTCAAACTTGGCCCTTTCATGACTTGTGGACTTCAATTCTCAGAATTCCTCAACCAGGCACGCTGGCTGAGGAATTCTGGGAGTTGAAGTCCACAAGTCATAAAAGGGCCAAGTTTCAAGACCCCTGTCTTAATAATAATAATAATAAAGTTGGAAGGGACCTTGGAGGTCATCGAGTCCAACCCCCTGCTCAGGCAAGAAACCCTACACCATTTTGGACAAATGGCTGTCCAGTCTCTTCTTAAAAACCTCCAGTGTTGGAGCATTCACCAGTGTTGGAGCATTCCATTGGTTAATTGTTCTAACTGTCAGGAAGTTTCTCCTTAATTCTAGGTTGCTTCTCTCCTTGATTAGTTTCCATCCATTGCTTCTTGTCCTGCCTTCAGGCGCTTTGGAGAATAGCTTGACTCCCTCTTCTTTGTGGCAGCCCCTGAGATATTGGAACACTGCTATCATGTTCCCCCTCATCCTTCTCTTCGTTAAACTAGACATACCCAATTCCAGCAACTGTTCCTTATATGTTTTAGCCTCCAGTCCCCTAATCATCTTTGTTGCTCTTAGTAGAACATCTGGCTTTTGACCCAGATTTGGTTGTCTTGAAATAAGTCATGGATATGGAAAATAGTTTCCGAAGATTTACTCATTCTTCCTTAGTCCTTGGGAAAGCTACATTTTCCGGGAGTTCCCTGGAGCAGCACTTCAAATAGCAGAGAAATGGAACATGGGAAATTACTCCTGACTAATGCCAGGTCAAATTGGGGCCATGCCAGTCAGAAAATCCTTTTGCCTGTGAGAAAACAAATAAGATTTTCTTCTGACTGGTTCAGAATAACAGAATGGCAGAGTTGGAAGGGACCTTGGAGGTGATGTAGTCCAACACACTGCTCAAGGAGAAGACCCTATATCATTTCAGACAAATAGTTGTCCAATCTCTTTTTAAAAACCTCCAGTGATGGAGCATTCACAACTTCTGGAGGCAAGTTGTTCCACTGGTTTATTATTCTCATTGTAAGGAAATTTCTCCTTAATTCTAAGTTGCTTCTCTCCTTGGTTAATTTCCATCCGTTGCTTCTTGTCCTGCCTTCAGGTGCTTTGGAGAATAGTTGACCCCCTCTTCTTTCTAGCAACCCCTTAGATATTGGAACGCTGCTATCATGTCACCCCTTAGTCCTTCTTTTCATTAAACTAGACATGGCCAATTCCTGCAACCGTTCCTCATATGTTTCTCATATGGAGAAACCAAATCCTACTAAAAATTAGAGGTGATGAGAAAAAGGGAAATCAAACTACCTTTCAGGTAACTTCTCATCATTTAAGAAAATGGACCAATCTGTGCTTCAAGCATGGGCAACGTTTCCACCACTGCCCATGCAGTGTGGTTTACTGCAAGGATGGGGAGACCTGAATGATGATGGTGATGATGCAATAGTGGGCTATTTGTTGCCATAGTGATGATTCAAATTGTGATGAGATAACATCTTCAACTGACCTCTGATCATTCCAGAAGGAGATGGAGATGAGGCCTAACAGTGGGAAGCTCACTAAGGACCTATTGGAGGAGGGGATGGGGATCTTTTTAAAAAGAAGCTTCTGGGAAGTCAACAAGAAAATAGGCTGGTTTCCTTTGCCACGCCATTCCTGAATTCTGATTATAATTCAGATGGTAAGCCTTTAAAGGTTTAGTATCATTCCTTGCTTAACAGACATGAAAATGAACCAGAACAATTTTGGAAAACAATGCTTTCCTTCTGCTTGTTACCTTTCAAGAACTGAAGGTAGGTGTGTAAATGAATAAATCATATGATTTAGCCTCCAAACAACTGACACCCCCATCCCCACCCTGCAACAACGATGACAAGGAGTCTGGGGGCTACATCATATCATGAATAGCTAAGGAAACTACGTATGTTTAGCCTAATGAAGAGACGTTTTAGGGAAGACATGATAGCATCTTCCAATACTTGAAGGGTTGTCTTAGGGAAAAGGGCATTGGTTTATTCTCCATAGCACTTGAGGGTAAGTCAAGAAGCAGTGGGCGGAAGGTCATCAGAAGAAAATTCAACCTGGAAATAAGGAGGAATTTTCTGTCAGTGAGAACAATTAATCAACAGAACAGCTTGCCTCCTAGAGCTATGGGTGCTCCATCACTGGAAATTTTCAAGAAATGATTAGACAACCATTATTCTGGAAAAAGTCTTAGGCAGGGGATTGGACTAGAAGACCTCCAAGGTTCCTTCCAACTCTGATGTTCTTTGAAATGGTGTAGCAGAAAAAGAAAAGGGTATTATAGGATAGGGTGTTTTTTTCTCTAGCTACAATTTTAATTAGAGGTTTTAAAAGAATACTAAAATCAAAGTGTCTGATGGTTCTTTAGAGGCCACTGAGTCCAACTCTTGGGTCAGTGTGGGATCCACTTCCATCTCTGACAAATGACCTTCCAGCTCTGTTTAAAAACCTCTAGTGAAGGAGAACCTCATAGAATAGTCTGTTCCACTGGCTGAAGCTCATATGTTCCAAGAGTTTCTTCTGATATCTAGTCTGAATTTCCTTCCTTACAGTTTTAATCCCATTAGCCCATTGGTTATTCTTCCACTTTCTGGAATAATTGACAGTAAGTCAATAAGGATTACTACAGGTGGTCCTCGCTGACTGAGTCCCCAAAAGCTACTTATGGGCCAGTTCTGGAGTTAACCACAATTTATGACACTTTTTGCTGGTTTATGGCCTTTGGGGCCAGTTTCCAGCAAAAAACATCCATAGGAATACACTGACTCACTTAATGTCCATGGCATTAGCTTAATGACCACTACAAACAAAATTGTAAAATCAGGTCTGGTTACGTGAGTGCCTCATCTTACAATCGTCTAAACTTACAATGGAAATCCAGGGCTTTGTTACAGTCATAAGTTGAGGACTACCAGTACTTCTTCAGATACTTGAAGAATTCTATCATCTCACTTCTAATCTCTTGCCTATGCTAAGCTTTTCCAGATCTTTTAATTGTTTCCTGGTTTGCAAGACCCACAATTTTTTGGTAGCCGTGCATTGGACTTTTCCCAATTTTTGAATGATGGTATCCAAAACTGGACAAACGGGGTCAGGCCAGGACAAAGTAGACAGCAATTTCCTGTGCTCTGGATGCTATGTTCCTACTAATGTTCCCGAAGATACCATTTGCTATTTTAGAGAAATAACCCCCCCCACCAAAGAAAAAGTTTAAGGATCATATATTTTTATATTTAAGGTGAGAAGTGTTAACCTTGGAGGATCACATATTTCACACGAGAATTAAAAGTAGGTGCTGACACCTTCAATATCCAGATCCTGATACAAAGCCACTCATTCTGAGGTGGGAATGGCACCTTTTAGATTAAAGAGGTATTTTCCCCACTTAGAGGAAGCATTGCCTGAACAGTTAATGGAAAGCTGGAGAGATTACAGAACTTAGCATTCAGCATATGGTTTTGTCTGAAGTCTGATTTGCACTTTATTAAAAGTGGCACCAGCAGACAGTTCCACAGAGGCAAACAGCTGAGCTAAACTGAACATGTCTATACACAGTGGTGGATCTAGGGGACTAATTAAATCTCCTGCCTTTCTCTCACACAGTTCTCAGTCATGGAACATCAGTTACCAAATATTGTGTCAGAAAAGTGGAATAACACCGCCTGAAATTTCAACAGGCAACTAGAACCAGCTCTGCAATATTAGCCGGTTCCCCCCACCCTCACCAGCCCTGAATTATTTCTAAAGAATATAATTTTCTTGCACAGAGAGAGATAGGCCTCGACTTAAGACCACAATTAAGCACCCAAATTTCCATTGCTAAGCGAGACAGTTATTGAATGAGTTGTGTGCCGTATTACAATCTTTTCTGACACAGCTGTTAAGTGAATCATGCGTTTGTTAAGTGAGTATGGTTTCCCCTGTTGACTTCGCTTGTTGGAAGCTAGTTAGAAATGGTGGTTGCAGAACCCCGGGACCCTGCAGCTGTCATTAATACATGCCAGTTGCCAAGCGCCCGAATTTTGATCACATGAACATGGGGATGCTGCAATGGTTGTTAAGTGTCAAAACATAAGTTTTCAGTCACTTTTTTTCAGTGCTGTTATAACGATGAACAGTCACTAAAAAAAGGGTCGTAAGTTGAGGACTACATGTATGCTCAGATTTTGCAGCTGATATTTTTTTTTTGTCAACAACACCAGTGCCTGCTCCTTTTGTAATGATTTTTATTTTAATTTTTTTATATATGTATACTCGTACAATAATTGAGGAAAACCTATGTACAGGTAGTCCTTGACTTACAACAGTTCATTTAGTGACCATTCGCAGTTACAATGGCACTGAAAAAAGTGACTTATGACCAGTTTTCGCACTTACAACCATTGCAGCATCCCCACGATCGTGTGAACAGAATTCAGATGCTTGGCGACTGACTCATATTTCTGACAGTTTACAGTTAATCCCGGGGTCATGCGATCACCTTCTGCAACCTTTTGACAAGCTAAATCTATGGGGAAGCCAGATTCACTTAACAACCGTGTTACTAACTTAACAACAGCAGTGATTCACTTAACAACTGTGGCAAGAAAAGTCACTTACCAAATGTCTCGCTCAGCAACATAAATTTTGGGCTCAACTGTGGTCGTAACTGAAGAGCTACCTGTTCTGTTCGCAAGGCAGACATGAAGACGAGGCAGTTGGTGCAAAAGATGTTCTTTATTAAAGTCATTTGCTGAACAGAAGCGAAGCAAATAATGGCAACATGCCCTTTTTATACTCCCCTTGCAAAGGGGATGCTCAACCAATGAATGCAGGCTATTCTCCCGCCTCGCACATGCGCACGAGGCTGGAGACAGCCTGTCTGGGTCCCGGGCAGACATGTGGTCTGCCCGGGTCTCTACAACCGGTCCCGGGCAACACGTGGTCTGCCCGGGCCTCTGCAGTTGTTCTGCAGATTCTCTGAGCCTTGCTGATTGACTCAGCAAGGCGCAGGACACAACACTACCTCTATGCATTTTCCCAGTATTTCTTTATTCCACATTCTACCCTCTTCACCCACCCCACCCCCCTTCTACTCAGGTACTTGTCAGAACAAACTCAAGCAAACAAACTCAAGCTCTGGGTTGTTTAGTGTCAGTCTACTTCCAGAGGCTAGAACTTTGTTGTCATTACATTGACCATCCGTCAGACAAGAGCTTGATCATAACCAGCAACTTCTACCTCAACCCAGGAGGTCACTGCCAAGGATCATATAATATACTGTACAGTCATCCACTAACCCAATCAGCATTCCTTAACATTAGATCTAGCAGCATCCAATCACACTAACAGGGTCCGAAGGTACTGATATTCCATAGCTCCTTGCGTTAGAAATTTATTGCTTAAGAATCCATTTGCTTTCTGTTTGGAGGATTAATTTCCGGCATGTATGATGATCAGGTCCATACGTGAAGGTTCAATTAAACTATTTATTGCTAATCATGTCTATGCTCAGGTGTCATCTCAGCTAATGGTTAGCACCTGCTTGGAGGTAAATAAGGGTCAATGGAATTCAAGGGTGGATTGATTTAGTTCGCTTGTGGCTAGATAGGGATTCTAGGCTCATCCCTCTTTTAACTCTGCCCCCAGATTCTGTCACTCCTTCTCTTACAATTGACTTCCAGAAAACTGCCAGGACATCCACAAAACTGCTGGCTCAGCATGGTCTCTGGTTGGCTGGCTCAGGAATTCTGGGAGTTGAAGTCCACGAGTCATAAAAGAGCCAAGGTTGCCTACCCCTGCTCTAGAGCAGTGTCTCCCAACCTTGACCCTTTTAAGATGGGTGGACTTCAGCTCTGCATGCTGGCTAGGGAATTCTGGGAGTTGAAGTCCACGAGTCATAAAAGAGCCAAGGTTGCCTACCCCTGCTCTAGAGCAGTGTCTCCCAACCTTGACCCTTTTAAGATGGGTGGACTTCAGCTCTGCATGCTGGCTAGGGAATTCTGGGAGTTGAAGTCCACCCATCTTAAAAGGGCTAGGGTTGAGAAACACTGCTGTAGAGTTCTCCAGAATGATCAATTTCCAAAATGTTAGGCGATGCACATCACTAATCTTTAGGATAGTCACCATCTCAAGAGCATTCTTTCTGATATGCTCAGGTTTGTTGCATTTGCATGTTTAATTTCCGAAGGCAGAAATGAATAAGAGTATTGTGGATGAAGGAATAAGATAAATCATACTTTATAGTTGGTGGTCACAGAAACGGCGAGTCATATAAAGACTCGGAAAATGTTGCAGCTGTTGACATTTGAGATACATAATAAAATATACGGTAGGAGTATAAATACATCATAATAGAATCTCACTCAACTTAGAGCCGTTGGGCATGCTGGCTTGGAATTTGAAGAGGAATTATTCCACATAACTGGAGGGCACTAGACTGAAGAAAGATGGAATGAGATACTATCTGGTCTCATGAAATGCATGCCTTGGCTATCAACAGCCTTGTCTCTCCCTTCCTCCCAGACATTCAGAAGAGAATTCACACTCCTGTGAGCAAATTTGAAAAACGAGAATGAAATTCTCACATGTCTGATGCACTGGATGCTGGTTACTACTGATAAACCCTTGGAGGAAGACAAATGGAGGTATGTCACACAAAGAAGGAAACACAATACTCAAAGAAAAAAGCAGCATACAATTAACAAACCCCTTCTGCCCAAACCAAACCAACCAGAAGCAGCCCCACTAAAACTGAGCAATCAATTTCTCCCCCTAGATGGAAACAGATGGAAACACGCAGACTCACAACCTTCCCCTCAAAAAAAACATGCAGACACCTAGCAAGGAAACAACTTCAAATATCCCTAAAAGAGTCACCTCAAACATCCCTTAAAAAGTCACATCAACAAACACACCAGAGATAAACAGAAAAGCACCCCAGACTGCAGCCCCCCCAAAAAGAAGGTGAGTGTTGGTAATAGGAGATTTTATCCTCAAAGGAGCGGAATCATCCATCTGCAGACCGGACATACAATCCAGGGAGGTATGATGTCTCTCTGGAGCAAAAATCAAAGATTTGGCTGAGAACCTAACCAAAATAATTAGGCCTACAGGTTACTACCTCTTCCTCCTCCTCCACATTGGGACGAATGACACAACAAAGAACCTGAGTACAATAGTGAGTGACTACAAACAACTAGGCAATAAAGTTAAGAAGCTAGGAGCACAAGTAGTGTTCTCATCAGTTCTCCCAATGAAAGGCCAACACCCATTGAGGGGGAAAAGAATTCTAGAAATAAACCATTAGCTAAAGGGTTGGTGTCGCCAAGAAAACTTTGGTTTCCTGGATCACGGACTGCATTTCCTTTGTGAAGGACTCTTGCCAAGGGATGGGCTGCAACTCACGAAAACAGGGGAAAATGTATTCGGAAAAGGACTGGCCCAACTCATCAGGAGAGCTTTAAACTAAAATTGAGGGGAACTGTGACCAATCTTCAGAATCTCTAGAACCCAAAACCAATCATAAATCCCAAGAAAACAAATCAAACAATGAGGTGGGCAGAGATGAAAAAAAGAAAAACTCAAACAACATTCAGGAGGTGCAGGAAACATACCCATGGACAGGCACAAAAGCCTTAAATGCTTATATACAAATGCTCAAAGCTTGGGGGACAAACAGGGTGAACTAAAAGCAATAGTACACGAGGGAGGGTATGACATAGTTGGTATTAGTACTGCTTTATAAAACCCTAGTAAGACCATACCTGGAATACTGCAGCCAATTTTGGTCAACATATCATAAAAAAGATGTTGAGAGTTTGGAAAAAATTCAGAGAAGAGCAACTAAGATGATCAAAGGCCTGGAGACTTAAAACATACGAAGAATGGCCATGGACTTGGGTTTGGGGGCTGGATTAGAAGACTTTCAAGGTCCCTTCCAGCTCTATTCTATTCTATTCTATTCTATTCTATTCTATTCTATTCTATTCTATTCTATTCTATTCTATTCTATTCTATTCTATTCTATTCTATTCTATTCGAGAAAACCATATTTAAAAGCTAAAATGGCTTTCTCCTAGAAGCCCTTTTCTGTTTTCATGTGTTTCCAAATTTCTTAAGAATTAATTTGCTCTAGCAACTAAATCTCCTGAGGCAAATCATTGTCTTTACAACAGGGAGGATGTTCGACACCATTAAAGATGAACAAAAGTGGATAATTAAGATATGCCGCCATATCTATCCCCTTTGACAACTTCAAGGAACATTCAGAATAGGAACAGAAGATAGGATGTTTAACCATTTTCCCCTCCATTAAAAGAGAGAGAGATAAACCCCATTTGCACACTTAGATAAACCACACATAGAGATAAACCATATTTACACATCATTCAAAAGAGACAATGAAAAAGCTAGCAAGGAAACAAAAAAATCAAACACATCCTCCCCAGCCACCAACACACAGATAAGCAGGGATTGATCCCAGGCAAATAAAAAAACAGAAAACAATACCCTAATCAAGGGTAATCAAGGAATTACCAAGAATAAAACCATATCCCCATCAATACAGGCAGGGCAAGATACTGTATACAAACAGGGAGCAAATGCCACACTCTGTTTTACTGATGATATTACTTAGTTGGGTAATGAAACATCTGCAAACAACCAAGCTCAGAGAGCATCAAGGACTCTTTTTCCTGTCTGTTTCCTCCAAAAATAGTCCTCCCAAAGAGTTTACACTTTAAGATAAAAAAAATGAAGATTATGTATAAGTTCTGAATTGCACTGAAAGCTGGATGGTAGAGAACAATTTAGAAAAGTGACTTGCACTGAAATAGACTAGCAATCCCTTCCCTGCTTCTCTGAAGCTGGACATGCATGTGAATCCATGGATCGATCACAGTCCTTTCAAGAAAGGGCTGCTGAAAGATCATCCTTTATCCAGTCTAGCTTCACTTTACAGATAACTAGTACTAAAAGGGGTCTATAAAGGCCTGAGCAACAGATTGAGCCAGATGACAAGGGAAAAGAAGTCCATCTGTTCATTAAAGCACTTAAGATGTCTTCTGGAAGCAGTCAGTTCCTGCAACAGATCTCATTTGGATTTGTTTTGTTTACAATTAATTCTCTATTCTTTTGTCCTTAATTGTCTTTAATTAACAATCTGCATTTCAATTAATCTTCCCATTAGTACCAAACTGTAGCAACTTACCCAGTAAAATAGAAACAAAAAAAAGTGGGGAGCCAAATACCAGAAATAAATTCAAGTTATGTTTGCAAGCTCAACCATTTCTTTTCTGGCTTGACATCCACGATATGAGGCATCAGCCCTCTTTGTATTATACAGCCACTTCATCATCATTTAACTCCTGCCGTGGAGTAACTCCCATTCTGGAAGAGTTAAGGAAAGGGAACGTCTCCCTTGAGCCAAACTTGATTCCTGGAGACTAGAAATACATCCAAGATGCTCTCTTGATGCCAAGAGTGAACCAACTCAAATGCCCATATACATCATCCACACAATTATGCTTCTTTTTCACCAGTGGTAATTCATAGACAAATAGCTGCAGTGGTCCAGCCTCAAGAAATAACAGAATAGAACAGCATAACAGAACGGGAAGAGACCATGAAGTTCTTCTAAGTCCAACACCCTGCTCAAGCAGGAGACCCTATACCATTTCAGACAAATACCTATTCAATCTCTGATAAGCCACTGCACAGCAATAACCAGAAACCGAATCATGCAGACAGCAAGGGTAGTACTTTCAAAGAAAACACTCCAAAAGTTTTGGCTTCCTACCTGTCGTAGCCCTTTTAAGAACTTCTTCCGTTTCCTGAGATGTTGACAAAGGCTGAGGTCATTCTCCCGATCTGAACTGTAGAGGTGATGGTGATGGTGGTAGTGGTGATAGTGCAACCGACTCTTCTTTAGGTGGTATGGCAACCCATTAGCAAGTACTTCCCGTTTCTTCTTTGCTAAGGGATCTCGATGCTTGTTCGCAAGGTCAGGGGGCTTCACTGTGACATCATTCTGTTTATAATGGGTAAGAAGAAGAAGAAGTGGTCACATTTTGGGGGGAAATCTTTTGACATAATGACTCGAAGTGCGGCTTTGTGAAATTCAAGAGACTCTTTCTTTAATGCCTTATAAAAAGCCAACAGGGTTGGAATGTCTTTAGATGTCTATCGGGATAGTGGCCCATAGAGCAGGCACTGGAAGCACAATCCTTAAGATGACATTTCCCAATGGAAAGATATTGGGCCATTACCAACCCTGTTCATTCTGTCAACTGTCCAGTTGGCATTTCCAGAAAAAGAAACTCCTGGGACATGATTTTACCAAGAGCTATGAGCGAGGGGAAAAATGTAGGTGAAAGAGCAAATCAGTCTTAACAGTTCTGGTAGGGAAAGCACGTACCCTGATCCTATGTCACATAGATGTCAGATGCAAAAAATCAGGAAGCAAGGAGGCAGTTCTAATGGCTATAGGTGCATTGCATGCTAATGCTCTCTACAAGAATCTGAACTACTAATGGCCAAGGCAAATTGGCAGTAAATAAGAGTCAACAGAGTTCAAGGTGGGCTGGACTTAGATCTCTTGTGGATGCAAAAGGACTCAAGATTGATGATGCACTTGACCTCTCCCTTGGGCCCAGCCTGTCATCTCCTACATCAGGTCTTTAGAGATGACAGCCATCACCTTGAAGTGCACCTGAAACTTATTTGGAGTCACAAGTGCCATGTTGGAATAACAGAAAGCACCCAAAACTGACTGCACCACTGCATTCTGAACCAGATGCAGTTCCTGAATGCTCTTCAAGGGCAGCCCTATATATATATATATATTAAATTAGAGTAATCCAGCCAGGAGATGATTAAGACACAAATTTCTGTGAATATGGCTTCCCAATCCAAAAACAGGCACAATTAGTGCACAGGACAACCTGTACAAAGGCCCTGATAACCATGGACATCACTCGTTCTTCACGCTACAACCTGAGCCAGTCTCACCTATGGAATAGGATGAGAGGTGTTGCAGCTTGACAACATTTGAAAAAAAACACACATTTTGTTCAACTCTAGTGTATATAAGTCTAAGTTAGGTAGACCATTCAGTGCTTTGACTCAGTGACTGTGTTCATATGACGTGCTTAACCAGGTGAAGGATGTATTTATACAAACTGCTATATTTCACATGCTTAACTGATGTGCTCTGGGTTTTTGTTGCCTAGAGTGTTGTGAGAACCCAATTTGCTTAGTTAAAGATTCTGAATATATTGGGCAAACCTAATGTATTGTCTAAATGTAAAAAAACAGGTTAATTGAGCATGATATGCAAACTCAGCCCTCTTGAGTTGTTAGACAGAGGCATGAAATCTGGCCATTTAAATTTATCTTTAGACTAGGAATTGCCATGGCTAAGTGGGAAAAAGCATGCTTTGCATACAGAAAATCTTAAAATCAATCCTGACTAGATGGGACAGACAGACAGAAAGATATGGCATACTGCTACTTAATGTAGATTCCTGTGTCTTAATTTAAGTTACACAAATCAGTCCTTGAGATATGAACATTCATTTAGCAACCGTTCAAAGTTACAACAGCACTGAAAAAAGTGACTTACGACCAGTCCTCACACTTATGAACATTGCAGCATCTCTGCAGACATATGATCACAATTTAAATGCTTGGTAACTGGCATGTATTTATAACAGTTGCAGCATTCCACAGTCATGTGAACACTATCTGTGTGACTTTCCAATAAACACAGCAATAGATGGTAGCTTCCTATGTTCCTATTTGTTCTCCAACAAGCAGCATTAATTTACCACCAAAGGCAAATGTTTTCTGTTGAATAATGTGTACATATCAGATTGGAATCAGTCTCTTCCTCTGTTCATTGCATAGCAAACTTTCTGAAACCCTGTGCAGGCATTCAGCAGAAGAGAAGGGAAGCACCACGATCAATAGAGAGATGATTACAGAGTGAATAGAGGATTAAACATTAGATTTATTCCCACGGTGGACTGAATTAAATGTTCTCTGATAACCTACAACATGCACTGCCAATACTCTTAATTCACAATCTATGCTTTCAGCAGTTACTTAACCAGGCGAAGGATATAAAGGCTGGTTAAGTAGAACAGTTAAATAGGAGAACCTGATATTTTTACATGATGGAAGACAACGAAAAAGAGAGAAAGAATTTCTTACAGCATTGACTAAACTTCTCAAGATTTGTATTTGCAGTAATAGGAAAGATAAGAGCCTGTAAAGAATAGTGGGAGAGTTAATGAGAGTTTTATGTGTGAAAAAGATATTTATGGATTTCAATGGTCATTGATTTATGACAATCGGCATAACAGTCTCTGCTGCACTATCAATGGAGCAGTGAATTAAGACTGTTAGCATCTGGCTTTGAGGGGAGGTGCAAAAAACCATACAATCCCTTCTCCGTGGGGTCCTTGGCACTCTCTGAGCTTGGTTGTTTTCTTGCAGACATTTCATTAACCAAGTGGGTAGCATCAACAATGCTAGGGAAAAGTGGGGTTATTACCCCACTAGGTAACATCATCAGTGCTAGAAGGAAATGGTTTAATCCCATTCCTTCTAACATTTATGATGTTACCTAGTTAGGTAATGAAATGTCCGCAAGATAACAAGCTCAGAGAGCACCAAGGACCACACAGTTCCACCCCTAAGCTACAATTTTTCTCTTCTGTTAATCCTATCACCTTAGCTGCATCCAAGAGAAGAGGTCAAAATCTGGAAGATGGCGGTCATCGCTCAAGAAAGAATCCCCAATCTTTTCTGTAGATGCACCCAACATTGCCCGGACGCACAAATTGGCCCAGTTTTCATCATGGCACCCACATCTGTGAACTTACACATTTTGAAACTGCAAGAAACCTGGGCACATGTACATCGAAAAGCAAACGCATCTTTTGAAAGTTATGTACTAAAAATGTGCATTATCATTAAAACCAAAATAGCTTTATTGCAGAAATGTATGTAGTTCATTTTAGAAAGGCTGTATCGAAGATTCATGTAACAATGAATGAATTCAGGGAAACTAACTCCAAAAGTTCCTAGAGTGTGCGAGGCATTTCAGCTGTGTGCAAGTTACAGGAACAAGAGAAATGCTAACCTAATGGACAGAGGTATCCACAGAAGTGGGAGATCAACATCTACAAAATGGCGGGCGGGACATTTTGATCAAAGCTCCACTCCAGGTAATCCTTGTTTAGTGACCCCTCGTTCAGGAATGGTTCAAACTTACAATGGCACTGAATGAGGGAACTTACATCTGTTCCCCATTGTTGTGGCCAACACAGCAACCCTGTGGTCATGTAATTACAATTTGGGCACTTGGCAACCAGCTCGCAATTACACTGAGTGCAGCATTCCTTAGTCATGTGATCACCATTTGTGACTTCACTGTTGGCTTCTGGAAAGCTATTAACAATGGGGAAGCTGGGAGATTGCAAATGGCACACAACCGTGAGGCGCTGCGACCAAATGGGATCTGCCTAAGAATGGCAACAAGAACCATGGAAACCATTGGTGTCATTCACCATGGTCATGTGACACCATGTCACTTAGCAATGGAGTTACTAGTTCCAATTACCATCATTAAACGAGGACTGTCTGTATGTACAGATAGTACAGATACAGGAGCTTTGATTTGAGATGACACACCTGCCATTTTATAGATTTTTGAGATCATTGTCTTCTCCCCTGAAGAAGCTTCTATGTGTTTATTTATTAGATTTTTTTACACTGCCTTTATTACTTTATAGGTAACTCAAGGTGGCAAGCATACATAATACTCCCTCCTTCTCCTATTTTCCCCACAACAACAACCCTGTGAGGTGGGTTGGACTAAGAGAATGTGACTGGCTCAAAGTCATCCAACCGGCTTTCATGCCTTAAAGTTGGACTAGAATTCACACTCTCCTGGTCTCTAAACCAGCCCCTTAACCACTAGGCCAGGGATAGGCAACCTTGGCTCTTTTATGACTCGTGGACTTCAACTCCCAGAATTCCTGAGCTAGCATGGCTGGCTCAGGAATTCTGGGGGTTGAAGTCCACGAGTCATAAAAGAGCCAAGGGTGCCTACCCCTGCACTAGGCCAAACCGGCTCTATAAGATAATATAACATATGAAATGTCTTTAATTTTTATTTAAAGGTGGACTGGAAAACCACTCTACTAAGCAGATGGTAAACCAGAATATAGTTATAATGATTTAATGACAAGGATGATAAATGTATTTTTATCTCACTTATAGATACGAGTGAAGATCTTTAAGCTAATGGCCATTACTGAACCAGAAAGTCTATGATTCACCACACCTATGGCTGTTTGCCACCATGATCTGCAATTTGAGCCTTCATGCTTGCATTTTGCTGCTAGTTACAAAACAGATGAAAAAGGATACATTTTTCCTATTTTTTTAATTCCATCTTTTCCTAGCCAATCGGCCCAAGAATAAACTGAATACAAACACTATTTGGAAAGGCAACATAATGTGCTCTTAGTAGTAGATTAATGAATGTAATTATCTCCCATTGTGGAAGTACATGCTGCAAACCTTGTAATTTATAGAGCACTATAAAGTTCTAATGTGTTTTTATGTCTTAAGCCGCTTAACCATAATCTAATATATTTTGTACCCAGCCTTATTCTTAAGTGGTTCCCAGCTCTGTGGGGAAGATAAATCCTTCCCAACCCCTGGTCATTTTTGCCTGAATGTGACACAACTGGAAATACCAAATTTTCAATCAGGCATTAGAAAATGAAACAAATCCTGGAACCCAAACACTGCTTTTGCAGATAATTGATTCCACTAATTGAATTGGCTAGGTCTTATTTTTGGGGTAGGTCTTATTTTCGGGGAAACACAGTATGTTACGAGCATCCTGAAAAATCATGCTAGGGCTTATTTTCCGGTTGGATCTTATTTTTGGGGAAACACGGTATGTACTACAGGTAGTTCTTAGGAGCACAGCTGATACCAGAATTTCCATTGCTAAGCAAGGCAATTGTTAAATGAGTCGTACCTGATTTTATGACATTGAGCCATGGTTGTTAAGCAAATCACTGCAGTTGTTAAGTGAATCACATGGTCGTTAAGCTAATCCGACTTTCCCCATTGACCTTGCTTGTTGGAAGTCAGCTGGGGAAGGTCACAAATGCAATCACATGACCCAAGACGCAGCAACTATTGGAAATACATGCCAATTGCCAAGCGCCCGAATTTGGATCATGTGACGATGGGGATTCTGCAACAGTCGTAAGTGTGAGGACTGGTCATAGATCACTTTTTTCAGGTGTTGCTATAACTTTGAAAGGACACTAAATGGATGGTTGTGAGTCAAGGACTATCTGTACATAATATGGAAATTTGGAAAAAAAATTGAGCTGTTTTACGGAACAGTGGATTGATAATTGCTTAGGCAATAATTTACAAACTACAAATTTACAATAATTTACAGACCCCAATGGAGCCCAAAATTTCTATTGCTAAGCGAGATAATTGTTAAGTGAGTTTTGCTCCATTTTACAAACTTTCTTGTCACAGTTGTTAAGTGAATCACTGCCGCTGTTACATTAGTAACATGGTTGTTAAGTCAATCTGGCTTCTTCATTGGCTTTGCTCATCAGAAGGTCTCAAAAGGTGACCAGATGACCCCAGGACTCTACAATGGTCATAAATACATGCCAATTGCCAAATGTCCAACTTTCGATTGTATGACTTGTGATCAAATGCTGCAATGGTCGTTAAGTGTGAAAAACAGCCATAAATCACTTTTTTCAGTGCTGTTGTAACTTCAAACGGTAACTAAACAAATGGTTGTAAGTTGTGTACCATGCACAGCCAAGAAAATAAAATGGAAACTAATTCAGATTGTTCATTCAAGACACAAATGACAAGGCTCAAATGATTATATTTTGGACATTTATTCAAAGACTTAGCTAAGTCTTTATTGCTGGAAAAGATGGCAAAAAAGAGGATGACCAGCAACAAGGTGAATGGACTTGATTATTATAATGGTGACAGGTGCATCAGTGGGTGAGTTCCGGGTGTGTTCAAAAAGATCCATATGCATCGGTTGATTAAAGAAGAAATTATGTACCTCTGTTTAAAACTGTGCATTCCACCCTCACAAAAATCTTTTGTTTTCTCATTCTGTTGCAGCCTCCCAGACACCTCTTGACAACACTTTGTTTTACAAAGAGAGCAATTGCGAACTACCTTCCCTCCCAATAATCTCTCTGTTGTTATAACCCAGTGAAAATGCTGGCTTGGTTCTGTTGAAAGCCTATAATTCTTTACGTTAACCACCGGTCACACACCTAGCTATCAGCACTAAGTTCCCTGGCTCTGAACATCTGGGCCATATTGCATTTCAGAAGAATAACTACATAAAACAAGGGGGGCAAATACTGTTTTCAGAAGTAGAAGAAAAAAATAATTATAAAGGAGCCAACAAATGTATTTTAAACTAAGCTGGGGTTTATGGTTCAGCATGTGCTGAGCATCTAACAGCTCATTTTAGCTAAATTATTATCTTTATACTCAGTCTTTCTACATATATAAGCACTGCAGGCTTACAACAATTAAAATGAAACTACAAAATAACACCTTGGGTCAATCAAACTACTGCATTGTGGCATGATATGTTTTATTCATTTGGGTGTAGCATGATATGTGAACACAGCAATTGCCCCTTGTTAAGCCAGATTTAAGATTTTGCAAGTTGCGTGAATTCAAATTTATCATGCCATACAAACACATATCTTTATTGTCTCCAAGTTAAACAAATTAAACGCACATGGTCTTGTGCGTTTCTATGGGTGTTACCTGTGTGTGTGTGTGTGTGTGTGTGTGTGTGTGTGTGTGAGAGAGAGAGAGAGAGAGAGAGAGAGAGAGAATGAGAATGAGAATGAGAATGTGGGTTCTCCATGCTTCGTACATACATATGTGGGTAATCATCAACTTACAACAATTTGTTTAGTAACTGTTCAAAATTACAATGGCATTGAGACTTATGGCTATTTTTCAAACTTAGACAATTTGGATGCTTGGCAACTGGCATCTATTTATGACAGCTGCAGTTCCCAGGGTCCTGCGATCACCTTTTGCAACCTTTGGACAAGCAAAGTCAATGGGGAAACCAGATTCACTTAACAACCATGTTACTAACTTAACAACTGCAGTGATTCACTTAACAACTGTGGCAAGAAAGGTCATAACATGGGACAAAACTCACCAAACAGCTGTCTTGCTTAGCAAGAGAAATTTTGGGCTCAATTGTGGTCATTGAGGACCGCCTGTATAGTTGTCCCTATCAAAATCAAGTCGCTATGCAGAGAAGCAACAGTACAATTGGAAAGCAAAGGTTTTTGTGCTCCATTCAAAACACATTCTGCATGATCTCACCGACCTACCACTTCTTCTGGTACAGTAGAAACTCTCAGTCCCACTACCAGTGCTGAACTAAGGAGTAATTTCCTAACAGTGAGAACAATTCACCAGTGGAACAGCTTGCCTCCAGAAGTTGTGGGTGCTCCATCACTGGAGGCTTTTAAGAAGAGACTGGACAGCCACCTTGTTGAAATGATGTAGGGCAGGGGTGTCAAACTGCCGGCTCATGGGCCGGATGCGTCACGCAGAAGCTGTGCCCATCCCAGCTCCGGCAAGGGGAAAAAAGTCATGATAAGTCGTGACACGTCACATGCTGTGTCGAGTTTGACACCCCTGGAATAGGGTCTCCTACTTGAGCAGGGGGTTGGACTAGAAGACCTCCAAGGTCCCTTCCAACTCTGATGTTCTAAGTCAGATAGAACCACCTAGTGTAGCGCTAGCTATTTTGCTGTTCAGATTAAAAGAGCAAACAGCCAGATTTGTCCTGCTTGCCCCTTAATCATGTGGTTTGGGAGCAATCATCAATGACAGTATCATTAGAAAAATATCCATTTTCTCCCCTCCTCCTTGGCCCCCCCACCCTCCCAGGAGCAGAAGTGGGGAAATGACAGCACCAGGCGAGCCAAAAAAAACAATCCATGATTTGTCTCTTGTTGTTCTCATTACTGGCAGCTCGAAGAAAAGAAACAAACATTTCATCCACCCTCCAGGTAAATAAATATATAAAAATCAACCCCGCAGATGACCGCTTTTTCATTTACCAGCAGCTGCTGGCAAGAGAGATCTTGCATTCCCATATTCCTATTAACTGAGCAGCTGCTGATTTATTAAAGGCCAAGATACATCAAAACAAATGGCTGTGACATCACTTATATTGCTGTTTATGGCACTTTAATGGGTTTACATAAAAAGGACAACATATTGGAGATGGGAGATGGCTTATGAGCCTATCAAGAAGGGGGCAGAGAAATCCCTCCTCTCTCGTAAAGTTGAGGAGGGAAGCAAATCAGCCCTCACTGTTTACTAAAGCTATGATGGTAAATGAATCTACCTACCCATCTTCCTCTCTCTCTCTCTCTCTCTCTCTCTCTCTCTCTCTCTCTCTCTCTCTCTCTCCGCTGCTGTTCACCCTGTTGACCCATGACTGCTGTGCTAGGTTTGCCACCAACCATATTGTGAAGTTCGCAGATGATACAACAGTAGTGGGCCTTATTCAGGATGACAAGGTGGAAGCTTACTGCAAGGAGGTTGAGGGGTTGGTGAACTGGTGTAAGGAAAACAGCCTAGTTTTAAATACTGGAAAAACCAACGAGATCATTGTTGATTTCAGAAAAGGCAGGCACAGCCACACTTCTCTGTGCATTAATGATTCACCTGTGGAGATGGTTACCAGCATCAAATTCCTGGGTGTGCAGCTAACGAGTAGGCTGACTTGGTTGCTCAACAGTGAGAAACTGGTGAAGCGGGCACAGCAGCGCCTGCATTTTCTGCGCCGCATGAGAAAAGCACATCTTCCTTCCCCTGACCTGACCACTTTCTACAGGGGGACAATCGAGAGCATCCTGTCATACAACATCACAGTCTGGTTTGGAGGCATCACTGCTTCAGACAGGAAGGCGGTGCAGAGAGTGGTGAGAATGGCCGAAAAGATCATTGGCAGTTCCCTCCCTCCCATCCAGGACATAGCACAGAAGCATTGCTTGAGCAGGGTCCATAAGATTATCTGGGACACTACCCATCCTCTTCACGACCTGTTTTCCTTGTTACCTTCTGGGAGGAGGCTTCGTGGTATCCGTAGTAGAACATCCAGATTCAGCCATAGTTTCATTCCATACAGCATTAACCTTGCGAACTCTCAAACTTCCTCCTTGCGTTATATACTCAAGATGGACAGTATTTAATATTTATTTGCTATGTATATGTAGGGATGTGGGTCTATATATATGTTGTACATAGTATGTTTAGGTGTGTGTCATGTATGTGTTTCACTTTGAGAGCGGGCAACTAAATTTCATTTTGATGTGTGCCATTGTGCCCACAATATAAAAATGACAATAAAGGTTATCTTATCTTATCTTATCTTATCTTATCTTATCTTATCTTATCTTATCTTATCTTATCTTATCTTATCTCTCTCTCTCTCTCTCTCTCCATCCATCCATCCATCCATCCATCCATCCATCCATCCATCCATCCATCCATCCATCCATCCATCCATCCTGTGGCTCTGGGCAGCAAACAAGGATTTAAAACCAGAAAACAATGGAACATCTCAATTAATTGGAAATAAAATACAGCCACAACCAATCAATATACATTATCATCTGCCAGAGGTCCAAAAATATCATTCCTTCTTACAGTCGGTAAAACAAAAATCAACAACTGTAAATAAATTAGCCTACAGGCCTACCTAACCTGAGAGAAGAAGAAAATCTTTGTGATACCTCTGGTCTCATTAACCCTCAGCCCAAACCTGTCTTGTGATTTCTCAAAGTCACCTTCTTCTATAAAGCTGGCTCCTGTTTTTTCTACTGGCTTCTCATGTTGTGTCTTCTGAACTGGTAGCGTCGGTAAGACTGTGATGAGAATCACCACGGTGTTTCAATTGATGAAGCTTCAACCGAATCTCTCCTTTGAAGTTGATCCATGAATGGAGGGCTTCACAGTCTTGCAATATGCTTTGCAGAGTGATTTTTCTGATGCTTCTGATATATATACTGTATATAGAAGACCACAACTCCACTTCCACATATGGAGCAGAGTGAGGGGAAGTGTTGAGTGGTGTGATGGGCCTCAGACACTGGTGTGAACAGCTAGTTGAATTCCTTTATTAAACTCTCTGAGTATCAGACATCTCTTTTAGAGGCAAAACTGACATCGTTGGGACTTCATTCACTTCCTCAGTTTGCAATGCCTTGAATGGTGCCATCCAGGAGCCTTATGCTAATTGAAAGATACATTTTTATCTCGGTCTCCCAATACGGTTAGTCCTAATTTAACAACCACAACTGAGCACAAAATTTCTGTTGCTAAATGAGACATTAGTTAAGTGTGTTCTGCCCCATTTTATGACATTTCTTCCAAAAATTGTTAAGTGAATCACTACAATTGTTAAGTTAGTAGCACGTTATTAACAATAATAGCAGTAGCAATAGGAATAACACTTAGACTTATATATCGCTTCATAGTACTTTACAGCACTCTCTGAGCGGTTTACAACATTAGCATATTGCCCCCAACAGTCTGGCTCTTCAGTTTACCAACTTGGAAAGATGGAAGGCTGGGTCAATCTTGAGCCCATCAGGATCGAACTCCAGACGGTGGGCAGAGTCAGCCTGCAATACTGAATCTGGTTTCCCCATTGACTTTGCTCATCAGAAGGTCATAAAAAGGGAATCACATGTCCCCAGGGACACTGCAACCGTCATAAATGTAAGCCAGTTCCCAAGCATCTGAATTTTGATCGCATGACCATGGGCATGCTGCAACGGTCATAAGTATGAAAAATGGTCAAAAGTCACTTTTTTTAATGACATTGTAACTTTGAACGGTCACTAAATGAATCGTTGTAATTCAAGGACTACCTGTACAACTAGGAACTCAGTTTAGCCCTCAGCATTCTGCATACACTAAGACTGAGATTATTTTTAAATTCTGCATGAATTAAAGGGTGGCCAGATAATACAAGCAGGGATCTGTTCTGATTTAGTGCTTTAAAATGGCAGAAGGACAGTAAGGTTGTGATTGCCACTTTCTCTGTGGCTTGCCTATCTCTGGAGCATCATACCGTCCCATCCTGCTTCTGTTGCCTTTGCTAGCTAACATTTATTTGTTTGTTCATTATTGCACCATTTATATACTGCCTTATTCCACCCAATTCCAGATGGTTCACGATAATAAAACAAGAAATACAGAATAAAACAAGAAAACCATCTCAAAGGCAATATAGAGCAAGCAATAACTGCTACTAGTCACTGGTAACGCAAACTCAGGCATTTTCCCTATAAGGCAACATTAGCAGCAGGTGGGCTTAGAGATTTGGAAGCAATGGGTGAGAGTATCCCTGGGGGGGGGGGTATCCCTTTGGAACACTGATTTTTATAACCAAACCCAGCTATTACAGCTCATTGTAGTCTAAACATTCTCAAACCATGATAGAGCCATGAAAATAAAGTTAACATCCTTTATAAATGAAGCAAGTGAGATAAAGTGACTATTCTAAACTCACCAGCTGGTTTCATGTCTAAGGCAGGACTAGAACTCAAGGGCTCCCTATTTTTAGCCTGGTGTATTTAACCACTAGAAGTAGTCCTCAACTTAGAACCATTTGTTTACCGGTTGTTCGAAGTTAGAACTGCACTGAAAAAAGTGATGTATGAATGTTTTTCACATTTATGACTGTTGCAGCATTCCCATGGTCACGTGGATTCAGGTGCTTGGCAACTGGTATATATTTATGAGAGTTGCACTGTCCCATGGCCATGTGATCATCTTTTGTGTCCTTTTGACACATGTAAGGTCAATGGGGAAGCCAGAGTCACTTAACAATTGATATCAAGTGGTTAGAATGCAGTATTGTTAGAATGCACTCTGCCCACTGTCTGGAGTTCGATCCTGATGGGCTCAAGGTTGACTCAGCCTTCCATCTTTCCAAGTTGGTAAACTGAAGAGCCAGACTGTTGGGGGCAATATGCTAATGTTGTAAACCGCTCAGAAAGTGCTGTGAAGTACTATGAAGCGGTATATAAGTCTAAGTGTTATTGCTATTGCTACTGCTATTATTGTTAATAACTTGCTACTAACATAACAACTGTGGTGATTCACTTAACAACTATGGCAAGAAAAGTCGTAAAATGAGGCAAAATTCATTTAACAACTGTCTTGCTTAGCAATGGAAATTTTGCACTCAATTGTGGTCGTAAGTCGAGGACTATCTGAACATGAACCTGGCTCTTCTTTTTCAGGTTTCTTTCCCTAGCAAGATTTTCTTCTTCCATTCAATCGTCCTGGAGACTGGCTGGAGAAGTCCCTGCAGTTTTCTTGATGAGATTTTTTCAGAATAGTTTGCCATTGCTGCCTTCCTAGGGCTGAGAGAGAGTGACTGGCCTAAGGTCACCTAAACTAGAATTCAGTCTCCTGGTTTTCTAGCCTGGTGCCTTAACTACTACACCAAACTGGCTCCTTAGCAGTAGTCTAAGTTTTATTTCAGTGGAGATTGGGAAGTGTTCATTTTATGCTGCTTTCCTCTTTTATTTACTGAAATTCATTTACTGGAAAGGCCTTCAAATGTCAAGCGCTGGGCAGCTGCCCAGTTTGTCATCTCATATAGCTACCACTGAGCACAAATAGGTCCAAAATTCTCTAAAATAAATCTAGATTCTTGGTAGCAAGTAAGTCAGAACACAGAGAGATGTATTCTAAGGTATCAACGGTTCCTGTCACACACACACACACACACACACCCCACACACACCCTACTTCCTCAAGAGAAGAAAAACAACAACAACAACCCCCCAAACCCAAAAAAACTGGACCCAGCTAAGGGATTGTGGGAAGAGAGGGAGGCTGAAGAAGATGCAACAAGCATTCAGAAGGGAAGGAAAGAAGGATCTGGGGGCGGGGGGGGAATCATTAATTTAAAAGGTGATGTCTTCATTTCCCCCAAAGAATTTCATCTGGAACATCACAGAGGTAGGGAGTTAGCAATTTCCCTTTATTCTATCCTTCCACACAGGAGAAGACAGAGATTGATGACCCAAGAAAAAAAGGGAATATAAACCGCTATTACCTCCCAAATCTGGAAAGATACTCAAAAAAAAAAAAAAAGTGGAAGAGGGTTCAAAGATCACATTTAGGGAAGAGCCCCCCTCCCCCAGTTCTGCTTCGGTGACTAGATTCCTCTCCATCGAACTGGTCACTGTGTGTGTGTGTGTGGCCACTGCGGCTCCCTAAACTTTGGTAGTAGAAACGGATCTTTTCAGATCCCAGCAGAGCAGGCCCAGCTGCCCAATTCGCCATCTCATACAGCTACCACTGAACACAAATAGGTCCAAAATTCTCTGACATAAATCTAGATTCCTGGTAGCAAGTAAGTCAGAAGCCTGGCTGATCAGTAAAAGCTTTTCCAGGAGGTGCCATACTTGATGCCCAGCTATGCCAATCTCCTGTCACCCCAGAAATGCCAGTAATCAGAGACAACAAAGCTACATCACACCCCACAAGGAGAAACCAATGGTCATTCTTCGGTATCGGCCAGGCCTGATACTACAGAAAAGCAAATGGAAATACACAAAACTAATTTTCTTTTTAAAAAATATCATCTTTCAAAGCTTATATTTTTAAATTGCAGTACATTATGACTTGTGACCACAACTGAACCCAAAATTTCTGTCGCTAAGCAAGATAGTTAAGTGAGTTGTGCCCCCTTTTAGGACTTTTCTTGCCACAGTCGTTAAGTGAATCACTGCAGTTGTTAAGTTAGTAACATGTTAAGTGAATTTGGCTTCCCCGTTGATTTTGCTTATCAAAAGGTCGCAAAAGGTGATCACGTGACCCCAAGACACTGAAGCCATCATAAACATGCCAGTTGCCAAGCATCCAAATTTTCACGAATGAAGGCGAATATACATGTCCTCAGTCTAGGATAATGTTGCAGGGTGCAATCTGAGTCGGTTACTGGGACCAGAGGTTTAGTCTTCCAAGTTTTGGGACTTGTACTAGAGCCCGTCCTGAGGGAACTTTTCTCTAGCGAAGTGTTAAATTGAGGCCTATCTGTATTTGATAAGGCCTTGAATCCTGACAGGACATTTCTAAATCAGACCCAAGTCCCTGCTTCACTCCAGCAGCTCCTTCCGCACCCTTCAAAACTACTTTGAAATTAAAAGCAGATTGGAAAGCAAAATCTCTGTGTTAATGCTACTGATGGAGACAAGCAGCTGATGCTTTTATCTGACAACTTTCTCTGCCAATCCTCACTTGATGCCCTATCCTTTTACAACCCCAGCAGTTCAAGTCTTTGGTTCTTCAGAGCTAGACAAGGTTCAGCAGCTCGAAATCGGAGGTTCTGCCTTTTCAAACAATATTTTCATTTAAATGCAGATTTTGACCTTCTTGCCTATGAAATATTAACACAGGGATAATAGATTGCACTTCTCTTACATAAGTGCTCCCTCTCTCTGCCTCTCTCTTACATACACACAGAGCTATTTGTCTAGAAAAAACAATTGATTCTTAACGCTTCCAGGCTTTTATTCATACACATGTACACTCACCCAAGTAATAGATTGTAAATAAAGAAGGACATCAACACCTCTCATCTCTTTCCAAACAAGTCGCTGAGAAAGACTAATGTGGTGCAAAAAAAATTTCAGTATTCCTAAATTAAGGGACAGACAGAAGATAAACCATGCTCTGCGTGGATTGAACATGAGGGCGGATTATCAAGAAGAGAAGGGAGTGAGTGGAATACATTGTACTGTTTACTTTTTCAACTTTTTCATGATTCAGTCCACTAACCTTTGAGACTACAGCTCTCATCATCCCTTTTTGCCCAACTCCTTGCTCAAGCAGGAGACCCTATTTCAGATAAATGGCTGTACAATCTCTTCCTAAAAACCTCCAGTGTTGGAGTACCCACAACCTCTGAAGGCAAACCATTCCACTGATTAATTGTTCTAACTGTCAGGAAATTTCTCCTTCATTCTAGATTGCTTCTCTCCTTGATTAGTTTCCATCCATTGCTTCTTGTCCTGTCTTCAGGTGTTTTGGAGAATAGATTGACCCCCTCTTCCTTGTGGCAGCCCCTTAGATATTGGAACACTGCTGTCATGTTTTCCCTAGTCCTTCTTTTCAATAGACTAGCCATACCCAATTCCTGCAACTCTTGTTCATATATTTTAGCCTCCAGTCCCCTAATCATCTTTGTTGCTCTTCTCTGCACTCTTTCTAGAATCTCAACATCTTTTTTACATTGTGGCAACCAAAACTAAATGCAATATACCAAGTAAACCACTTTCATATCATTGCTAAGAAAACTGCCTGGTTACGTCCACCTAATCTCCAGGAGCTGAGTTTGCTTTAAGAGCATGTTCATATTTTTAATACCAAGGAAAATAAATCAGATACTGGTAATCAGAAAAATCTTAATCATTATCAAAAAATAAACAATAGTAGCTAACTATTAAACAGGAAAGTGAACTCAAAATCAACACTTCAACTTATTCATTGTTTAAGCACATGCTTATTCATCATTCAACCACATGCTCACTGCACTGACCCAACACACAGATCTAATTCTGCTTTAACCTATTTTCTAAATTTACACAACATATTGAAGAATAAATTAATAGGCTGGGTTTGCATTGTATGCTGAATCCCAAAACCAACACTTAGAATTAATTGGACTTGCACATTATACAAATGCTAAATCATTAACTGACCAGGTAAGAGATGTTTTGTGTAAATAACCACTATATTTTTATAAGATTTAAAAATATATCTATATATTACTAAAACTCTGTTTTTTGTAACCTTTAACTGGGCGAAACGATACACAATAGAACAAACATTTTGAATCAAGAGACCTCAAATGGGTTAACTTACAGAATGCATCCACAATTTGGGACCCATGATTCCCATGGAATTGAAATTTGACAAATTCTATAAACATTTTATGACATAAAAATTATCATTAGACACTAGTTTGTGACATAATACAAAATGTCATAAAACAGTTCCTGTGTTGATGTGGGACTGTGCTATACAATTCAACATGGTCTATTTTCAAGGCAGATAATTTCTGAATGTATCCCAATTGGGATCCAGTGAAGGCAGCATATTAGAAGCTCTGTCACTGTAGAAGGCATTGAGGAATCTGGTAGGGAAATATCACTGAAAGGATGACTCTGTGGGATGTGTAGTATGTATTATAAGAAAAAGTAGAGATAAAAAACTAGAATCTAAAAGGTCTAAAAGAAGGGATAAGGGGCATTAGCTGAATGTAGGAGGTCCCAAAGGTTAGTATGTGGAAGATTATATCAAATTACAGACAACCGCAATAAATTAGATGTTCATGAAATCTAGTTTGTTTACTGCTTCTAATGGGGGGGGAGGAGGAGGAGGAGGAGGAGGAGGGTGTCTTCTATTGGACGCATCAGAGGCAAGAGCTAACAAATGCAATTTTATCTACTTCGCTTTTGGTGTGCATCAATTTGAAGAACTTTATTAAAAGAGATAAACTTTTATGACTGCAGTTCACTTCCTCAGATGCCTAGAGTAGCTAAACTGGTGTAGGATTTAAATTGGGATGAGGCAGGGAAGAGTGATAAGGAGGCAAAGACAGGTTGGTGATGCAGATGAGGTTATGTGTGGCTATATGTGAGACGTATTGCAAGCACTCTCAGCATGCTGACCAGGGAATTGTGGAAACTGAAGTCCACGCCGGCTTAAAGCTGCCGGGGTTGAGAAACACTGCAGACCTAAAAGTCATTGTTTTTGAAGAAATGGGATGTTAACTCCACTACTGCATGACAGACTGCTAACCTCACCTACATCAAAACGCTTCAGGCAATCTCAGACCGTCTCCACAAGCAGAATGGACTTGATAATTATTAATTCCTTGATAACACAATTCTTAATTGATCAGGTATTTGCAATCTGTCTCAGGTGCAACCTGCACCCACAAAACCCACCAGCCTTCCCTTCTATTCCCTCCCACCAAACACCAATTTAAACCCTACATCAGCCTAGCCACTCTATTTAACTGACACAGGGAGCTGCAGCTCACAAAAGCTTACGCCCTTTTAATAAAATCTGTCAGTCAGAAAAAAGTGTGACCACATTCGTTCTGATTTTTCAGCACCATAGACGCCACAGGCTCTCTCCTCCTAGAATGCCACCAATTCTAGGCTGGTTTTCGGTAAAGGATTCCCTGGTCATTTCTGTAGGGGTTAGAAGCCAAAGGGTGGCTCTGCCCCCTTGAGGACATCCTGTGAATGGGCAATGCTTCAAAGCCAATTGAGAGGCCAGAAGGAGTCCAGTTCAGGATATGGAGATAACAGGAGCAAACTGTTAACAGTTGAACTAATTCAGCAAGACTACAATTATGGTTTGGAGACTTGCTAAGAAAACAGATCCAGCTTGAGTTAAGGAGGTCACCCTTTTCTTTAATCCTATACAACCCCTGAAAAGACCCTGAGGATTTAACCTTCCATTCGCTTTTTTCCTCACTGGAAAATGCTATATAGACAGGAAGGGACGCTATATAGATAGTCCTCAACCTATGACCACAATTGGACCAGAATTTCCACTGCTCAGCAAGGCAGTTATTAAGTGAGACAAGCCCAATTTTACCACATTAAGTAAATCACATTTGTTGTAAATGGAATCACATGATTGTTAAGAGGCTCCACAGCTGGGGCGCCCCTTCATCAGAGACTCCACAGAGAGTGATTAGCAGTTTTGACCTCAGAGGTGTCAGAGCACCATGGATCAGCTGACTGGGGCTCTGCTGGTTGGAGGTGCACTTGGAATACTGTGTCCAATTCTGGTCACAATACAAAACAGACACTGAGGCCCTAGAAAGAGTGCAGAGAAGAACAACAACGATGATAAGGGAACTGGAGCCATATGATGGATGGCAAAGAGAGCCAGGTATGTTTAGTCTAATGAAGAAAAGGCTCAGGGGAGACATGATGGCAGGATTTCAATATCTGAAGGGCTGCCACAGGGAAGAGGGAGTCGATTAATTCCCCCAGGGCACCTGAGGACAGGACAGGAAGCAGTGGTGGGATTCAAATATGTGAACAACCGGTTCTCTGCGTGGATGCTGCTTCCGGAAGTCCATTCTGGGCCTGGGCAACAAAAAAATTAGCTACCGGTTCTGCTGAACTGGTGCGAACTGGCTGAATCCCACCACTGACAGGAAGCAATGGGTGGAAGCTCCTCGGAGAGAGATTTAACCTGGAAATTTAGCCTATTAGGAAGAATTTCCTAATAGCGAAAACAATCAATCAATGGAACAGCTTGCCTCCCAGAGTTGTGGGTGCTCCATCCCTAGAGGTTTTCAAGAAAAGATTGGATACCCATTTTTCTGGGATGATGTAAGTGCTCCTGCCTTAAGCAGGGGGTTGGGCTAGAACAGAGGTCCCCAACCCCCGGTCTGTGGACCAGTACCAGGCCACGGCATGCCAGCAACCAGTCCACACAAATAAGCAAAGCCCTATCCGTGGGATGCAGGTAGCACACAAAATCATGAAAAACCTCTCTCCACGGAACCTGTCCCTGGTGCCCAAAAGGTTGGGGACCTCTGGGCTAGAAGGTCTCCAAGCTCCCTTCCAGCCATATGATTCTAGCTACCTGATGGGAGCTGAAGAATGTCACAACTCAGCAGACCCAGCCGCATAAGAGGAGAGCATCTGCCTGCAGCCTCCATCTTGAGGCTGAGACTGGAGACAGGGTGGAAGCTGGTCAAACTAGCACAGTGAAGTGCCATCCTGGCAGTGAGGACTCTCAGGAAGACAGCAGACTTGAGTGTCCACGTGAATAGCAGCAGGAGGAGTGGGACTAAATCCTGCACCTGCCACTTGACTAGTGACAAGGATCAACCGCCATACTGGTGTCTCCACTGTTTTCCTCCCAGGACTCAAGACTAGGCTTTGCCTGACAGCTGGGATGCTGGGAAAGGTCTGAAAAACCACCACGCTGGGCTCAGTCTGTGAGTCGTCGGGACTCACACCCATCATCCATTGGTTTGTCAGACGTTGGACTCGAAAAGCTCTGTGAGCTTTCAAATTTTGGATGGGTTTCACAGGCCCCACAACCTAAACCTGACAGCTGAGAAATACCACCGGTGTGACAGCTCAACTCTCCATTCAGTTTGTCTCACCCGCTTCGTGTAATATCAGCTACCCTCCAGAGATGTCCGCCAGCTGAATGTTTGCTGTTCCCCAGGGTGGGTGACAAGGCAACAGCATGTCTGCACAAAACAGCAGAGCTCTCTCCCTCGCTCTCCGTTGAAAACCCAACTCCCTGCAGGGATGAAGGCCAAGCTTTTGACACAAATCCATACCTGAGTGGTAAAAGGCATTGCTGTCTTTGCAAAATAACTCCCTGTGTGATAACAGAAAGTGCCCCGTAGACTGACAGTTGAGATCTCTTCCTTGTTAGGGCAAAGAAAAAGAGTAGCAAAACTGACCAGGTAGACACAGTCAAGTCAGAGTTGTTCAGAAAAGAATTCTACCAGACTGTCTTTAAATAGCTATCACCATTTATTGTTACATTAATGCTCTCCCCTTTCCTTGGTGTAAGGTTAGCACCTCAGCTCCACGAAGAACACAAGGTTGCTGATATTGCTATTTCTTTGGTGGAAAATGCATTAAAAGTAAAAGCAAATTGAGAATAGAGACACCTGATGATCTCTACTCTCAGTTTCCAAAAGCTGATAGACTAGAGCCCGCAAATGTAAGATACCAATAGCAATAGCACTTAGAGTTATATACCACTTCACAGTGTTTTACAGCCCTAAGTGGTTTACAAAGTCAGCATATTGCCCCCCAACAATCTGGGTCCTCATTTTACTGACCTCAGAAGGATGGGAGGCTGAATCAACCTTGAGCTGGTCAGGATCAAACTCCTGGCAGTAGGCAGAATTAGCCTGCAATACTGCATTCTAACCGCTGCACCACCATGGCTCTATAAACGCTTCTCATTCTTTGGAGGAAGGAAAACAAGCTGACATTTCTTAATCTCTTCCAGTTGCAGAGATACAAAGGTGGTCAAGGGCAAGTGTCATTGTTCCCCACACTAATGTTTTTTAGGTAAATTAACTTTGCACCTCCTGGAATCCTGGGAGATGTAGTTCCAACATGCGTCATCAGACAGGGAGATGGGCAGCATAAAAACTTAATAGGGTAGTCCTTGACTTATGACTGTAATGGAGACTGCCCATTACTGTCATAAGTCGTAACAGTTGTAAAGTTATTCATCACATGTTTTTACAAACTTTTTTGCAGCAGTCATTAAGTGAACCACCATGGATCTATGGTTATTAAGCAAACAGTCATTAAGTTCACTATGGGCCATTTTTGCTGAAAACTGGAAGGGACTAAAAGTTTTCAGCAAAATCCTTGTAAATAATGGTCACATGACCATAGGATACTGCAAATGTGGACTGGTTGCCAAGTGCCTGAAGTGTAGTCACATGACCAAGGGGCAGCTGTCAGAACTTTGGAACTGGATCATAAGTACATTTGGGGTGATTCTTCATAAGCAACCGGTTGTAAATTGAGAATTACCTGTACCAGGATGCACTCGGTCATCAAAAGATGTTTCTGCAAAGGGAAATGGTAACTATGGCTGAATCAATTCCCCATTACCTAAAGTTAATCTTTATTTCTCTTCCTCCTCCCACCCCAACATTCTAAAGATTTGAGGATCCAATAGAACAATTGCTGTTAAAATGACAGCAACACCAAGTCCAAACCAACTTCACATCTGAGGCAGGAAGACAGATGTCAAAAAGTTGGTGGATCCATTTTTTTAAAATGGCTAGCTTTATCCTTTGAAGTTTGAGACAACCTATGACTATGTTCAGACATGTCAAACTCAAGGCCCACATGCTGAATCCGGCCCGTGATGGGCCCAGATCCGGCCTGCAGGGCCACCCCAGAGACAGCAAGGAAGTGGCCCCTGCTGCCCACCCAGCCACGCCCACCTGGCCCCGAAGGCAACCACAATGCTGATGCAGCCCTCAATGAAATCGAGTTTGACACCCCTGACTTAGTTCTTCAAACTAAGTTTAGAAGTTGTGGCTGCTCCATCGCTGGAGGTTTTTAAGGAGATTGGGCAGCCATTTGTCCAGAATGCTATAGGGTCACTTGTGCAAGGTGGTTGGACTAGAAGACCTCCAAGGTTCCTTCCAATTCTGTTATTCTGTTAGAACAAATTCTGGAGAGATTACCAGATGAGACAGGGAAGAGACAGGAAATTCCCCCTTCTGCAAGAAATCATCTCCTTCTTTCTTCAATTTTATATCAGTGTTTTTTGCCTGAGACTGGCTAGGTGGCAGCACATACCAGCTTTGGCTGATCTCAGAAAGCTAAGCGAAGTCAGATCTGTTTAAAACCTGGATGAGAGACCACCAAAACATTTCATTGTTAACTGATTGACTTCACCTAAAACGTCACCGTCATTTACGTCACCTAAAACACCCAAAAATGGAGAAAAAGGCAACGGCAAACTGCTTCTCATCACACTGATATGAAAAGCACAGGTGCAGTCAAGATGTTTGGAAGCAACTGGGGATCTATAGTTTAGAACAAAAGATGGTAGGGAAAAATACAGTAGAGTTAGATAAGATCATGTGTACAGCCACAGTGCAAAGTGTTTCTCCCTCTTTCACAATATTGGAACATAAGAGTAGCCATTAAAATAGAATACACAGAGATTTGAGGCTTACAGAAAGAAATATTTTTCCTGCACACTGTTGCCAAGAAAATGATCCATGAAGCTATCAAAATGAACTTTCAGGCCTTATCTTTATTCTCTCCCTCTCTCCCTCCCTCCCTCCCTTCTGAAGGTTGCTTACACTGCAGACTCTCCAAATTTTATCCACATAAAACAAGCCTGTCATGTAGGCTAGACCAAGAGAAAATCTGATCCAAAGTCGTCAAGTAGAGCTTCCATGGCCAAGCCAGCATTTCTGCAGAACAAATCTAGTCCCCTCAGCTGTAGACCTCCCTGGCTCTTACTACAGGTCTATGACAGCTCACCATGGTCAACTCGCCATAGCCAACTCGCCATGGTCAACTCGCCACGGGAAACGCGCTGCAGGACAAGAGTTACACTAATATGGAAGAAATAGTGGAATAGAATAATTAAAGAAAGGATGCCAACGAAGGGACAAAATGAAGTGTGAATGACAAAAATTAAAATATTTTTTTAATTATTTTAAATCATTAAATTGAATTGTTGAATTGCCCCACAGCGAGTTGTCCGCGGCAAGTTGTCCCATTCTGCTTATGACTGCCCATTCTCTGTACAGACAGACTAGGAGCAAATGATAGCGAAACTGGGTATCTTTCCATTAGTACAAAAGAAATATGTTCTCCGCTTTTTTAAAAAAAGTTTGGCACTCAGAAAGAAACTGAATTAATAACACAATTATTAATAGGTGCAACATATCTGATAGCTCAGCAAGGGAAACTGAAAGATTGATTGTCAATAAATGTTTGGGGGGAAAGTACTGAAGCATGATTAATAGTTTATATCCTAGCAGATTTTGAGAAGGCAGAGTAAAAGACATAATGAAAGAATGGATGGATATATTTCTCCAATACTGATTAGATTTTGATTAAAATGATGTCACGAGCATGATGTGAACTGGGGAATAATATTTATTTCTTAGCAAGGTGATGATTTTAAATTCTGGGAGGGCACATATCCCGATAAATAATTATAGATGTGATCCTTACTTGTAAATTAAATCATACATAATAAGGAATGAGGCAGAACAAGACTTATTTATGTGACCTAACAATAACTCATGTTTCCTTTTTTATTGGCAAGAAACACATCTTTGAGCTGCCCATATTTTGAAAAATGATGACTCCCACTTAAAAATAAAATGTGCCTCCATCTAATTTATTTGCCTTCCCCAACCCCATCTGCATCTGCCTTTGTTTGCTCTTTGCTCAAAGGGCTTTTGATCCTAACATCTGATCAAAAATGTCATCTCTTCTTTGAACAGACTCAATCAACACTCCATATGAGCTTCTCTCCAGAGTTTCTCTAACCACAACTCCGGAGAGATGCCCTCTCGGCATCTTAGCTCTTTTGAGACAAAGGTGAAATGGCCAGCTTTCTACATACGCACCGCATGAACCAGAAAGAAGGCTAAAAAAATATCTACAGAAACTGTTTCAACTTCTCCCCTCAAGACGCCGCTATAGGGCATTGCATAAGTCGAGGACTACCTATAGTAATAAGAAGTCCTGAATTGGAAACTGAATAGTTGATATTTTGAACTAATCATAAATGTGGCTGAGGAGTCAATATTTTTCATTGGCTTTCAAAAGCTATAGGATAGGATACAAGTGGTCCTCAATTGTAAATTTACAACCATTTGTTTAGTGACTGTTCCAAATTATAATGCCACTGTAAAAAGTGACTTATGACCGGTTTTCACACTTACGACCATTGCAGCATCCCCATGGTCACGTAATCAAAATCCAGGCGGTTGGCAATTAGCATGTATTTGTGACAGTTGCACTGTTCCGGGATCATGTGGTCCCCATTTATAACCTTTCCAACAAGCAAAGTCAATGGGGGAAGCCAGATTCATGTAATGATCGGTTGATTCACTTAATAACTGCAGTGATTCACTTAACAACGGTGGCACAAAAGTTCATAAAATGGGGCAAAACTCATTTAACAACTGCCTTGCTTAGCAACGTAAAATTTGGGCTCAATTACGGTAGTAAGTTGAGGACTACTTGTATTTGAACTTCAGGTTTTATACTGAGTTGGTTATTACTTCTTTTAGACCTTTTGCCCCTTCACCGCATCACAGAGTTGTCCCTACGCGTGGTGAAAAACAAAGATGGCAGTCACAACAGTGCAATCACAGCACCATGTAGGTTTTTTTAATGCATCATATGTGTAAAGCACATAAAAAAACCAGGCAGGCCACCATCTTGACTTTTTGATCATACTCTGCAGGCATCCCAGTGTGGCAGAGAGGATTGTGCAAGGCAAGAAAGGAGAGTCACTTGGCTAATAAGCACAACAGCATCCTCCATGCATAAAAGTGTTTCTGAAGTGAACTTGTCCTTTGAAAAAATTTCAAAAGCAAATTCTCTTTCATCCTTGGCAATGAGAGCTGACGCAGGGCAGGGGGTGGGTGGAGAGAGAGAACTACAGAAGTTCTTGTCCTTGAAAAAATTTCAAAAGCAAATTCTCTTTCATCCTTGGTAATGAGAGCTGACGCAGGGCAGGGGGTGGGTGGAGAGAGAGAACTACAGAAGTTCTCAGCTAGGGCATTAATCCTTCCCCTATGTCACGGGTGTCAAACTCGCCACATCACGTGATGTGTTGTGATGTATTGTGACTTTTTTTGCACTGCCGGACCTGGGGTGGGTGCGGCCTCCGTATGATGCAACCGGCCCACAGGCTGGCAGTTTGACACCCCTGCCCTATGCAATTCCTCCCCAATTGCCTTGGGTCCATTGAAATCAGCAGCCCTGTTAATAGTAACATGGAGGGAAAACTCAAAACACTGAAACAATTCATAAATTTTGATTTTCTTAAGGGTTAGGGATATAAATATTGGTTGACATTTGAGAAATGTGAGACAGCTGGGATAGGGAGAAAAATATTTTATTTTTGCAAATTCACAGATTTACAAATTTACCCATCTTAGTTAAATAACTTTGGAGCAAAAACATTCAAGAGGGAGGGAGGGAGGGAGGGAGGGAGGGAGGGAGGAAGGAAGGAAGGAAGGAAGGAAGGAAGGAAGGAAGGAAGGAAGGAAGGAAGGAAGGAAGGAAGGAAGGAAGGAAGGGAGGAAGGGAGGAAGGAAGGAACTGGCTTACAGAACTATTCCACTTCACATTTTTCAAATTACTACCCATTCCAGTAGTAAAAATAGATTCTTGAAGTTACAATAAATTCAGAGAAATACAAGAAGGAGAAAGAGGAAGAGGAATGACTAGATGACCCTGGGTATACCTGAGACTGATTCCCAAGCTAAAGGCTGCAAATCTTCCTCACAGGACAGGATCCTTTTGAAAGCCTTCAGATGTGTAGTGATATTTCTGAACACCAAAAGCATCCAAGCTTTACTTTCCTCATACATTTTTGTTTGATTATAAAATATAGTAGTGGCATTACTAGTGAGGCAAAAATGCTGTCTAGACTAGGAACCTATACAACAAATCTCTAAGCAATTCACATTCCTATTTCTCTTTTCATTAGTTTTCCCTTTCATGTTCTCGATCTATTTTATTCTCACTGTCAAGAAATTTCTCCTTAGTCACACTTATGACCGTTGCAGCGTCCCCACGGTCACGTGATCAGAATTCAGACGCTTGGGAACTGACTTACATTTATGACGGTTGCAGTGTGCCTGGGGACATGTGATCCCCTTTTGTGACCTTCTGACAAACAAAGTCAATGGGGAAGCCAGATTCAATTAACAGCCGTGTTACTAACTTAACAAGTGCAGTAACTCACTTAACAACTGCGGCAAGAAAGGTCGTAGAATGGGACAAAATTCACTTAACAAATGTCTCACTTAGCAACAGAAATTTTGGACTCAGTTGTGGTCGTAGGTCAAGGACAACCTGTATTGGTTTATTTTCTTTTAATTGAAACCCGCCCAAAGCCATTCAGGATTCAGGTGGCCATCAAATTGAGTTAAATAAATAAAGGACCCTAGAGAGGTCCTCTAGATTAGAAGCCCACTGGGAAATCAAGATGGGATTTCTCTCTTAAGAGTCATTTTACTTTTGTTTTGCAGCGCAGCCAAAAAGAATGAAGAGAAAAAGAGAAAGTAATTATGCTAATTAGCCAAAGGTAACTTGCAGGAGGAGTCACAAAAAGTCAAGATGGTGGCTCTGAGTATGATCCTGGCATTTTAAATCGCCCCCTCCCCTATTGCGGACACCCTGCTACTTACCAAAGCCTTTTAATCTCATTATTATTCCATTTTGCATTATAGTTTATCAATGCAAAGAACTGCTTTTTTATTTGCAAAGCCAACAGTTATTTATTTATTTTTTTAAAAAAAACACCCCTCTAGTTGTATGAAAATTTACAGAACAGGTGCTATGGGTAGAGATGGTGGCAGTCTTGAAATTCCCAAAGTGTTATCGTAAAGATGATGATAATAATAATAATAATAATAATAATAATAATAATAATAATAATAATGATGATGATGATGATGATGATGATGATGATGATGATGATGATGATGATGATGATGATGATGATGATGATGATAATAATAATAATAATAATAATAATAATAATAATAATAATAATAATAATAATAATAATAATAATAATAATAATAATAATAATAATAATAATAATAATAATAATAATAATAGGTCATCTATTAGAGGTCATCTAGTCCAACCAATTCTGTATTAGCCAGGACCAGAATCCGAAAGGATAAAAGTTCAGGCAATCAAGAGGATTCTATGAGCTATCAAACAGACTGACCCATGAGGTCAATTTCCCTGGAGGCTGATTCAAGTGGCTCTAGTCTACTATTTCTCAACCTTGACCACTTTCAGATGTGTGCTCTTCAATTCCCAGAATTCCCCAGCCAGCACAGTGATTAGATTCTGAGTACATTCTGCATTCAGGAGGGGGCTGGACTAGATGACCTTTCAGGGACCTTGCACCTATGATTCTAGAGCAGGGCTCAATTTAACAAAGGCAATGAGCTCTTTCTTCTGAAGCTTCACTTTTGTGTAAATACGGCTTGCATGAGAAGACATATAGCACCTAATTTGCAGTTGCTAGACTCAAATTATCACCACTTTGCAAGCTGTTGATTTAACAAACTCCTCCACAGTTTTTTTCCTCTCCCCCAGCCCTTTGTGCACATGAGAGATCTCTCAGTGTGATTTTGTCTGTATTCTCCTCCTAAATAGGGAATTAAAATCCTTCAGCTTAACGTCTCTTGAAACTTACACCCTTCCATCCTTTTTCAAAGCAAAAAGATCCAATATAATTTCAACAAGGTGTGTTACCTGTGCTCTCTTCCTTTCACTACCTGTACAGCCATTTCAAGCTTAGGGTAATTATAATTTTTAATTATCACAAATTAAGCATGGAGATCCTTAATGTATGGCTCATTATTCTGTAATCAAATAAAAGGGAATAAAGACGATAATAAAAATGAACAGCTAACCATGCCTGTGACTAGGATTGTTCAAAGGTCTATAGAGGCCGTGGTTAAACAGAAGAAATTATGATCATCAAAGACCTTAAAAATCCATCTTCAGGCCTTTAGACACTTCTCCCCTTTCCATTTCCAGTGCCATAGTCAGAGGGAAAAGAATAGCAATAATAAAATTATAACAGCAACTTACTCAGGGCAGTATGTTTATAGCAGAGCATTACTGATTTCCTTTATATTCCTTCTTTCAGTTAGAACCATGAAAACTCATACCTTATTTGACTTTTAGTGAAAGGATCATGCTCAATTCTAGAGTATAGGTAAGTTGTTTTTTTCCCCTCACAAATTCGTTTTGGCTGGGTTTGACTGACACATTTAACCAGATCAGCAAATATCCTAGCAGCTTTATTCACACAATACGTTAAGTAGTGTGATTTAAAGCTGGAGTAGTTTTGTGCAGAGCCTAGACTACAGGTAGTATCTGACTTAGGATCACAATTGAGACCAGAATTTCTGTTGCTAAGTAATGGGTCACACTTGATTTTACAATTTATTTGCCATGGTTGTTAAGCGAATCAGTGCAACTGTTAAGTGAATCACGTGTTCATTAAGCAGATCCAGCTTCCCCAATTAACTTTGTCAGGAGCCAGCTGGGAAATGGGGATGATATGACCCCACGATGTGCAATAATCATAAATACATGCCAGTTGCCAAACATCTAAATTTTGATCACACAACTGTGGAGCTGCTGCAATGGTTATAAGTGCAAATACTGGTTGTAAGTCACTTTTTAAAGTGCTATTGTAACTTCAAATAGTTGCTAAATTAATGGTTGTAAGTTAAGGACTATCTGTAGTTAATTAGTTAAAAGTTTGAATGCATTTGTCTTAATACTGGAAATAGATTAATACCTATACATAAACGAACTCGTAGAACCAAGGTAGGCTATTTGAGGCGATTAATTCAGAGGTTAAGGGATGGGGCTATTTACTTAGAGACACAGAAAACTCAGTTGCTTCCTTTATTCTCCCTGTTTTAATATAAAGCAATAATATAATCAGTATTTTAATAGTAATACACTTTTTTAATTGTAAGGCACCCAGTCATGAAACGAGCAGCCATAGAAAATGAATGAATGAATGAATGAATGAATCAGAATCTTATTTGGCCTGTAAAGCAGAGGGTTTAGCTCAGTGACAGACTAACACTTCCCTGTTCCTTATTGTCCTTTTTCAGTTACTTCTTCATTCAAAAGGTTGGGGACCAGAATCTTCTTTAACATTCAAGAGGAACCACAGCTCAATAATAGAGCAACAGTGGCCCATTTAAATCAGTCCTTCAATTAGAACAGTGAGGACTGGAATCTTACATGATATTTTGGAGAGTATGTGCTAAGCCTGCAAAAAGCTCTCAGACAAATGACCCCAAAATACGATGCGAAAATTCTCTCATTCATAAAGAGAGATGTTAGCCAAGAACATCAATAACAAAAAGGAAAAAAAAAAGATTCTCCCACAGATTCGTTCATTATCTACATTAAGTGTGGAATGGTGCAGTCATTAGCTTCATACTTCCCAAGTGTGAAAAAAGGAAAAAGCAAAGCAAACTGCAATGGAAACAAATTATACACTTCCAGACTGGACTCAAAAGTGCTTTCTTTTTTTTTCTTCAAAAGGCAACTGGGTCTGTTTTTTCCATGAGGAAGAAGGAGAAAATGTTTCGCTTCTCATCCAAGAAGATTCATCAGTTCTGATGGTGGGGTGGGTGGGTGGGAATGGAAGAACAGGTACTGACAGTAGAGACCGGATGTGGAGGGGGGGATGGAAGGATAGGTTCTGATAGGATGGGTGGGGGGAATGGAAGGACTGTACAGGTAGTCCTTGACTTACAACAGTTCGTTTAAAGTTACAACGGCACTGAAAAAAGTGACTTGTGAATCACTGCAGTTGTTAAGTCAGTAACATGGTTGTTAAGTTTATCTGGTTTCCCCGCTGACTTTGCTTGTCAGAAGGTCGCAAAAGCTAATCCGATGACCCCAGGACATTGCAACTGTTATAAAGAGGAACCAGTTGCCAAGCATCCAAATTTTGATGACATGACCACGGAAATGTTGCAATGGTCGTAAGAGTGAAAAAGCCCCTTTTTTCAGTGCTGTTGTAACTTTAAATGGTTACTAAATGAGCAACTAATTGAGCACCCTCAGAGTCACATGAGCAAAATTCAGATGCTTGGCAACTGACTCATATTTATGACAGTTGTAGTGTCCCACAATCCTGTGATTCCCCCTTTGCCACCTCCTGACAAGCAAAGACAATGGGGAAGCCGGATTCACTTAACAGCCGTGTTAATAACTTAACAACTGCAGTGATTCACTTAACAAATGTGGCAAGAAAAGTCATAAAATGGGACAAAACTCACTTAGCAAATTTCTCACTTAGCAACATAAATTTTTGGGCTCAGTGGTGGTCGTAAGTCGAGGACTACCTGTATTTCTTTGCAATCATCTGGTCGTGAGCACTCTCGGAGAGTGCAAAGAAACACAACCCCTTCCCTCCCTCCCCCCCATCAGAATCTGTCCTTCCACCCCCTCACTATCCAGTCACAATTCTCAGTACCTGTCCTTCCATACACACATACACACACACATACACACACGCCATCAGAACTGATGAACCTTCTTGGGTGAGCAGCGAAACGTTTTGAAGAAAAAAGCACCTCTGAGGCAACTATGACCTGGATGACTGAAAACCTCCACAGACACTTCCAGACTGAACCTGTCATCCAAATCTCAGACATGGTCTTCCTTGCGCATGATTCTCACAAAAATAATACAAATGAACGTTGCGAAATATAAATAGACTTGGGGGGTGGGCAGAGGGAACATAAGACAGCGGCGACAGGTGGGCTCAGCGGCTGTGTTTTCTCAGTTTTCTGATGCTGCTGTTTAAAACTCACAACTCTTGCACAGCTTGTTAATTTCTCCTGCTGATCCTGAGCCCTCTTCCGCCCCGTGAAGAAAGCAACAACACAACGGTTCAACTTCCAAACACTCAGCTCTCCCCCCCCACACACACACACACACATTCGCACAGTCATAAACATCCCACAGGGGAAAGCAAGTGAGGTCCGTATTTAGAGAGAAAGAGCTTTATTTTTAGATGGTGGTGACTGTATAAATTAAAGCCTGGTTTATAAATGAAGTAAACATTGAGATGATGGTCCACAAAGAAGCCTTATGGTCTACAGGGCCGGTTTGCTTTTAAAGAGACGAGGCACATGCTGCAAAACTGGATGATGGTTATCAAACCATGACATAAGGTCATTAGGCGGAAGTCACTAGAGACTGTGAGCTCAAGAGGCTTTAGGACATGGCTGTCAAACTCAATTGCGTCACGTGACGTATCGTGACGTATCACAAGAGTTTCTTGCCTTTGCTGAGCCAGGGTGGGTGTGGCCTGCGTGTGACAGAGCCGGCCCACGGGCCGCCAGTTTGACACCCCTGCTCTAGGATAAGAGGTAGGAGACCTCGAACCTCTCACCCCACAGACTCATCCATACTCTACAGAAGTTAAGACGGCAGTAAAATTTATGCCTTTTTTTCATATGAAGGGCTATCGGGGAAACCCAGCCAATATTAAGTGGAAACAGCCCCCAAAGTGGGTGGATTGTAGGATTGTATACTTGTCTTATACGCCTGCTATCTCTCTGCACTTCCCTTCTTTCACTGCCATTTATGCAAGGCTCACGCAATTAAGCCACAGGTATATGAAATTAAGCTAACAGGCACACCCCGGATTTATGCAAATCCATTTAGTCGTAGCAGTTGGGAACAGATCTTAACCATTATTTTTAACCCAAACTCCTTACCCAAATGAAAACAACAGAAGACGCCTGAGAAAAGTATAACACAAGAGATCACAAACAACATGTCAGTGGCATCTGTTATTTCACTTTAGTGCAGTCACCTAAATAATTCACAGTTATGCCAAGAATGTTAACAACAAACATTTGCAGACTTTATAAACGTTTACACTGCAGTATATAATATATATTCCAATTGTTACTGGATTCTGGGATGGTTGAAAACTTTTGAGTGATCAAGGATCACTTTTAATGTTGATGGGGACAGGAGGCGCTGAGGACATAAAAGGTGGAAGGAATCAGGTCACCTATGTGGGTGGACCTGAGCTTGGGGATTATTGGGTCCTTCAATTGATGTGCCATCAATTAGGACAATTGTCATCTGTCTCCTATTTATACTATGCCAGGCCTTAAAAACCAAGAAATACATATAGAATTAGTTCTAAAAAGTTTCCTTTATTGTTCTTGCCAAACTGAAACAACTATTTGTATCATTAAAGATATACTGTGAGAATTTCTAGGGAGGAACCATCTTAACTCCTTCTTCTCAAACCAAACTATCTAAACTTTGCTATCTCTTGGTCCTTTGGAATGCAGCCCCTCCCTCCTGGGAATCCAGACTACATTCCACCACATCATGTCATTTTGCAGAAATTTTGCTTAGAGTTCTAATGCAATATAGGTAGTCCTCAACAATTTGTTTAGTGACCGAAGTTACAAAGACACTGAAAAAAGTGACTTACGACCATTTTCACACTTACGACCATTGCAGCATCTCCAGAGTCATGTGATCAAAATTTGGATATTTGGCAACTAGTTCATATTTATAATGGTTGCTCACACAACATCTCTGATTAACAGTAAGTGGTGCTGTCATTTTGACATCCTTGGATAAACTGATACTGAATAGGGTCATGTGATCCCCTTTTGAGACCTTCTGACAAACAAAGTCAACGGAGAAGCTAGATTCACTTAACAACCATGTTATTCGCTTAACAACTGCAGTGATTCACTTAACAATTGTGGCAAGAAAGGTTGTAAAATGGAGCAAAACTCACTTAACAACTGTTTCACTTAGCAACAGAATTTTTGGGCTCAATTGTGATTGTAAGTCGAGGGTTATCTGTACAATGGCCACAAATGTCACAGGAAGCAGGGAAGACCTTGAAGGTCAGGAGGGAGAGCCACGAACAAGATCAGATAAAAGAATTCTGAGTCTGGCCCAGAATTGCAACCTGAACAAAATAAAGGGATGAAGGGGGGAAACATGTACATATTTGCAAGATTCTGTTACTCTAGCCTCATAATTAAAATAATATTAACTTTGGTTTCCTAATTTGGTCTACCTCAAAGAGCTGATATCAAGTTAACCATCCCTGCTGAATGTAAGAGGGTTTATTGTGGGGACCTGCAGAAAGGAAAAGCAGGCCCAGGATCTGCAGGGACCCCGTGGGGTGGAATGGAGAGGAGATGGGGGGGCACTGCAGCATCACTGCAGTCATTAGGGTGAATGACTGTGGGGCAATGCAGCAGACATAATTTCGAAAGAAGGTTATAAGTAGCTCTTGGGGGGGAGATCTGTCATAATTTCGAATGGTTGCTAAGTGATTGTCATAAGCTGAGGACTACCTGTAGGTTTGCGACTTACTTAATGACTGCATTGCTTAGCAAAGGAAGTTGCAGTCCCAATTATCATAAGTCATGCATTTCCTGTAGTGCCTGTTAAGCATTAACCTCTTCCATTGCTAGGACAATTAGCATTAGATCAGACCTTTGGCTGTCCCTGTCTGACCCACATGAAGTCAAATGGAGATTAAAAATCAAATTGTCAAGAATGAATCTTTGGCAGCTGCGTGCCTCTTCATTTCTTCTTGCCATTAGAGTTGGGGGGGGGCGGGGGAGGGTGTTGCTTTAAAGGTGTTTAGATGGAGAAATGAAACTTTGTTGATTCTGCTGAATACTGTGAGAGCCTGAGCCATTTCCAAGGACACTGAAGCAGGTGTGGAAGAAAAGCAGACAGTTCCCATAACAAAGGGAAATTGTTTACAGTGGCTAGGTGAAAGGGCAGGGGCTTGGACAATGAGACTGTTATTTAATTCTTTGATCTGGTGTCTGGGAACCTCAGAGTGAATTTTGCTTCGACAGTACTATGCCGTGTATTCAACCAACAGTAAGAATTTCAGAATCGGAATGAGCCTGGTGATTCATTTGGATTCTCGAGCTGGATGTTGACACAAATGTAAATAAGCGCACTGCAGTGGGCAGGAGAAGAAGCTGAGTCAGGTCTGCTCTATGCAGTCATCATGTGCTCCTTGAGTTGGCTGGTGGCTGTCTGAGGGTGAGAAGAGAAAGCTTTTCTGAGTCTACATAGTGTTTGCCGCTTGCTGGCAGCAGCCTGAAGAGTTGGGGTGATGATGTTTGAGGGCATCAAATCAAGTTACATTGTTCGGCCCTCTACAACAGGGCTTTTCAACCTTTTCACCGATTGTACCACTTTTAGGATATGGCAATATTCGAGTACCACCTAGCAAGGTGTCAAAAACTTGGTGACAAAAAAAAAAACCTGTTCAAAGTTGCAATTGCACTGAAATGACTTATGACCATTTTCACACTTATGACCATTGCAGCAACAGGGTCATGTGATTTATATTTGGATGCTTGGCAACTGATTCATATTTATGATGGTCACAGTGTCCCAGGGTCATGTGATCCCCTTCTGCAACCTTTTGACAAGCAAAGTCAATGGCAGAGCTGCTGGTGGCCAACTGCTAAGGCGGGACTTCCTTCCCTCCCTCCCTTTCCTGCCTCCCTTTTTCTCATTCCCATCTCCTTCTGAAGGAAGAATTTAAACCCCCCCCCATATTTTCCCTCTTCCATATATTGATCAAACAAGGAAAGGCCTCCAGAGACAGAAAAGACAAGCTGCTGAGTGAACTAGCTTAAAAAGGCACTTCCCCTTTAAGAATTAGCTACTAGCTAGAAAGGAAAGGAAGGAGCCCAGCCGGCACTTAAGGAAGAAAAAAAAATGTAAGTACAGCCTCCCCAAATGGCTCCATTCATAAGTAAAATCTGCAGCTCCAGAGGACTCTCTCACTGTAAGTCTTTGCCTGTGCTGGCTCTTTCCCTTCCCCACTACACTTGGCTAGGCAGGGCTGCGTACCACCTGCCACTCATTAATGTACCACAAGTGGTACCCATACCACAGGTTGAAAAGCCCTGCTCTACAACAATTCCAGTTTCTCATGTGGCCCCTTGGGAAAATAAATTGCCCAGCCTTGCATTAGATAGGTCTTCCCCACTCCTACTGAACTGAAAAGTATGGTTTGGCCCCAGAGTATGTTCTCTGCTGGTGAGCCATGAACTTTTATCCCGAGTGCTAAGAGCTACACTGAGCTGCCCGCAGTGTTGGCAGGACCAGCAGAGAAGTGCATCATCCAATTAGCACGGGAGAAAGAGGCAACTTAAGGCTTTTGTCTGGCCCGATTAAAGAAGCTGCAGACTGCAAAAGTGAACAATGCTCTCTAAGCGACATTAGTTTTGCCAGCAAAACTGCTCTGGTAGGCAGAAAGTCTACTACGAAGATGACCCCAGCATTCTGTCGATGTGGAAGTGAAGTTGCAACATTGTCTATGGCTTGTGCCAACCCCAGGCCCTGGAGAAAAGCCATTGAGTCTGCAAACCATCTTGAAAGGCTGGGAATCACTTTGCATCTTCCTTAATTCAAGTTTTGAAAAGAGGTCCTGGCTTTGATGTGCAAATGTGCTTCAGTGGGGTGATTCATTGGAAGTTGTGTGTAGTCAAAGCACCCCTCTGAGGCTTTGCACGGCTCTAGAACAGAGATAGTATAAAAGGAAATTGCCCAGAAATGTACGGATGAAAGAATGGATAGGAAATAACCAAAGCGAAATCAGAACAAGCGGACGATTGCTCTACAGGTTTAAAGTAGAATTCAGGATGAAATGCCTTCAGTCTGCATTTTTACTCCCTACACACAAACTGAAGAACAGTTATAATTTCCAATTCCCAAGATTCCAACTTTTACAACACGCCTTTAATATTACAAAATAGAGATATGTACAAATGCAAACGGAAATCGTGCACAAATGCCTAAGCTCAAAAATAATGAACCAAAGAACAATATAGCAGGAATTGGCTTGTGAAGAGAAACATACAGGAGGGGAAAGCATTTAGTAAAATAGGTACGAATTTTTGTTTCAAGTTTGGGGAGAACAAAACCTAAAAAAAAAAAAGATGCAACTTGTGTAAGGTTGGAGAAAAGGAAAACTAAATATCATCCAACCTTGTAAAATTATTTAATGACGCTATCTTTAAAATTAGATGCACTGTATATTTGTTAGTTTGCTAAAAGTATAAATTTCCTTCATGAACTCCAGATGATATACAGAGGTCCAGTTTTCATTAATAACAATCCTGGCAGATAAATTGGGCAGAGAGAGAGAGTGAATAGCCCACAACCAAGTAGTAAGATTCTAGGGCCAAGAGAAGATTTGAACCTAGGTCTTTCCAGTTCTAGTCCAGCACCTTATTCTTTGTGTGTGCGCGCGACTCTCTAGATTGCCTTGTTCTTTGTGTGTACAACTACCTGGACAAGCCCCTGAAGTTTTCTTGGCAAGGTTTTTCAAAAGTGGTTTGTCTTCCTTCCCAGGGATGTGTGTGTGTGTGTGAGAGAGAGAAGGAAGAAGAGAGAGAGGGAGGGAGGGAGAGGGAAAGGGGGGAGAGGGGGAGAGAGAGAGGGAGGGAGAGAGGGAGGAAGAGAGGGAGAAAGAGAGAGAAGGAGAGGGAGACTCTGAACCAAGGTCCCTCAATGACCTTATTCCTAAATCAAGACTAGAACTCACAGTTTCCCAGTTTCTATCCTGGTACGTTCAGCACTATGCCAAACTGCCTCTTTTGTATCCGTTACTTTACCCATGACACCATTTTTCTATTTTTAGTGCTTGTCTAGTGAACATTTAACTAGGATGCCAGAAATACCTTTAAGTCTTCTTCTCAAGCTCTATGTTTACATCAGCTGTAACGTTTTCCTGCAAGAGGGATTAATTTGTCTCATCGTCCTTCTCCCACATTCATTTTTAATATCATTTTTCCATCCCTATAGTGAATAAAACTCTTAAGAAAATTCTGATCCAACTGATCCAGGTAGTCCTCAACTTACAACCACAATTGAGCCCAAAAATTATGTTGCTAAGTGAGAAATTTGTTAAGTGAGTTTTGGGCCAGTTTACAACTTTTCTTGCCACGTTTGTTAAGTGTATCACTGCAGTTGTTAAATTAGTAACGCGGTTGTTAAGAGAATCTGATTTCCCCATTCACTTTGCCTGTCAGAAGGTCACAAAAGATGATCACATGACCCCGGGACACTGCAACTGTCATAAATGTGAGTCAATTGTCAAGCATCCGAATGTAAATCATATGATCATGAGGATGCTGCAATGGTCATAAGTGTGAAAAATGGTCCTAAGTCACTTTTTTCAGTGCTGCTGTAACTTCGAACAGTCACTAAGCGAACTGTTGTATGTTGAAGACTACCTTTACTATTAGAGTTGTACTTCATAGGTTTAAGCTCTCCTGTTTCAATTCTATATATACACACTATCTGGATGTACTGTAGAGTAGATCACTGTTTCTCAATCTCAGCAGCTTTAAGATGCGTGGACTTCAACTCCTAGAATTCCCCAACCAGAAAGCTGGTCCACACGAGTCCACGTATCTTAAAACTTCTGTGGTTGATAAACACAGGTGTAGCCCATTCAAAGGTGCTGAGCAAGCAAAGCACCCCTCCTCAAAGTGCCACTGCTGTATATACGCATAGAAAACACTTTTATGACAGAGAAGTGGACACTGGAAACGGTCTGGAGATAACCAGAGGTAGCTACCTCACGTCCTCGAGGGGATTCCATTTTGTGATGCCTTTGGGGTTTTGCTGGTGCCAACACATTTCATGCAATGCTGCTTTGAATCTCTTGAGTATTCCTAGGTCACAGTCAGGAGAGGCTGCCGTTCTCTTTTTTAGACATATCAAACATAAGTGTCAGGCGCAAGAAATCAGGATCCAAGGTTTTTCACATGGGTACAAGCTTATTCCATGCTACTTCTAAACAAGAATCTGAACTACTAATGGTCAAGGCAAATTGGTGGTAGATAAGAGTCAATGGAATTCAAGGAGGGCTAGACTTAGATGTCTTGATGATGTACTTGACCCCTCCCTCGGTCAGCTCAGCCTGGTCAGCTCCTACAATAAGACCCTTACAAGCAAGGATTGGAGTGGAGCCACCTAAGTTGAACCATCCCTGGACTTTTCCTCCTCTTGGCCCCAGCTTCCCTCTCTCTTTAGAACAAGATCACATGGCCTCTTGCCCAACCCCTCCATCACCATTCACTTTTATCCCCATGTTCGCAGTTGCTTTGTACATGCCACAGAGAATATCTCCTGCGTATTGATGTTCCTTACACCTCTGCTCCGTGATCTGCGCTAGCTGCCAATCTACTTCCAGCAGGCGCTGTTTTTGACCTTTAAAGCGTACATAGCACGGGACCAGGTTATTTGAGGAACCACCTCTTCTCAATTATATCTACCCATCCCATCAAGTCCAGGAGAAGGGATATGCTGCAGGTCCCATCTGCTAAGGAATTCCATCTGGTGGGACCCAGAAGATGTGGCTTTTCTGCTACACCACCTGCTTTCTGGAATATCATACCCCCCCACCCACCCCCAAGTGAGGTTGATCCCATCCCTATTCACCTTTTAGAAAGCCCTAAAATGTGTTTGTTTCCTGCAACTTTCAGAAGCCAGCAAGATGGTTGTATTGTGCTTAGGTGGCTATTATTCTCCTGCCATCTTGCTTTTTATTTGTATTACGGTTACTAAGAGTTTTAATGCCTGTGATATTCTTTCAGTTGTTGTTGTACGCCATCCAGAATTACGTTCAGTGACATGGACGGTCATATAAATACATAAATATGCTAGATTTTTGACGTCTTGAACCATTGCCGGCTCCAGGGGTATCTGAAGGAGAGTGTCACAAACTCAAGATGTCGACACAACCAGCCGACATATGTAAAAAAAAAAATGTTGCTTGGATTGCGTGGTTTTGGCTGTCATCTTGATTTTGTGACACCCTCCTTCAGACACCCCTAACCAGCACCCTTCCACTGTCTCTTTTTAGTGTGTTCTGCTTCTAGGAAAAAACATTCCCTTTCCAGTAAGGTCTAACATCTGTTCTTTTTCCTTTTCCTCCTCTTCTTTTATTTGAAAGCCAATTGTTATTTTAAGAAGTGCTCTGAATGAAGACGTGTGTCTACAAAAACATAATTAGGCAAGCTTTTAAGATGTAACGCAGTTAAAGTACATTTCCCATTAGGTGAATGAGCATCCATCACGGTTGCTATCCATACGAAGAAGATTGCAGCTAATTTCACCAGAGATGCACAAGTCTGTTCTGGACATCATCACTTAATGGTTGTTCATGTCCTTTTTCCCCCTTTCTTCTTTCCCCGGGCTCCATCCCATAGCTGGCCCACGTCCAGGTTTCTCTCCACCCTGCACCAATGGAACCCAGGTCCCCTCTGGATAGCATATATCTCCACGCAAGTCTGTCCCCTGATTGCTTCACTCATCTAATTGCTGCCAAAACAATGTAATAAGAAGCCCGCTGCTTATTTCAGCTTGACATGTTTAACAGATTATTCAGTATCAGTTTATCCAAGGATGTCAAAATGACAGCACCGCTTACTGTTAATCAGAGATGTTGTGTGAGCAAGCTTTATGTATGTGTGTGTGTGTGGGGGGGGGGAAGCCAGGGCCCAAAGCAGCAGAATGATCAGAGACACCAGAAGCCATCAATATGTTTTGATCTTGGTGTCAGATATATTTGCTTCCTTGTTAATGGTCTCCCTTTGTGCCTGATTGTCACTAAGTAGTATTGTCATCTGGGCAGATCGGAGCCTCTCCTGACTGTTACGCATTTTTCACAAGAGATTTTCTTCAAGTATCCTGCCATAAGCAAATAATACATATTTCACACTGTGAGAAGCATAAATCATTTAGGTTCCACTTGGGCATTTTTACAACGCTGAAAAGTTATTCTATTTTTTTTTTGTCTTCACATGTTACGTGAAGAATTCTTAATTCACTTTGTCTTCATTCAGAACCAATGAACTCATCTGATGAACAGGTCTGGTTGGTTTTCATAACATCATATTTTCTATTCATTGCATTATCCTTTGTGTGTGTTCTTTTTTTGGACAGGATCATCTCTGTGATTAATCCAGAAAGTATGGAATAAAGCACAGAAGAAGCATCCAGGGAAACAAACAAGTTGATGAAATAATAAGGGAAACATTTTTCAAAGTTGTTCCTTTCTGTACAAAAATTAAAATGTATTGGGTGAAAGTGAAAACTCCGTGGATCACAGATGAACACCAGGGTTGGTTGACCTTGGTTATTACAGGTGCTCCTCGACTTATGATCACAATGGAGCCCAAAATTTATGTTGTTAAGCGAGACATTTATTGAGTTTTGCCCCATTTTACGATCTTTCTTGTTGTTAAGTGAATCACTACAGTTGATAAATTAGTAACATGGGTTGTTAAGTGAATCTGGCTTCCCCATTGACTTTGCTTGTCAGAAGGTCGCAAAAGGTGATCACATGACCGTGGGACATTGCAACGGTCATAAATATGAACCAGTTGCCAAGCAACCGAATATTGATCACCTGACCACGGGGCTGCTACAAAGGTCGTAAGTGTGAAAAATGGTCCTAAGTCACTTTTTCCAGTGCCATTGTAACTTTGAACGGTCACTAAATAAGCTGTTGTAAGTCAACTTATGACAATTGGGACCAGAAGTTGGGCTCTAAGCTATGCCATCATTAACCGAGTCATCATATGACCAGACCCAATTTTCCCTGCGGTCATTAAGTGAATCATGTGGTCATTAAACAAATCTAGTTTCTGGTTTCCCAACTGACTTTGCTTGTTGGAAGCCAGCTCAGAAGGGAACAAATTGCAATCATATGGCCATAAGATGATGCAACCATTGTAATTATGAGCCGGTTACTGAGTTTTCATGATACCATTTATATTTCTATCATTATTACCACTGATAACATATTACTGATATTATTCTCATAAAAACAATAGCTGGATCAACACATTTTGGAGGAAAAAATGGAATTTTGGGGGAGCTAAGATGCATTTGGCTTTTCCCTTTATGGCTATTATAGTACATTGCCCTGTATCACATCCCATCTCTTCTCATTTCCTGCCAGTCCTAGAAATTTTCCTAGCCAGCTATAGGTAGTCCTTGACTTACGACCACAAAAATTTCTGTAATTTGACTTATGGCCCGAAATTTTTGTTGCTAAGGGAGACAGATGCTGAGTTTTGCCCCATTTTACGACCTTTCTTGCCACAGTTGTTAAGCGAATCACTGCAGTTGTTAAGTTAGTCACATGGTTGTTAAGTGAGTCTGGCTCCCCCATTGACTGTGATGGTCAGAAGGATGTAAAAGGGGATCACATGACCCCGGGACACGGCAACCATCACCAATACATGCCAGTTGCCCAAAGCCAGAATTTTAATCACATGGGGATGCAATGACGGTCGTAAGTATGAAAAACAGTCGTAAGGACTACCTGTGCATACCAAGGAACAAGCTTCATTCTTCAAATGTAGGCTGTCATCATCAATTTGAGTTATTAAGTCCCTGAGTGAAACAGGATTTCCTTTTCATGTATTATTACTGCAGTTTGCACCCAATCAGCTGGACAGCTAAAAATGGATTTGTTGTTTTTGACTGTCAGATCCTTCCCCAGGATTTAGGATAGTTAAAAATATCATTATAAGATAAAAAAAGGCAAATTGTCGTAATTGATAAGGGGAGATGTTATCTATTCCTTTCGAGTCCAAGTGTTTTCCCAGATCTTTTGGTACAGCTACAAGTGCATCAGCCACTATTGCTGATTGCTCTGACTTTTCCTTTCTACATTCACTTGAAGATCTTCATGGTTTCTTATTTTTAACAAGTTCGCTCTCATTGACGACTCTGTCTCCAGCTTACTACACTGTCAATTTATCCATTCTGATTTCTTGGAACTACAGTCAGGTCTGGCTTATTGTGGCTTAAAGATTTACCAAATTGTATTTGAAATTCCGCAGGATTTTAACCTCTTTGTTGTCAGCCATTTTTTTTTTTCCAGTATTGCATTTGTATTGCAATTTTTTGTTGCTGGTAAGTTGTCATTCTTGGTAAGTTTCCAGTGAATCAAAGTGATCCTCATAAGTCTGTCCATCAATAAGCTATTGAGTTAGAAACGTTATTTACAGGTATTCCTTGACTTAATGTATGACTGCAATAGAGCCTGGAATTTTGGTCGTAAGTCAAGGCACTATGAGACCAGACTCGATTTTACAAACTTTTTTTTAATGACAGCTTAAAGCGAGTCACTGTGATCATAATGTGAATCACATGGTCATTAAGTGAATCCATTCTTCAGAATGGGCTTTTTTTGCTGGAAACCAGCAAAAAAAAAGTCAGAAATCACAATCACATGACTGCAGGATGCTGCAACCAGTCATAAATGCAAGCCAGTTGCCAAGCAGCTGAAATGCAATCACGTGATCATGGGGATGAGCTTGAGGCAGCTGACTTTGAAGACGGGTTGTAAGTAGCTTTTCTGAAGTACACTGTAACTTGAAATGGTATTAGATGATTAGTTGTAAGCTGAGGACTACCTGTAAATGCCCATGTACACAAGCACACACAGGGATTTTATAGGCAAATATGAATTTAGAGAACAAAACAGGCACAAGCGTCTATGGAGATTCGCAGTCATCCAGGTCACAGTTGTCCCAAAGATGCTTTTTCACGAGGCAACTGGACTTTCTTGTTTTTCTTTGAAGACATTTTGCTTCTCATCCAAGAAGCTTCTTCAGCTCTAAACCAGCTCCATTCCCCCACCATCCAATGAGCATCTTTGGGAAAACAGACACAATTAACCCAACAATAAATCAATGCATCTGCCTGACAACAGACTATACTCTGTCTGGAGTAACAACCAGTAAGTTGGTGGTGGGAGTTGTCCAAAAAAGTCGAGATACAAATTTTGTGAGTTCAAAAAATGTATACTTTTTTATATCATAAAATTTAATATATATATATATATATATATATATATATTATACAGTCTAGAACTCTGGTTTATTTTACAAATGTTATATTGAGCAATAATTGTATAACCTCATGAATTGTTAGCGCATAAGTTTTTGTGTTGGAAATACACCTTTGTTTTCAATAAAATAAAAGGATTGCAATAAGGTTTAAGAAATAAATAAATAAAAGAAGCAAGAGCACTGTTGCATGTTTCTTTCAAAAGAGGGAAATGAATATTATTTATCTCTTATGAGCTGCATTACTGTTAAATAAATTTTCAATTGTAAAGAGGGGGAAAAGAGAAAATTCCAAACAGGAAAAGTCAAGATAGTGGTTAATGCAATGTGTGTGAGATTGACACCCATATAAAAGGGCCAAAATTTCTATGGGATAGCAATGCTCCAATATCTCAGGGGTTGCCACAAAGAAAAGAGGGTCAACCTATTCTCCAAAGCACCTGAGGGCAGGACAAGAAGCAATGGATGGAAATTAATCAAGGAGAAAACCAACCTAGAACCAAGGAGGAATTTCCTGACCATTAGAATACATCAGCGGAAAGACTTGCCTCCAGAAGTTGTGGGTGCTCCAACACTGGAGGTTTTTAAAAAGAGATTAGACAACTATTTGTCTGAAATGGCATAGGGCAGTGGTGGCGAACCTATGGCACGCGTGCCACAGGTGGCACACAGAGCCCTGTCTGTGGGCACGCGCACCATCGTCCCAGTCCTAGGCCTTCAGCTGGGTTTTATAAAACCTTTTCACTTTAGGCCTCCACTGCCGTGTGCAAAAAAAAAAAAAGGTTCAATCAATCAATTTCAACTTCTCGTGGGGAAAAAAAAAGATCTCGCAAAATTGGAATTGATTGATTGAACTTTTTAGTTCCACCCAGTCTGCCGTTACCACCGCAGCCATGCCCACCCAATGGGCCACGCCCACCCAGCACCCGATGATACATAAGTGGGTTTTGGGTTGCAGTTTGGGCACTCGGTCTCTAAAAGGTTCGCCATCACTGGCATAGGGTTTCCTGCCTGAGCAGGGGGCTGGACTAAAAGATCTCCAAGGTCCCTTCTATCTCTGTTATTCTGTTATATATTATTGACATGACCCTCTATACACAGAGAGAGAGAGACAGAGAGAGAGAGAGACAGGGAGACAGACAGAGACAGAGATAGTGGTGGTGGTAAGTAGTCCTGCTATCTTTATCCTGCATGGGAAATTATAAATTAAAAATCTTAAAAGCCAAATGGATCTGTTCTTTTTACTTTGTTCTTTTTTCTTCTCCTCTTTCTATCTATCACCAAGGACCCACAGCTAATGTTCCTCCCTTGGAATTTCTCTCCCCCTTAATTCCTGGTAAGGGGAAAGTATTTAACCCTCTAATTGCATTGAACCATGAAATCCAATATTCACCTCTCCATCATATCAACACAGCCACTGGCCTGCATTGAATCTCTTCTCTTCCTTGTGTGATGATGACAAGAGACAAGACAAGAAAGCAAGCAATTAACCTAAATCATGGCTTGGTCTTAGATCTGGAAAAGCAGAGATATTGATACAAATACAAAAAGCAGGCTAGTTAGAGCAACAGCCTTCCCTATAATGATGTATAGGTGTGAGAATTGGACACTAAGAACGGCTGATCGAAGAAGAATTGATGCCTTTGAACTGTGATACTGGTATAAATTATCACCTATATCATGGATAGCCAGAGCAACCAACAGACAGGTGCTGAATCGTATAAAACCAGACACATCACTAGAAGCCAAAATCATGGAGAGCACTTGCCTATAAAACTGCCAAGAGTCGGACATGACTGGTTAAAACTACTACTATGGTACCACTTAGATCCAAATACAGTAGGTCAATGTTTCTCAACCTTGGCAACTTTTAAGACCTGTGGATTTCAATTCCCAGCCTCCCTGGCTAGCTGGGGAATTCTGGGAGTTGAAGTCCACATGTCTTAAAGTTGCCAAGGTTGAGAAACACTGCAGTAGGTGATCAATCCAACTCGACTTGGTGAGCTATGCAGTTAAGAAGGGAGTTTGATTGTGAGAATTACCATTTCTCCATGCGGCCACTCTTCCTAATTGTTCTTCGGTTGTGGGAATGCTTCATAAAGGCTGGTAAGCTGGGTGCCATATTGGTAGATTCGAAGTGTGTTCAAAAAAGAGAAAGAACTCTCTCTGGATGTGCATTTCTCCACCAGCAGGAACACTGAGGATCCCAAAGCAGCCTCTGTTACTGCATGATGAGATTTTTCTTTTCCAAAGGCAGAAAAACAATTTTTAAAAGAATCCCTCCTGCTGGGCAGTTATTTTAAAAGGCTGGAGAACAAATGTATGGCATATAATCAGTGAAAGAAACAAGTTTCCCTTTTACTCTATTAGAGCCGTGTAGTGTGATGGATATTACACACTGTTACCTAATACTATGGGTGTGATGGACCAATAAAGTCATATATCTATTGAGCTGAATGTGAGTCCAGCAGAGAATATAAGGCTACCCCATGCAGGGATATTAAACTTTCAGAGATGAACAATTTATTTCACAACATTGTTGTCAAGGATTGCATGGGAATGTACATGTTTGGAATGTTTGCCCTTCCTTCCTTCCTTCCTTCCTTCCTTCCTTCCTTCCTTCCTTCCTTCCTTCCTTCCTTCCTTCCTTCCTTCCTTCCTTCCTTCCCTTTCCTTCCTTCCTTTCCTTTCCTTTCCTTTCCTTTCCTTCCTTCCTCCACCTCCACACACACACACACAGAAAAATGTGCAAATAAGCCAACACAACTCCTTCTCTCCCATTACACACTATGGACACATAGCCCAGTACCCATAGTGGCAATTTATCTACAGTATATGTATATGAAAATGTATATCCCAGTGGTGGCGAACCTATGGCACGGGTGCCAGAGGCGGCACTCAGAGCCCTCTCTGTGGGCACGCGTGCCGTTGCCCCAGTCCTAGGCCTTCAGTTGGGTTTTATAAAACCTTTTCGCTTTAGGCCTCTGCCGCCATGTGCAAAAAAAAAAAAAGTTCTATCAGTCAATTTCAACTTCTCGCGGAAAAAAAAAAGATCTTGCAAAGTTGGAATTGATTGATTGAACTTTTTAATCTCACCCTGTCTGCCGTTACCACCGCAGCCACGCCCACCCAATTGGCCACGCCCACCCAATTGGCCACGCCCACCCGGCACTCGACGATGCATAAGTGGGTTTTGGGTTGCAGTTTGGGCACTCAGTCTCTAAAAGGTTCGCCATCATTGGTATATCCTGTCTGTCTAGCACAGGTAGTTCTTGACTTACAAATACTATTGAGCCCAAAATTTCTGTTGCTGTGAGTAAATGAGTTTTGCCCCATTTTACGACCTTTCTTGACACAGTTGTTAAGTGAATCACCGCAGTTACTAAGTTAGGAACACGGTTGTTAAATGAATCTGGCTTCCCCACTGACTTTACTTGTCAGAAGGTCACGAAAGATGATCACATGACCCCAGGACCCTGCAGCCATCATCAATATGACTTGGTTGCCAAGCGTCTGAATTTTGATCATGTGACCATGGGGATGTTGCAACGATCGTTAAGCGTGAAAAATGGTCATAAATCACTTTTTTCAGTGTCATCACTAAACAAACTGTTGTAAGTTGAGAACTTCCTGTATATAAGCAAGATTCAAACAACAACAACAAAAACAATACAAGGCCTAACACTGTGCAAAAATCAATTTCCATCCGAGAGGGGAAAAAAAGACACGTTTTGATCCCGAGGATGGAGAAAATAATTCCTAACTGCCTGCCAAATCTGAGCTAGGGTCATGCAATATTCCCCAGAAATTGCTCAAGAATTCCATAAGGTCATCAGGGGGTAGGGATGGGGGGGGAGGTTATTGTTGTTATGGTTAGTCAGATGTTTAGGCTGGATTTGGTATTTTTTTAGCCACATATCAAGTCTTTCCCAAAGACCTGAGAAATTCTGGGCAAAAGTAATCTGGCACCTTTTACAACTATCTTCACGGAATGGGAAAGAAATGATCATAGATTTGGGCCGGCGGAGGAGAGGAGAGTTTTCGTAAAATTTTAACGCACGAGTGAAGGTTCTTGTATTGATGTCAGTCACCGAATGGCAAAAAGGTGTGTGAGTTTGCCCTATCTTTCATTGTACCGGAGTTATCAGTCTCTCTCCAGTGATCTGCGACCTCCCTGGTTTCTATTAAATTGCTAAGAAGCTTTTGAAAAGTGCCAAAAGAGGCAGATTTCAGAACGAAGGAAAGATAGGAAATATCAACAACAAAAATCAGAAATGTCCATAAGGTTGTCAATAAGGGGTAGGGATGGGGGAATTATTACTGTTGTTAGGGTTAGGGTTACTGTTGTTAGTCAGATGTTTAGACTGGATTTGGTATTTTTTAGCTACATATCGAGTCCTTCCCAGAGACCTGAGATAGGCAGATATGGATGTTTGATAGCATTAAAGGTATCGCTGTGGGATGTCAGCTGTTCTGCGTGAAGCTGCCTTTTGAAATTGACCAGTGATTGATTTTGTTATCTGCTTTGCTTGTTGCTTTTTATGTACTGGCTATGCAATACTTGGCCTTGCCGTCTCTGTGGTCTTTTTGGCAGGCCAGTTTGGTCTCTTTGGTGTTCAGTAAGACTTCATGGTACACTAGCTTCCATGTATCTTCTTCACCGACCGTCCTTCAGCTAATCTTCCAATGCCCTTTTTTCTTCTTCAACTGTCTGGTGTACTTGCAACATTTTACACCCACCTATTTTCCTTGTTATGTAGAATTTGTCGATGTGGCTGCAAGGATGAAGGGCATGATTCATTGTTATTATTTTGCCAGTCTTCCTATCCAGAGCTTTTAGTTGAGTACAGTTCACGATTCCAACTGTGTATCTAATAACAGGAATTGCTCAGGTGTTAATTGTCTTAATGGCATTTCCTCCACTGAGTTTGGACTGTCGTGGTGTATTCACTTACAATCTTCTTGACTCAGAGACGAGCAACAAAGATGATTAGGAAACTGAAGGCTAAAACATATGAAGAATGGTTGCTGAATTGGGTATGTCTAGTTTAATGAAAAGAAAGACTAGGGGTGATATGATAGCAGTCTTCCAATATCTGAGAGGCTGCCACAAAGAAGAGGGAGTCAAGCTACTCTCCAAAGCACCTGAAGGCAGGACAAGAAGCAATGGATGGAAACTAATTAAGGAGAGAAGCAACCTAGAACTAAGGAGAAATTTCCTTAGAATTTCCACAATTAATCACTGCTTCCAGAAGTTGTGGATGATCCAACACTGGAGGATTTTAAGAAGAGACTGGACAACTATTTGTCTGAAATGGTATAAGATTTGGTGCTTGAGCAGGGGGTTGGACTAGAAGACCTCCAAGATCCCTTCCAATTCTGTTATTCTGATTTCAGAGTGCTTGATGTTGTCAGCTTAAAGAATGCCCAGGTATTTGTAATAACCGTCATCCAGTCTTTTGATGTTATTTCCATAGGGCATCTTGAATCTTTCATTTTAACATCATCATCATCATCATCATCATCATCATCATCTACAGCTGCCAGTTCTTTACCTGATCTTGGCCTTTATTCTCATTGAGTTCTTTCCAAGAACCCAGGATGCTATAATGTATTTTCATTTTATTATTCTATTTTTATCCCACCTTTTTGCAGATAACTCAAGGAGGTGAACATAGCTAATACTCCTGCCTCGTATTTTCCAACAACAATCCTGTGAGGTGGGTTGGGCTCAGAGAGAGAGAAAGTGGCCCAAAGTCACCCAGCCGACTTTCATGCTTACGAGAGTCCTTGAACCCAGTCTCCTGGTTACTATATCAGCATCTTTCACTACTAGAGCTTTGCGTATTCATGCCATTATATCTGCCCTCTTTTTTACACTCACATTGCAAGACTGCATTACCCACAGAGCTGGCAGCACAACAGGACAAAGCTGCTTTTATTGCTTTGATGAAAGCAGCTGATTCTGCAGCCACTGCCATCTTCCCTGCAATCTTACAACAATGGAAGCTTTCAACATAAATTGAAAAGTCATTTCCTAGCACCCTGCCCGCAAAGTAGGAAAACAGAAGCCTCTTTCACAAGACAACATTTTTTAATAACTGATTTCAGAGCGGATTTTTTTTCTGAAATTAACAGGGTAGAGAAATCAACTACAATGTTGAGCTAACCATTAAATTTCTCTCATTCACGATTCTGATACTGGATTAGAGAGTTTTGGCATCGTTCTACTAGCAAAAGGAATTGTGATGATGAAGATGGTGATCATGTGCTATCAAGTTATTGTTGATTCTTAGCAACCACTTAGATTTTCTCCATGAGAATTTTTTTCTTCAGCTCTTCCAACAGTGAATTCCCTTAATAGCCATGTTACTAATTTAACTGCAGTGTTTCACTTAACAACTGTGGCAAAAATGGGGCAAAACTCACTTAACAATTGTTTTGCTTAGCAACAGAAATTTTGGGCTCAATTGTGCTGATAAGTCAAGGACTAACTGTAGAATAACTTGAACCTGGTCATTTCTGCCACATGTGAGAACTTTGTTCAATCATCCATTTGTTTGCTTCTTAGTGGTCCAAGGTATTCTCAGGAATCTTCTCCACCACCAAAGTTGAAAGGCATCAGTACTCTTCCTATCTTGGTTCCAAATATATAGAAAAACTACATTTTCAAGAAGATTCTCAGATGTCTCCAGAGTCAGCTGCCGGAACAACTACATTTTCAAGGTGATCAAATGTCTCCAGAGCCTTCCTCAGACAGCAGCCACAAAAAGACTACAAATGCAACTCTCTAAAACAGAGTTGACACCACAGGCCGGATGCGTCATGTCGAAACCACACCCACCCCATTGCCGGCAATGGGGGGAAAAGTCGCAATACGTTGCGACACGTCAAGTGACGTTGCGAGTTTGACACCCCTGATCTAAAAAGTCAATCCTATAGATGGAACTTCATAATCTACGTCCAGACTTTGAATGAATCATATGTACAGAGTCATTCAACAATGAGATGAGCAGCATATAAATTTAATAAATTAGTTAGTAAGTGAGTAACAGCAAGGCTTCACCTGGTCCCAGCTACCATCATGATGTTTTTACACTTAATTTCCCTTTTATACCCCTTAATTTCCTCCATCCTGGCAGGCTACAGGTAGTTCTCAACTTCATTTAGCCATAACCATCCATTTACCAACCATTTGAAGTTTAAACGGTACTGGAAAAAGTGACTTTACAACCAGTACTCAATGGTGAAAAAAGCAAGGTTCTACATTTAGGCAAGAAAAACCAAATGCACAGGTACGTATAGTATAGGGGGTACCTTGCTCAATAGCAGTAACTGTGAGAGGGACCTCGGAGTCCTAGTGGACAATCACTTAAATATGAGCCAGCAGTGTGCTGCAGCTGCCAAAAAGGCCAACACAGTGCTAGGCTGCATTAACAGAGGGATAGAATCAAGATCACATGAAGTATTAATACCACTTTACAATGCCTTGGTAAGGCCATACTTGGAATACTGCATCCAGTTTTGGTCACCACGATGTAAAAAAGATGTTGAGACTCTAGAAAGAGTACAGAGAAGAGCAACAGGGATGATAGGGGGACTGGAGGCCAAAACATATAAGGGACGGTTTCTGGAATTGGGTATGTCTAGTTTAATGAAGAGAAGGACTAGGGGTGACATGATAGCAGTATTCCAATATCTCAGGGGCTGCCACAAAGAAGAGGGAGTGAAGCTATTTTCCAAAGCGCCTGAAGACAGGACAAGAAGCAACGGATGGAAACTAATCAAGGAGAGAAGCAACCTACAACTAAGGAGAAACTTCCTGACAGTTAGAACAATTAACCAGTGGAACAACCTGCCTCCAGAAGCTGTGACTGCTACAACACTGGAAGTTTTTAAGAAGAGACTGGACAGTCATTTGTCTGAAATAGTATAGGGTTTCCTGCCTGAGCAGGGGGTTGGACTAGATGACCTCCAAGGTCCCTTCCAACTTTATTATTATTATTATTAATTATGATATATTATTATTATTATTATTATTATTATTATTATTATTATTATTATTATTATTATTATTATTATTATTATTATTATTATTATTAATTATTATTATTATTATTATTATTATTATTACTACAACCATTTGCAAACATGTGATCAAAATTTGGGTGCTTGGCAACAGTTGCAGTGTCCCGGGGTCATGTGATCGCTATCTGGGACCTTCCTAGCTGGCTTCCCACAAGGAAAGTCAATGGGGGAAGTCAGATTTGCTTAACAATTACGTTACTAACTTAAGAACCGCAAGTGACTTGCTTAACGCTTGTGATAAAAACAAGGTCGTAAAATGGAGTGTAATTCATTTTAAGAACTTGTCTTGCTTAACAATGGGATTTCTGGTCTCAATTGTGGTTGCAAGTCAAAGGCTGCCCATATAGCCTTTGAAATCATCTTGCCCCAATGAGACCTCTTTGCTAGTACAAAAGCTTTGCCAATACGTATTTGATGGTGCAAATGTGTAGGTGCAGCTACTGAAAGCTTTCAAAAGTCAGCCAGCCAGCCAAGCTTAGGTTAATTTAACCACCATCTCACCCTAGCTAAACTGCCCTGTCCCCTTTCAATTGCCTCTAAACTCCAGTGATGAAGTGACTCCCCCCTCTCTCCAGCACCACGGCAACGGATCTGTCTGATTGGTCCCTGCCCCTCCAGCACGCCGTTACCATGGGAACGCCTTCCCTCGCACAGGGTTGTTTGCAGGCAGCCGCTGCCAGACGGGATGATTGGCACTTGGGCTACCCGGTGTTACTTACCGTTGGGATTGCAGGCAGACATCGGATACTCCAGGCTCTTATTACATTGTTACACAAATCAACTGTCTTGCCACTTCACAGCACTTCAGGGGAAATTGCTGTCCAGCCTTTTGAAAAGGGCTCCGGGGTGAGGCAAGGAGGAGGGGAAACGGGAGGCTGCAGGCCTGCATCAGGATTGCACGGGTGGGGTGGTATTGTTGCAAGACCAGGGCGTGGATGTCACTTTAAAAAGGGCCTTTTTTGTTTTGGTTTTTCCGAAGAGGATTCTCCTTGGGGATGCAGAATTCCCAACAGGCCCTCTTCTGAATCCAGAAAAGTTTTAGAGGGCTTTGCCATAATAAAATTAATAGAGAATGGTGGAATCATTTTTTGACATAATGTGAATATTTTTCAAGCCAAACAGTCTCCTTGGAGGCTGAAGGCCGGGTCAAGGAACCCTCCTTTGACTCACTTTAGTTGGATGACATGAGTGTCCAAACAAGCTTCCTGCTTTTGTCACAATGTCATGCTGTCACCTTGCAAGATCTTTCCCTTGGGGGGGGGGTCATGTGTGGTATCGCAACCCATGTGCCAAAATGGTGGACTTTGTGTTGTGGAGAAATTGGTGTATTTTTTTTTTTCATTATGCTTTCCCCATGGAGACCGCTGGTCAGGGGTGTCTCCATAGGAGAAGGTTAAAAAAAAGTCTGGATAATTGCAACACATGTAAAAATAGGGTAGGGCTACAATTGCATTACAGGAAGTCCTCAACTTACAACCACTCATTTAGTGACTGTTCAAAATTACAATGGCACTGGAAAAAAGTGACTTATGCACCCTGCAGTTACAACTGTTGCAGGATCCCTACAGTCAAGTGATCAAAATTCAGGCACTTGGCAATCAGAAGGCATTTATATGCAGCATCCTGAGATCAAGTGGTCATTTTTTTGACCTTCCCAGACAGTTTTTGACAAGGAAAGCCAATGGGGGAAGCTGGATTTGCTTAACAACTGTAGTGATACACTTAACAATCGTGGCAAAAAAAATCATAAAATTGGATACAACTCACCTAACAACCATCTTGCTTAGTAGTGGAAATTCAAGTCCCAACTGTGGCCATAAATTGAGAACCACCTGTATTGCATCTGCTATCTTGATTTATGTGATTTCCCCTTAAACCTCCTACGGCTGGTTATTTTTTTTCTGAAGATCCAATTGGTTAAGGATCAGGTATTAAAGGTTAGTATTGCATCTTTGAATGAGAGAAATACTCCTCCATACTTGGTACGGTTCTATTTCAGGGGTCTTTAAACTTGGCCCTTTTATGATTTGTGGACTTCCAGAATTCCTCAGCCAGGCATGCTGGCTGAGGAATTCTGGGAGTTGAAGTCCACAAGTCATAAAAGGGCCAAGTTTGAAGACCCCTGTTCTATTTTAACCCTTAATCACTGATAGTTTCCTAATTGGGTATTCACATTAAAAAAAATCCCCCTTTCTTAAAATCCTAAAATAAGGGATGTCGATAGAAGTAGATTTGGGATTTGGGATGGCTGGACCGCAAATGATTTATCATGTTGGTGACTGTATTAATTTAAAAAGAAATTAAAGTCCAGTCTATAGTTATAAATAAAAGATCTAAGATCTAAATATAAGAAAATCCATTGCTGATTAAAAGCAACAGTTAAAGCAACTGTTTCATGGAATAAAATACATGTCCAATGAAACAATAGGTGTGTGTGTGTGTGTGTGTGTGTGCATCCAATATTTTCTTTTCTTGCTTAAATTTGCATGCTACCAAATCTATGCAGTCACACACCAGCTTACAATAGCAAGCCATCATTAAAATGTCTGCAGTAAATGTAACACCAAAACATCCACAGTAACATCATGTAACAATAACAGTTCCACAGCACACAATTATTCTGTTACTCCCCTCTGTCAAAACATAGAAGTACTCACTTCTAGGAACTATAAAGTGCCAGATGCATTTGTGGACATATATAAATTATCATGATAAACTATAATTTATGTAGTCTTTGTGCAGTCCAAAGAAAGAATGGAAGACTAAATTGAATCCAGTCCATTTTGCAGCATTTAAGAACTACTTAAAATTTCTACACATTTGAAGCCCACACCTCAAACAATCTACAATTAAAGTATGAATATTCCCTTAACAGGCTTCATATGCATGTTAAAAAAAAAAGTCTTGGCTAACTTTGCTTCTGTTTGAAAACTAAGTCGGAATCAGGCCTGTTTAGTACTGGTAGTCCTCAACTTACATCAGTTTGTTTAGTGACCATTCAAAGTTATAACGGCCCTAGAAAAAAGTGACATGACTGTTTTTCACAATTATGAAAAACGTAAAATTATGTTGCAGCATCCCCAGGTGATCAAAAATCAGATTTGGCAATTGACTCATATTTATGTCAGTTGCAATGTCCCGGGGTCACGTGATCCCCTTTTATGACCTTCTGACAGGCAAAGCCAATGGAGAAGCCAGATCCACTTAACAACAGTTTGACTAATTTAACAACTACAGTGATTAACTTAACAACTGTGGCAAGAAAGATCGTAAAACGGGGCAAACTCATTTAATAAACATTCTGCTTAGCAACAGTAATTTTGGGCTCAATTATGGTCATAAGTCGAGGACTACCTGTACCTAGGGCGGGAGACCATCAGAAACTAGAGATATACACTAGACTGAAAAGTTGAAGAACTTCCTGGGAAAAAAACCCCAAATTTTGGAAGAAAAGAAATCATGATTGGTTCTACATAACTGCCAAGAATAGAGTTTTAATATATGCTTCCTTATGTGCAATATAGTCAAATGTGGGCTTGTATTTCTTACATATGGTTTCCAAATATAAACATTTGCAGTTTTTAAGCTGGAAAATATTCTGAAAGCAGATGGAAATTATGTGACATGTGGGGTGGATTTGTAGATTTTGCCATTTTTTCTGGGTTCTGCCATGGATTTCTTTTACATCCATACTTCCAAGTCAATTTTCTTATAATCTTCCCTAACAACCGTATAGGGAAAATCAATATTATGTCATCATAGAGACTATTCCTCATATTTTTTTTAAATATGGGGATAGACTACATGTAGCTCTCAAGGTGTTAGAGTTGTTCAAGAATTTCAAGAAGAACTGTTATACCCATCAGCCTAGATCTGGTGGAAGCTGCCCCCATTCTTGATGGTACTCTGTAGAAAGGGGCAATTTCAAGTTCAACCTGCTTAATCTCAGGAGAGCCAGTGGGATGTAGTGGTTAAGGCATCAGACTAAAAACAAGGAGGCTGAGTTCTAGTCCCACTTTAGTCAGAAAACCATCTGGGTGACCTTGGACCGGTTGCTCTCTCTCAGCCCTAGGAAGGAGGCAATGGCAAACCACTTCTGAAATGTTGCCAGGAAAACTACAGGGACTTGTTCAGCCAGGAGTCAACACTAATTTGAAGATACATTATCATCTGCCTGATCTTACAGCTTTTAAACTGAGGATGCTGTGAACACTGGGCACAGAAATTCTTCTGCATTTTGTCTCCCTCAACCTATTTGAAGGCAGTGTGCTTTTGTGTATTTTTTTCCAAAAATAAAAAGAATTTCAGAGTATTTCTCAAGACAAAGTTCCTGCGCTGATTTAGCATGAAGAGGCAAAGGGATGTAAGCAAGTTGTAAATCGATTCAAGGACACGCAAGGGCTGTCAACAACATGGAACTATTAGGCATTATGTACACCTGCCCAGTGAGACTACTGAGATCCACAAACATCTCAAGAGCTTCAACAAGAACGCTGAAGAGTAACAAAGTCTGATTACCTGCAGCGCACCATGATCCTGCCCAAAAACAGGACCATCTAGAAATCAGTTGCCTAAAACATGGGCAAATTAGAAACTGGACCAGGATGTACCGTCAATTCTCCTGCAATCTCCTGCCTTTTTATGGTTTAATTAAAGCCCAAAGGAAGACATCACAAAAGAACTGCTTAGAATAGGTATTTTCAGCAGCGGTTACTTGCTAGCTTCAGAATTACAGGCAAAATGCCTTAAATAACAGCTGCCAGGATGTTACAATGGAGGAAAGTTATTGTTCTCCTGTCCATGCAAGCTTACTAAATGCTTCTGGTTACCCACCATGTGAGCAAATTCTGGACTAGATGAGCTATTGGTTTGATCCCATAAGGGTCTTCTAGCCTTTACTTCTTCAGCAGAAGCCCTGCCTCTGAAAAACTGTTGGAAAATGTCTCTTTCCTTCTCAAGCAACTCAGACAAACCATCTGCCCAAGTTGACTGCCAAGTAATATGATGGAGAATTTGAAAAGGCATTCAGGCCTAGCAGCAAATAGTTACCCAGTTGTCTGAGCTCAGAAGCTAAGCCGTGTTTGGCTTAGTTAGAACTCAGCAGAGGACCACAAGGGATTCCTGATGCTGGACTGGCACGTTGAAAAAATATCTCAGTGAGAACGCAATGCAGATCACCTCTAGGATACTGCCAAGACCTGAATGCAATCAGAAACTGAGCTTGACTCAAAGGAATCTTTACCTTTAAAGACCAACTTTGGCTGATAATATGAATGCTAATCAAGAGCCAAATCTGGTTAGTACTGTACATAGGTGGGAAACCATCGGGAAATAGTAGGGCTGATAGCTAGACTCCTGGAAGGAAAAATGCAGAGGTGCAGACACCAGAAATTGAGCTCAATGCACAAGCAACCTCCTATAAGAAGCATGGCAGCAGCTGGAGCTCTCTAGCTTGCAACAAAAGAGGAGATGAGGAAGCATGGTTGATGTATACAAGACCACAAATGGCATATTTAAGAGAAAGAGAAGCAAGCCCCTTCTTTTCTTTTCTCTCTCTCTCTCTCTCTCTCTCTCTCTCACATACACACACACACACACTAGACTGAAATGAGCTATGGAAACTGTATGTGAGGAGATTCAGAAATGGCCAAAGGAAACACTTGTTCACAAAGCACATTTGTAAACAGTAGTAGAAATGGCAACCAGTTTAAAGGCTTTAAAAAGGGATGCCAGACCAGTTCTTGAAGGATCAGGCTATCAGTGGCCACTAATATAGACAGTCCTTGACTTATGACCATAACTGGGACCAGAATTTATGTTGCTAAGCAAGGCAGTTGAGTGAATCACACCCACTTTAGATAAGATAAGATAGATAACCTTTATTGTCATTTTTATATTGTGGGCACAACGGCACACATCAAAAATGAAATTTAGTTGCCCGCTCTCATTACCTTATTTTATTCATTTGTATCCCACCTTTATTATTTTTACAAATAACTCAAGGTGACGAACATACCCAACACGCCTTCCTCCTCCAGTTCATCCCCACAAAAACAACCCTATGAAGTGGGTTGGGCTGAGACAGAGCGACTGGCCCAAACTCACCCAGCTGCCTTTCATGGCTAAGTCAGGATTTGAACTCACAGTCTCCCACATTCTAGCCTGGTGCCTTAACTATTAGATCAAACTGGCTCTCTTTATGACTTTTTTGCCACAGTTAATTATGCAGTTGCTAAGCAAATCTGGCTTCCCTCGTTGACTTTGTTTGTCTAAAGCCAGCTGGAATGGTCACAAATGGGGATCACATCACTCCAGAACACTGCAATTGTCATAAATATATGCCAGTTGCCAAGCACCAAAGTTGGATCATGTCACGAGGAGACACTGCAATGGTAGTAAGTAATTTCTTTCAGTGCCGTTGTAACTTTGAATTGTCACTAAACAAATGGTTGTAAGTCAAAGACTACCCTTATTGATGATCCACTTATCACCTTCTGAATCATAGGCAGGCAGACTTAAATAGTGGTTCCTGAGAAGCAACAGCAGAAGATGGGTTAACCGTCCAGGTCAGGACTGGGAGTTTCCCAAATGCATTTAGCTTTGGAAAAAGGCATGATCCAGCAAGACTCCTATATCCTCTATCTAGTTCAGACAGAAGACTGTGCTTTGACAATCTTTCAGAAAATACGGGTGGCCTGGTGGAGAATGTGAACAAATGTTGGCAGAAATCCTGGGATTCTCTGTGTCTTCTTAATTACTAACTGCCCTGGGACTTTGGAGATAAGACAGAGGCAACAAAAGCAGTGAAATCATATATCCTAGCTCCATTTTCTGTGATAAGATTTTGAAGCTGGAAAAATAATGAAAGAGAAAATACTCATTTTCTGCTAAATTAAATTTTTATATGTTACATTTTCCTTGTTATAAACTACCCCCCCACACACTTTTTATCTAGTTCAAACTCAAGTAGAAATCCATCCTTCCTTCCTTCCTTCCTTCCTTCCTTCCTTCCTTCCTTCCTTCCTTCCTTCCTTCCTTCCTTCCTATCGATGAACTATTTTCTATCTGGATTGAGGGGTGACAGTTTCAACGCCATAGGCACAATGTTAAAAGAGGAAAGTCATCACCTCTTAATTGAAAACAAGCAGGTTAATCCTTGTTCTAATTTAGAGCTGCAGGCAGACAAATTGGGTGGACGATGACTACAAACTTGAAGGAGAACTTCTCCAACAATTTCTCAAGGTCAGAAGTCCCCTCTTTGGTACCACCGCTGTACAGGACCCATGGAAAGAATTCCCCCTTAATGCCTTTTTCGAAGGATCCTAATTACACATTGGTCTTTTTCAGACTTCCAGGTAGAGTCATACAAATGAAGAAACAGATGACCATGCTCTACCTATCCACGCTCTTTGGAAATGCATATGCCTGTAGATGGACTTCTTTCTACATCTAAGGATTTGTAAGAGAGCTTTCCTCATAGGCTAACCAACCTAAACTTTTGGTGTCATTTCAAAATCTCATTCCAAGCAAGCAGTTTAGATACTTGGAAGAAGAGAGATCTCCTTCCCCAGCAATCTATCCATTAAAGAGGAGAAAGTTAGAGAAAAGAAGGTGGAGAGAGGGAAGGGAAGGGAGGGAGGGAGGGAGAGAGAGAGAACGATGCCAAGCAAAAGGAGATGGTTGAAACAGGAAGTAGGGTGGCCATGGCTTGTTAAGTCAACCTCTTTAATTATATAATAATAATAATAATAATAAAGTTGGAAGGGACCTTGGAGGTCATCGAGTCCAACCCCCTGCTCAGGCAGGAAACCCTATACCATTTCAGACAAATGGCTGTCCAGTCTTCATTCTTAGGCAGGTTGTTCCACTGGTTGAATTGTTCCAACTGTCAGGAAATTTCTCCTCAGTTTCCAGGTTGCTTCTTTCCTTGACTAGTTTTCCATCCATTACTTCTTGTCCTGCCTCAGGCGCCTTGAGAATAGCTTGACTTTCCCTCTTCTTTTGTGGCAACCCCTGATATATTGGAATACTGCTATCAGGTCACCCTATTCCTTCTTTTCTTAAACTAGACATTACCCAATTTCCAGCAAACGTTCTTGATATGCTTTTAGCCTCCAGTCCCTAATCATCTTGTTGCCTTCTCTGCCTCTTTCTAGAGTCCTCACATCTTTTTTACATCGTGGTGACCAAAAACTGATGCGTATTCAAGTGTGGCCTTACAAGGCATTGTAAAAGTGGTTTAATACTTCACGTGATCTTGATCTATCCCTCTGTTAATGCAGCCACACGGTGTTGGCTTTTTTGGCAGCTGCAGCACACTGCTGGCTCATATTTAAGGTGATTGTCCACTGGACGCCGAGATCCCTCTCGCGTTCTACTATTTAGCAAGATACCCCTATACTATACCTGGACATTTGGTTTTCTGCCTAAACGTAGAACCTTACTTTTTCACCATTGAATTTCATTTTTGTTAGATAGCGCCCGAATGTTCAGTGTCTGTCCAGTTCCCTCCTGTATGTTTAAGCCTGTCTTCTGAGTGTTGCTATTCTGCCGCTTGGGTCATCCGCAAATTTGATGGTTCCCCATCCTATCCCCCTCGTCCAAATCGTTGATGAAGATGTTGCAGGAGCACTGGCCCCAGAACATAGCCCTGGGGTATCCCCCTGCACACTTTCCCTCCATGTAGATTCGGTTCCATGAGGACCCACGCGCTGAGTACGCCTGTCATCCAGCTACGAATCCATCTGGTGGGATGCGCTACCCAACATTTTTTCGATTTTATCAAGTAGTAGGTTGTGATCTACTTTATCAAATGCCTTACTGAAGTCTAAGTAAATTATATCCACAGCATTCCTCTGATCCACTAATTTTGTCACTTGGTCAAAGAATGCAATAAGGTTTGTCTGGCATGATCTGTTTTTGACAAACCCATGTTGGCTTTTAGTAGTGATTTTGTTTGCCTCTAGGTGTTCGCTGATTCGTTGTTTGATTATCTTTTCCAGATAATTCTCCATCACTGTTATGTGAAGCAGCCAGCAACAGACCATTTCTACAAGGCTGCAATATATAAATGACAGAAAAACCTTGCTCACACTTTTTAGACCTATGAATCATTTCATCCAGTTTCTGCATTTAATCTCGTTTTTTTTGCAATGCAGAGAAAAGTCCATTTAAATAGGCATTTAAATTCTTAAAATGTGCTTCTACATTTTCTTGTTATTTTAATCAAATAAAGAAGGGGTGATAGAAGGGGTGATAAGCCTCACTTGCTTTGCAAGAGATTTACATGGGCTGCAGCCAAATGTGAGTAATTGTAATTCTTATTTATTATATTTAGCAGCATGCAAAACAAACAGCAGTGAGAAATAATATGCAATCAAATCATGGAGAAAAGGCTAGGTGACTGCTATAAGTTGAACACCATTTGACAGGCATGTCGTCAACAAATACAACCAAAAAAATGGAAGGATGGCACAACTTAAAAAACATTCCAACATATACACAAAAGATACTAGTCATCACAAAAGGGATCTCTTTGAAAATATTTTGATCCACAATCAAAATCTTTTTGTAAACATCCAAATGTTTGGGACATGTTTTAGGCTTCTGTCTTCTACTGGTCAGTGCTGGAGCCATTGAACTTTTCCAGTAAGAAACTTTCAAAATTATGCTAAACTAAAACCAAGAAGGCCTGCTTTATATCACTGTATGATAGGCCTTATCCAAAGATCAGTTTCTCCTTATCCAAAGAGACTTTCTCCAGAAGTCTCCAGTTAATTTCAATCTATTAGATCAGGGGTTTTCAAACTTGGCAACTTTAAGACTTGTGGACTTCAACTTCCAGAATTCCTCAGCCAGCCCTGGCAACTGGCTCATATTTATGATGGTTGCTGTGTCCTGGGGTCATGTGATCAGCTTTTGTGACCTTCTGACAAGCAAAGTCAATGGGGAAGCCAGATTCACTTAACAACCATGTTACTAACTTAACAACTGCAATGACTCACTTAACAATTGTGGCAAGTGGGGCAAAACTCACTTAACAAATGTTTCACTTAGCAACAGAAATTTTGGGCTCAATTGTGATCCTAAGTCGACGATGTCCTGTACAAGGATTTTTCGACCTATGAGCTGAATTAGAACTGGAACTTCCATTATAAGTCATGGCAGTCATAAAGCGAATCATCATGTGATAAAACCTGATTTTACAACCATTTTATTATGGTCGGTAAGTGAATCATCGTGGTCATTAAATGAATCTGGCTTCCCCAGCTGACTGCTTGTCAGAAGCCAGCTTGGAAAGCTGGAAGTCACAATCACACGACTGCAAGATGCTGCACACATCGTAAATGCAAGATGTTTGCATTTGGTTGATGCAAGATGGTTGAATCACATAACAGCAGGGCTGGTGCGATAGTCGTAACTTCAGGGACAGGTTATACGTCACTTTTGTTCATGGTAACACAAACAGACATAAGTTGAAGGGCTGCCTATATTATCCTTTTTCATCATTGTCTTTCCCCAGTTTTAGAAAAGAAATTAAGCAATGAAAGATACACTTGGGGCTATTTCCAATAAATCTTGTTTCTTCTTTAGGAACCAGTCTATGAACCATTTGCTATTCAGGTTCTTTCCCATCTACATATTCTTCAAGTTATTTTTGAACCAAACCCAAAGCAAAATAAAAGCCCTTGCTCTTTCACACGTAGATAAACACCCAGCACTGTACCCTCTCCTCCAACTCACAGGGCCTGCTGTGCTTTCTAATTTAGAACTGGCAAAACATAATCTCTTGCAATTGGCATCAAAATGAGCAGCCCCTTGCAGGACCATATTAAATCTGAAATCTGCATGCTACATTGGCCAAGTAATAAGTTTGTCTCCCAGACGTTCCTGCTTGTAAAACACAAAGAACAGGCAGATATAATGAGAAGATTTGGACACCTCTGTGAAAGCAAATCAACGATTAAAACATTTCGATCCTCTTGTTGCCAATCAAAGAACATAGGATGCGCATAACAGCATTACAACTGGCAGGCCGATGATATCAGCCAGCCATTCCAAGTTGCAGGGTCAGGGTCAAATTAAGGCTATATTTCATACATTTCTTGGGGGGAAAGGAGGAAAGACAAGCTCTTAAGAGGAAGAGGATTACACCGGTTGAGGCTGGTTGAGGTGGAATCTGGAGTCTTCTATAAAAGCAGAATTATATTTTGTTTTGATTCTGGATATGCCCAACTCTAACCCTAACCCTAACCCTAACCCTAACCCTAAAGGCCTTCAGAAAATAATCTCTGGTTCTTTCCTTAGGTCTTTAGATCAGCATGGATAGAGTTCCCAGTTTGATAAGGACTTACCAGGAGCCCCATAGGATCTGTAATCACAGAAAGTCCATGCAGGCATAATCCCATTCCACGGAACTGTAGGAGATGACCAGGCTGAGCCCGAGAGAAGGGTCTAATGTATCATAACTCAATAAATCTTTATACACATTTGAATTGCCTGGATCTCCTGATTCCCTGGTGCTTGACAGGAACTTGTTATATGCTCTTTCCAAACCATGACCAATACCTTGACTAAAAAGATGCCCAGTGGTTCAGAAAACAATCCTAGGTTCCTTCTAAAACCCAAATGGATCCATCAGTCACTTGGGCTGAGCCAATCAAGCAGGTTTCACATCTGTAATGAGGGCGGTCACAGAAAACTTTTAAGACTTGTTGGCTGGCTGAGGAATTCTGGGAGTTGAAGTCCACAAGTCTTAAAGTTGCCAACTTTGGAGACCACTGGTCAAGAGTGTATGGTCTGTCCATGGTAAAGGACTAATGCTAATATCCCCCAAATGCAGATCACCACGCCACTACCCCAAGACAAAGATCTCCAAGTGGGTTGGGCCTCAATAAGTCAGATCAGGTCCATGGTTATTATACTGACTATGAAGTCCCAAGCCACCTTATTTCATGATTTCTTCTAGGCCATCCAATGTCATATCTGAATTAGGCGACCATTTCATTGTTTCAAATAAATACATCAGGCAATAGGAGTCAGGATTCCTCCTTAACTCCTTAACACAAGGACAAGGACAAAAAGACACAGAGACAACCTTTCAGGCATGTTATCTAAATCAAACAAAGCCAATTCTGACAATAATTCAGAATGAGAAACAGCAAAGCCATTAATAATGTGGACATACCAATGCATGGTTTAAAAAACTGTGGGATTTCAGGCAGATCAACAATATGCCAAGTCATAACACCACCAAGATCCTCAGACTTTCATGATTTCCTAAAATTTCAGATGGCATTCATCTTCCTCATCCCCTTGATATCACAAATTCAGGAACCGGCTCTAAGTTCTAAAATTTAGAATTAGAAAATGTAATAGTATTATTGTAATATTGTAGTAATACTGTAGCATTATTGTAGTAGTAAAATGTAGTCTTATTATTTAGTCCTTTTATTATTTTTGTTATTTCCCCTTTTTATTGGCATTGTTGTTGTTGTTGTTGTTGTTGTTGTTGTTGTTATTGTTGTTATTGTTGTTGTTGTTGTTGTTGTTGTTATTATTATTATTATTATTATTATTATTATTATTATTATTATTATTATTATTATTATTATTATTATTATTATTATTATTATTATTATTATTATTATTATTATTATTATTATTATTTTCTCTGTTGCCCTGAAAGTACATTGAATGCTTCTGTACTGGAGACAAATTCCTTGTATATCTAATTACACTTGGCCAATAAAGTATTCGCTTCGATCCAATGTGAACTGAATTAAAGTTAAATTGAAACCCTTCAGAAATGCAATGATTTTGGGATCAACGATGTATAAAACAAGCCTTTCCAATGACAAATTCTTTTTAAATTGAATAGCTGGTCTTCATATTAAAAGTTATGAAACTAGCTGGTCCTTGTCACTGTGCTCAGAGAGCTTAAGACATAAGGACAAATAGCTTGATGTCCCTCTTGAGTGTGGATAGTGAGGTTTTAATTGCTTAGAGATGATTTTTTATTATTTAATGTTTCCCCTCTTTTTAATATTGCTGATAAGGTACACAGATAGATAATTAAAACCATTTTAAGAGTCATCAGCTGCAGTGCTAAACTCACTGGTCATACTTCTGCTTGATGAAATACAAGTTTGTGACTGGCATTTTACTGAACTAAACAGATATGTATGGGAGAAAATTTCATCCATAAATCATAACAATGCACAAAACATTTTGTTTAAAAATGAAAGAAGATAATTTATTCCATAGATACATAGAAAAAAAGAGAAAAAGTTGGATTTTACATCTTATTATCCTTGTCTGTAGCACTTCAAATCCTTCCAGCACGTAAAGAAACATTAAAGTGCTTAGATCAGTGATTGCAAACCTTAGCAAAGCTGGATGGGGAATTCTGGGAGCTGAAATCCACCCATCTTAAAGTTGCCAAGGTTGAGAAACACTGCCTTAGAAGAATGCTAAAAGCCTCTTTTATTTGAAAACATACATACCTAGTGCTACCTTCCTAACACAATCAAGAACTTTATTAAGACTTCAATGCCACCAAGATTGGAAATTTAACAAGCCCCTTATTCATAAGCTAATTTTACCTCAGAGGGCTCTCTCAGCAAAGCTGCTTGTTAGCTCTCAATCACTTATACTATTAAAATACCAAGAAAAGAGGAGAGAGGAGGAGAAAATTACTTCAGAATCATTAAGGTCTTGCATCACACATGCCTCTTCAGTCAAAAATTGAATGAGTGAAACAGCACTGATAATCCTTGAGACTGAAAAAAAACTCATTTTAAATTCCTGTCTCCTTGTACCAATTTTATTTCCCCTTTGCCTGGATTCGCTCTCCAGTAAGCCAATATAAGCATAAAAATGCACACCTCGAATATTAACAGAATAACAGAGTTGGAAAGGACCTTGGAGGTCTTCAAGTCCAACACTCTACTCAAGCAGGAAATCTTATACCATTTCAGACAAATGGGTTGTCCAATCTCTTCTTAAAAACCTCCAGTGTTGGGGCACCCACAATGTCTGGAGGCAAGTCATTCCACTTATTAATGGTTCTCACTGTCAGGAAATTTCTCCTTAATTCTAGGTTGGTTTTCTCTTTGATTAGTTTCCATCCACTGCTTCTTGTCCTGCCTTCAGATGCTTTGGAGAATAGCTTGACCTTAACTCTGAGGGTGACCCATCCATGATCAATGAGAAGTGGTGGGTTCAATCTATGTTCAAAAGATGCTGCCAGAAGCCTATCAGGAATGATTTCATTAGGATTCCTGCACTGAGTAGGTGGTAGACTCCATGGTCTTCTGGACACCACAATACAAGAAGGAGACTGAGTAACTGAGAAGAGTGACAAAGATGGTGAGGAGCTTAAATGCTAATGTGAAAGGAATTGGGCATGCCTGGTCTCAAGAATAATAACTGCATTCTTCTGAATGTGGGAAAAGAATGATGAGTGTTTACAGAAGGAGATCCAAAGTCAAAATAAGGAGGAACTTCCTGACCATGATCACTATTAAGCAATGGAACTGCCTATCTCCTGGAACTGGGAAGTACCATCACTGAAGGATTTCAAGCAAAAGGTGGACAGCCATTCTTCTGGGATGGTCTAAGCATTCTTTGACCCAATCAGAAAACCTCCTTGGAGAACCTCCATGGTGTTTTCCAACCCTATGATTCTATAGTTCTGGATCTCTTCCATTTGCCAGTTCTTCCCTTTCACTAAATTTGGTCTTGTTCTGATCAGTTGCTGAAAAGCTGTCTTGCTGATGGACAGATGCAATATTTGCCCCTTCTCATAATTTTTTTCAACATTTTGTTGGGTTGGGAGGAAGGAAACCCCAAATCAATACAGGAATTAAAATATTGATACAATGCATTTTCAGTCATTTACATCTATATACTACAAAAACTCTCATAACTTTGTTTGTAGCCTTTAGTTGGGGGAAACATAATGTTTGAATCAAGGTACCTCAAACAGGATAACTTACAGAAAGCATTCAAAATAAAAAACCATTAGACTTGTCAAAATAAGGACCATGAGTTGCAGTTAAGAAGATTTATTGCTCAAGCCTATACACAGGAATGGTCAACTAAATTTCAACACACTAAACTCTAAATTTCAACACTAAACTGTTGTTAGATGAGAGTCAATAGTATTCAAGAGGGTTTGGACACAGACCTTGGAAACGTAATGATTTTAGGCTGATGACTCACTTAACTCTGCCTCCCCCGGCTCTGCCTGTTCTTCTTCTACAAGTCCCATGGGATTGAAATTTGTCAAAGACACTTCAGTGTCACCCCACCTTCCAATCACACTTTCCAGAAACCCATGGGTTGTGTGGCACAATTCTGCAGGTCATCGGAGGAGGAGGAGGAGGAGGAGGAGGAGGAGGAGGAGGGATTTCCAATGCTCCCTGCCAGCTTCCCATAAACATCAATGGGGAAACCAGCAGGAAGTTGGAAGTTGCTTCTGCTCCACTGCTTTTTTGCCCGCCTGTGATAATTCTACTTCTCCATTTAGGTGAGCAAATATCTCTGAAAGGATGACCCAACAGGTCACCGATTGTCTAGTGTATTATCAACAGAGTATTCTTACTAAATGAATTATTTTTTTTTGTTTTGCCATTGAGGAGAGAAATAGTAGCCTCTGTCCTAAAAAAGGTCCTATCCCTCTGTCCAGCCCAACCCACACAATACTTCAGCACAACCCAAGTAAAAATGGATTCTTCAAACGTATGAGATCTATTAAAATGTTACTGGTAGTAGGTTTTTAAAAACCTTATATTTTGATTGTATGGCATTCTAAACAATAATACACTTTACACAGTAACACTTTACACAGATGCAAATTTTGGTTATTTGTAGCCTTGATTAACCTTGCAGTATGTGTGTGGGGGGAGGGGGGTTACGCTTTTGTATGAACCCAGACCCCCTGGTTAGTTTATGAAATGATATAGTGTATAAACCTAGATAGTAGGATAATGGAATAATCCCGTTAAGCATTTTGAGCAAATGACATTATATACACATTGCTTAAGGTTTTCCTGAGTGTCTCCATTCAAGGTTCATTTTTCTCCCTTTTTTTCTTTTTTCTTTGCTGTCTCCCTCTCCTGCCCTTGAAATCAGTGACTTTCCAGTAAATAAGACTAGGTGATTACACTTTAACTCTTTAGTTCCCACTGTTTTGAATGAACAATATCCAACTGTTTCAAATAACTATGACTTGGATGGGGCTGGCCCCATGCAGCTGGGTTCACGATGGACATCCCTACCGTCTCTTCTCCTAAGAAAGGAGAGAAAAAAGCAGAGAAAGCAGGCAGCAAACTCATCAAGAATACCTTTTCCATGGTCTGATTTCCCAGAGAAGTTAGCCACCGTAACATTTGCAAAGAATTTAAAGCAACTACAAGAGCTTTACATGAAGAAGTCAAAAAGCAATCGTAGGAATGATCAATTTTTCTCCATCCCGCAAGAATGACAATTTACTTCGTGGTGCTGGGAATTGGAGGTGATCTCTGGAGAGTTTAATTGAATGAATACCTGAATAATAAATCACCAGGCTTCGCTATCCTTCATGCTCCTTTATATAAAAACTTCTCTAGGCTCAAAAACCAATGCCAGAGCTGCTGTTTATTTTAATGCAAGCTGGCTTCCCTGTTTTTGAACAATGACAATTATCTCCAACTCCCTGGTGATAAAATTGTAATAGGTACCCAGGATGATAATTCCTGGGGAATCCTTACAAATTAATATGAATATGAATATCCTTACAAATACAGAATTTCATCTTCCTTCAGATTTCTGAGGAATGAATTGGGGGAAATCCTTCTCCAATTTCTCCAACATTCCAGGTTGGGATCTGTCTTATCAATTGTCCATGTTCAGCAAGAAGTTATTTCCAGATACAGGTAATTCTTGACTTACAACCACTATTCAGCCCAAAATTGCTAAGCAAGGCAGTTGTTAAATGACTTGTGCCCCAGTGACTCCCCCCCCAGTTGTTAAGCAAATCACTGCAGTTGTTAAGTGAATCTGTCTTCCCCCCACTGACTTTGCTTGTCGGAAGCTGGCTGGGAAGGTCACAAATGGTGATCATGTAAACCTAGGACACTGCAATTGTCATAAATACATGCCAGTAGCCAAGCACCCAAATTTTGATCATGTGACCATGGGGGGGGATGCTGCAACGGTTGTTAAGTGTGAAGGCCAGTTATAAGTCACTTTTTTCAATGGCATTGTAATTTTGAATGGTCACTAAATGAACGGTTGTAAGTTGAGGACTACCTGTACTTGTCTCTTATGAATCATGTATGGATTGCCACTTGTGGGCAGGATAGCCCACATTCATGGATGCCTGCTGGCGGGGACAATTAACCTCCCATGCATCATGACATCATCATGATATTGCAATGACTAGTTACCTATAATACCCCTTGCCCTAACCCAGGGGTAGGCAACCTTGGCTCTTTTATGACTCATGGACTTCAACTCCCAGAACTGGCTCAGGAATTCTGGGAGTTGAAGTCCATGAGTCATAAAAGAGCCAAGGTTGCCTACCCCTGCCCTAACCATTGGCAGGCAGATATGGAAGTCCTCCAAATATTTGGAGAAGTGGGAAAGAGAAAAATGAGAACGAGGTTCTTTAAAACTGGAAGCTAAAAAAGAGGGAATTGGAATAAAATGGGAGAAACACAAAAAATATGAAAAGTGGAATCATAAAGGAAAAAATATATGAGACAATGTAGAAAGCGAAAAGCCCAGGCAGAAAAAAATAGGCAAATTCAGGTTTCCTCTTCACATTTTTTTCTTTTCTATAAAAAAAACAATTATTTTTTTTAAAGAAAACTATTATTTTTCACTCTCTCCTTAACTTTTCAAGTTTTTCCCCAAGTAGCTAGGAAGTTATACGGAGGAAGCCTCTGTGGTTCCAATTTGTTCTTATTTATTTTAGGGGATTTATGGAAGCTCTCACTGCAAATGAGTAGCATATGTCCCACTCTTCATAAATTACAGTACGGTACCAAGAAAACAAATATTATGACATCAGTATTAATGGTTGGTTTTATGATTTTATAAACTGCTTGTGGTCCATGTGAAGTCATTGACATAGAAATATCATAAATCAATTGATTGATTCATCCATCCTTGCTGGCTGGCTGCAGAGATCTAAGTGTAGTTATTTTCCTCACATTTAAGGCCATTTTAATTCTTGCCAAAGTCATGATCAGGGGCCACAATGAAAACTGAGTTAAGACTGGGAGGGCAAAAGGGAGACTATCTTGTGTTAAAATGTTTTATAAATTATAGTATCACAACATTTGAAGAGAAGACTAAATAAAACACAGTTAATACAAATAATTGTTTTATTAAGATTCTGAAACCATGTTTTATTTTAAGATTTTGCTGGCCTTCTTACGCTTCACTGTTCACAGGCCTTGAAAACAGCTTACCCAGGGAAGTGAGATAAGGTTTACATTCCAATGATAACCTCTCTTTAGATAAATATAATCTCAGAAAACTTTAGAGGTCTTGGTAAAGAAGGAAGTTCCTTATATGGCATGTTGTAAGATGGGAAATGGGTGACTGTATAATGGGATGGTATTCTATAGGAAAGGCTGATTAGACAGGTAGTTCTCGATTTATAACCCATTCATTTAGTGACTGCATTTACAGACGACATTTACAAAAGGAACTTATGAGCATTTTTCACACTTGGGACCGTTGCAGCATCCCCATGAAAATGTGATTTACATTTGGACTCTTGGCAACTGACTCATATTTATGACGGTCACAGTATCCCAGGGTCATGTGATCACCTTTTGCCACTTTCTGACAAGCAAAGTCAATGGGGAAGCCAGATTCACTTAACGACCGTATTACTAAATTAACAACTGCAGTGATTCACTTAACTGTGGCAAGAAAAGTCATAAAATGGGGCAAAAGTCACTTGACAATTGTCTCGCTTAACAACAGAAATCCTGGGCTCGATTTTGGTCATACATCGAGAACGTAGAATAGAATAGACTTCCTGTACATTTAGGTCATTGGCAGTAGCTTTCAAGGGTTATAACAGACCTCATATAATTTTAGAAGGGCGGGAGAAGCATTTAGAAAAAAAACCCCAAAATGTCTGCATAGACACACTGTATACAAAAAAGAATTTAATACTATTTTCTCTCTCATATTTATAGGCCCAGACTGCACTAAAATACATTCCCAGAGATTTGGCTGCAATGCTAAACACATTTCTAAAGTTCTATTTATTATCAAAATGTCTCAGTAGAAGAGTCTGAATTCAATAAGGTACAAAACTTGTCAAACTTTACTGCACTGAGAAATAAAACAGACCTGACAAGATCCAAAGGAACTGAAACAGGTTTTAATAAAACCTCTCTGAGAGCATAGCAGCAAAAAAAAAAAAAAACTCATCAAAAGCAAAACAAAACCTACAACTTTTCAAGCAGAAAATCTTAGACAGAAACAAAAATTTCCTTTGCTCCATCTGGTTGCTAGGCAACATGGATGCAGATCCCTTAATTGAGTTTCACCCACCCGCCCCCATCTTTTCACCCCCGTTATTATTCCTAGCCAACTTTGGCTCCCCAGAATAGCTAAAATAAATCAGGCCTGTTTACTGCCAGGATGAGAGACCACTAGAAAATTCAGTTTTGTAGGTTACACTATAAATTGACAGTGGTGGAATCCAAAAGGTACCACTGGAAAACCACTTCTATATAATTGACAAGAAAACTATATAGTTGTATAAAGTCATCACAAAGAACTGAACTTAACTGAGAGGAAAATTTAAGTTCCCTTACTCTACTTTGCAAAGAGAAATTCTTTCCCCCTTTTTACTGAATCATTATAAATCTTGATAATATTGTTTCAGTACAGTAATACTTTTACAGTATAATATCATTGAAGATTATTGACATTTTATTATTTAGATAACTTAAGAGTATTGGAAATAGAGCAGAGAGAAAAATATTCTATCGATATCAATTACAATTTACTCTATCAATAATACAAGCATTAAAATATTTTGCATTTTCATCCAAAGTTGATTATAACATTGAAAAAAAAACCTGCTGTGACTCACATCAAAATATTCGTTATGTTTCACTTAATAGCCGCATCACTTAGCAACAGAGCTGCTGGTCCCAACTGCAGTTCTGAAGTGAGAACTACCTATACTCCTATCTCCTATTTTTCCCACCCAGAACAACAACCCACCCTGTGAGGTGGGCTGGACAGAGAGAGAATGACTGGCTCAACAAGCTGATGTGCCCATGGGGAGAGCTAGAACTCCCAGTTTCCTGCTTTCTAGATCAGCAGCTATCATTCAAGCCAGTCCAATATCTTATCAGTTTAAAAAAGATTCATATCAGATATATAATCACCAGTCACTGGCAACAAACACTCCTATTATGAAAAGGCTGTAAAAAAAGTGAGCATTGCCTTGAGAGCAGATGGTAAGAATAGCAACAGGCAATCTTATGACAGTTGAGCAAAAGCGCACAGCTATCAAAGCTCTTCAGCTACAAGGCACCTGGCCTTCACGTTTATCTCCGCATCTGAGACTAACTGAATGAGCAAACAGCAATCATTCTCAGCCTGTTCCTCTTAAAGTGCCAGCTTGAATAGGATGTGTCAGCCTTCCCAGATAAACCAGATGGAAACATGACCAGATGAGCTAATTCTGCTATATTATACGGGTACATTAACAGAATATTGCAAGTCTGAAAGTCCAAATCACCCATTGTCACTTTTAACAGCCTGATCCGTTAGGGCCGGTCCTGTCCAAGTTTCTTTCTCTGACCACTGAACAACTGCAGGCTCCTCCCTCTCTTATCTGATCTTTCCTTAGGCCACATCTCTTCCCATTGTCCTTCAAGGTCATTTGTTTTTATTTTATTTATTTATTTTTAGCCAGACTTTATTATTTGTATAAACAACTCAAGGCGGCGAACATACTTAATACTCCATCCTCCTCCTGTTTTCCTCACAACAGCTCCGGGAGGTGGGTTGGGCTGAGAGAGAGGAACTGGCCCAAAGTCACCCAGCTGTGTTTCATGCCTAAGGCAGAACTAGAACTCTCAATCTCCTGGTGATTGGCCCAAAATCACCTAGCCGACTTTCATGCCTAAGGCAGGACTAGAACTCACAGTCTCCTGGTGATTGGCCCAAAGTCACCTAGCCAGCTTTCATGCCTAAGACGGTACTAGAACCTAGAGTCTCCTGGTGATTGGCCTAAAATCACCTAACCACCTTTCATGCCTAAAGCGGGACAAGAACCCACAGTCTCCTGGTGATTGGCCCAAAGTCAAGCCGGCTTTCACGCCTAAGGTGGGACTAGACCACACAGTCTCCTGGTTTCTAGCCTGATCCTAAGCACTAAGCCAAAAGGGCATTCTCACATATTATTATAGGATGTTATGGATCGTGGTTACAGAACAGCCAAGGTATGGGTATGCACATCCTTTAAAAAAATATACATAATCCTCTTCCCCGTGGCTTGCAGCTTCTCACAAGTCAATGCAATCCCAAGGGAATTTGAAATCTGAAAAGAATTTTTCCTATGGCTCTTTGGGAGATTGGGAAATACAGGCCACCAGGGAAGGCTGGCATATTGTGAACTTCAACTACAAATGATACACTTCTGCAATAAAATTCCATTTTAAAATCTACTGAGGAAATAGGCACTCAAGAGCAGCTAGAAAAACACGAGTCTGTTCTGCAAAGAGAATGGAATGTGAAAGAAATTATCTGCATGTTAATTTTACACATCTTTACTTTGAAGCTTTTCTAACCAATCTCCATTTAAAAAAAAAAACACCCACTACTATGAAGTGTAGATGGGTACAGAGACGTCCTTGAAGAAAATATGAGGCAACCATTTGAAAAATAGGAACTTAACCAAGAAAAGCAAGAAGGTATGAAAAAGAAACTCAGCACTGCCCATCTTGACTATCTTTGGCATAAGAGGGAGCTGTCAAGCTTTAAAAAAATATCAATATAATAGAGTTCTAGTATCAGTAGTACTATTAAGCGACTGCCTTGTTTACTGACCATTCAAAGTTACAAGGGGGAAGAAAAAGTAACTTTGCAACCAATCCTTGTGTTCATAACCTTCACAGGTCTGTAAAGCAAAGGCAAGCTGAAGTAAAATCATGATTTCACTTAGCAATCACTTCACTTAACAACCAAATTGCCAGTTCCACCTGTGGCTGCTAAACGAGGACTACCTGTATTTCTTAGGCTGTTTTCTGACGACCTGGGATATCTCAAAGAGCTGTCAGGAGATTATTGTAAAACACTAGAACAGCGCTGGCTGGGGGATTCTGGGAGTTGAATCCACACATCCTAAAATGGCTGAGGTTGAGAAACACTGCCCTACGATATAATAGTTCCTCTTTTTACCTAGCATAACTTTCCTTTTGCCCCCACCTGACAGATAGAGAAAAATACACATGGCTGCTTTGGAATTTACCTGGGATGGTGTAAGGCTCCTGCCTTGAGCATGGGGTTGGACTAGAAGACCTCCAAGGTCCCTTCCTGCCCTATGATACTATGAGTCAATTTGCTTAGCTTTCATTCAAGTGCTGGCCTTTCTTATGCCACCCTGCAGGTCACATGAGCAGTGGCCTTTCAACTCCGGTCAAATGGCTCTTTTCAGGTTGAGACTCCAGATGCCAGAGCCCAGCTTTAATGGACATGGCAGAAGAAAATGAGTTTTTATGCCCCAGTTCAGCAAAGAATGCATTGTTTGCAGAATGTTGGCAGGCCAAGCTGTCAGCTCTGTTTTTCATTAGCTACCCACTGGGGGAAATAAAATTCACCATTTTTTAAAAAAGTATTTGTCCTGGCAGTCTTCAGATTAACTCATTATTTGATTAAAGGACTAAAATAATTAGGGGACTGGAGGCCAAAACATATGAAGAACAGTTGCAGGAATTGGGTTTGTCTAGTCTTGTGAACTAGGAGTGACATGATAATGGTCTTCCAATATATGAGGGGCTGCCACAAAAAAGAGGGGGTCAACCTATTCTCCAAAGCACCAGAAGGGAGGACAAGAAGCAATGGATGGAAACTAATCAAGGAGAGAACCAACCTAGAACTAAAGAGAAATTTCCTGACAGAACACATCAGTAGAACGGTAATAGTAGGGTTTCCTGCCTGATCAGGGGATTGGACTAGAAGACCTCCAAGATCCCTTCCAACTCTGTCATTCTGTTATTTGCTGTTCATGGTAGTGTAGGAATCCATCTGCATTTCTAAAAGCCCGGGCAACACTCAATGGGTGAAGACCATCTTGCTCTGAAATTGGGTCTTCTCATCTTCTAAGGCAGAAATCCAACAGGCACTCTTTTGCCTGTCCTTGAAGGCCCATCTGGATGGAAAACTTCTCCAGATGGATGTATCTCAAGCTAGTTTAGGGGAAAGTATGAACAAGCTGTTAAAGAACAACTTGGAGAAGAAATTAATGCAGCCTACAGTCAGAAGATGCAAGAGAAAGAAATTCAGAATAGCTGACCTTGATTTGCTGGAATTAGATGGGACATCCAGAGCTTTCAAGATTCAGTTATTACACCTACAACAATAAAGCAATATTTCTGGAGTCTCTGAATAATTTTTTTATCTGACTTACCTTGAAGGGCTTGAGAAGTTAACATGGAGCTCAAGATTTTGACCCTATTTTGCCATAAGGCACAGAGAAGGAATGACCTCTAAATAAGGTCTGATTAGCAAAAGTGTCTCCTGGGAAGATCAAGGAAGCCAAAGATGAAAGCAGAATTCTGCCATTGTGATATAAGCTCCACCCCTTAGCTGCAGCCATTATGACATCATACAGAAGGGGGCGGAGATTTCAGCCCATCTCTGCCACACTGCTTTTACCATTTTGATGAACTCTTCCAGTCCTGTGGATGCCTGTCTTGATTAGGGTGGTCAATGGCTGTGATTAAAGGCAGCTGTCCTCCAATCCTGTTGGAGGACACCTGTTGATAGACACATTCATCAAACTTTTTAAAAACAGAGCAGACCAGGAAATATCTTAATTTTAGTGAGCTTCATCCTCAGGAATGATAAGGCAGCATGTTAAAGGATGGGATTAATTGCTTAATATGTCTCTTATTAAAAGAATTCGCATTGCACTCATGTCAGAAGTACCAAGGTGCTTCTGGGTTGAGTCAGTGAGTCAGTGTCCCCCTGGGGGACACCCAATGGGAGGCTCTTTCATGTCCCCTGTAGCAGCTGGAGCGAAGGACAGGAGCTCACCCGGCCTCACAAAGGCACTCAGGTCTCGAAAACAGGCTTACTAACCTCTTACCCAGTGCCCTAACCACACAAGCCACCATGTTCCCAATTAAACCAATAAAGAATTGATTATGGTATTACCTAGTTGGGTAATGAAATATCTGCAAGCCCTTAAGTCCCTTGTTAAAAGTAGCAGTTAACTCATTCATTTACCTTCTTAGTAATTTGGGACAATATCAAAATTAATAATAATAATAATAATAATAATAATAATAATAATAATAATAATAATAATAATAATAATAATAATAATAATAATAATAATAATAATAATAATAACAATAATAATAATAATAATAATAATAATAATAATAATAGTTGGAAGGGACTTTGGAGGTCTTCCAGTCCAACCCCCTGCTCAGGCTGGAAACCCTATACCACGGGTCGGCAACCCGCGGCTCCGGAGCCGCATGCGGCTCTTTGAGGCCTTACCTGCGGCTCCGGAGCCTCCTCCGCCATTTTGGCGAGCGCATGCGCGCATGCGCGGGCGGGTGCGGGGGGTGCGCGAGCGCATGCGCGCATGCGCGGGCGGGTGCGGGGGGGGGGTGCGCGAGCGCAGGTGCGCATGCGCGAACGGCGCGCGCATGCGCGAACGGCGCGCGGGTGCGCATGCGCGGGTGCGCGGGGCGCGCGCGCATGCGCGAACGGGGTCGCGCGCATGCGCGGGTGCGCGGGGTCGCGCGCATGCGCGAACGGGGTCGCGCGCATGCGCGGGTGCGCGCGCATGCGCGAACGCGCGGCTCCCAGCGTTTTTTTTTTTTAAGCTAAATGGGTCCGTGCGGCTCATCCGACGTTTCGGATGGCCGACCCATGCCCTATACCATTTCAGACAAATGGTTGTCTTCTTAAAAACTGTCACTGTTGGAGCATTCACAACTTCTGGAGGCAGGTTGTTCCACGGATTAATTGTCAGGAAATTTCTCCTTAGTTCTAGGTTGCTTCTTTCTTTGACTAGTTTCTATCCATTGCTTCTTGTCCTTCCCTCAGTTGCTTTGGAGAATAGCTAGACTCCCTCTTTTTTGTGGCAACCCCTGAGATATTGGAACACTGCTAGGACCCCTAGTCCTTCTCTTCATTAAACAGCAGTTTACAGCAAGGCAAGCTTTTGAAAGCAGATGTCTAAACACGTGGTTTGAAAATTCCATGAAAGATTCAGAGGATGTAGCATCCATGTGCTAGCAAGCTCATGAGATTGTACTTACGGATGAAAAGATTTATATATTCTTGTTGCAGGGGAAAAAAGTGAATAGGTTGAATTTCCTGTTATTTCAAGAAGGGATGTGTAAAATTCACATATAAAAATTTGGATCTATAGAGACAAATTTAGGTAATGCTAGTATTATCTTTTGGAGAGAAATGAGTTGGAAGTCACCAAGAGAAGATAGGAGGCTTTAAAATTTCTGTTTTACTTTATGATTGTGGATGAAATCAGATGAAACTTTTATGACTGTGGATGAAAGTACATTTACCTGATTGCGGATGAACCAAAAACTAGCTGGGGGTTTGAGTTAAGCATAAATTCTGGCAACTACATAGACACAACCGTGCTATTTTCTTCACAACCAGTTGACAAGTATATGTCACTGTTTTCCTCCACAATGTGTTTTGATTACCCAATGTAGCCCACAGTTCTAGGAGTGCCTGTTGTCTGCCCCCCCCCAGATATAATCACTTCTGATCAGCTTAGCTTTTCAAATTGAGCCAAGGCTGAGTAGATTCCACATACACACAAATGTACGTATGTAGAAACTAGGGGTGTGTGTGTGTGTGTGTGTGTATGCCTATGTGTGTGTGTGTTATTTTCAAGTTAAAAGATGTGCAACATACATCAGTAATTGTGCATGTCTTTGTGTACTGATTCTCCTATGAGAAAATGAATAATAGTTACCAAAACAATGTACTGTTACATCCTCTCACAAAAAAGACAAGTTCTTGCTTTTTGCACTTTGAACAACGTGAGAAAACCCTTGCTTAACTACTATCTCCTTTCTCAGTTGAAAGAAAAGTACTTCTTGGAATTCTTGAGTTGTATTTTTAACCTTCCTTCTAATATATAATATTAATCAGCATATTAATTAGAATCTTGTTCTTGGATTTCTTGGGATTACAGGTAGTCCTCATTGAATGACGACTCCTTCAGTGGCCCTTAAAAGTTAGGATGGCACTGTACAAGAGGGACTTACGATGGGTCCTCGTAGTTGCAGCTGTGACCTTGTCCTCATGATCATTGTGTTTTGGGCACTTGATAGCAGGCTCGCAATGACAACGTTGAAGCATTCTGCAGTCACATGATCACCATATGCGACCATCACCGCCAGCTTCCAACAAGCAAAGTCAACGGGAAAGTGACAATCACATGACCCCAGGATACTGCAATCAAATGGGTTTTACCTAGAAACACTACAACTGGGGACTGCTATAACTGCCATAGTAAGTTGCACTTTATGACCATGTCACTTAGCAATGGAGCTGTCGATCATCACGTGAGGGCTATCTGCAACTATTCTAGTTTGGTCAACAAGAGGAAACATAAGTTCCAGCAGTACCTTCCTGAATATAAATTACAAAAAGGAGAAGGAGTCACCCACTGGGTCCTCAAACTTCCATGCTAGTCTGTTTTTGCAGTTCTCCTTGTCTATCATATTTCTGAGAAATCACTTGGATAGTCTGCAGGCATTCTGGCTTCAGTCTCTCAAGGTCCAATCTTGGCAACCTCCATAGGAATTCTCCATTGTGACAAATACGTAAGATATATAGCTTCTGGCCATACTAACTTTGCAAACAGTGGAGCCCTGATTCTTCCTTTGCAAGCTTATTTAAACTCCCACAGAAGACCACAAATTGATTCAAACACACAAAGGGCTTCCCTCTCGTTTACTGTTTCATTTGACTCTGTCAAAAGCAGCAGGCTGTTTTCTGCTCTTTGCATGATCTTGGATGCTTTGTTGAAGCCTCCCAGGAGTGATACATGGTATTGCCATCTCTCTCACACTCTCTGGCAGATTCTAAAGCATCCAGCAAGCAGGAACAGGTTTTCCACTTAAGTGGACGCTTAAAAAATTGCAGCAAAGCCAGTGCCAAAGACACAGGCAATTTCAGCCAACCTTAAAGAACTTGATGAAGGAAGTGAAGCAAGCCTCTGTGCAGGAATGAGATATTTTATGTCTCTTGTTGCTGTCCTTTAGCCAAACCTTTGCTTCCAGCATCTATATATATATGGCCATTTTTAGGTAAGTTGGCTGATGGGATAATATGGATGTTTTTTTTAACTCTCTGACAACTTCAGATGAAATTTAGAACAGGAATGGAATAAAGGCAAGTATGTGTTGATGAAACACTTGGGAAGTCTTGAAGTGAGAAGTTCCAATCTTTATTATTATATTTATATCACACTTTTTCTTTAGGAGTTCAAAACAGCACCTATATAGAGAGAAGTTTCCCATATAGAGCAGTGTTGGGCTTTAGGATTTAGCAACTATGACAACACTTTCCTGATGTTTTACCAACAATTGTGGTTGACATATTCAGAGCCAAGGTGGTCTAACTAAGTAGCCAGGAGCTCTGACTTCTGATTGGTTAGATCAGGGGTCTTCAAACCTGGCCCTTTTATGACTTGTGGACTTCAACTCCCAGAATTCCTCAGCCAGGCACGCTGGCCAATTTGAAGAATCCTGGGTTGGATGGATATAGATAGATAAATATAGATAGATATAGATATAGATATAGATAAATATAGACAGACAGACAGACAGACAGACAGACAGACAGACAGACAGACAGACAGACAGACAGACAGACAGACAGACAGACAGACAGACAGACAGACAGACAGACAGACAGACAGACAGACAGACATACAGACAGACATACAGACAGCACAGACAGACAGACGACATACAGACAGACAGACAGACAGACAGACAGACAGCAGACGACAGACGACGACAACGACGACGACGACAGACAGACAGACATACAGACATACAGACAGACAGACAGACAGACAGACAGACAGACAGACAGATAGATAGATAGATAGATAGATAGATAGATAGATAGATAGATAGATAGATAGATAGAATTCTTTTACTCGCCCAGTGTGGGCACACAAGGAATTTGTGTCTGGTGCATAAGCTATCAGTGTACATACAAACAGCAAAGTGATAGGTCCATAAATCATAAGTCATAGTTACAATCATTAATCATAAGATACAAACAAGAAGTGATAAATCATAAGATACCAATAGAAGATAGTAGGAAAGATGAGAAGATGGGAAAAGATGAGAAGGATAACAATACAGCCAACTACATGGGTAAATATCTTTAGGCCTAAGACAGTGCTATGAGAATTGGGTGTTCATTGAGCTATTTACTAAAACCCTATAGTTGGAAAGGGCCTCTGAGGCCATATAGTTCATGGTCTTGCTCCAATGCGGGAAAACTGCTACTATCACTTCCAGGAACAGGCTGGTGAACAGACAACCAAAAACTAACAAATATTCAGATTTAATTTCCCAGCCAGCATATGAATAGTAACGGATTTGGGAACTGTTCTCCAAAGCATCTGGAAAACATCAGGTTGCTGATTTAGCCCACCATCTTCTGAAGTAGTCTATTCCACCACCAAACAACTCATACAGCCAGGAAGTTCATCTCACTGAAATGTCATTTGCTTGCAAGGTGGAAATATTGCTTCAGACCTACCCTCTGAAGCAGAAGCAAACAGATTCACTCCCTAAATCTCAGACTGTCAAGTACCCGAATGTGTCAGCCTGAAGGTCCTTTTATCAAGTTGTCTCTCAGGTAAATGTAGGGAATTCGTTCGGCTGTCCCCCTTTTGAGATAATCTTCAGTTCACAATATGCACTCAACCATATTTGTTTCTTAGCCCATGATGAATTGGCCATTTTTTTCTTTATTATGAAATAATCAGATCTTGGCAGTGATCAGTATCCATAATCACAGAGTTACAAAAAGAATGCTATTTTTAACTTGGTTGCAGTAAATCAACTCAAGATGAACCATGAAAAATTGACGGTTGAATAGAGCCCAATTACTGTTAATATCAGAAATGATGGCAAAGTCATCTTCCTGTAAGATATCCCTTCTGGCTTTATTAGTTAACCATTCAGCTATACTTCCATTTTCACCTGTCCAAGAAGAAGCTATAAACTTTTCAGGCAGCCATTTAAACAAAAAGGGAAGAGGGGAGTCCTTGCTCAACAGACGGGGAGGGATATGACATCACCTATCTCCTGTTTACAACGTAGTCCTTCCAGCTGTTCTCAGAAGGTTTCACCCCCATTTACATTCTCTTTCAGGTGACGCTGAGGATACAGCTAAAGTTCCAAGTGGCCTCAAGGACTCTCAGAGAGAGTGCTAACAACCAGATGACTGCAAAGAATATAAATCCTTCCATTCCCCCCCCCCCCAATTAGTTAGAACTGGAGAAGATTTTTGGATGAGAAGTGAGACGTTTTCGAAGAAATTTAATTTAATTTAATTTTTGCATTTGTTGAATTGTCCTGCAGCGAGTTGGCCATGGCGAGTTGTCCTGTGATGCGTTGGCCACAGCGAGTTGGCCATGAGAAGTTGTCCCATTCTGATTGTGTACGGTGCACATGCGCTCTTGTGTGTAAATAAAAAAGAAGATGAAAAAAGTTGCCATCCCCAAATTCTGGAAATAAATTGTGTTAACTCTCCCAAATAAAGTTCAGTCAGAACTTTGGAGGGCAAGTCAATGAGAAATCTAAGGAATAAGAAAACAGTGGCCCAGTGAAAATCTTCTGATCCCTATAACAGTGAAGGTGGGGGGGGGCTTCTGTGCATTGCTGAACTGTAACTTTAGATGCCTCTCTCCATTTGCCATGCTGTCATAGTCTTGGGACTTGTAGTTCTGCAAACTTCAGAGGCCCATAGGCTGCCGTCCTTGGATATAAATAGCATTAAGCTTCATGATCAAGCATGAGAGCATTTGGTATTGCTAAGTTTTTCGCTGCATTTCAAAAGCCCTTTGCAAGCTATTTGTTTCTTTGTTTTATTCATGATTCTGCTGTAAAACGTCCCCAGAGCAATCTCCAAATGATTAGTTTAGAGTTATTTCCAAGAGGAGGGGGAGGAGGGGGGGTGGAGGATGAGGAGGAGGAGGAGGAGGAGGACTTCTTTATAAAAAATATATATGACACAAGAAGCTTAACTCACTTTGGTTCCTGTTTCCCCCATCAGTGCCAGCAACTGAGCAATCATTTATAAGAGGGGGAAAAAAACCACGATTTCTCCTTCTTATAATATCGAGCACTAATTACTGTTAAAGGGAAAAAAAGAGCAAGCAGGAAAATATTGAGCAAAAAAGTGTGCCGCATTGTTTTCCAAATTGATACAGTTTAACAAACTAATTATGGCTTGCCTCACACTCGTCCTCTCCATATGCCATTTAGAGTTGAGGAAGAGATGTGAGAGGTATAAAATAACATTTTGGGAATGAGATATGGGAAATCAGGCAGGCGTATAATTTAATATCGCTTCAAATGTTTCCATTAGCACGGCAATGGGATGGTGACTCGTTTTGACAGGTATTTCAAGCAAGCGCTCTTTGAAGTGGGAATGGACCACGTCGTCGGACTTCAACTTTGATCAGGGACCAGCATCCATGAGAAAAGACTGTGCTGCAAGCCAAATACGATAATTACACTTTCCATTGGCTCTGCTTTCCCTAGCAGGAACAAAAAGGTTAGATAAGACTGCAGAGTTAGGAAGCCATATATACAAGTAGTTCTTGACTTCGGACGACAGTTGGAACCAGACTAAAGATGCCTTTTTCAGGAGGCAACTGGACTCTCTTGTTTTTCTTTGAAAACGTTTCGCTTCTCATCCAAGAAGCTTCTTCAGCTCTGACTGGGTGGTGGGGAATGGAAAGATTTATACTACCGCAGACAGTTGGTCATTTGCATTCTTTTTAGAGAGTCGTTGAGGCCACCTGGAGGCTTATCTGTGTCTTCAGAATAGTGCAAATGAGTGTGGAGCCTTCTCGGAACTGTTGAAAGGACTGTGTTGTAGACTGGAGATAGATGATGTTGTATCCCTCCTCCTTTGTTGAGGGAAGGCTGTTCAGTTTTGACATAGGTGGTCTCTTTGACCCCTCTTTCAAACCAGCGGTCCTCTCTGTCCAAAATGTGGACTTTGCTGTCTTCAAAAGAGTGGACTGCAGATGGACTGCTGACTCTTGTCCTGATGGGTTTGTTCTCTTATGTTGCGCCATGCATTTGTGAAGTTTATGAAGTCCAGTTGCATCGTGAAAAAAAGCATCTTTGGGATAACTATGATCTGGATGACTGAGAATCTCCATACACAGTTGGGACCAGAATTTCCATTGCTAAGCCAAGTGATCATTAAGTGTGCCACACCCAATTTTGCAACCTTTTTTCCCCACACTTGTTAAGTGAATCACTGGAGTTGTTAAGAGAATCACTTGCTCGTTAAGTGAATCTGGCTTCCCCCATTGACTTTGCTTGTCGGAAGCCACTGGGAAGATCGCAAATGGCAATCACATGATCCTGGGACACCGCAACTGTCATAAATACATGCCTGGTTGCCAATCACCTGAATTTTGATTACATGACTGTGGGGATGCTGCAACAGGGAAAATTTGTGAGTACCTGTTGTAAATTACTGTTTGCAGTGGCGTTGTAACTTTGAACAGTTGCTACCTTAATGGTTGTAAGTTGAGGACTACCTGGAACTGAAGTTTTTAATCGAAGAGTTTATGTCAGGTGCAAGAAGCCAGGAACCAGGACAGAGTTCAAAAGTACTACAAGTTTAATGTCTATGGAGATTCTCAGTCATCCAGGTCATCTCCATAGACATTTAGCTATGCACTTTGGGATGAACACCCTTCGAATGGTGAGGGAGTATGAACAGATTTCCAGAAAACACTGCAGACTACAGGAACCATTTGTGCTTCAGTTTGAGATGCAGACAATGCAGACTCATCCCCAACAGCCTGTGCCTGTCTTCAACAGTGAAGGGACACAGGGCAGAAAACATCCTGCAGCCAAGAAAGCTCCACACCCATTTCAACTACTCAGGTGACCCTGAGGACACAGGTAAACCTCCAAATGGCCCCAACGACTCTCTAAAGGAATGCAAATGACCAGCTGTCTGCAAGGAGTATAAATCCTTCCATTCCCCACCATCCAGGGTCAGAACTGAAGAAGTTTCTTGGATGAGAAGCGAAACATCTTCAAAGAAAAACAAGAAAGTCCAGTTGTCTCCTGAAAAAGCAGGTACTATAGGTTTATTTCATGCTACCTATACACAAGAATCTGATCTACTAACGGTCAAGTCAAGCTGGTTCCAGATAAGAGTCAACGGACTTTAAGGGGTGTGTGTGTGCTGGACTTAGGTCTCTTATGGGGCATAGACTCCAAACTGATGATGCGTTTGACCCCCTCCTTCGGGCTCAGCCTGGTCGCTTCCTATGTCTCCTACCGTTTAACAAGTGTATCTTTTCCTTTACCTGGAATTTATTTATTTCAGCGCATGGTTTTTGCATGTTACCTAGTCTCTTCCCCAGTCCAGTCCACCAATGGCATTCATAACGCCACAGGTTCATTCATTCATAACCCTGACTGTCATTCATTCCACTCAGCTGACGTTTTGTCTGTCGGTTAAGCAGTTACGTGAAAACCTAAACTAGCCTTGTTGTACGCCACCCAGAGCCACTTGTTTGTGAGATGGGCGGCCATATTTGTGTGATGAATAATTAAACGGTGAATCCTGAGCCCTTCCCCAGCAGGCTGGTTTTCTTTTCAAACTGGGCGAAATTGACAGGAGCTCGGCCAAAGGTCCCCTTCAAGGCTAAATGAGAAGGACTGTAAAAGTGGGTCCTTTTTTCTCCCTACCAGTCCTCAAAAGAAATCTCCATTGATAGGAAAGAATTTCCACCTGCTTTTCTGGCACAAACGGAAGACAAAAAGAAGAAAGGGGAATCTTTCTGCCGTAGTCAAGAGAAGGAAGAGGTACAAATCCAGAAAGATTTCTTCAACTGGCCTCACTTCCAGCTGGTTTATACCTGGAGGACAAGCAGATGAAAGCTGCGGTGCAAAAAAAAAAAAAAAAAGGCCATTCTGACAGAGAAACACAGCCATTACAGTGAATGCCGTGTCAAAACCAGCCTTGCAATATCTTTTAAAGTGTTTTAACTTCAAAGGCCTTCTCCAAAGAAGCTTTGGGGTTTTTTTACCCCAATTCTCCAGGTGCCTCAAATTTTCTTTCCAGCTTCTCTTGCGGGTGTTTTTAGCTCCCTCAATTACATGGAAATGGAAGAGGTGCAGCCACCGCTGTTACTTTCTCTGACACCTCTTTCCATCACTTCAAAGATGCTCCGGCTGCTTGCAACTTCAAACCTGGAGAATGGCCCCTGGGGCGAGTCCCTGCTGGATGTTTTTGGCTAGGATTGAATTGGCTTGTGGGAAGCTCAGGTTGGTCCACAGCAGAGAGGATTGGCATAGCAGATCACAGATCATTCTCACACCTGCCTTTTAGTCACCTTCTGAAACCGAAAGCACCACATGCCACCAATGAGAATGTCAATGAAAGAGTCTTCCCCTTCAATTACAGTTAAAAAAAAATCAAAACAGTCTAATAATGTTTTAACAAGTTGAATATCAGATTTCTCCCCCCCCCTTAACATTGTAAGACTCTCTGAGAGCCTAGTAGTGAAGACACTCGCCTCCCACTCAGAAGGTTGAGAATTTAATCCTAGGTAGAATAGAATAGAATAGAATAGAATAGAATAGAATAGAATAGAATAGAATAGAATAGAATAGAATAGAATAGAATAGAATAGAATAGAATAGAATAGAATAGAATGGAATGGAATGGAATGGAATGGAATGGAATGGAATGGAATGGAATGGAATGGAATGGAATGGAATGGAATGGAATAGAATAGAATGGAATAGAATAGAATAGAATAGAATAGAATAGAATAGAATAGAATAGAATGGAATGGAATGGAATGGAATGGAATGGAATGGAACGGAACGGTACGGAACGGAACGGAACGGAACAGAATAGAATCTGGAAGGGACTTTGGAGGTCTTCTAGTCCAGCCCCTGCTCAAGCTATACCATTTCAGACAAAAAATATCTGCTGTGAACTCCATGTGGCATCAGGAAGGGCATCTGGCCAATAAATCCATCCAGTCACCCCCAACTCTGCCCTGAATTAAGTTATTACAGGGTTGTGAAAAGGAAGGGGTTTTTTTTTTTTACTGTAAGACTCTCTGACTCATTTGATCTGGTTTTGTTCATCGGGGGTTTTTTTTGTTCTAATTTGCTACATGTGAATTTATTAAAGCTCTTCTTACATATCTTTCTGGATTAATATATGTGGAGATCTCAGGACATTTTCTTAACTTGGATTAGGTTAATGAAGTCTGCAGGCCACTGTGCTGCATAAGGGGTTAAAGAATATTCTCTAGCAGGCCTGATTATCTAGAATAAGGGCAGTTTTCTATGTTATTTATTTATTTAGCAACAAATCACAAGGGTTTCCTTGGCTGGTCTCTTCATCTCTTAGGATTCAACATCCCTAAAGAGTATTATGATGCAACGAGAGAGAGAGAGGGAGGGAGGGAGGGAGAGGGAGGGAGGGATGGAGAGAGAAAGAGAGAGAGAGAGAGAGAGAATTGTATTTATAATTGTTGTGAACTGTATCAGAAGCTACTTCTTAGTAGCTTTTTTCTTTATTTCCCATTTTTTCCTTTGCTTTGTTTTCTCTTTGCTTTCTTTTACTTTTGTCTTCCTCACTTTATGTATTTATTAGATCTTTTTACCCCATCTTTATTATTCTTATAAATAATTCAAGGTGATAGACAAATCTAATACTCCTTCCTCCTCTCATTTTCCCCACAACAACAACCCTATGAGATGATTTGGGATGAGAGAGAGAGTTATTGGCCCAAAATCACCTTGCTGGCTTTCATGCCTAGTTTATATTGTTATCCGCTTTTTAAAAAAAGTTTTAATACAAATTATATCAGCATCTCCCTTCCAGAGCCTTTGAAAATGCAATTCTTCTCAAGTCACATCACATCATAGCATGCATCCTTCTGTGGTAGGAACCCACCCCTCCCCCAATCCTTTTTACTATGCCCTCCAAATCACAAGAATAAAACTCAGGAAAAGAAATACAGAAACAATGTTTCACTCATGAAACCCCTGGCTATTGCGAAAAGCAGAAACATTGAATCAGGCCTGTTGATTCACAAAGAGAGCTCAGTGAAGGTAACAGACAGACTAAAGATAAGGGGGTAAAATTAATTACATCTGTTTGACAGGATTAAAACCCAAGAAAGTCAGTATTTTAGACCCACTGCTAGCCTTTGTGAAACAAGCTAAACGAATCTAATGACAAATGCACACAAAGCCAGCCTCAAAATTATGAAATGCTGTAAATTATATAAAAATCCTTGTACTCATCAAATCAAGTGGTCAGCTGTCCTAGAACTGCATGCTGTTGCTGGTTCTGCTCATCAATAAGCAGACCTTCTTTCAAAAGCAGCCTCCATTTTATTCCCAGCTTGGAACTGGGCCTGGTTTTTCTTCCAGCACTTCTTATAATTTTCTTCTTTATGTAGGCAGATTTTGTCTTGGAGAAAGAGCTCAATTTCCCAAACTTTTAAGAAAATTCATCTTATCTGACTCTATTTGTTAGGAATAGGTGATTGATTGATCTGTCAACAATCTTTCTTTTTTAAAAAAAAATGCATTAAAGAACTTCACATCTGCCTTACCTTAGCCCCTCTCTCAAACTGCCTGCAGAATCTTCCCCCCGTGCCACCCAATGGCTTCCTTTTCTGTTCTTATATTCTTTCTCAACAGTTCTTGAATTGTGCTGAGCTTCTGTGATTTTCCTAGCATAACTTAAACGAGATGCATAAACCAATTCAGCTTCATAAATTATTGGAAAATTGGTAGTTGCTCTATAAACAGACGCAATGAGTTGGTACAAAATTTCTTACAGCCCAGCTGCTTAGCAGGCATTTAAAACCAGCTTGCAACTCTAGGTCTGCACATAGTCTTCAGCCTAAAAGTGAAATCTTTATACAAGAACAAAATTCAGCTTTTGCTACTTAACATCCTTCCACTTGGGAGAGAAGAGTTTGAAAATGGGACAGGGGGGGGGGCGTGGAAAGAGAGAGAGGGGTTGGATGGTGACAACCCAGGCATCTTCAGCAGCTATTTCTGAGAAAGAATACTTATAAAGGCTTTCTCCTCCTCCAACCCCACAAGAGGATTTATAAATAAATGAAAGCATGCTTCAGAGTTCAAATATCTAGGGAAGACACTCACTGAAGATGGAAAAATGGGCAAAGAGAGTAGCATACAATGCAGTAGGGCCAACCAAGCATTGGGATAGATAGCCCTACTCCTACAACATAAAAGAACTGATCAGGACAAAGAATCGTCTCATACAAAGCATATTCATCCCCACCCTATGTTACAAGTGCTAAACAAGCCCTTGCAATAAAGCATAAGCAAAAGCTAGTCACCATTGAAAGTAGATGTTTGAGGAAAGCTGTTGGAATAACCAGAAGGGATAAAATGAAAAATGAGATTATAAGAGAAAGAATTGGAATAGAACCAATCCTAAACTACATGTAAAGGCAGTGAGTTAAGTGGTTTGCTCACCTGGAGAGCATACAAAGTATATACAAAAAGAGGAGAAGATCAAAGAACACAGGCAGGCCCAGAAGAGGATGGAGAGACAACCTCAAAGACACATTATAACAGCATCAAATAACAATGGTTGAGGCCACCAGAAGTGCAAGAACCAGAACTCCCTTGTATTTCCCTCGACACCGAAGTAGTAAGAGGAAGTTACGAAGAAGAATGCATGCTGTGTCTGCAACACATGAATGAATGTCTCTCTGGGTGTGTATCTGGGTGTCTGGGTGTTCTTAGCCTAACAGTTTTATTTATTTATTTTAAAGAAGTTTAGTCCACATTTCAAAGTTTTCACTAAGTGACCAACAACATACTGAAATTTCAATACCATCCATCCATCCATCCATCCATCCATCCATCCATCCATCCATCCATCCATCCATCCATCCATCCATCCATCCATCCATCCATCCAAAAACTCACTAAAACTATCTTTGCCAGGTGCCAGAAAGAAAGATAATCAAAGAGGTAGCAGGCAGGTCTCCCTGGAGAGGAACTTTCACAAAAGATTACAGCCACATATTATATCTCTACGCACAGAATCCAGAACTTTTCACCAACTTCATAAACTAGAAGCTAGAAGTCAAACATTTGTCCGGAATGCCAGAATTCAAAGAAACTTCAGATTAGCATCTAAATTCCCAAGGAAATGGGCAAACATTCTACAATTGTACAGGTACAAATTAGGTGAAACCTGGCTCAATAGCAGTAACTGTGAGAGGAAACTTGCAGTCCTAGTGAACAACCACTTAAATATGAGCCAACGGTGTGCGGCAGCAGCCAAAAAAGCCAACACAGTGCTAGGTTGCATTAACAGAGGGATAGAATCAAGATCACATGAAGTATTAGTACCGGTTTATAAAGCCTTAGTAAGACCACATTTAGAATACTGCATCCAATTTTGGTCACCATATTGTAAAAAAGATGTTGAGACTCTGGAAAGAGTGCAGAAAAGAGCAACAAAGGGGGGCTGGAGGCTAAAACATATGAAGAACGGTTGCAGGAACTGGGTTTGTCTAGTCTAGTGAAAAGAAGAACTAGGGGTGACATGATAGCAGTGTTCCAATATTTGAGGGGCTGCCACAAAGAGGAGGGGGTCAACCTATTTTCCCAAGCACCAGAAGGTAAGACAAGAAACAATGGATGGAAACTAATCAAGGAGAGAAGCAACCAGGAATTAAGGAGAATTTTCCTGACAGTTAGAACAATTAATCAGTGGAACTGCTTGCCTTCAGAAGTTGTTGGTGCTTTATCACTGGAGGCTTTTAAGAAGAGACTGGACAGCCACTTGTCTGAAATGGATAGGGTCTCCTGCATGAGCAGGGGATTGGACTCAAACACCTCTAAGGTCCCTTCTAACTCTGTTCTTCTGTTTTCAAATCAGCCATGAAATGGATAAATTGAAAACACTACAGGTTCTTTTCTTAGCTGTTAAAAAGGAAAACAAACAAATGAAAAGTGTTGTTATTATTTTGAGCAGCAGTGGAGGTGAAGAAGAAACAGTTAACAGTCAAGGTGGCATACAGACATGAGCAAGGCCCTGGAGGAAACGGTGTTATAGCATGATCTTGTTTTATTTCTAGTTTATACTTGGGAATAAACCCATTTTTGTTCATGTCTGCTCATGTCTATTTAAAACTATAATTACTGCAAATCTCTGAGTTAGTGCTTTGGATGTGTTAAGCAACTGAACAACATTTCTCTGACAGTTTCCTCTCTATGAAAAAGCTGAACCAGATTTTTTGCTTTGGAGCCACACAATGATGCTTTGCAGGTACAAGAAAAAAATGTGAGGAAAAATGTTCATTGAACAACTGTGCTGATAATGAACTCAGATCAGAACCCATCCTTAGCCCAACCTACTTTAAAAATGTTAAGGCTGGGATTACAATTGGATTACAGAACTCTGGAGTAAAAGGCAGGATATAAATTTAACCGAGAGACAAAACACAGAAAAACGGATAGAGTTTCTCAGCTTTTAAATTTCTTCTAAATCTAGTTTTATCTAAATCCTCCCAAAGAGATTTTGTGGTTTTAAGTTCCATTCATACAAAATCTGAAAAAGCAGATGCTGCACCTGCAGGGGGAAAAAAACACTAGGAAGAAACAAAAATGCAAATAAAGGCACACAAATAGACACCCAGTTTTCAAAATTCCAGAGCTTCCATGGATCTTTTGCAATTATTGTTTACATTCAGATCAGTGTCTACAATCTGAAGAAACCTCCCCAAAAGACACCACAGAAATAATCATATTTAATAGTCTTCGGCTTATGACAATTGAGCCCCCAATTTCTGTTAAGTGAGTAAGTTTTGCCCCATTTTACAGTTGTTAAGTGAATCACTGCAGTTAGTAATATGGTTGTTAAGTGAATCAGGCTTCTCCAATGACTTTGCTTGTCAGAAGGTCTCAAAAGCTGATCACGTGACCTGGGAAACAGCAATATTCATCGATCAATTCAGTTCAGTTGCCCTGCATTTGAATTTTGATCACATGACCATGGGGAGGCTGCAACAGTCGTAAGTGTGAAAAATGGTCATAAGTCACTTTTTTCAGTGACGTTGTAACTTTGAAAAGCCACTAAATGAACTGTTGTAAGTCGAGGACTACCTGTATGGTACAGGGAACATTATGATGGGGTTCACACAACATGCCAACCTGAGCTAAAATAATGTAGGGTAGTTTACAGTCTAGAATAAATACAGAATAACCAAACTGCCTCTCCTGAAAGAGACCATGCCTTCAGTCAAAGAATTGTCCTCTAACACAGGGGTCCCCACCCCCCGGTCCGTTAACCGGTACCAGGCCGTGGCATGCCAGCAAGCAGTCCGCACAAACAAACAAAGCCCCATCTGCGGGATGCAGGCAGCACACAAAACCATGCCCCCTCCGGTCTGGAGAAAAACCTCTCTCCATGTAACCGGTCCCTGGTGCCCAAAAGGTTGGGGACCTCTGCTCTAACAGCTGTCAAACTGAGGACAATCCTCTGATGGTCCTTCAAATACAGGATTGACTGTACAGGTAGCCCTACTTACAACTGTTCATCTAGTGACCATTCCAAAGTTACAACAGCACTGGAAAAAGTGACTTATGACCATTTTTCACACTTACGACTGTTGCAGCATCCCCATAGTCACGTGATCGAAATTCAGACGCTTGGCAACTGACTCATATTTATGACGGTGGCAGTGTCCCAGGATCATGTGATCCCCTTTGGTGACCTTCTGATAAACAAAGTCAATGCGGAAGCCAGATTCACTTAACAATCGTGTTACTAACTTAACAACTGCAACGATTCATTTAGCAACCATGGCAAGAAAGATCGTAAAATGAGGCAAAACTCATTTATCAACTGCCTCGCTTAGAAATAGAAATTTTGGGCGCAGTTGTGGTCGTAAGTCGAGGATTGGCTGTATTTGAAGTAAGATGCTCTCATCCTACAGCTCTACAAGCCCCTTGCTTCTTTTGGACTTCAGAAGGAATTCATTTCAACCCCCTCATTTATGACAAACCCGGCACGAAACTGACATTTTGCAAACATTTGTCTGTAATGAATCAGAGCCACTAACGGCCATTTCCTCCTCGGCCATCTCTGTTTATGAATAAGCACTCTGAGTTTCAGAAATGGCGGCACAGCCTCTCCAGATGAGGGAACGACATTACTGCTTGCAGGACAACGGGAGGGAGGGGCTCAAGGAAACAACTTATAAAAATCAATAAAAGCTTTTATGGGCTAATTTCAGTGATCGTATTACTCAAAGCTGGAGACAGATGTCAAGTAAAAAGAAATAAAACAGGGGAGGGGGAGTAGGTTTCTATGTTCTTGTCCCATTATGGATTAACCGGTTGGATATTTTGCATGCTTTTCCCCCCAAATCAATAACTGAGTTTCCAGTGGCAGTATTGCCAGAGGGTGGAGGCAGACATGTAAAGACTCCAGATTTTTCTTTCTTTCTTTCTCTTCCTCCCTCCCTCCCTCCCTCCTTTCCCTTCCTTCCTTCCTCCCTCCCTCTTCCCTTCCTTCCTTCCTTCCTCCCTCCCTCCTTCCTCTTGTCCTATTTCTTTTCTTTTTTCTTTCTTCCTCTTTTCCTTCCTTCCTTCCTCCTTCCCTCCTTTCCTTTCTTCCTTCCTTCCTCCCTCTTTCCTTTCCTTTCCCTTTCTTTCTTTTTCTTTTTCTTTTTTTCTTTCTTTCCTTCCTCCCTCCCTCCCTTTTTTCCTCTTTCTTTCTTTCTTTCTTTCTTTCTTTTTCTTTCTTTCTTTCTTTTCATTCTTTCTTTCTTTCCTCCTCTTTCCTTTCATTATTTACAATAACTCTTTTCTTTCTAATCCTGAGATGTTTGAAGATTTCCTGAATCGGAATATTTAAAAGCATGTGACTGATTCATCCTGAATAGGAATGCTAATATCCATTTTTTTAAACTTCATCTGCATTTCTCCAAATGTTGTGACACATTGCATAATTTAAAAAATATATTGAGTCCCAAAATGCATCGTTTAGCTAAAAGATATTTAATATGCCTTGCTTGTTTAAGATAGTTTTAAGCGAATGAAATAAATCCACAGATTAATGGGACCTGATATAAACTTGACTTAATGGACTTTGAAAGAAGACAGACAAAATATATGCAAAAATATAGAACCAATACATACATCTGTACTTCAGGAAGTTTAGGAAACAAAAATGTTCATTAAGATATTATAATATTTTCATTCATTTTCCTACGGACTTTAACTTCTATTGTTTCTCCATGTATTTTATTGTTCTCCCCATGCTTATATGTATCTCCATCATTATTATCTTTATGTATTTTGCTCTTTTTCTTTTTCTTTTCTCATTAATTGCCTAATTAATAAGCAATAACAATAAATCTAAAAAAACCTTGCATTGCTAAGTCTGGTAGCTCCACTTCTTTGCAACATATGTTGGACCATGTCCAACCTGGAACCAAGTCCATTCCAGGTCCTGAAAACTGAACATTCAGAAATCCAACCATGTGGGTAGAATGAAAACAATGCTGGCTCCTGAACTGATACCATTCCAGAAAAAGGAAAGACATTTTGCGGAGATAAAGCGCCAGCATTTTCAAGTCCCACCCAGCAGGCAAAAGCCGTGAAGAATCATAAGGGTTTCAAAAAGGCATCTTCCATGCTAGTCTTCATAATCTTAAAAACCAGAAGAGTAAATTCCAGTCAGACCTATAGAGTTATTTGGAAAAAAACCATACTACCCAGGATCTCACATCTGGGCTGAATTGTTGCTTCTCGATAAAATTGTATTCCTTCACCAGCATTCCCATCTCATAGTTTCTCACAAACATCAGTTCCAGATAATTGAAGGGAAAGTTTGCAAAGATGCTTTTAGCCAGTGTTTTTCAAACTAGGCAACTTTTAGATCTGTGGACTTCAAAACTTACAGAATTCCCCAGACAGCAGAAATTCTGGGAGTTGAGGACCACACATCTTAAAGTTGCCAGGATTGAAAAACACTGCTTTAAACTTTCTCTGACCTTTGACAGCCCTCTGTGGTCTCTTGTATGCTCCTTCCAATTTACCATAACACTGTAAGATTCACTGGTTATTTAGGCCCAGGGGATGGTGGGGTTTTCTTGGCTGAAAGATTGCTTACTGTGGGTGAAAATTAATTTCTGTTTGTGAGCCATAACTAGGGTGCCAAAGAGAAAATGGGAACAAATGCATAAAACTTGCTAATGCAGATAGCCAGGCAAACTCATTGTGGGAAGAATCCAGGTAAAGAAACCTTTTGGGCAATATTAAAAAAGGAAAATATATTTTCCCAAAGGAATAATGGAGAAGATCTTTAAAAAGACAGAAACCAGCCCCAGCCCCTCTCCCCCAAGCAGAAACTAGGCAGAGACCAGCTTTTAGAAATGCAGATGTGATCATCCTTTCAGAAAGGTTGGAGACAGGAAGCTAGAAGCTGATGAAATTAGGAAGACAAACACCCCTAAAATCTACATACCCACCATCAGAATACCAAAAGGACACACTCAGACTCAGGTCAAAGTACATGACACAGGAAATACAAAGCCTCAAACAGGAACAGGAAACAACCTCAAAAGCCCCAGAAGGTATAAAAACACCACTCCCAGCTACATGTGGTCAGCTGCTGCAGAGCCATGCTTCTGCCTGGCTTTGCTCTTCAATAAACTCCAACCTTCTTTCTAAAGCAGTCTCCATTTTGTTTATGCCCAGCTTCGACTGGACCCTGATGAAGGTTTTTCTTTCAACATCATGTTTGCTGGGATGAAAAAGCAATGACTGCTATCTGGATTATTACAGAAAAGCAAGTCATGGGCTAGGTAAACAGAAGAGAAAGAGAGAGAATGTATATGTGTCTGTCCATAGGGGCTTGAAAGCTCCACCCCTTTTTCATGTATCATAACCAAAAAGCCAGTCTGGTCTAATGGTTAAGGCATCGGATTAGAAAGTGGGACATCATGAGTTCAAGTTCTGCTTTAGCCATGAAAACCAGCTGGGTGATGTGAGAGGTTTTATATCAAAATATATTTTATTCTTTATACTGTTTCCATCTTACCTTAATATTAACAGGATCCACAATGGACTGAGAACCAGTGTCTCCACTAGATAATTGACAGTCAACCTGAAACTAAACTAATCAAGTAAAAATAGCAAACGGAGGGGGGGGGGACTTTTACCCAAACTTCCTCAAACTCCCAAATAAGTTACCCAGACCTGATCCACATACCAAAGGAGAAGGTTTGTACACACAAACAGATTTAATTAAATTAGGTCTTCCAGTTGAACTGCGTGCTCACAAGAATACACATCTACACACACGTGCACCCCTCAAATGTCACCCTAGAATCAGCACAGAGACATTTCCACACCCTGGATAAGCTCCCCTATAATAACTCTGTCACTGTACCGCATTTCTCTGCAGCTGCCCCTAAAAGCAAACTCTTTCCTCAGAACTGTCTGGATTTCATTTTTATTTATTCTTGCATACCCTCGGCTCGAGTTGGAACCCCAAATTATTATTCTTCTGACGGTGACTTTGACTCAGTCCTCTTTCTCAGCCCACCCCACCCCACAGGGTTGTTGTTGTGTAGAAAACAGGAGCAGGAAGGAATATTGGGTATGTTCATCTCCTCTAGTTATTTACAAAAAAAATATAAATAAATAAAGCCAATAAAACAGAGATGTGGCTTGCATCATACCACTGCACTATGGCTTTCACCAGTCTGTCCCCACTGCAGATGCTGTTGAAAATATATTAACTTGTTTATTTCTTTGAATCCTAGAATAGAAGGCATGTGCATTCTGCATAACTTTTGTACCATTTTAGGCAGCTTGTTATGTTATAAAAACGGAGACAATGCTTTATAAGTTAAAACTGGAACAGAAAAGAACTCTTATTACAGCAATACTGAAGTTATTTACAGTAATTCGATCAAAACGAGAACACATTTAAGCAGGCCTGCAGCAAACTAAACATGGGGGACAGGAGGCACTGAAAAGCAGAGGAAAGGGTTTCTTATTTTAAAAGGCAATTTAAAATTTAGTGGGAGCAGAGACAATTTAGGGGAATCCTGATGAATACAGCAAAAGCAGTCCTTGAGACATGTTAGTTCTGAACCATTCAGGATTTTAAAGATCATTGTCAAAATCTGACTTGGTTCTACAATGCCTGCAACGTTTTGCTAAATTGAAATATCAGAACTGCTGGAGAATAAGTTAAGATCTCACTGTGGACCCTGTTTTGGATTTAAGTATTTCTGTGCACAGGGCATCCATAAGTCTGTCTGGGGAATTCTGGGAGTTGAAGTCCATACATCTCAAAGTTGATAAGGTTGAAAAACACTATTCTGTTTTATGGGCTGTCAGGGGATTCTCTTCCATTTGAAAGCCTGCCAGAAAATTGTCCTCTGCTTGAAAGATTTTTCTATTTCAGAGATGCATGATTTTATACATTTTTGCTGAAGGCTGCACTTGCCATCTGAATGGATGGTCTGCAGTTTTCCTCCCAAAAGTGGGGAAAAAACTAAATTAAGCTAACTTAATAAATGTAGCTAATACGGCTGTGCTCATGCAACATTCATAATCAAGTCCGTAAAATTATGATTATTTCCATTTATACCTTGTCTCCTCTCCAGGATCTCAGTGACACTTAAAGTGGGGTAGTATCCTACATTCTGTCCCCATAACAATAATATTGAGAAGGAGGGGCTACTCCAAAGTCACCCAGAATGTTGCTAGCCTGAATCATGGTCTCCTGATCTCCAATAACTTAACCACTATACCATGGGTCCCCAACCCCCGGTCCGTGGACCAGTACCGGGCCGCGGCATGCCAGCAACCAGTCCGCACAAACAAGCAAAGCCCCATCCATGAGATGCAGGCAGCACACAAAACCATGCACTCTCCGGTCCGCGGAAAAACCTCTCCCCACGGAACCAGTCCCTGGTGCCCAAAAGTTTTGGGACCTCTGCACTATACCACAAACACCTTCATCCATGCTAGGTTTAGTAAACATTATTTTGGCTAGGGTAAAGGTTGAAGAAGTTCCTCAGGATTTTACTGTGCTAATCATTGCCAACTATAGGGAAGTGCTCATCCCCATTTCAAGACCATTGAGCCACGTTGTCCAGAGACATTTCCACAGTCATGTGGCCAGCATGACGTCACTGAGCACTGTTACCTTCCCACCTAAGTGGTATCCATTTATCTACTTGCATTTACATGCTTTCAAACTGCTAGGTTGGCAGGAGCTGAAGTGAGGACGGGAGCTCACCCCATCATGTGGAGCTCAGGTCTCGAACCTGGGCTGCAAGCTTTTCAGCCGACAAGCACAGAGTCTTAACCCCTGAACCACCATGCCGTCCTTTGGCTAGATGTCTGTATATTTCCTACTGTGATAGACAAACTCATCTTGTCTAGTTAGTTAGAGTTCAGTATAGTATGGAAAATATATGAAAATGAGTTAATTTGGTAACCAAGTTAAGTTATGCGAAGACACAAAAGTGATGCCAAAACTGGAAAAAAATGTGGAATTTCCCATTTGATTGTATGATATGGATAATTAGACAAGAACTAGAGAGAGACCTTGACGTATGACTCTAGAAAGAGTACAGAGAAGAGCAACAAAGATGATCAGGGGACTGGAGGCTAAAACATATAAGGAACGGTTGCTGGAATTGGGAATGTCTAGTTTAATGAAGAGAAGGACGAGGGGGGACATGATAGCAGTCTTTCAATATCTCAGGGGCTGCCACAAAGAAGAGGGAGTCAAGCTATTCTCCAAAGCACCTGAAGGCAGGAGAAGAAGCAACGGATGGAAACTAATCAAAGAGAGAAGCAACCTAAAACTAAGGAGAAACTTCCTGACAGTTAGAACAATTAACCAGTGGAACAACTTGTCTCCAGAAGCTGCGAATGCTCCAACATTGGAAGCTTTTAAAGAGACTGGACAGCCATTTGTCTGAAATGGTATAGGGTTTCCTGCCTGAGCAGGGGGTTGGACAAGATGACCTCCAAGGTCCCTTCCAACTTCTTATTATTGTTGTTGTTGTTGTTGTTGTTATCCTGCCCATTATGTTCATAAGTCATGATGGTCGTAAAGCGAGTCGTCATCTGACTGACCTGATTTTGTGGCAGTAGTTAAGTAAATCACCATGGTCCTTAAGCAAATCCACTGTTATTAAGCAAACACCATGATTGTTAAGCAACTCCATTGCTTGCTTCAGACCATTTTTGCTGAAAACTGGAAGTAAACATTGGTTTTCAGCAAAAAATATAGTAAATTGCATTTACGTGAATGTGGGACACTGCAAACAGCTGTAGATGGGGGCCAGCTGCCAAGTGCCAGAAGTGTAATCATGTGATCACCAAATGACCAATCATAAGTCAAAAACTACCTGTGTGGCAATGACAGCAATTTTTTAGATTACAGTGGAGTCTCCCTGACTGAAGATGTTCAAGCGGAGGGACAGGCTAACCATCTATGAAAAATGCTCTGGACCATGGTTTCTTACCTCAGGTAGTGTGTTAAAGGAGATTACAGGTAATCCTTGACTTACAACCACAATTGAGCCCAAACCTTTGGTTGCTAAGTGAGACAAGGGGATCACATGATCCTGGGACACTGCAACTGTCATAAATATGAGTCCGTTGCCAAGCGGCTGAACTGTGATCATGTGACCAAGGGGATGCCGCAACAGTCGTAAGTGTGAAAAATGGTCATAAGCCACTTTTTCCAGTGCTTGCTGTAACTTCAAATAGCCACTAAATGAACTGTTGTAAGTCGAGGACTACCTGTATTCCATAAATATGTGGTGAATCTGGTTAACACATAGAACAGCCTGGGAGAAAATCTTTAAGGCCCTCCAGAACACCATCAGGACATAAATCACAAAGATGTCAGGGAGAGCCAGAATTTATAGGACAGGCACCACAATAGAATAGGCCCATTTTCAAATGATTCTGTTTAATTGAAGAGATCCAGAACAAAGCAGCCCTGTCAGTCTGAACCAGCCAGGCAGACACCCGTGGAGACAAGCAGTCCCCAAAATAGCCAGGCCCCATGCCATATAGTCTTAAGTGAATGATGTCTCCAGCAGAAAAAAGGTTTAAACATTTCAAGCGTAGAGACAAATATCTTAATATTGGATCACACTTCAACTTCTCAAGTTCAAACAAAACCCTGGTAACCTTGCATCATTGGAGAGCTTTAAAAAAACACCATATTAGAGCAACATTAAATATTTACTTTGATTCTTAATGTCTTTTATTGTTTGTATAAAGAGCTTTAAAATGCTGAATGGAAGTGTAAATTGTGTTGAGAACGCACCTCTGTTTTCAAAGAGGGAGGGAGGAAGTTGCATTGCTTTGGCAGGGCTCAGAATTTCCATTCCCCCCCCCCCATAGACTCAGACAAACATCTGGTTCAGTCACAATTTACCAACTCTCTCTCCAATTAATCGTTCATGTAAAATGACAAACTGCCACCAAGCCAAAAATAACATTAGTAGAACTTGAGCTGAACGATGCAGGTCCAACCGTCCATTGAAATTGCTTGTTACCATCACCTCAGGATGATGATACTGAAGTGATGTTGGAAAATATTCTCAGCTCAAGATCCAGACTTGAAAGCACCTGACATATTCAGGGGGTCTCCCGCAACTTGGTGCCCTCTCCAGATGTGTCAGATTACATCTCTAAAAATGCCCAACCAGTAATGGCACACCAGTATGGCTGGGAACTGTAGTTGTCATCATCCAAAAGGCATCTTAAAACCAACTCTATACTTCAATCAGCGACGGATTTTATTGCAAATCAGGGCTGTTTCCCATGGGAGGCACAGGAGGAGAGGTCCCAGGGCTTATGGAGCGAAGGAACTGGATGAGGCCCAGAGGAAGAGAGAGAGGCTTTTGGAGGAGTTGGAGGTGGTGGCAGCATGCTCCAGGGGCGAAATATGGGCAAAGGGGTGGGGCTTCTGTCACATGATTATCGCTGCCATCTTGAGCTTTTTGTCCCCATCTCTGTGACTATTCCTGCTTCCCCATCTATTTTCCTTTTGTAGTTTGTTTTTCCAACTTCTTTTTGTTGGTGAGTTGTGAGTCTGCCCACTCTACAAAAATCTCTTTGAAATATGTCTTGAGAGAAAATCTTAACATTCAAAAGCAATAAGAGGACTGGATTCACTTCTCATCATATGCCTTGTACCACTTAAATCAGATCTGGGCATATAACGGAATAACAGAGTTGGAAGGGACCTTGGAGGTCTTCTAGTCCAACCCCCTGCCCAAGCAGGAAACCCTCTACCATTTCAGACAAATGGTTGTCCAATCTGTTCTTAAAAACCTCTGGCCTTCGGCTGTCCCTGTCCAGCCTGCATGGATTACTTTTATTTTGAAGGCAATTGCTATTTTATTTCAATGTATGTATGTTCATACGTGCATGCCTATGCACCTTCACAGCCCTATTGGCTCAGCCCTGCGCAACAATCCCAGTTTCTCATGTGGCACCTTGGAAAAATTAATTGCCCGCCCCCATTTAAACTTTTGTTGAAAGCTGGTGGTTAAGATGAAGGTGGCTGAATAAAGGTTAGGAGATAGAAAATGATGTTGGGATTTTTTTCTTCTGTGGACAGTTGGGCGGATACCCATTAAGCAACTATATTTGGCATCAAAAGAGTGAAAAGAAGCAGACTGGGATGTTGAGCATTTCCCTTGGTCCACAAGTGAAAACAAGGCAGTTTCCAGATAATTCACACTTCTGAAACAAATGCTACAATCCACCAGCGGTATCTTTCCAATTTCACACATTTTCACACATTGCTTAAAATTGCAATAATGGTTTTGGCTTTAAAACATAAAAAACCAGAATGCATATGAAGTGCAGAGTTTATATATATATTATACACACACACTCATATTTACATACACACACACACACACATATCAGCGTTGTAGAACATTCATGCTTATATATAATTTATAGAATATTCTACTATTCTTAAATACATAGAAGCAGAACACAATGAAGCTTCTAATTACTATTTGCAAGTATGGTACAATACAAAAATAAACTCATTTGTTTATCCAAAAGAGTGATAGGAGCATTATTTTCCGCCCCATTTTTTCCTCCTTCTTCAAATTAATGTTCAAATATTAATTTTTTTTTCCAGTGATGGTACTAGAATCTGTTGGGGAGGGGGGGGGTTGAGATCAGCAATGAAATCACATTATGGTTTAACCAATTGTGAGGCCGGCCATCAAAATCAGGTCTTCTATCTTAACCTTCCAATACCTGACATTCTCATATTTACATATTTGAGACCTCTAATCCCTTGATGGGTGTGATGATACTAAGGTCCATGGCAGGCACCAGGTGGCAAAATCTGCTCTATTAATTGGAAATAAATGCAGGGTCCACTGAAATTAATTATTTAATTTCCACCTTCTTTATTTTCATGAAAAACTCAAAGCGGTAAACACACACAGTGCGCCTTCCTTTATCTATTTTCCCCACAACAACAACAACCTGTGAGGTGGATTGGGTTGAGAAAAGAGTCTCTGGCCCAAAGTTTTTCGTGCCTAAGGTGGGACTAGAACTCACTGTCTCCTGGTGATTGGCCCAAAATCACCCAGCTGGCTTTCATGCCCAAGGCGGGCTTAGAACTCACAGTCTCCTGGTGGTTGGCCCAGAGTCACCCAGCTGGCTTTCATGCCTAAGGCAGGACTAGAACTCCCTGTCTCCTGGTTTCTAGCCTGATGCCTTAACCACTACACCAATAATAAAGCACCTCTCAGGTCATCCCCGACTCACATCATTCCCTTTCTGAGGAACCAGAAAGTTTAGTGAAGGAAGTAAAAGGTTCTCTATTTTCTGTTGCAACTTCTTTGGCATTCTAAATAGCATCTCCAGGCAAGGAGCATTTTTACAGGTAATCCTCAACTTAAACCTTTCATTTAGTGATTGTTCAAAGTTACAATGCCACTGAAAAATGTGACCTACAACCAGCCCTCACACTTAACAATGGTCAAAGCATTCCCGTGAACACACGATCAAAATTTGGGCACGTGGCAATTGGCATGTCTATGACCGTTGCGGTGTCACAGGATCATGTGATCACCATTTGCGACCTTCCCAGCCAGCTTCTAATAAGCAAAGTCAATGGGGGAAGCTTAATGACTGCATGATTCACTTAAAGGCAGTGATTCAGTTAACAGCCATGGAAGGAAAGGTCGCAAAATTGGGCAGGACTCACTTAACAGCTACCTTGCTTAGCAATGGAAATTCTGGCCTCAATTATGGTAGTAAATCAAGGATTACCTATTCTGAGATTGCAGCTGAAGAAGGAAGCTTGAGCTTCCTTCCTGTGTTCCACAGTTCCAAACCAATGACCATCTTTCAGGTGCTATTTAGAGTTTTTTAGAACAATAGAATAGAATAGAATAGAATAGAATAGAATAGAATAGAATAGAATAGAATAGAATAGAATAGAAGAACAACTTTATTGTCACTTTGAATGTACATCAGTCGGCATACATCAACATGAAATTTCGTTGCATTCAGCAGCTGTTCAAAGGGCCACCACCTCTGATATACACTCCTTGTTCGTGGCCAGCTCAAGTTTCAGAACGTCCATTTTAATCTTTAGGGAGCGAACGATGGCAAGCAGGACAGATGGAAACGGAGCTCCATGTGGATTAGCCCTCAAATTAGCTTGTATTCCTGCACGACAACCTCGCCTCCTTTCCTTTCTCTGATCCTGTCTCTTCCACCTTTTCCTTAAAGTGCGACCAAAAATACACAATTAATGACTGTATGAATATTGATAGGAAGATGCCCAATCAACTGATCTGGCAAAAGCAACGTGGTGTCATCTTGATGCAAACCAGCTACACACTGTCTGAATATTTAGTGTGACATTGCACAAGTGTCTCCAAGAAGTCAGAGATTGTGATATGATGGCCCAGTTCTGCTGTTACCATTTTGAGAAAAGCAGGCACTGCTGTGAACACCCCTGGTCACTATTAAGTCAGTCCAAGTTGGTCAGAATTGCTGCAAGCTCTGAAATGAGAAACTCTTTAGGGCTTAGAGAACCAGGTTAGCTAATGTTTGAAATACGCTCTTAAAAATTAGTCCATGGGTAGTTTCTGCCAGATTTTGAAGTGATTGCAAGGAATTCGGGACTCAAAAGCAGGTGCTTTGCTGGAACAGGTGAAAAAATGCCCTTTGGTTTATTTTAGATTTTATAGACAATTGCATCACAACAATATTCCATAGGAGGCATAGCACAAGTGAAAAAATGGTTTCTTTTCTTCTTTCTTTCTTTCTTGTGTAATTCTTTATATATATATATTTTTCCCAGATCTCCAAACCATCTGCTTTTAATTATCTCACTGAATTCAGTTTACATTCTTGGCTACATTGTTGAGCAATGAGACCAATAAGGCAGGATAGTCTGTAAAATGTTATTTTCCTTAAAACACATAGGAATTTTTTTGAAAAGTAGAGTAGAGTAGTACAGCTATTCAATATGCAGAACAGAGTCCTGTCAATCCTGGAATCCCAAGGTCTAGGAAATAACCAAAACAAAACCCTCTTTTGTAAAGTTTTTAACTGTTTCTTCTCATTCTGATTTTAATTGCAGTAATGTTATTGTCAAGCTTTATATTTTTGTATTTCATTTTGTTGTTGGACGATATCTTGAATACTTATACAAACAGAAAAGTAGTTTACATTATTCTTATTGTACCGTAAGCATAATAGATGCAAGAGAACTGTTCTTTGTTGACTTCTGAAATATCTTTATATTATTTTTCAAGGACAGTGCCATGTGAAATATATTATGGGTAGTCCTCGACTTACGACCAGTCACTTAGCAACCATTTGAAACTATGACGGACTCCCACCAAAAGATGCTTACAACCTGGTTCCAAAGTTCCAGTGTCGAGGCAAGCACACACACACACATACTGTACACACACACACACACTCATAACACTTCATTTCAGGCACCTGGCAACTGACTTGCATTACAGCAACCGCAAATTATAGCACTTAGCAATAGCACTTGGACTTATATACTGCTTCACAGTGCTTTACAGCCCTCTCTAAGCAGTTTACAGGGTCAGCATATTTGCCCCCAACAATCTGGGTCCTCAGTTTACCGACCTCAGAAGGATGGAAGGCTGAGTCAACCTTGAGCCAGTCAGAATTGAACTGCTGGCGTTGGCAGAATTAGTCTGCAATACTGCATTCTAACCACTGCACCACCCCAGCTCTTTATGTCTTTTTTTGCCCAAACCCTGCATTTACATCCGGTTTTTGGCAAAAATGCCCCCTAACGAACAATGGCTTTTTAAAACTACTGTGGTATTTGCTTAACAATCACCGCAAAATAGGACGCAAAATTGGGTTGGTCACATGGGTGACCCACTTTAGAACCATCACAACTTATGACCGAAATGAGCAGGTTCCATTATGGTCATAAATCAAGGACAATTGTACACTAATCCAGATGGAAGTTGAGTTAATCACAAGTTTCGCATGAGCATTCAGAAGTTTCCACTGTTCCAAAAGGCAGTGCAGAGATAGCTTTGAGCATTCCACAATAGACCCATGCAATATTTCTGCTTCAGCTTCCTGTCTGCAATTTATTTTGTGCACTGTGTCAAGATTTTAACTTTCTGTATATCACCTACAGACACTTCAGTGAGACAGACATCTATATAAATCGTTTAAAGTTAAATACAAATAAAATAGTCATAAATCAAGGCATTGCTCCTTCTCTTCACTATTACTGGTAAGAAAATACTTGATGTCAGAGAATCAATCATGATGAGGCAGGAAAATGTGATTTTGTAGCTCTCCTCCTAATTGGCCAAGCCTGTAAGATGACTTATGTGTAGACTTCCCAAAGTACATACTTTTAGATTTCACGTTATGCCATTCACTTTCTGATTCAAACCTTAATCAACTCTCATCTTTCCTCAACCTTCTTTCATAACTTAATCCAAATTTGCTCAGCTTCTAATGCTCTGTGAATCACACCTCATCAGGCTCATCAGATGTAAGACAAATTGCCACTTCCAGAGACATCCTGGAGTTTCCTGGCATGAAATAAAAGATAAGACATAGGGAACCTGAATTGAAAAGTGATGAACGATTAAAAAAAAAAAGAAAGAAAAAAATCTTCCAGTGCAGGATTGCATAAAGCCAGCCGTACCTTCTTGTAGATGACTCAATTCATTCCTACCCCTTCCAGATTGCTATCGTCCTATTCTGTTCCTCTGCTCTTGTTTTAGCTGAGGGCACAATGGCTCAGCTATTAAAGATGCTAAGTTTGTCAGCTGGTAGATAGCCGAGACCCAAGCACCACGCAGCAGTCTGAGCTCCCATTACTTGCCCCAGCTCCTGCCCACCTAGCAGTTCAAAAGCATGCAAATGCGAGTAGATAAATAGGTACCACTTTGGTGAGAAGATAACAACAGCACTCCACGCACCTCAGCTTATAGTCATGCTGGCCACATGACCACGGAAGCACCTTCAGATAACGCTGATTCCCTCAGCTAAGAGTCGGACATGACTGGACAGGGGAAAACCTTCACCTTTACCTTTACCCAATCTTGCCCTCTGCTGTTGTTTTAGATGTTTCACTCTCATCACATTTATTGAGAATGTGAATTGCAATAGACCATTTGGATTATGCAATGTCCTCTACATGGGGCTGCCCTTGAAGACCGCCTGGAAACTTTTAACTGGTCCAGAATGCAGCAGCATATACAGTATTGGGGGCTCCTAGATTTGGTCCACATAACACCTCCATTATACGAGCTGTACTGGTTTCCCGTTTCTTTCTGAGTGCAATTCAAAGTGCTGGTCATCAGCTTTAAAGCCCTATATAGCATAGGGCCAGGTTATTGTGGGACTGCCTTTCCCTAACGACATCTACCCATCCTACCAGGTCAGATAGGATGGGCTTGCTCCTTGTCCCTTCCCCTAAATATTTCTATAGGATGGGATCTAAGAAGCATGCCTTTTCAATGGAAGTCCCTGCCCTATGGAAGAACACTCTGTACCTGATATTCAGCAGTTTTCTATCCTCCTAGCTTCTGAAAAGCTTTGAAGACGGGGTTTTCTCCCCAAACTCTGGGCTACTATAAAAGGGTATATGACTTATATGTCAGGTTTTTGTTGTTTTAAAAGTTATAACAGTCCTCGACTTACAACCACATTTTGGACCAAAATTTCCATTGCTAAGCAAAATGGTTATTAAATGAGATGCCCAATTTTATAAACTTTTGCCCTTGTTATTAAGTGAATTTCTGCAGTTGTTAAGTGAATCATGGGGTCGTTAATTGAATCCCACTTCCCTCATTGGCCTTGCTTGTCAGAGGACAGCTGGGAAGGTCACAGATGACCACAAGCGAGTCTGGGATGCTGCGACTATCATAAATGCATGCCGGTGGCCCAAGCACCCCAATTTTGATCACATGACCTGTGGGGATGCTGCAGTGGTTGCAAGTGCAAGGATTGTTGTAAATCACTTTTTTCACTGCTGTTGTAACTTCAAATGGTTGCTAAATGAATGACTGTAAGTCAAGGACTATCTTTAATCCTAATAAATTGAGATATATGGTAAGGCTATGTAGTCTATGTCAGAAGTCCCCAACCTTTTGGGCACCAGGGACTCGTTCCGTGGAGAAAGGTTTTTCCACGGACTGGAGAGTGCGTGGTTTTGTATGCTGCCTGCATCCCACAGATGGGGCTTTGCTTGTTTGTGCAGCCTGGTTGCTGGCATGCTGCAGCCTGGTACTGGTCCACGGACCGGGGGTTGGGGACCCCTGGTCTATGTGACCATCCAGCCCAGATATATTTCCTTTTTTCCTTCATCACCTCTGTTTGTCTATGGAGATTCTCAGTCATCCAGGTCATAGTTGTCCCAAAGGTGCTTTTTCCAAAGGCAACCGGACTTTGTTTTTCCTTGAAGGTGTTTCACTTCTCATCTAAGAGGCTTCTTCAGTTCTAAAGTTCTAAAGAACTGAAGAAGCTTCTTGGATGAGAAGCGAAACATCTTCAAGGAAAAACAAAGTCCAGTTGCCTTTTTCAAAAGCATCTTTGGGACATCACCTCTGTGTGTTTTTTTTTATCTGTGTGATCAAATAACTAGCCTCCTTCATTTCTCACTAGAACTCTTACTTTTAAGATCCATAAGTTCTTTTATGCATCTGTCCGAGGGGGCAGTCAACTGACTGGAAAAGCAGCTAATTAAAATGCAGCAGCCCAGCCAGATGCAGAATGCAAAACTAGCCAACAGCTAGATTGTTTCCAGTCCCACCAAAATGACTTCTTAAGAATCAGCAAGAAAGGCTGAGAGAGCTAATGAGGCTCAAAATCACCCAGTGACCTTCCATTGTTAAGGTAGATTTGGCCTTGGGTCTTCCCACTCTTAGTGCAACACCTTAATCCAGTTTTTCTCAATCTTGGCAACCTTAAGACATGTGGACTTGAACTTCTGCAGCATGCTGGCTGCGGAATTCTGGCAGTTGAAGTTTAACACGTCTCAAAGTTGCCAAGATTGAGGAAACACTGCTCCATGGCAATCACTCCGTTTTGTAGGTTTCCATTCAGAGCCAATAATGTCACTCTTCATTCAAGCTCCAAACCCAAATCAACAATATTAACCTTGTTCTGTTTGAGGTTCACTTCTTGATTTTAAAAAAATACACCTTTTGGATGTTCTTAGATTTGAGTTACTAAGCAGTAATTCGGCATGGAATGTCTCCCAGTTGGGAAATTAACTATGATTGTAAGCTGCCCAGAGTTACCCTGAGGTAAGATGGGCGGCTAATAAATTTTCTAAATAAATAAGCGAACAAATAAATAACATAGGGACAATTGATCCCACATAATTCATTCCTGGAAGACATTTCAAATAGTTAAATTCTGGTCTCTGGAAAAAGGATTCCAAGAGAGTGTTCCTAGCCCATATGCCGTATACTGTATTCCATACATCAGTGTTTCTCAACCATGGCTGCTTGAAGCCAGGTGGACTTCAACTACCAGAATTCCCCCGCTAGCATGGCTGTCTGGGGACTTCTAGAAGTTGAAGTCCACATGGTTTCAAGCAGCCAAGATTGAGAAACATTTCCATACATCATTCCCAGATCCTTTGAGTGGAGGCTTTAAAGGTTTATTTTGTGCTCCCAGATTTTAGCAGCAAAACATGAAGATCTGTTTGAACCATTTTAGGTCTATTTTTAAATGAAATCTGCAAACTGTACCCATTATATTTGGCTCTAGTATCTGTAATAGTGGGAAATAGTTCCTAAAAATCTTCCCTACAGCACCCTTTTGAGATATCCTAAAACTGATATTATGTCACTTCTCATCTTCTTTTCTAGGTTCCTTCAGCCTGTCCATACCAAACATGCCCTCAAATCCCTGTTTCATCTACATTGCTTTCATCTAAGCCCTCCCTACTCTGTAAATATCCTTCTGGAAATGTTTTGCCCAGAACTACACCAGTACTCCAGATGTAGCCTTCCCAGGGCTGAGTAAACCCTTGGGATGTATTTCAGTGGGCCTATGTTACATAAATGCTTTCATATTTGATATTTAACCATTAGCAACATAAGCGCTACACAAAGGAGACTTTTTTTCTGCAAGGCAAAAACTTCCTTTGGAATTCATAAACGTCTTTCTTTTAGTAGCAGCTCTGCTTTCTGAAGAGTTTTGCGAAATAGGTGGCTTATTAGCTAAAGTGGATTTGCTCGCTGATACTTGTCTTTTAGTTCCCTCCTGTCAATGCTGCCAGCGATTACTGCATTTACCAAAGAGCATTTTTTTCTTAATTGACAAATATTTGATATCTGTATTTTAGTCCAAGAACTGACATCCCATGGATTTTCTAGAGCTGGTAAATCAATGCCATTTAGGCATTATTTGAAAATTGGGTGAAGATTATTCCACTGAGTAAGAAAGGACCTTGAGGAGAACAGCTGCTCAGCTAAACACTTCTGCTGGATAGAGTGATAGATTTGCAATTCTGTCCTAATGGCAGCACTCTGATTACTACATATTACCGAAAGCTATAATATGTTCCATGTCTTTAAAACCCGACAACTTCCATTAATTGCAAACTAAAAAGAATATTCTTCGGATGCACTAGAATAAAATTGACCAACACGCCTCAGGCATTCAGGCATTCAGGCCAGGAGGTTAAGCGAACTCTGCTGGATGATTGGTTTTATTGCTGCTTTTTTTGGTTGCAAATTGGAAATGATATGTTTCAACCGCAGCCGTTTGTTCTGTGGATTAGTGACTTAATTTCGTTGGGGTTTGGTTGTTGTTTTTTTGGATTTTAAGTCTGTGTACGATGCCCAGAGTCATGGTTACGAGAGGGAAGCAATACAAATCACATAAATAAAATAACCCTCCCCTAAAGTTAACTTCTCTGATACTTGTGAGACTCCCTCCTTATCTAACAACTTTCTTTAAAAAAAAATATTAATTAAAGAGAATCATTAAAGAGAATCCACGGGAAGTTATATGACTGGGTGCAGGTAACCCTTGACCATTCATTCAGTTACCATGGCATTGAAAAAAAAAGACTTATAACCTGTCCTTGCACTTAGGATCATCACAACTTCCCCAGAATCACGTGATCATAGTTTGGGTGCTTGGAAACCGACATATATTTATGAAAGCTGCAGTTGTAATATTTAGTTACACAATTTATAGTGAGGAGCCGTGGTGGCACAATGGTTAGAATGCAGTATTGTAGGCAAATTCTGCCCACTGTCAGGAGTTTGATCCTGACTGGCTCAAGGTGGATTCAGCTTTCCATCCTTCCAAGGTCAGTAAAATAAGGACCAGATGGTTGGGGGCAATATGCTGACATTGTAAACTGCTCAAAGAATGCTATAAAGCACTATGGAATGCAATATAAGTCTAAGTGCTATTGCTATTACTATAGAGCTGCCCATCTCACTTTTACACGACTGGATGTGGTAGAAGCATTGGCTGAAAGAGAGGAGGCCCTGATAAGAGAGATTAAAAGCATTCCAGCTTAGAATCCATTCAGGGATGAAATGTTTGAGGTCAAAACCCTTAGGTCTATATCTAACATCTGTCGAGATGTTTGGAACTGATGATTGACAGTAAAAGAAACTTATATGACCCATTCTCAGAGCTGTTCTGGTTGCTTGAAGCTGACACTCTAGCTGGCTTAGAATAAAACGAATAAAAACACAAAACAGCCAGGATCTAAGTTATTACTAATGATACAAGTTCATCACGGATTCTGACTGGAACCTAATAACTTCTGGAAGATTCCCCATTTTTCGATTCTTGAAACAGAATCAGTGCTGAATGAGGGAACAGATAAGTAGGCCTGGGTAAGTAGGACACGGACATGGATGTAATTTTGTAGATTATGATTCTACCCCCTGTTCGTGGTAACAAATCCAGCAATATAGCCACCCAAATGCATACTGTCCACATGTGTCTTGAAATCCTCAGAGAAGGACTTCCATTTACCTCAGGGGTGTCAAACTCGCAACGTCACGTAACGTGTCACGACGTATCGCAGCTTTTTTTACCATTGCCGGCAATGGGTGGGCGCGGTTTCGCCATGACGCATCCGGCCCTTGGGCCGGCAGTTTGAAACCCCTGATTTACCTTCTAGAACAATGTTTCTCATCCACTCTCATCTTAAGATGTGTGGACTTCAACTCCCAGAATTTCCCAGCCAGCTCTGCTGGCTGGGGAATTCTGGGAGTTGAAGTCCACACATCTTAAAGTGACCAAGGTTGAGAAGACTGTTCTAGATCCTGGATTTAATTATGAAGTAAATAACCTCCCCAAAAAAGAACCTCAACAACAAACAAGTAAAATGTCTTATGGAATTCTGTTCCCGAACCAAGCCATGTGAATCTGTCTCCGAAAGACCGATTTGCCAACCCATTATCATCGACTTACAGTAAACACATTCCAAGCTGTTCCAACTGCTACAATAACAGCTCTACCGTTAATGTAAAATATTAATGTCTCATTTGTTCAACAATTTGGTGGAAATGAAAAACTTTTAGGTTAATCATACACTGTACAGTTTTAATTAAAGCAGTTATAAGACAATTAATCCATGAGAGCTGTCTTGGATCCGTGCCAAGGTTATTGGTTTAATGCTGGTAGAGAAAAAGCTTATTTTCCCTACCTCTCCTCCCTTCTTCTGATTTAATGAATGCTAATCAGAGACACAATATATGCACAATATATGCTGTAAAAGTAGTTGGGTCCATCTGGCTTCTCACGCGCAATTTGCACTTGTCCTTTCAAATGAATTCAGGAACGGTGATTTTAAAAAAAAAAACCAGTACTTATTCCCCATTGTCTCATTGGTTCATCAATAAATAGAACCGAAGAAAAGTACAGGTAGTCCTCAAAATACAACAATTTGTTTAGTGACTGTTCAAAATTACAATGGCACTGAAAAAAAGTGACTTACAACAAGGCCTTGCACTTATGACCATCACAGCATCCCCATGTCACATGATCAAAATTCAGATTCTTGGAATGTATTTATGAAAATCGCCGCATCTTCGGGGCCATGTGATCACCGTTTGCAACCTTTGCAGCCAGCTTCCAACAAGCAAAGTCAATGAGGGAACCTGCATGATTCACTTAACAACTGCAGTGATTAGTTTAATAATCGAGGCAAAAAAAATAGTGCAAAATCAGGCATAACTCACTTAACATGCACCTTGCTTAGCAACAGAAATTCTGGTCCCGGTTGCGGTCGTTAAGTCGAGGACTATCTCTACTCAAGATTTTTTTTTTAGTTTGGAGGGAGGAGTGCAAACTGAGGGATATGTATGTCTTGCAACATCACAAAGTAATCTTAAGATTAGCACTGCAAGGAGCAAATCTCCTGGCTCCTTAAATTTTGCACATCAAGGACTATGTATCTTGGTTTTCTCAGTAACATGGGAAAAAGAACCTTGGGCAAAGTTGTTACGATGTTCAAGATTCAGTTCAAAGAAGACTCAATCAAATGAACTTTCTCAATAGAAAGGGAAAGTCAGTTTTTGTTTTGAAATAGAATCTGATACCTTAAAATTAACTGAGATGATTCATGTGCTTGGATATATTCACAGTAAAGGGTATTTCTATATAATCCAAAAATCCAAACAGAATCAAACTAGATGGGGCCAAATCAGACTGATTTTCTGAACTGATCTGAATCATTGGATGGGGGTTGATTTTTTTCAAATAGTCAATATACAACACATACCCTTGAATCTCTCATGGGAAAATGGCTATCTTGGCAAAGCCACCCAGAAAATAGTCAGTACATTCTTATCCCCTCTTTCTCCTCCTCCTCCTGTCACAACAACTTTACAAAACGATTTCCCCAAAAGTTCAGGATACTTTTGCAGTCTGAATCTTTCTGCAGAACAGCGCCTCTTGAGTGAAAGCCTTCAGTGCCATCACATCCTAAATCACAAGACAAGGAATTTGGGGATCTTAGGCAAAGCATCTGAAAGTATCTGGTCACCATCTAAAACTTTCAGCTTCCTAAGAATGTACTATATTATAGCGGTCCCCAATCTTTCTGGCTCCGCGGAATGACAGTGGCAGGGAGGATAGAGGGGGTGGTTTCTCATATGCACCTGCCACCACCACTGAATGAAATTCAATGGTGAAAAAAGTAAGGTTCTACATTTAGGTAAGAAAAACCAAATGTACAGCTCAACAGTAGTAACTGTGAGAGGGATCTCGGAGTCCTAGTGGACAAATCACTTAAATATGAGCCAGCAGTGTGCTGCAGCTGCCAAAAAGGCCAACACAGTGCTAGGCTGCATTAACAGAGGGATAGAATCAAGATCACGTGAAGTATTAATACCACTTTACAATGCCTTGGTAAGGCCACACTTGGAATACTGCATCCAGTTTTGGTCACCACGATGTAAAAAAGACGCTGAGACTCTAGAAAGAGTACAGAGAAGAGCAACAAAGATGATTAGGGGACTGGAGGTTAAAACATATAAGGAAAGGTTGCTGGAATTGGGTATGTCTAGTTTAATGAAGAGAAGGACGAGGGGGGACATGATAGCAGTGTTGCAATATCTCCAGGGCTGCCACAGAGAAGAGGGAGTCAAGCTATTCTCCAAAGCACCTGAAGGCAGGACAAGAAGCAACGGATGGAAACTAATCAAGGAGAGAAGCAACCTAGAACTAAGGAGAAACTTCCTGACAGTTAGAACAATTAACCAGTGGAACAACCTGCCTCCAGAAGCGGTGAATGCTCCAACAATGCTCTTGAAGAAGAGACTGGACAGCCATTTGTCCGAAATGGTATAGGGTTTCCTGCCTGAGCAGGGGTTTGGACTAGATGACCTCCAAGGTCCCTTCCAACTTTATTATTCTTATTCTTATTCTTATTCTTATTCTTATTCTTATTCTTATTCTTATTCTTATTCTTATTCTTATTCTTATTCTTATTCTTATTCTTATTCTTATTATGCGGCCTGGTTCCCAATGGACCATGGCCTGGTACTGGGCTGTGGCCCGGGGGTTGGGGACTGCTGCTTTATTACTAAACCACATTGTATTCCTAACCACACTTCTCAAACTAGGATGTCTTTCAGATGTGTGGATTTTGGTAATTCTCGGGTTACAACCATCCAAATGGTACTTAGAATGAGTTCTCGTAATTCCAGGCATCGTGAGCCAGGGTCATGTGATCGTGATTTCCAGTATTCCCTCTGAGCTTCCCACAAGCAAAGTCAGTGAGGAAGCCAGCAGGAAGTCGGAAGTCATGGTCGGATGAGGTCCTTCTCACAAGCAAAAATCAATGAGTGTAGTTAGCAGAAGTCAGAAGTCCTTGCTTTGCAACCTGAGCAGTCCTCACTTAAGGACAGCAACCAAGACTGCTGCTGAGAGGTATAGTCACAATCAATCATGCTTTATAAACCCATTGCTTAGCAACAGCAATTCCAGTCTCAGCTGCAATTGTTAAGGGGAGGATTACCTCTACATAATTATGTAGCCAGCATTGGTGAGAATTCTGGGAAACAAAGCCCACCTATCTGGCAGATGTCAAGGATAATGATGCTTACCTTAATCCATGACACATTTTTCTGATTAGGGGGATTCTGGAAAGCAAAGATGACACTGTCATTGGCCAATACAGGCAGATATCTTATTTCCCCAAGAATACCCAACCAAACAACATGTCATGGGATCTCCTGATAAATGATTGCCTATACCGATTGCAAAACATGCTATGAATTTATTCATTCATTCACTTTATAAGACTTATAAGCCCTTCCAATTGAAACCATCCTTAAGCAGCTATCTTTGAGCTACCTTATTTGATAGGGGAAATTTATTTATTTACTGGATATTTTAAAGGCGCATGTTATTTAATTTCATGCACTTAACACCCAATTTGGCCTTATCGTTTGAAAAAGGAATTTCTAGTGAAGGAAAGGCTCTCTTGACAGAGAATTGGTCCATTGCAAAACATATGGCTCTCTCTCCCCTTTTTCTTGAAAAAGCTACTGAAAACAGGTTAAGTGGATGCCTTGAGCTTTTACAGTGTTGTGAACTACTTAATTATCCAGAATTTTTTGACCGCACATCTGTTTCATAGCTTGTTAGAAAGCCGGCCTTTGGCTTCTGGCAACCTCTAATGAGCCGGCCCCGAGGAAGGGAGCACTCTTGACTGACAAAGCAAAGATCCCACTAGAATACACAGTGGAGATCTCAACCTTTGCCCTCGTCAAAGATGGTCAGGAATCACCCAGGAAATAAATCAATGCTGCGCTTCATTGTTGTGTATCGCCATTCTTTGCAGCTATCTTCATTTGTGGAGGAGTTTCTAAAGCCATCCTTAAAAGTCCTTGGCTTCTCATCTATATAGGTCAGGGGTAGGCAACCTTGGCTCTTTTATGACTCGTGGACTTCAACTCCCAGAATTCCTGAGTCAGCTATGCTGGGAGTTGAAGTCCACGAGTCATAAAAGAGCCAAGGTTGCCTACCCCTGATATAGGTAGTCATTGCCTTACAATCATTCATTTAGTGACCATTTGAAGTTACAGCAGCAGTGAAAAAAGTGACTTATGCTTGTTTTTCACATTTACAACCGTTACAGCATCCCCATGGTCATGTGATCAAAATTCGGGCACTTGGTAACTCGTTCGCATTTATGACGGTTGCAGTGTCCTGTGGTCATGTGATCCCCTTTTGTGACCTTCTAACAAGCAAAGTCAATGGGGAAGCTAGATTCACTTTAAAGCCATGTTACTAACTTAACAGCTGCATGATTCACTTAACAACTGTGGCAGGAAAGGTTGTAAAATGGGGCAAAACTCACTTAACAATTGTCTTGCTCAGCAATGGAGATTTTGGGCTGAGTTGTGGCCATAAGTCAAGAACTACCTATATACATAATAGCGTAGAATGTTGAAATGATCCGCATTCACGAAATCATAGAAGAAACTGATTTAAAGGGGAGTTAAACAGGAATGGTGGCTGTGTCAAGACATCTACCCTGCCTCAAGCAAAGACTAACCAACCTGCTCTCAACACCATAGAACAGGGGTATCAAACTCGCAATGTCACGTGACGTGTCGCAACGTATCACGACTTTTTTCCCATTGCCAGCAATGGGGTAGGTGCGGTTTTGCTATGACGCATCCGGCCTGCAAGCCGGCAGTTTGACACCCCTGCCATAGAAGCTTCAATCGGAACAGACTGGCCAGTAGGACCTCCATCTTTGTTTTCCAGAATTCCCCTAGTCTTGATGATGTAACCAATATCATGCCATTTTTTTTTTAAATCTGCTGAAGGGAGTCAATTGTTTTTTATTAATTAAAAAAAAGGAGAAGCAAGAATGTTTTCACATGTTGCTACTAAAATCTAGCCTGCCTTCCCTGAGGCCCTCCATTGTCAAGCTCTTTAACTGTATAATGTAATCAAGGAATTAAACTTGACCCTGACGCTCTTTAAAGAATTTTAATATCAAGAATTAGAGGTTAGAGGACAGAATCTTGAGAACGGAGATTAGAACCTTCAGCTCACCTTTACTAATGAATTTATTAAAGTGGGGTCTTATTCAAGCTCTTCAATCTCATTACTCAAGAGATTTAAGTATGATGGCTTAAAGGATCCTTTTATTTCCTAAGCCTGTAAGGGAATCTCATATCTGCTTATTGTTTGTTTATTGATAGTTCTCTCTATTCACCCTGGTACAATTCCTTAACCATCATGACTGGCAGACTGAGCAAGTACACAATTCACTAACCTTTTCCCCATAATGGTTACTAACCCGATCATAACTCCTTAACAGTGGTTTCCAGCAGCCGCCAGTCACATTACATAATTGTCTTTATTTAACTAGATAAATTACAGGTGCTGTTTGACTTGCAATCACAATTGGGACCAGAATTTCTCTTGCTAAGCAAGGCAGTTGTTAAAATGAATCGTGCCAAATTTTATGACCTTTTTGCCACAGTTGTTAAGCAAATCCCCGCAGTTGTTAAGTGATTCACAAAGCTGTTAACTGAATCTGGCTTTCCTCCTTGATTTTGCTTGTTGGAAACTGACTGGGAAGGTCACAAATGACAATCACATAATCCCTGAATGCTGCAATACACACCAGTTGCTAAGCACCTAAATTTTGATCATGTGACCATGGGATGCTGTGATGGTCATACCGCATGGACCAGTCATAAGCCATCTGCCATTGTAACTTTGTAACACTGTAACACACACTAAATGAATGGTTTTAAGCAGACTACCTGTAACTACTTTTTCCTGACCGGCACCCAAAGAATCATGTTGTTTGATGAGGCTACCAGCTGTATTGATATAGCTCACTTACCCAGGATACTACCAAATGAACCCATTTCTGGGTTCGTACAATGCCCCAGTCCATAAACTGAGCAAACTAGCTTGATTTATAGAGCAAGTTAAAATGCAAAACTTCTAAGCAAAATTAACATTAAGCAGCTCAGCATGCTAAGCAAATATAGCCACTCAATTTGTAACTGATCTTATTAAGCTCGCTGTGTAAATGCAGCCAGTCAGACTTCCTATTATGATGAAGTGAGGTGTATTTCCATTTAATGTTTTAGTAATTCTTGCTAAAATACATTTACATATGAATTTCCAATGCAAACTGCATCCTCTTTCTTAACTAATGTATAAATGCACATTTTGCCTGCATTTCCACTGAACTAGACTAGACTAGAATGGAATAGGGTGTTTGGAGTTTATTATGTTGTGAGCACCCAGCTGAGGTGCAGCATGACAGCATGAACCAGGCTGTCTTCTTCAACCATAATATGATTTCTTTGCTTGGGCCCCCCACATTCTAAGACTATTCCATTTGTATTTTTTTCAATTTGGGCTTCGGTTTTAATTAGGACTTCCAGATGTGGATTGTAGCCATTCTGATGACCATCAGATGGCAGCAAAGAGATATGGAAATCTCTGCTTCTATCTTGTGGCCCCAAGGTTTTCTGCAGCCCAGAACTGATAGTCTTAGTTCAACATATTGAACTAAGTTAAACAAAGCCTTTGAGTGAGTAGAATTTGAGGGGTGTGTGGAGGGGGACATGATTTTGATTGTAATTTGGCATCTTCGTAAAATACTTCCAGACTGTTTTATATGACAGCTATAGCTTTTATCAGAATGGCTTTATAACAAATATGATGGGATATAGATTTTGACTAGCATTGATCCCGGAGACTGCTTCCATTTACCAAACTCACTAAATGATTCCACTGGGTTTCTTCCCCTTCCACTAACAGCAAGAGTCTTAAAGAGTTGTGTAGATCAGAGTTCCCCAACCTTTTGGGCACCAGGGACCGGTTCCGTGGAGAGAGATTTTTCCACAGACCAGAGGGTGCGTGGTTTTGTGTGCTGCCTTCATCTCGTGGATGGGGCTTTGCTTGTTTGTGCAGACTGGTTGCTGGCATTCCGTGGCCCGGTACTGGTCCACGGACTGGGGGTTGGGGGCCCCTGGTGTAGATGATTGCTCATGTAACAGGATTTATCTTCTTTCATTGGCTTTGGAGGATAACCTGCAGACACGCCGTGAAGATGGGAGTAACTACTGACTAAAAGGCTTACAGCAACAGCCATCCCTGTTGTGCACAGAGTAAATAATTTTCTCTATCTAAAAAGGACTCAAGAACAAGAACCAGAGTAAAGCCAGGATGTGGAAGTGAGGATGCAAGGAAAAATATTTCAAAACGTAATTGGATTAGTGCCATTGGTAGAAATTTCTTACTCAGTATTCTTAGTACCAGGGGTTTCTTATGGTTTGAGAAGGAAATATCTAAATATGTCGCCAATGCTGGTAGGTCAAATTTGCAGAATATCCTGATTAGATTATAATGAAATTGAGTATATCACTTTATCTGGTAAATCCAGCTGTTGTCTTGCATGCTGGGTGAACTATAACACTGCATTGCATCACAAGGTATTTCTTTATTGAAAGCAGTGTTTCTCAACTTTGGCCACTTTAAAAGATGTGGGACTACAACTCCCAGAATACAACCAGCATGCTGGCTAGGGAACTCTGGGAGTTGAAGTCCACACATCTTAAAGTTGCTAAGGTTGAGAAACATTGGGTTAAGGTGCTGCACTACAGGCGGAAAGACTCAAGTCCAAATCTTCCTTAAACATGGAAACTCACTGGAGGATTTTGGGCCCCCCATTAATCTATAGAACCTCCAATCTGTAGAACTGACAAAGCAGTTTTAACAAATAAACCAGGAAATTAAAAAAATAAATCTCTTCACAGAGAGTCCCGTTTCAAAATAAGGTATTTCTTTAATTAGTATTTCTCAATCTTGGCAAAATGTGTAGACTCCAACTCCCAGAATTCCCCAAGAAGCATTGCTGGCTAGGGAATTCTGGGAGTTGAAGTTCACATGTCTTCTCAAAGTTGGGAAAGTAATAGATTCATACACTGAATAGAGGGTGGATTGCATGACCCTTTCACCCCTTCCATTTCTATGATTCTATGTTACTTCATAATACTTTTGCATGGACAGAGCAGGTGAAGCAAACACAGCAATTGCATTTTACTACCTTGATTTAGATTTCACCATTCTGGGTTAACACAAGCAAAAACATATTTTGCTTCAAATTTACTTCCAGGGCTAATAGTTCTGACTTATTGTGACATAAATAACATAAACCTTTGTACATTGCCATTTGCTTGAGGCATTAACTTTTCAGGTGCCAGAAGGTTGTATTTATTTATGCATGTGCTATAAATAAAAAAATATGGATGTATCAGCATTGATAACAGGTAGAATATATCATTGGGCGAAGAGATGGATAATCTAGCGCAGTGTTTCTCAACCTTGGCCACTTTAAGATGTGTGGACTTCAACAACCAGAATTCCCCAGCCAGCACTGTTCAAACATTTTTAAATGGATGAGGTTGAGAAACACTAATGTAGTCCATTATTGCCCTATCAATGAACTTCAATTCCCAGAATTCCCAAGCCACCCTAGTTATTGCTGACAATTTTGGGAACTGGTATCAACACTTCAGGAAATTCTCAGTTTAGAAAACACCAACTGAAGTCAAACAGCAAAACAACTAAACAGAGGCTGCACACAATAATTGCATTCACACAAAACCTTCAACCATATCAGTTAAAAATCTCCCTAGAGCGGCATTTGCAAACCTGCTAAGCTTCTTTCGTTATCTTTGATTAGTTTTTGTTTTTGCCTTTTAAGGCTCAATGCACACAATCTATGTGGTTAGTTTAATGATTATATACTGTATACTGTGGGATCCAGAAGATTAATTCAATAACGTGGTTCAGTGCATTATTTAGATACAGCCTGTGATTAGAGGCATATTCATTCATTCAGGGACTATGCCCTTTAATCCCTCAATCTCAGCAATTTACAAGACCATGAATGTTGGTGAATATTACAATTTAATCAAAACACAGCTCCAAAACTATTGTACAAAGGGTACCGTCACTGCAGTAATACGACAGGTAGTCCTCAACTTAAAACAGTTCATTTACTGACTGTTCAAAGTTACAACAGCACCGAAAAAAAGTGACTTAAAACTGTTTTTCATACTTATGAACGTTGCAGCATCCCCATGGTCATGTGATCCAACATTCAGACACTTGGTAACTGGCTTATATTTATGACGGCTGCAGTGTCCCAAGGTCATGTGATCCCCTTTTGCGACCTTCTCACAAGCAAAATCAATGAGGAAGCCAGATTCGTTTAACAACCATGTTACTAACTTAACAACTGCAGTGATTCACTTAACAACTGTGGCAAGAAAGGTCATAAAATGGGGCAAAATTCACTTAACAAATGTTTCACTTAGTAACAGAAATTTTGGGCTCAATTGTGGTCATAGGTCAAGGACTACCTACATTCCCAATACCTAGTAAACTGCAGTAACTTCCCTTCTTTTTAGCTCCATCCTAAATTCCTCTCCTAGATGTAGCAAGGTACCTTCTACTAAGACACAGCAGTGACCCACTGGAATAAATATTGTAGGCACTCAACCCATCCTGAGAAGTTTTTGCAGTCATATTTGAACAGGGAGGGAAAGTAGACAGTTCCCTAAGTCAAACACTTGCTCTGTTGCTGGACGGCACCCCATGATGTTTGACTACAGTCACGTCAAAATTGTGCATAAAGATGAAAACTGCAGGGACTGCTCCAGGCAGTTACCAGGTGTCAACATGGACTCAAAGGCAGGCACACATACACACAGAGACAAATCATTTCAATAAAACTTTATGATGGATTAAGTATTTAATCTTTAGCAGCTACATTTTTAAAGCTGACCAACTCATCCCTAACTGTGGGCCGTATACAAAGTTAAAATTGACTTACGACCAAAATCAGGACCAGAATTTCCATTGTTAAGCAAGTGAATTGCACCCAATTTTACAACCTTTTTAGCTATAGTTGTTAAGCAAAAAACTGCAGTTGTTAAGTGAATCACATGGTTGTTAAGTGAATCCAACTTCCCCATTAACTTACCTTTTTGGAAGTTGGCTGGCATGATTGCAAATGGTGATCCCATGATGCTTCAACCATCATAAATACAGCCACTTTTTTCAGTGCTGTTGTAACTTTAAACCAGGGGTCTTCAAACTTGGCCCTTTTATGACTTGTGGACTTCAACTCCCAGAATTCCTCAGCCAGTGTGCCTGGCTGAGGAATTCTGGGAGTTGAAGTCCACAAGTCATAAAAGGGCCAAGTTTGAAGACCCCTGCTTTAAACAGTTGCTCTATGAATGGTTCTAAGTCAAGGATTACGTATACAGTGAAAACAACAAAGAAATAATAAGGGATGGGGGACAGACATATAAAAATAAATGATCAAAATTCATTCCTATTTCATTTCCTACCTGAGGAAACTCACTTCAGGTTGTTGAACTCTTCTATCAGTATAATGTGGCATTGACTTTCATAACTCTAGATGAGCTTTGGAATTAAAAACCCTGGGCAATTATCCTACCACGACACTCACTGGGAAACCTGGGAGAAGTCTGCTTAAAATGGTGTGCACAGATCTATAAAAATCTCTTCATCTATATTTATTTATACTGCACCTTTACTATTTTTATAAATCACTCAAAGTGGTGAATACACACAAAACTCCTTCCTCCTCCTACTTTCCTCACAACAACAACTTTGTGAGGTGGATTAGGCTGAGAGAGAGTGACTGGCCCAAAGTCACAGAGCCAGCTTTCATGCCTAAGGCAAGACTAGAACGCACTGTCTCCTGAGTTCTAATCCTGCCTTAGGAATGAAAGTCTCCTCATGATTGGCCCAAAATCACATAGCCAGCTTTCATGCCTAAGGCAGGACTAAACTCACAGTCTCCTGATCCTAGGTTGATGCCTTAACCCAGGGGTCTTCAAACTTGGCCCTTTTATGACTTGTGGACTTCAACTCCCAGAATTCCTCAGTCAGCATGCCTGGCTGAGGAATTCTGGGAGTTGAAGTCCACAAGTCATAAAAGGGCCAAGTTTGAAGACCCCTGCCTTAACCACTAGGCCAAATTGAAAATTTGAGGAGCAAATACAGATGCTATTCAGCACCATAGGCTAATGATGTATCTCAATGCAAAGTAGCAGACTCAGTTCTTAAGTTACCTGCTTGTCACTTTGTTAACACCTGTTACAACCAGGTGGCACATAACAGCAGGTGTTTCTCCAGCTCACAAAAATGCATGAAGGATTTGCATTATAGTCTCTATTAAAGCACAGCTTATTTTTGAAATCAAGTTAATGCTTTTGTCTTTTGCAATACTGCTATCCTCCAGTGACTTCCTACGCGAATTGGAGTGGTTGAATTTCCTGGGAGGTTTTTTTTTTTTTTTCTCCCTTGCTACCTGGTAGTACCATATGGAAAATGAAAAGCCAGCCCAGCAGCAAATTAATCAAGAGCAGATCATGCCAGCAATCAGTTTGGTTCAATTAAAATGGAAAAATAGCACACAGTAAGTGGCTGCTTTTTCCTTTATTTAAGGCACTTATCAAACAGTTTAATGTTACTTTTCTTGTACTATCAAAGGTTAAGAAGTTTCTTTCTTTGTTTCTCTCTCTCTCTCTCTCTCTCCTTGCACAGGCAATCACAAAGCAGAGTTACAGCTACAAAAGATTGCAGAACAATTTTGCAGCTTCTATGAGAATGTAAGTCCTAATTCATTGGTAGGAAAGATGGTTAACAATAAAAGCTACTATAAACGTGAGTCCAGGTTGTAGGTTCATGGACATGTATGCGCACCATTTGTTGATTCCCAAGAGGCACCACTGTCTCTTCCTATTTCTACAATTTTACATATTTAACAAAAAGGTCTGCATTGCCTTCTCCTAAGGGCCTGTGCAATCCACAATATAAAATTAATAATTAATACTGCCACATTCAATCCTAAAGCTGACTGGATGACAGATTTGTCCGCGCTACACATGGCTGAAAAAACTGGATAGTCTTTAATCTGGAGAAAAGAACTCTATGGGAGAAAAAGATCTCAGATCTTTTGTGGATTATCGTGCTATATAAACCCAGCCAGATACCACGGTATCACTATTAATGCTGTTAATATTACCAATAACACCACCTCTTTTGTGGGACCTGCTGCCAATCTGATTCCGGCTGCAATTCAAGGTGCTGCTTATCATCTTTAAAGCCCTACATGGGTGGGGGGCCAAGCTATTTAAAGTTCTGCCTCTCCCTATTATATCCACCTGGCCCATCCGGATGGGAAGGTAGTGTCATGGCTGCCATGCTGCTAGGCAAGCATTGCAAGCTGACAGCCTGACATTAGCAAAAGGGGGAAGGAAGAGAGGATTGGAATTTAGAGAGGAATTAAGCGGGGAATGGAAACCAAGCCATGCCAGCATGAGAAAACCCAGCCAGCCCAAGGTCACCCATTGGAATGCAGAGCTGGAAAGCCCGCAAACTGAGGGTCCGTTATCCAAACAATATACAAGCACCCAATTGGACATTAAGTGATAACAGGGGGATGGCCAGGGAAAAGAGAAAGTTAACTGTATCATTTTGTGTGCCAGAATGCCAGATCCAGCTTTGCTACTTCTGTAACCATTTAAGCTTTAGTAAAGTATACTCTTGGTAAGGTTTTCCCAGTTGCAATGTATGGCTGTGAAAGTTGGACCATAAGAAAGGCTGAGCGCAAAAGAATTGAGGCCTTTGAACTATGGTGCCAGAGAAGACTCCTGCGAGTCCCTTGGACTGCAAGGCGATCAAACCGGTCAGTCCTAGAGGAGATCAACCCTGACTGCTCTTTAGAAGGCCAGATCCTGAAGTTGAAACTCAAATACTTTGGCCACCTAATGAGAAGGAAGGACTCACTGGAGAAGAGCCTAATGCTGGGAAAGATTGAGGGCAATAGAAAAAGGGGAAGACAGAGAATGAGGTGGCTGGATGGAGTCACTGAAGCAGTAGGCGTGAGCTTAAATGGACTCCAGAAGATGGTAGAGGACAGGAAGGCCTGGAGGAACGTTGTCCATGGGGTCGTGATGGGTCGGACATGACTTCGCAACTAACAACAACAACAACATTCTTGGTAAAACAATGGACCAGGAGTTGTTGTTTGCTAGATGACTGAGTGGGACAGTTGACAAGTAGGGTATGTTATGGGTCCAATCTATTAGGGATGTACATCTGGTAGGATCACAAAAAAGAGCCTTCTCTGTGGTGGCCCCTTCTGTATGGAATATCATTCCACCAAGGCATGATTGGCCCACACCTTGTTGTTTTTCCAAAAGGCCCTGATGATATGATTTTGTTGTGGGCCTGGGAATCACAAATGGAAATGAAGCCAATCAAATGGTTGATCTGAGGGGTCTTTGGTGCTCTCTGAACTTGGTTCTTTTCTTGCAGACGTTTCATTACCCAAACAAGGTAACAAAATCAACGCACTCTTGCTGCACTGATGATGTTATCTAAATTGGGTAATTCTTTCTCTGCAAGAAAACAACCAAGCTCAGAGAGTATCAAGGACCCTTCATTTCAACCCTGAGCTACAAATATTCTCCTTTAATGGTTGATCTGATTGTGTTGCTGCTGCCATGGGGGGGGGGGGTAGGGTAGGGGAGAAGTGGGGATGTGATGGTTTTTTATGCTGTGGATTTAAAAGGTAGAGCCACCTGCAGTCATCTGTGGGTTGGTTCAGGGGGGACATACAAATTTGTTTAATAAATGATGAAGATTCTCTTTAGTTGACTTTGACTCTGGTGATATTGGAAGGTAGGGCTAGAGATGGTTGACTAAATACCGAGTGTCCATCCATACTACTCATACTAATAATAATTCCAATGATTTATGTTGATCCAGAAAAAAAGGGACAGCCGGAACAGGAGACTAAAAGAGATTTCGAAATCATTACGCTGTGCTGTACAACCGCTTTGAGGCAATTCATCTTAAAAGGTTAGACAGACACCGAAAGTTATTACGGCTGGGAAGTTCATGGAGGCCTTCAATGTTTTCTCCAATCAGATTAACTGGTCTAATAGGATTTGGAGAATCTCCTGGGCGCCATTCGGATGTCCGGCCCAAGCTGGAGTCTCCAGATGCTGCAGCTCTTTGATTTAATCTTATCTAATTGAGCCTGACTAGGCAAACACTCTCTATTAGACAGTGGCAACTTGGCCTGCTAAACCCAGATTCTCCTTGCAGCATTGCCCCCGCAAACATATGCAGGCGGTCCTTGACTTAGGACCACAACTGAGCCCAAAATTTATGCTGCTAATTGAGACATTTGTTAAGTGGGTTTTGCCCCATTTTACAACTTTTTTTTGCCACATTTGTTAAGGGAATCACTGCAGTTATGAAGTTAGTAACACGGTTGTTAAGTCAAATCTGGCTTCCCCCATTAACTTTGCTTGTCAGAAGGTTGCAAAAGGCTATTACATGTCCCCAGGACACTGAATTCATCATAAATATGGGTCACTTGCCAAGCATCTGAATTTTGATCATGTGACCATGGGGATGCGGCAACGGTCGTGTTACAAAAAAGGTTATACAGGTAGTCCCTGACTTAAAGCCATTAATTTGATGACCATTCATACTACTCATACTAAAAATAATTCCAATTCCAAAGTCTGTCCAGGAGGATCTGGACAGACTTGAACACTGGGCACTATCTAACAAAATGAAATTCAATGGTGAAAAAAGTAAGGCTCTACATTTAGGCAAGAAAAACCAAATGTACAGGTATAGTATAGGGGGTGCCTTGCTCAATAGCAGTAACTGTGAGAGGGACCTTGGAGTCCTAGTGGACAATCACTTAAATATGAGCCAGCAGTGTGCTGCAGCTGCCAAAAAGGCCAACACAGTGCTAGGCTGCATTAATAGAGGGATAGAATCAAGATCACGTGAAGTATTAATACCACTTTAGTGTTCCAATAGTGTTCCAATATCTCAGGGGCTGCCACAAAGAAGAGGGAGTCAAGCTATTTTCCAAGGCGCCTGAAGGCAGGACAAGAAGCAACGGATGGAAACTAATCAAGGAGAGAAGCAACCTAGAACTAAGGAGAAACTTCCTGACAGTTAGAACAATTAACCAGTGGAACAACCTGCCTCCAGAAGCGGTGAATGCTCCAACACTGGAAGTTTTTTAAGAAGAGACTGGACAGCCATTTGTCTGAAATGGTATAGGGTTTCCTGCCTGAGCAGGGGTTGGACTAGATGACCTCCAAGGTCCCTTCCAACTTTATTATTATTATTATTATTATTATTATTATTATTATTATTATTATTATTATTATTATTATTATTATTATTATTATTATTATTATTATTATTATTATTATTATTATTCAAAGTTACAACAACACTGAAAAAAGTGACTTATGATTGTTTTTCACACTTTCGACTGTTGCAGCATCCTCATGGTCACGTGAACAAAATTCAGACACTGGCATGGATTTACGACAGTTGCAGCATCCCAGGGTCATGTGATCACCAACTGTAACATCCCCAGCTGGCATCTGACAAGTAAAATCAATGGTGGAAGCCAGATTCACTTAACCACATGATTCACTTAACAATTGCAATGGTTCGCTTAACAACTGTGGCAAAAAGGTCGTAGAATGGGGCACAATTCACTTAACAACTGTCTTGTTTAACAATGGAAATGTTGAGCTCCATTGTGGTCAAAGACTAACTTGTAGTAGCTTCTCCCAGGAGGACAGCAATTTGGGCCCAATTTTCTTTCGGTTTTCCAGGGAACCAGGACCGATTTTTAAACATTTGAGAATCCCATTTGCTCTTTGAATGTCTTCAATGATGCCAAAGTGATCACTGCCAAGATGTCAAATAACATCTGATGGGAAGCATTTATTTTTTAAAAAAATCACATCAACTCCTTCCTTCCAAAATGTAGAAAGAATGATAAAAGCTGAACAAATGTTAACAGAACCAGAACGGTGCTCTGTTATGTTATGCCAGTATCAAAATAAGAATAGAATAGAATAGAATAGAATAGAATAGAATAGAATCTGGAAGGGACCTTGGAGGTCTTCTAGTCCAGCCTCCTGCTTGAGCAGAAGAACCTATACCATTCCAGACATAATAATAATAATAATAATAATAATAATAATAATAATAATAATAATAATAATAATAATAATAATAATAATAATAATAATAATAATAATAATAATAATAATAATAATAATAATAATAATAATAATAATAAATATCGCAACCTGGCCATCGAAACTGCACAATTATGGATGAAACGTGTAACAGTGGTACCCATTGTCATCGGGGCACTGGGAACTATGTCCAAAAACTTCGCAAAACATATCAAGAAACTGCAGCTTCCTGCAATAACTCCAGCAATGTTACAAAAAACTGCGCTACTCGGAACATCTTATATTTTAAGAAGGTACCTGGTTGACACCTAGGATGCTGGTAGCAACCCGTGTCAACCATCAGCACCAGCCAATTTGAATGTTCAGTTGACTGAGGTTCATGTTTAATGAATAAAAGATAATAATAATAATAATAATAATATCATGCTATCATGTCACCCCTAGTCCTTCTTTTCATTAAACTAGACATACCCAATTCCAGTAAACGTTCCTGATATGCTTCAGCCTCCAGTCCCCTGATCATCTTTGTTGCCCTTCTCTGCACTCTTTCTAGAGTCTCAACATCTTTTTTACATCGTGGTGACCAAAACTGGATGCAGTATTCCAAGTGTGGCCTTACCAAGGCATTGTAAAGTGGTATTAATACTTCACGTGATCTTGATTCTATCCCTCTGTTAATGCAGCCCAGCACTGTGTTGGCTTTTTTGGCAGCCAACTCTCACAGTTGCTACTATTGAGCAAGGTACCCCCTATACTATACCTGTACATTTGGTTTTTCTTGCCTAAGTGACTGTCAAGTGACTGTCACAGACAAGTGACTGTCTAGTCTCTTCTTAAAAATCTCCAGGGATGGAGCGTCCACGACTTCTGAACTCAGGAGGATGGTTAATATGAGTCATCACATGTTAGAAAACAAAGCTTGGGAAGGTGATTGGCAAGGGATTGAAGAGGCCATAAAGTTACCCACTCCTAATACAAGTGTCACTCAGCATTATTCAAGCACCAATATGCAGAGTGTAAGGGTATAGCAATCATTTGTTTGACTCAGAAGCACATCTCTATTTTGTCAGGCAACTTTTTCTTCAACCACGGCTAGGATGTCTGGAAGGCAAACTGGACTAGAACCAGGGTGCACACACAGTGGGCCTGCTTTTGAACCTGCTTATGATAACAAGCCAGCTATGGGTTCTTCTTAGCTTTGGAACCACAAGTGCAGAACTCTTATTTTGTCTGAGCTATGGAAGACACCATCCTTGCACGTATTTAAGTCAGCTCTGACGCAGTGATAGGAACCAGTTTGGTACGGTGGTTAAGGAAGCAGGAGACCCTGAGTTCAAGTCCTGCCTTAGCTACACAGCTACAAAGCCAGCTAGGGCCAGTCCCTCTTTCTCAGTTGTCTATGGAGATTCTCAATCATTCAGGTCATGGTTGTCTCAAAGGTGCTTTTTGCAAAAGGCAACTGGACTTTCTTGTAATATTTCTGTCCAGAGTTTTGAAATGTTTGGTGAAGACTTCCGCTTCCTGTGTTTTAATCTTGACCCTAGTATCATCCACATATCTATACCAGTGAGTGGGTGGAATTTCTGTGAAGGAGTTTAGGACTTTGGTTTCTACTTCCATATTATAGAGATTTGGCTACAATGGGAGACACAGATGAGCCCTTGGTGCAACTGTGTTTTTGTGTGTAGAAATCTTTGTTGTATTTAGAATAGGTAGTGGCCAGGCAGAGGTCCAGCATGGCACATATGTGGTTTGGGCTCAGGTTCTGTCATCCAATGTGCCTTCTTATAGCAAGTTGTTTCTTCACTATCGTAACTGCTTCAGTTGTTGGAATACAGGTGTATGTAAGAAAGTCAGTTGCTTTTTGGAAAAAGCTCCTTTGGGACTGTCTCTAAGTCCTAGGAAGGAGGCAATGGCAAACCACTTCTGAAATCTTGCCAAGAAAACTGTAGAGACCAATTCAGACAATTGCCAGGAGTCAACAGTGACTTAAAGGGAATGGAAAAGGAAATGGAGAGGGAGAGGGAGAGGGAGAGGGAGAGGGAAAGGAAAAGGAAAAGGAAAAGGGATCCTTTGGGTGATACTGGACTCCAACCACCATCATTCCCCACCAACTAACTGGCATGATGAGAAGTACACTCCAATGAAGATCAGAGAAATTCTTCCCTTCTTAGCGAAGGCTCTTTTCAGCTGGAGATAGATACAATAGCTAGCTACTGTACCTGTCCTGCTGACTGTTCCTTTTTAGACAGGGTTACTGGAATGTTACAATGCTTTAATGCTTCAAACATGCATTGATTTCCAATGGTTAATTTGCTTGTTGCAATCCCCCTTGGAAAGAGTTAAGTCTAAAAAGGATGCCCTCTAAATATTTCTATAATATTCCCACTCCTCTCTTTTCAGCAACTGGATATTTATTTAGCGTATGGCTTAGCCACTGGCATTTAGGTAGATATCTCCTGTGAAACTAGATCTATTTAGCTAATCTAGTGAAGGAACTGCCTTAGATGCCAGTGCAGAAAACAACCACGGGTATCTTCAAAGAGAAGTAGGCAATGGTTTGGATGTAAGAGAGTCACTGCTTGCTTGGTTAATTCAGACAAACAAGCCAACAGTAAACAACAGCCTAATCAGGGAACTACCAAGAATACTCCCAATAACACTGATAGGGCAAACCACTAGTATATAAAACACACTCCCTTCTAACACTGATGATGTTACCTAGTTGGGAAATGAAACATCTGCAAGAAAACAGCCAAGTTCAGAGAGTACGAAGGCTCTCACATACATAATGTGCATATATATACGAGGGCAATTCGGAAATAAACCTACGTTTGAGCATGTGCGAGAAACAGGCGGGGATAGCGATGCCCGTCCTATGGCGCCGTGCGCAGTAGTTCAGTAGGCAGTGAGGGGTGGAAGGAGAAGGTTGTGTTGCAGTTGACTCGTCCGCTAGGTCAACTGAAAATGAACCAGTTTTTTAAATGAAACAGTGGCTTGCGTCACACCGCTTCGATGATGGCAATGCGCTTCACGATGCTGTTACAGGGTGGCTTCATTCCCAGGCGGGAGATTTTTTTGCAGAAGGAATTTCAAACCTTGTAAGACGTTATGACAAGTGCCTCAATTTGAATGGCGATTATGCCGAAAAGTAATGTAACATTGCAGTTTTCTAACGTGTATAATACAAGTTCTGTATCTGCGAGTGTCTGTCATTGATAATCAAACGGAGGTTTATTTCCAAATTGCCCTCGTACATGGAAACTAATCAAGGAGAGAAGCAACCTAGAACTAAGGAGAAATTTCCTGACAGTGAGAAGAATTGCCTTCAGAGGTTGTGGGTGCTTCATCACTGGAGGCTTTTAAGAAGAGATTGGACAGCCATTTGTCTGACATGATGTAGGGTTTCCTGCCTGAGCAGGGGGTTGGACTAGAAGTCCTCCCAGGTCCCTTCCAACTCTGTTATTCGGTTACATGCATATATTGATACAATTTTTACAGTCACCCATTTCACAGCGGTGACCCTGGGTGGCATTCAGAATAAAAACCAAAAATAATCAAAACAACAGTCCAAGCAACAAACATCTGAAGTAGCAGAAAACAATTCCATCTGACAATAAAAATGACATTGACCAGCAGAGCAGACCTCCCCGCACTAATGCCTGGGAAAACAGCCAGATGTTTAGTGCCTTACAAAAGGCTAACAGGATGGAAGACATCCAGATCTCCAGAGAGATGCTATTTCACAGAGTAGGCACTGCAACAGAGAAGGCAGGGCTCCTGGGTTCAGCAAGATGACACTGCTTGGTGGAAGAGACTTGGAACATGCCTTCCTTCCTAGTTCTGGTGGAGCAAGCAAGCACAACAGAGCCAGATAAGCCCACAAACAGCTTGGTTCTGTGCCATGTAGGACTTTATATCTGATTACCAGCATCTTGAGTCACATCTGGAAACTCATCCACCCATTTCCAGATATCCGAGCAGGGCCAGCTGAAGGAAAGAGAAGAAATTAAGCTTCCTGTAAGGAACTTACTGACCATGAGCATCCAGGGGGAGAGATAACACATGAGTGATGATATCAATGCTACAACTACCGTACTTGCACCAGACATCCTGAAACAAGTTGTATGCCATGGTGAGATTTGCATGATTCTGGCAACACACCCATGTCAGCCATTTGGCCTCACTACAGTTTGCTGTAGATGTTTGCTAGCAAGAACTGGGTTGGAGAAAAGTTTCAAGGCCATCAAGAGGACAGCCAAACATTACAAAAGTGTGAGAGAAAAAATCACCAGAAATTAAATCCCACAGCACAGATATACGGTACATATATGTATGTATGCATGTACACACACATTTGTGCATTACAAATCAGCGGATCAGATTTCTTGTCTGCAACAAGAAGATCAATCTCAATTTGAGTCTCTAAATCTCCTGTTAAGCAAACAGAACATAGAATAACAGAGTTGGAAGATACCTTGGAAATCATCTAGTCCAACCCCCTGCTCGAGAGGAGAGTCTATACCATTCCACCCTAACTCTTCTTAAAAGCCTGCAATGATAGAGCACCCACAACTTCTGAAGACAAGCTGTTCCACTGGTTAATTGTTCTCACTGTCAGGAAATCTCTTAATTCTAGGTTGCTTCTCTCTTTGGTTAGTTTTCATCCATTGTTTCTTGTCTTGCCTTCCGGTGCTTTGAAAAATAGGTTGACCCCCCCTTTTTTTTGTGGCAGCCCCTCAGATATTGGAACACGGCTATCATATCACCCCTAGTCTTTCTTTTCACTATACTAGACATAATCCAATTCCTGCAACCGTTCTTCATATGTTTCAGCCTCCAGCCCCCTAATCATCTTCGTTGCTCTTCTCTGTACTTTTTCCAGAATCTCTCTTTTTTTAAATTGTGGTGACCAAAACTGATTCTTGAATCAAGGATGAAGAATCTGGAGAACTGAGATGCAGGATCCTGCCTGGGATGAAGCCCAGTTCTTCTTCCCTGGGGCAGCTCTTGTTTCCAATCTCTGTTTGCAGCAGGAGAAACTTTCTTTCCTCTTTCTCAAAATTTTCACTCCAGTCTCGTCTTGTGCTGGTTAAAATGAAGTGCTACCTGACTCCGGCATGAAACCAGCATGAAATCGGGAATCTGTTCCCACCCGCTAACTTACCATACTGATTAGCTGCCAGGGAATAAACCAAGAGGGCATTTTGCTTGTGAGGCAGCTGACTGGTGACCCGCAGGTAACAGACTGCTGTTTTCTGTTGCTTACAAGTAGTGTGAAAAGTAGCATTTGTTTCTCACCAGCCAACTGATCCGCTCGCTGACAGGAAGACTTGCGGCTCTGTCGGCTGCAATTTCTGCAGCTAAGGAACAGAGATGGCCCACGGCTGGGAGCTGCCCACTCTTGCTGCAAAGACTAACATTTTCATTACGGGCAAGAACTGAGTCTAATGAAGTGAACTCTGATGCATTTTCTCTTAGAATCATCAGACGATGACTGCTGCATTTAAGAAGCAAGACCGGAAGACTTGGTAAACATGAAGGTCAATTGGAAGAAGCAACTTTGTTTTGCAACAGGACCTTGTGTCAAGAGATTTATTTATTACTCTCCTGATTTATTTCTTAGAACTCCTTTATTAGCCCTGTAGATTGGGCTGAGAGAGCTATAGAGGCCCAAAATCACCATTGTTAGAGTCGACTTGACTTTTGGGTCTTCCCACAAAACCTTAAATCAGTTCTTCTCAATCTTGGCAACCTTAAGCCATACGGACTGCAACTTCCAGAATTCTCCAGCAAGCAGGCTGGCTGGGGAATTCTGGGAGTTGAAGTCCACAATCCTAAAGTTGCCAAGGTTGAGCAAAACTGCTTTAACCATTATGCCATGGTGGTTGATCTGCAAAATTCTCTTCTGAAACAAGATTGGGGCCAAGGAATTTGTGAAGCTTTCCCAGACTCTTGGCTAGGGTGATTGGATGCTTTACTGGGTACATATTTGTTTTATGTATTGACCAGGTTTGCCATCTATTTGTTGCTATGTGGATTGTATTTTCATATTTCCTTGCATTTTGACAAGTATTTAAGACCAGTCCTGAAGCTGGCTGGGAAGGTCGCAAATGGCAATCAATGGGCCCATGGGACATTGTGACCATCGTAAATGCATGACAGTTGCCAAACACCTGATTCACAATCACATGATCGAGGGGACACCGCGACAGTCAGATGCAAGGATCTATCCTAAGTCACTTTTTTCTAGAGCCACTTTAAGTTAGAACAATCACAAAATGAATGGTTGTAAATTGAATGCTACCTGCATTCCACCTTTCAAATAAAAATTGGTCATTTGTCCGAGGATTTCCAGCTTTGTAGGGATTTGGACTAGAAAAGGTCCAAGGTCCCTTCCATCTCTATGATTCTTAACAAGCCAGAGCCTCCCAGAGTTACCCCGTGATAGGATATATGGCCAATAAATTTGATAGATAGATGATAGACAGCCAGACAGACAGATCCTGTTACCACAGGATTCCCCAACCTGACTTTGAAGACCGGCCAGGGGGAGAAAGGATGGTTCCATATGAACAGTGGGCAAGCACGCACATGCACGTGCAACTCCATTGGTGCGAGCAGTGGACACATGCATCTGCCGCTCACACAAATCAAGTGAATGCACACACTCGGCTGCTGCTCGTGCATGTAGGGATGAGCGCGCACGCTCGGCTGTCACTTCCATGGCCTGGTTCTGAACAGCTCAGGGTCTGGTATTGGGCCACGGCCCAGGGGTTGGGAACCCCTATGTTACCATAATAGCAATAGCAAGAGCACTTAGACTTATATGCCGCTTCATAGTGCTTTACAGCACTCTCTAAGCGGTTTACAGGGTCAGCCTATTGCCCCCCCCCCAACAATCTGGCTCCTCAGTTTACCAACCTCAGAAGGATGGAAGGCTGAGTCAACCTTGAGCCGGTCAGGATCAAACTGCCAAACTGCTGGCATAAGCAGTGGTTGGGCTGCAGGAAGTACCACAGGTTGTCCTCAATTTACAACAGTTGGTTTAGTGACTGTTCAAAGTTACAATGGCACTGATAAAAGGGACTTCTGACCGTTGCAGCATCCCCGTGGTCACATGATCAAAATTCAGATGCTTGGCAACTGACTTATATTTATGACGGTTGCAGTGTCCTGGGTCACGTGATCACCTTTTGCGACCTTCTGACAAGCAAAGTCAATGGGGAAGCCAGATTCGCTTAACAGCCATGTTACTAAGTTAACAGCTGCAGTGATTCACTTAACAACTGTGGCAAGAAAGGTCATAAAATTGGGCAAAAATCATTTAACAAATCTCTCACCTAGCAACAGAAATTTTGGGCTCAATTATGGTCATAAATCAAGAACTACCTGTAATTCAGCAACACTTAGGAGGACCATAAATTCTCTATCCTGGGAAAGGATAATTATTTTTACCCCATCTGCTCCTGTTCATATTGTTTAACCTCAGGCTTCCCCAGTGATCTGTAACTATATCTTTGTGAACTTTAAAATAAACTGGGTGTTTCTCAAAATACGGCAGTCAAGGAGAATCTGGTACCTTCCGGATATTTTGGAGCATTGCCATAACCTCTGGGTATAAGATATGCTGCCCAGGTCTTATAAGATTTGGAGTTCAACCCAGTGAGAGAGCTCTCAGCTCCCCACAAAGCTCTGACACTTTGGTTAGGTGCCACAGGACTCTTTGTTGTGTGTTTGTCTGCTAATCCTTTTAAAGCCATCTTATTCTGTGATGGCACCAGCGGGATGGAGAACAAATCTTCAGAAGGACTCTTTTTCACAACCTTCCTTTCTTCCCCCGCTTCTTTCTTTCATGCACTTCAGTGGTATTTTAATTCAGGCAAGTGGAACAAGCATTCCAACTTGTAACAGCCTCTGGGCAGGATTTGGCTCAGCCAAGCTCACAAGGCAGATTTGGCATTTCAACAGCTCCTGCTTATAGCAGCTCAAAGAAAAGGCCGCCCATCCCCAGCCACTGATATTACACTCGTGGTTGCCAAATTTGGAAGCCTGGATTTCTACTCAGAATGTAAAATATGGATCACTGAATGCTTTATTTCTTTGTATTATTATTTAATAAGTGTTGTATTGACTCAGAGGATTATGTTCAAAATAGTTTCATTCATCAAATCATGGAGAGCCGTTCTGGAAGATAACAAAAGGCCATCCTACAATTGGATGGGAAGTCAACAATTACAGAGTCATAGATTTGGAAGGACCTTAAAAGTCTTCTAGTCCAAGTTGCCCTTCAATGCAAGATGAACCACAGGATTTATTTAGCGTATAATGAGATAGAAGAGAAGGAAACATATACACACATTATAGCAACAGCACTTAGACTTATAAACCACTCCATAGTGCTTTACAGCACTCTCTGAACAGTTTACAGAGTTGGCATATTGCCCCCAACAATCTGGATCCTCATTTTACCCACCTTGGAAGGATGGAAGGCTGAAGTCAGCCTTGAGCCCCGTCAGGATCGAATTCCTGACAATCAGCAGAGTTAGCCTGCAATACTGCATTCTAACCACTGCGCCATCAGGGCTCTTGTTATATTATTGTTATGTAATTATATGCAAAACTTCTGGGGGGGGGGGCATGGCTCTGGCCTCATAACTGCATGTCCAATTCAGCTATCTAAGTGATCACCTCTAGCGCTGCTTCACGCAGATCTTCCAGGGAACCAAAGAATGCACATCGTGGGCAATCTTGCACAATATGCGTAATAGTTTACATATCAGCACCACAATCACAACAGGGGGAATCTTTCCATCCCCACTGATATAGAGTAGAGATATTTCTTCCAGTATCACATCTAATTCTGTTGTCCCAAAGATGCTTTTTCAAAAGGCAACTTTGGACTTTGTTTTTCCTCGAAAAAGTGTTGTTTCTCGTCAAAGAAGCTTCTTCAGTTTTGTAGAACTGAAGGGGGAACTGAAGAAGCTTCTTGGATGAGAAGCAAAATGTCTCCAAGGAAAAACAAAGTCCAATTGCCTTTTGAAAAAGCACCTTTGGGACAACTATGACCTGGATGACTGAGGATCTCCATAGACACCTAATTCTATTCAATTTCATCCAGACAGAGTGAGCCAGGTCAAAACCAGGTGGCTTTGTAGAGGGATCACTAATGGTCAGGGCACAAGAAGGGACCTTGGACCACTCCTTTCTCAAGGCATTCTTGGGGTTAAACTAGGTGCATGGTGAATGAATAGCTGTTTTACAGGATCTATTACAGATGACCTCACAACTCCTAGTGCCTAATACTACCACTGAATATGACAATGGACACCAAAAAACAACCATGTGGCACCCCAGAAACAATAACATATATTTGACTTGCATAAAATTCAACAAATCCCGAAAACTGAAATGAAGACTTTAACTCAGTTTTCCAGATACTGGCAATATTCCAATATGCTGGACTTCAAGTCCAACTATTAATGACCGTGTGGGCTGAATATTGATCTAATACATCTAACATGCCTCATTGGGGCAGGATGTTAACCATCCCCTGAACCTTAATTAGGATTCAAACACTGAATCCCCCCAGAACTCCTGTTAATTAAAGAAAGATGCCTGGGCACAAAAGCAACAGACAACTTATATGTCTGTGTTTCTATAATTCTATATCATGGCAAGTAGAAATTTCAGATTACTATTTGGAATAATTGGTTAAACTCTACCCCGCCCCCAGATATAACACCCATCTTCGATCTAAATCACAATCTATATACTATTAAATCTGTCTGTTTGATTTTTTTGTAACAGTGCATCACAGGACAACAGTTTTTTGAATCAAAGTATCTCAAATAGGTTAACTTACAGAATGTATCTAAAATATAGAAACCATAACTTTTGGGGAATTGAAATTCAACAAACTTGTGGCTGCTTCGTCACCATCGCACCTTCCGATTACATTTCTCAGAAACACATAGGTTGCATAGTGCAAGGGAAGATGGTGGGGCTGTATCTTTTTCCTGCCTCCTTCTGGCCCCTGTACTGGCATAATTTGTTTGTCCTGATTTTTTAAAAAAAAACAACGATTGGAACTGAATAAAATTTGCAGGAATAATAAAAGGAGAAAGGCAGCCAAATTTCCTAGAAACCAGCACCTTTAAAATCTTTTTATATGTATTAAGAATTGTCATATAATAAAAGACAAAAGAGAGAAAGAAAAGCAGAAAATAAAAGAAAAAGAAAACTAAAGTAGAGAATACTGTATACCAGTTACTTTTTTTTTTTTTCAACAGATCATTACAATTGTATTATTCCTCCTCCAAAGCCAGTGCTATAAAATCTCACTGTTCATTGTTGCGGTGGATGTTTTGAGACAGACCAGGATTAAATTTGCAAGGAAAATGAATCCTATTCTGAGGAAAATCGGTGACAGGTTTCAGGCAAAAACAGGCTAAGTGGAAGTTTTTCACTGGGGTGATGGAAAGGAAGAACGGCCCAATTCTCTCTGGGCTAATTGGCAAGGGCTAGGGCCGAGAGAAGAGATTTTGTCCCCATAAAATAATAATTCACACAGTTGAGAAAACATCATTACTCAATAGCTGCAGGGGAAAGAGTGCGTTTTAGCAAATCATTAAACAAAGGAATCCTCCAGCAACATTTCTCCATTCTTCTCAAATTGCTTTGATTGGGACAAGTGAGAATACAGATAGTTTTTGACTTACGACCATAACTGAAACCAGAACTTACGTTGCTAAGTAGTGTGGTTAAGTGAATCCCACCTGATTTTACAACCGTTTTATTACTGTTAAAGAAACACAAGCAAATCTAACTTCTCCCTCTGGTTCTGCTTGTTGGAAGTTGGCTGAGAAGGTCGCAAATTGGTTATCATGTGACTCCAGGATGCTGCAACTGTTGTAAATACATGCCAGTTGCCAAGCTCCCAAATTGTGATCACATGACTAAAGGGATGCTGTAATGCCCCAAAGATGCTTTTTCAAAAGGCAACTGGACTTTGTATTTACTTGACGACATTTCACTTCTCATCCAGGAAGTTTCTTCAGTTCTTGGATGAGAAGCGAAACGTCTTCAAGGAAAAACAAAGTCCATTTGCCTTTTGAAAAAGCATCTTTGGAACAACCATGACCTGGATGATCGAGAATCTCCATAGACGGATGCTGTGATGGTTGCTAAGTACAAGGGCCAGTCCTAAATCATTTTTTGCTGCACTGTTGTAACTTTTAAATTGTCGCTAAATGAATGCTCTTAAGTCGAGGAATGCCTGTAAACTTTTCCCAATGATTATATTGATTTTAGGATAGATCGCTAGATCTAATACTGCACCACCCTCTCAATGCTCTTGCAAAAAAGGGAAGCCTTTGTCCCGTTTTCAGCCCCCAGGACCATCGTTTGCAGTGTGCAAAAGCAGATTAAGAGAAGCAGGTGGGCTAAACTCATTTACTCTCCTTGGAGTTTTTGCTCACTTGCGAAGCCTAGTCCTGCAGGGGATGTGTTTCACTTTTCTCCCATTTAGATCTAAGAATATAGTTCCACAGAGCTGTTCTTGTTTGTTTTGTAATGCATAATGAGATTTTATATATATACTTTTATGAACTCCTAGGAAAGTGTGATTTTCAAAAAGCTAAGTGAGAATTTATTTTGCCTGAACATTTGGCATGAAAACATATGCATGCCTTGTAGGTCTGGAAGGGAGAAAGTGCTGTCACTAATTTAATTCTGATTTCAGGTTTTTTTGTTGTTGTTGTTTCATAGTCCTAGTGTGATACCCGCTAACAGCAGATCTTTTTTTGGTAGTCATCAGTTTATTCCCTGGAATATAGAAGAACTCTGCTGTAAGAATCTCCAGTGCAATTGAAATATATCCTTCTTTTCCATGTGTTGCTGGAAAGATCCTCGGCAGCCATTAAAGCTTCCACAATGAGGACCCTCTGATTGAAAAGGGATCGTTACAATTCTCTGTGTCAGGCACAAGAAACCAGGAGCCAGGATGTAGTTCAAAAGCACTGAGAGTTTTTTTTCCATTGAGGCCTATAGAAGAATCTGATCTACTAATGGTCAAGGCAAATTGGCAGCAGATAAGAGGGGGTTGGAAATTATGTCTCTTTCAAGGGCATAGGGACTGCAGACTGATGATGCCTTTGACTCCACCCTGTCAAGCACCAGGGAAATCAGGAGATTTAAGCAGTTCAAATGAGTATAAAGATTTATTGCAAGCTTAAGCTCTCTACAAGAATCTGAACTACTAATAGTCAAAAGAAATTAGTGGGAGTTAAGAAAGGAATTCAAGGGGGGCGGGCTAGACTTAGAATTCTTCTGGGCATGCAGAGACTCATGACTGATGATGCGTTTAACCCCTCCCTCAGGCTCAGCCTGTTCATCTCCTACACTCTACTTAGAAAATGTTGAGTAGAGGTTGTTCTCAATATATGACCTTAATGGAGCCTGCCCATTACAGTTGTATGTCATAACAGTAATAAAAGTGAACATGGTGGTCATGAAGCAAACACCACAGCAGTTAAGTGAACACACTGTGGCCATTAAGCAAACACCATGGTTATTAAGTGAACCAATGGTGCGCTATGGGCACGGTTTTGCAGAACTGAAAATAAACACCAGTTTTCAGTAAAACTGATAAAAACGTGCCATGTTGCCAAGAGGAGGCACAACCATTAGAATTTTAATTCTGGATCGCAAGTCCTCTTTTTTCGTGTCAGTCACAAATTTAAACAATCACTAAGTGACCAGTCATAAATCGAGGACTACATGTATTGGAAGAGTTGGTATAATAACAATTTTTTAAAAAACTGTAATAGGTTATAGAAAGGACCTTGCTTTTCAGGAAGGAAGGACAGAAAGAACAAGAGAAAACTGGGAAGAGGATCAAGAATGGAAGAGAATTCTAGAACAGGGGTCTTCAAACTTGGCCCTTTTATGACTTGTGGACTTCAACTCCCAGAATTCCTCAGCCAGCGTGCCTGGCTGAGGAATTCTGGGAGTTGAAGTCCACAAGTCATAAAAGGGCCAGGTTTGAAGAGCCCTGCTCTAGAATCTATATTCTAACCCAGTGTTTATCAATCACAGAGCTTTTAAGATGTGTGGACTTCAACACCCAGGATTCCCCAGCCAATATGCTGGCTGGGGAATCCTGGGAGTTGAAGTCCACAGATCTTAAAGGCGCTGAGATTAAGAAACTTTGCTCTCACCTGAATCAAAGAAAAACGATTGCTTCCATTCTAGAAGCCAGAACTAAGCTAACCTTTAAGCTTCTGTTGATAGCCCATCACATGCTTTGGAACCTATGTTGTTATTTAACAAAAGCCACATTTTGGGAAAAGCTGAGAGAATGAGGCTCTCACCTCGTCATCCCCCTCACCTGCAAAACACTGGACTGCAATTCACTGCTGACATAGCTTAAGGAACTTTAAAATGCAGTCTCTCTCCACTGTTACAATTAAGTCATTCCAAAATGTCATGGAAAGCAATCTAACCCCATTAAATCTTCACACTCTCATTAAAAAAGCACTTACCGACTTGACAATGTTCCTAATATATTATTTAAAGACACAAGATGTACAGTGCCTTTAAAACCTGGCCATATCAGGATTGAAAGGAGAGGGAGAGGGAGAAAGGGAGGGAGAGAGAGAGAGAGAGAGAGAGAGATTGCAGGAGGCTAGCAATATGGAAAGAAATATTATTAGATGCAAATTTATATTTAACGCCAGCTTATTTCCACACTTGCAGGTAGCAATTAGTTGCAGTCAACCTTTTAGGTATATGTTGCTAAATTGTAGACAAAGTATAACAGCTGGATAGATAAATCAGATGGCGGAACATCTGTTTCCCGCATGTTGTGAAAGGAGGACAAAATTCATTTGTGATGGATTAGATTTGCTGCTCCTCTGCCTACAATCTGATTGGCTCATCTCAGGCCGAGTGCTTGGGAAAGGCCTTGTGTGGCACTCATCATTATTTACAGATTCAAATTGTTTCCCCTCAGAAAATCACCTCCAACCCCCCCCCACGTCCCCTCCCCCAAAATCCCCCCTTCCCTCCAGCTTCCTACAGTACATGGCATCCTAGCCAGCAAACTATAGGAAGAGGAACCGGAAAGGGCCAGCAAAATGCCTTCTGTTTTTCAATCTCTTTCTTAGGATGCCTTTAGAGCAGTGTTTTTCAAACTTGGCGACTTGCTAAGATGTGTGGACTTCAAACTCCCAGAATTCCCCAGCTAGCATAAGAAACTCTGCTTTATGCTAAAGATGGACTGGCTTTTGGTGACACTTAGCTTCTGGGATGGAATAGGACCTGCAATAAATGGGGGGGGGGAGTGGACTTCTTATGACAGGGAAGTTGCCCATTGGTGGAAGAGAGGAGTGTACTCTGACAGATGGGACACACACACACACACACACCTTGGCCTCTGCATATCAAAGATGAACCCTTCTCCTCTTTCTCCTTCTTCTCCCTGCCGGTGTCCCTCTCCTTCCCTCTCTCCTCCCTCTCCTTCTTTCTCTCCTCTTCCTTCTGCTTCTCCTTTTTCCTCTCCTCCTTCCCCCTGTCCCTCTCCTTGTTCTTCTCCCTCTCCTCCCTTTCTCTATCGTCCATCTCATTCTCCTCTCTTTCTCTTTTAATGAAAGTTGTGGTCCGGTGTATTGTCTTCTGATAGGCCTGGGATGATGCAATGATTAGGCTCAAATGTCACAAAGACACTAAGAAGCTTGACGCATAATTAAAACACCTACCATCTAGCTGTAAATATACAAAAGAGGCCAAGGCATTAAGTACTGTACAACTTTTATCATTTTTAATACCATTACTGTAACTACCCCCGAGTATCATGTATTTGAGAGGAGTAGCCGGTAGGTAAGTAGGACCATTGGGGACCAGCAGGAGCAAGCAGGAAGAGAGAGAGAGAGAGAGAGAGGGAGAGAGAGAGAGAGAGAGAGAGCGAGAGAGGGAGAGAGAGAGAGAGAGAGAGGGAGGGAGAGAGAGAGAGAGAGAGAGGGAGGGAGAGAGAGAGAGAGAGAGAGGGAGGGAGAGAGAGGGAGGGAGGGAGAGAGAGAGAGGGAGGGAGCAAATTGCCTGGTGGAAGGGAGCAGAGACCAGGGGTCTGCAAAGACAGCATAACAAAGATGCTGGAATCCAAGAAGCAGAGAAAGGAGCTATCTTTCTCCCTTCATGTTCTCCTCCTAAAGAAGAGGCCCAGAAGTGAAAGCACAGGAAGAAGCTGTAGGAGGGAGGGAATCAGATAAGATACTATAAAAAGGTCTGTTTGAAATTGCCTGTACAGAGCGGCATGTGTACAGTTTGTTAAACTAAGACCACTGCAAATATTCAGTAGCACTGTAAATACAGAAGAACTATATCTGTGTGGCTAAAAAAATCCTGCCCCGTTTTCCATTCCCCCCCCCCAAAAAGAAAAGCTTTTATGTTAGCAGATAACAGAAGATAAGTGATTAGCACTGTGCTAAACAATCACTGAGTTGACACACTATACTAAACTATCTGATGGCGGTTTGGGTTTAGAGTGATATCTAAGCCCAATAATCAAGATCTGTAAACTAAAACTAATAACTGAGACCCAAGGCCATACTTGCCCTCAAAAAACATGGGTTCCTTTAAGCTCCTTCAAAGGCTGTACTCCTCAGGACATTTTAACATGATGGGGGGAGAAAATACATGGGGCAATAATGATCTTAAATCATAACATTTTCATTCAATGTTAAATTTAAATTGGGTTGGATTAGATTTAGCTTTCCCACCTCCTCCCTACAAATCATACATCCTAGTCTTAAGGCTTAGCCTTACGTGTGAATCAGATCATTATGACTTGTTAAACCAATGATGGATGAAGCAGATATAATTCAACACATCCAAAATGGATAGGCAGTTGATATTCCTCTTTGGCTGTTGCTCCCGGTGATTTAGGTAGGCAGTCTATGATTCAGATCAAGGCTAGCTGCCATTCATAGACCTGATCATCCATGAATCTCTCTAATCCCCTGATAATTGGTGGCTATTATACAATGGGCGCCAGATTAACTGGAGGGTGTGCAGATTTCAGGCCGGAATGTCTAAGATTGCATATGGTATAGCATTTCTCTCCCCCCCCACCCTTATTTTGCCCTTTGATTTTCTCTGAACAAAAAACAGAGCAAGTCTATATTATCCAAATATAGAAAATAATAAGCGCCTCCATGGAGGAGGAGGAGGAGGAGGATAGAAGGAGAAGGAGGAGGAGGAAGAGGGAAAGAGGAGGGAAGGAGGAGGAGGAGGGGAGGAAGAGGAGGGGAAGGGGAAGAGGAGGAAGGGGGGAGGAGGAGGAGGAGGAGCAGGAGGAGGAAAGAAGGAGGAGGACAGAAGAAGAAGGAGGAGGTAAGAGGAGGGGGAGGAGTGGTAAAAAAGCAGCAGTTACTAGAGCCCCTCTCCAGCCCCTCCATTCCTTAACTAGCTCTCCCTGGCTAGAAAGAAAGAGGAGCAATGACAGGTGTGGATACAAGGTCTCGGCTTTTCTCCATTTATTGCAATTAGTTTCTCTTTACAGATGAATGAAACGCTACAAAGAAACAAGGGAAATGGCAGGCAGGGCCACTTCACCCGATCGACCTTTGCACAGCCCGTCTGATGAGTGGTACAACAACGTATCTCGCAAGGCGCCCATTAGAACACATTTTGCTCTCTTATCAGATCAAATGCGTTTTACCTCTTTTGTGCCCTGACTGAAGTGGAGTGGCTCTCAGGGCCATTGACGGTGGAGCACCAGAGAAACGCTGCTTCAAGGCTTGACTGTGAGTTTCCTCGCAGCTGGAGCAACCCAGAAAGCACCCATCTGCATGCTTCTCGACATATGTTTCTACAAACAATTGTAACTTCCAATTTCCATGCATGCAAGGGACAATGACCACCCAAGAAGGATGTGAAGGAAATCCATCGTGGATCTCCCTGGGATTCACTCCTTCAAAGTGTTATTATAGCTTGCTTGCTTGCTTGCTTGCTTGCTTGCTTGCTTGCTTGCTTGCTTGCTTGCTTGCTTGCTTATTTATTTATTTATTTATTTATTTATTTATTTATTTATTTATTTATTGTAAACAAATTTATACAGCTGCCCAACCCACACAAACGTGACTCTGAGCAGCTTACATGTTTTAAAAAAAATCCACCATATTAACTGTGCAGGTTACACAATTTAAAAAATCCATTAAAGGAAATACTCTCTCTCTCTCTCTCACACACACACACACACATAGCAGCAACAACACAATCAAATCAGTCACTTGATCGGCTCCATCTCCATTTGTGGTCCCCAGGCCCGCTGACAAAACCACATTTTTAGGGTTTGCCGGAAATGCAACAGAGTGTGTGTGTGTGGGGGGGGGGCAAGCGTACCACAGGGGGAATGAAGTTTCCACTACTGAGAAGACCCTTTTCTGTGGTCCCACCAGATTTATCCTTCTAAGGTGGGTAAAATGAGGTCCCAGATTGTTGGGGGCAAGATGCTGACTCTGTAAACCGCTTAGAGAGGGCTGTGAAGCACTGTGAAGCGGTGTATAAGTCTAAGTGCTATTGCTATCCCTAATTGAGGATTACCTGTATAACTGTCATCATTGGGATCAGGTTTGATCAAGAGCAATGTCAGCTGAGCATTAAAAATAATTGGAACAGACAATACAATACAAAGTTCACCAAACTTATAATCTGCTTTGATTTAAATTGGTTCCAATACCAGAGATCAAATACATCAACTTATCCACATTAATTTAGATTTAATTTCAAGAGGGCACTGAAACTAGATCCATCCATAATATTCTACGGGGTCAGATTCTTTGCACATCTTCTGAGAATTCATCAAGCTTACCAAAACAAGGAGAGAATTTTTAACAGTCTGGAATTCTTTTTGGCTGAGAACTAAATCCTGGTCATAGAGAAGTCTTGAATTCTCTCCAATTCTCCTGGTCAGAGGTTGAAATTTCCCAGAACCAAATTCTAAAGCATTCATTCTTCTACTTTCAATCTATAATATAACAACTGCACACAGGAAAAGCCACCTTTCTCTTCCCCAAGCTAAATTTAATTTTACCGAATGCTTAAACATTAATATCTTCCTATATTGTGTTCAAATTATTTCCTGGTGCAGCTAGGAGATACAGCTTTCATATGCTTTTTAATTCCTATTTCATTCCTTCCATCTCAGCTGTACTCATCTCTGCTTAGAAACCAATTCTTCTTTTGCTTTTTTAACCTAATAATATTTTTTCCAAATTGTAGTTTCTTTGGTGATAGGAATAGAGGTAGCCCTCGCGTTACAACGGTTTGTTTAGTGACCGTTCAAAGTTACAACAGCAGTGAAAAAAGTGACGTATGACCATTTTTCACACTTACAACCATTGCAGCATCCCCAGGGCCATGAGATCAGAATTTGGATGCTTGGATGCTTGACAGTTGGTTCATATTTATGACTGTTGCAATGTCCCAGGGGGGGTCATGTGGTCACCTTTTGCAACCTTCTGACAAGCCAAGTCGATGGGGGAAGCCTGATTCACTTAACCACCGTGTTACTAACTTAAAAACTGCAGTGATTCACTTAACAACTGTGGCAAGAAAGGTCATACAATTGGGCAAAATTCACTTTAAAATGTTTCGCTTAGCAACAGAAACTTTGGGGTCAATTGTGGTCGTAAGTTGAAGACTACCTGTACAGTCTATGAAGAGAGCCCCCCCCACTAAGGAACATTTTGCCCCCAGAGGGGAGGCGGGCCCACATTCTCCTGGCCTTCCAGAAAAACATCAAGACCTGGATCCTCCAACTGGCATGGGGGACTCAAGAGTAGCATGCAACCCTGGGTGGTGGTTCATGCTTTGAGCACATACCTGCCGCCTTTTTTTTTAACTTTTACAGTTCTTTTCAACTCAAAGATGATTAGGGGACTGGAGGTTAAAACATATAAGGAAAGGTTGATGGAATTGGGTATGTCTAGTTTAATGAAGAGAAGGACGAGGGGGGGACATGATAGCAGTCTTCCAATATCTCAGGGGCTGCCACAAAGAGGGAGTCAAGCTATTTTTCAAAGTGCCTGAAGGCAGGACAAGAAGCAACGGATGGAAACTAATCAAGGAGAGAAGCAACCTAGAACTAAGGAGAAACTTCCTGACAGTTAGAACAATTAACCAGTGGAACAACCTGCCTCCAGAAGTGGTGAATGCTCCAACATTGGAAGTTTTTAAGAAGAAATTGGACAGCCATTTGTCCGAAATGGTATAGGGTTACCTGCCTGAGCACGGGGTTGGACTTGATGACCTCCAAGGTCCCTTCCAACTTTTTATTATTATTATTATTATTATTATTATTATTATTATTATTATTATTATTATTATTATTATTATTATTATTATTATTATTATTATTATTATTATTATTATTAACTGTTTTTAATATTGTTTTTTTAACTATGTCTCTTTTATGGTTTTTATTTGTAAACCACCTCAAGTCATTTAGGGTGAGATGGGCGGTATAGAAATAAAATAAATAAATAAAGTACACACGTTCACAGCTTCTGGACGGTAGAAGGGGAATATATAGTATACATTAAAAATAAATTGGGAATAGATGAAGTCAGCATACACACACACACACACACACACACACACACAGACAGACAGAGGCATACATGCATTTATACCCATAACCACATGCACAGGTAAACATATCCTCTTTTTATTTTTATTTTTTTTAAAAAAAGGAGAGGAAAGTATTTTACCTGCACATCCTGCTTCCAGCTTTGAGGACTTGCGCCTCTTTTTTGCTGGGGATAATAGACCACCGTGGGTGGTCGTAGGAACGGAGTTGTCTGCCATCAGTGATGAGTCTCTCAGGCGCGGCCCGAGGAATGCAGACGGTCTGAAACAGAGCGCTGGGGTGGCAGGTGCCCCAGGAACACGACGAGGCCGGTTATAGCTCTGATTGATGGTGGTCTCCTGACCAAAATCTGGCCATGCGCTACAAAGGAACTACCAGCGAAGCTGGTCACTGCTCTGACAAATGTTGTCTCTCACGCACCACTGAGGCAAAATTGTTTGGTCTGCCTGAGGCAGAAATGGCGTCAGTTTGTGATGGTGAGGCAATTCAAAATGGCTGCCGGGGCAATTGGGGCCTTGTAAGGTAGGCCAGGTTGCCAAAGGGAAGGGACCCGTCTGGATCCGCTTGGGCTAGTGCTCCCTAGGCTGTAGGGCTGACCTACAATAGCCTCACAATTCTGTCTCTCAGAAGAGAATAGCAAGGAAATCAGTATGCAAAGGATGGCTTAAAACACACACCAACCTTAGCCGATTTACACATGTAGGGAAAATTGCTATCTATTATGCCACTCAATTATCCATTGTAATAGAATTAGAGATAAAACTTGCTCATTATCCCCCAGTTCAGAACCTGTTGAGCAGCAGGCTGACCACATGTTGTATTAATGACAGATGCTTTGTCGTATTAACCTTTAGACAGAGCGTTACTGTCTTCGGTGAGCTCCTGGGTTTATCCTAGACACCCTTTTCATCAACATCCAGCATTGGCAGACAGAACAGAAGCCCAAGGAGCTGAGTCTCGAATTTTTTTTCCCCCTCTGTTTTCAACCAGAATGTGTAAACATTTATTTAGAACAGTATGACCTAAGATTACAAGGAAAAGCCATTAGCAACCATTAAAACGACTGCAACCATCTCCAAGGGGCCTCAACACAAATGGAATGCTTGACATTAAGCACCTCATTAATGGACACTGCAGGAAAATGGCAACGGAGCAGGACGAGGAAGGAAATTAGGGCAAATCTGAAATAGTAACATTTTGCCCCAATAAAAGGTATCCTCCCTTTGAGTCCGTTTTTTGCTTTGATGTGCTTTCAGAGAGTGTTCGATCACGTCTGCCATCACTCCAAAACGACTTTGTTGTTAGCGCAGTTCTCAAACTCGGCTCACCTTGACATCATGTGCAACCAAACAGCAAATTTGGCTTCAACAGCCAGTTTTCAAGAGCCATCCTATAGGTAGTCGACTTACGACCACAACTGAACCCAAAATTTCTGTTGCTAAGAGAGACAGCTGTTAAGTGAGTTTTGTCCCCCTTTTTTATGACCTTTCTTGCCACAGTTGTTGAGTGAATCACTGCAGTTGTTAAGTTAGTCACACGGTTGTTAAGTAAATCTGGCTTTGTTGACTCTGTTTCTCAGAAGGTTGTAAAAGATGGTCATTATGACCCCAGGACACTGCAACCGTCATAAATAAGAGTCAGCTGCCGAATTTTGATTGCATGACTGTAGGGATGCTGCAACAGTTGTAAGAGTGGAAAATGGTTGTAAGGGCCATTGTAAGTTTGACTGGTCACTCAAATGAATGGTTGTACGTCAAGGACTATCTGTATGAGATAGAGTTGACACAAGATAGACCTTTGTTCTGGTGCAGGAGGATGCGTTGTGTGTTCTTATAGCAGCAAATTTGTTCTTAAACTGCCTTTGTGATGAAACCCTCAATCCAACTAGATTCGGTATGGAATCATGACATCCTCGTATCCAATCTGTAGTCCCAGAGTGGCTATGCTTTGTGCCATAAAGGTGGGAAAAAGAGATTCACTAGCAGAGTGAGGGCTAATTCAGGTGCCGCACTGCCCCAAGCACACTTGAAATAAGCTTCTAGGAGGCCTCTTAAGATCCTGTGTTCCTTTAATGCTGGGAAACGATAATTTTGTTAAAAAAAAACCTGTTCAAATGAATTTTCATTGCAGTGGCTCTTGGAAGCACCCTTCTGCAACAATTATTAACCCTGCACAGCAATGCATTGTTGAGTAATACAATAGAAATATTGTATTGAAGCTAAGAGGAAGCACACATTTTGTCTCAACAAGTTCTAGCCATGAGCTACCTGTGTTGGTGTATATCTGTCCATGAAAGAGTTATTTTAAAATAGCAATAGCCATGGCACTTATAGACTTATATACCACTTCACAGTGCTTTACAGCCCTCTCTAAGCAGTTTACAGCGTCAGCATATTGCCCCCAGCAATCTGGGTCCTCATTTTATCGACCTCGGAAGGATGGAAGGCTGAGTCAACCCTGAGCCAATCAGGATCAAACTCCAGGCTGTAGGCAGAGTTAACTTGCAATACTCCTAAAGTAAAATAAATGCCAGTGAGCAAGTACAAACACTCCTAGACTTACAACCATTGATTTTGCGACCATTCCAAGTGACAAAAGCACTGAGAAAGTGAGTTATGACCGGTTCTCCCATTTAAAACCATTGCAGCATTCCCATAGTCATGTAATCAAAATCCTTCCCTTGGCAAACAGCAGTGACTGGAGGTCATATGATTGCCATTTGCGACCTTAAAATTCGGTTTCCGACAATCAAAATCAACAGGGGAAGCCATATTCGTTTAACAACTGCAGGGATTTGCTTAACAACCATGCCAAGAATGGTTGTAAAATCAGGCACAACTTACTTAACAACCATCACTGAAATTCCGGTCCCAACTGCGGTCATAAGTCAAGACCATCTTTATGTGCCTCATCACTTGATATACCTAGCATCTCCTTCAATCTCCTGAAAAAAATGAATTTTATTGGCTTTCAGGACAGGCAAAATTTCTGTTCCTACGATGGATTGTCTCAATATTCCTGATTCTATTTTGTGGTTTCTGGGAAAGATCGGGATTAGCTGTATCAATCATGTCCTGGGGACAAGGCAGGACCACCACCTTGGGGGCCAGAGGGTAAAAAGGAGTTGGTGAGCCATTCCTGTGAGGTTATAATGACAAATTAGGAAAGGCTCTGAACCAGACCTTTAATCGTTTAAATACTGTACACCCTTGAGAGATACGGTCAGATTCTCACCCACTGGGAATACATGGATCGGCTTTCATTGGCCTTGACATGGTGCTTTGTCTAGCAGACTCAGTCAGCACCAGCAAGGGATTTGATGCTGGGGGGGGGGGGGTCTTTGGTGCTCTCTGAGCTTGGTTGTTTTCTTGCAGATGTTTCATTACCCAAACTAGGTACCATCACCAGTCCTAAAGTAGCACTAGCACTGATGATGTTACCTAGTTTGGGTAATCAAACGTCTGCAAGAAAACAACCAAGCTCAGAGAGCACCAAGGACCCCTCTATTCAACCCTGAGCTATAAATATTCTTCTTTATTGATTTGATGTTACATAGAGATGAAACAAAGTCGGCATGAGGGGCACTTCTCCAAGCCCCCACCTGCTCTGAAGGCATATTTTGATCAAAATCCCAATGAAGCAATGCATTCCTTCATATCTGCTCAGCCCTGGGTCTTCCCATTCCCATCTTCAGGTTTACCCTTGCACCACATGTTTACCTTTAAGTATCATTCATGGAGATCACCTAGAACAACGGCTCCCAACCTTTTCTATACCCCGAATATCATCTCGCACTCCCAGGGAGTGCGAGCACCCCTGGTTGGGAACCCCTAACCTAGAAGGAAGGTTGAATCTCCCACCCATATCCGAGTTCACTGTCTCCACTAACAGAAATCTTGGCTGCCCTCAGATTCTGTTAAGATGTCTAAAGCAAGGATGCTGCAGAAATCTACATCTGGCAATTTTTGTCCCACAGATTCACAAGTGGGGGAGCTGGATTTTTTTTTTTCTAGAGTTTGGGCAACAACAAAGCAAGCCTCATATGATGGGGACATTTCTTGGTTCTGGTCACCCATGTTCAGCTCCAAACCTAAAAGCTGCATTCACACAACATGCTGCACTTAGATTAGATTCACTCTTTGTTAGGGGTATCATTTTGGTGGCTTAAGGCAAAGCTACTTGGTTAGTTTCTGGATCAAATTATTGTACAAATCCAGAAAGCAGACAGATTAACACTCCAGATCAACCATTTCGTGTGCACATAAGCATCTTCTTTCCTTCCTTCCTTCCTTCCTTCCTTCCTTCCTTCTTTCCTTCCTCCCTCCCTCCCTCCCTTCCTTCCTTCCTTCCTTCCTTCCTTCCTTCTCTCATCTCACAAGCAATATAAAACTTGAAAGCATCAACTCCCACGATCCCTAATATCTGGCTACAATATTGGACTGCTCTTCCCGTCATTCTAAATCATTTTTGACTCTGGCAAGGATAATAAGAGTAGCTGTTCAACGGCATTGGGAAGACCACACATTGTCTATTCCTGCTTTACAACAAGATCAAGGTACTAGTGGTGCTCAGACAATGAAATCAGACACAGACCACGCAATTGCATTCCTTCTACACGCTAAACCAGATCAGTGTTCACTTAACCTCAGCTAAGATTGTAATGGTTTAGCATTGCTCCATAGTCCAGCCCTTCCATTTAGCTTCTGGTTCAATGGTCTAGGGCAGGGGTATCAAATTGCCGGCCCGCAAGCCTGTTGCATCACACTGAGGCTGCGCACGCCCCACCTCTGGCAATGCAAAAGAAGTCGCAATACGTTGCGACACGCCACGTGACGCGGTGAGTTTGACACCCGTGGTCTAAGGTAACCCAGAAAACAAGGTTAATTCAGGTAAACAGGTCAAGCGTGTTGTGTGAACACAGCCATTATCTTAGGCTTTGCAAGCTTCTACGTTTTGAATGGTTTATCTCCTCTTTATTGGATTAATGTTGCAAGGGTGTATTGCCAGAATCACCAAGGATGGCAGCATTTAAAAAAAAAAGTAATAAACATTTAACGATCCAATAATTAGTTATATGAGAATAACCACTGTTGAGTAATTAACTCCCCGTCCTCCTCAGTCGCTTGATAGATGCAGCAGCCTTTGATAGCTTATTATGACAATCAGTGTTCTTTAGAATCTCATAAACTGAAACCCTTTTGATGAAGTTGAAATGCACTGATGCCATTAATCACAGAATGAAAACCCCCTTGCGGCTGCCACATTCTGCTCCATGCTGGTGGATGATAATTCTTCTTTCTCTCTACTTGGGTCTTTCCGGAAGGTAAGTCCCATTTAGCACAACATTTGCATTTCATGTTAACATACCACAAGCTTTGCAGGGCAGGTAACAGCGACAACAATTGCTACGCAGTAGCAAAGATGGGGCAAGCCATAACGACAAGCCTCCCCTGTGGCTTGATTACCATTGCACAAATGACGGGCCTTATGTCATTTGCAGCCAATTAGATCTGCTGCGTTATTTGCACAATAATTTCATGATGCACACCAGGCGGGGGCATCTCAAGAGGATGCCCCTCCTTGCCCTGTTGAGACTCCCATGCATTGAAATAGGATGCAAACAGAACAACCTTTATTTCAAAGTAGTAAGATGTTTTTCTTCCTTATTGGGGAAAGGGATAAAAATCCAGGGTTTGGTTTAAAAAATAAATGGAAATGATGCCGTATTAAAATAGCTTGTCTTAAAAAAGAACATTTCTTTGCTATTGGTTTGCAATGCAATCATACAGCTACTCAAAAACAAGACTTACAGATTTTAGTGGAGTTTACTGCTGAGATATATTGGTTTACAGCAGTGTTTCTCAACTTTACCAACTTAAAGATGTGTGGACTTCAATTCGCAGAATGCTGGCTGTGGAATTCTGCGAGTTGAAGTTCGCTTTACCAAGGTTGAGAAACACTAATTCATAGCACTGGTCAATTGTGAGGTTATCTGTAACAGAAGAGAGAAGATAAATTAAGGCTTTCCTATCTAAATTGCAAAACATCAGATGACCACTATATGGCAGCAAAGAGTTAATCTTTTTTCCCTTTGCTGCCCTCTAATGGCCATCCAGACTTTTCTAGCCTTACCCAAGATAGACTACTACAATTTCCAAGAAGCCCAGTCTCCATGACCAACAGTGAAGGATGGTAGGAGTTCTAAATCCAGCAGTTCTACCAAATAAATATCCTAGAGATGCCAGTATGGGCTGTTTGGGTCAGCCTAGGACCAAGGAGGAATCAGCCAGAGCAGAGAACTCGCTGTTGTAACACCTGTTGGTTCCCTGATCTTGTCTCAGTGGCTTGTAAGAGCTCAAAGAATCCCATTTGTTTCGCCACGTGCTGAAGCCGAAATCAATTGCGATTTATGGATCTATTGTCATTCACATTAACGTCTGAAATGTTAAGACTTGCATATTGACATTTTACCATTTACAGATATTGATTCATTGTTGATTGTCCTGTCATCGATCATTCACCCCATCCTCGCCTAAGACAACAATTCTGTGCAGTGATTGCTAAAGAATAACCTAAAATAATCCTTGATTCTGCAAAAACTGTATCTCAAAGTATTAGGATGAGGTCAACATTTAACCTACTTTTAATTAATTTTCAATAGAGGCTCTGCAACATAATTCTGTAGCTGATTAAGCTGAATTTTTTAAAAAATTCTTGAGTTGAGCTTGACTTTGCTAACGCTGTAGGCAGATCCATGTAAGATTTTTATTTTTCTGCAATGCCAAAATAGTTTGGCATGTTTTTCTTTCCAGGATGTTTCCTAGCTTCCCATTGTAGCCTACAGCCCTGGCATTTCCTGGTGGTCTCTTTGCCAAGTACTTATCAGAGCCAATTCTTTATACTAGGGCCCAAATAACGGTGCAGAACCTCAGATATAAAATAGGGTTGGATCACTGCCTGGGGATAGATGGGGCCAAAGGTTTTAACTGGCTACTGTGTGGCCTGGGGTGTGTGGCAGAGATACCGTGATATGCACTCTGGGTGGGGCTAAATTTTCACACACCTCGTTTCTTTTTTCCCCGGGTGGATTTTAAGAGATGCCCCCCATTACAGGAATAAAATTAAAAGGGAAATCAAAATTTAGAAGGGGTGAAATGAGTTTATTGGGACTTGGTGTAGCTTAGGGCAACCATTTGTTCTTTCAAAGAAGCTCCGTTCTCCAAAACAGGGCTGAAGATGTCAGTCTGATCTCAATGTAGGATCATTCTGGGGACCATAAATGCAGTGAAGATAGATAGCCCTGGGTCCTTTCTCGACTAGGAGACTCCCTTGTATTGGTGTGATGGAAGATGCAGCTGAAGAAGCAGAGGAGGGAATTGTCAGTCATAACATCACAGCTTCCCAGAAAGGAGGCCACACATTCCATAGAGGGGGCCCCAGACTGCACTCAATAAGGGGAAGGAAAAGGGTAGCCCCACCCTAAAATCTTCCAGGTTATATCTGTGTATAGTTTCAGAAGAGAATATTTGTAGCTCAGGGTTGGACTGTGGGGGTCCTTGGTGCTCTCTGAGCTTGGTTGCTTTCTTGCAGACATTTCATTACCCAAGTAGGTAACTACATCAGTGCGCTGATGATGTTACCTCGCTGGGCAATGAAACGCCTGCAAGAAAACAACCCTGTCAACAGGGTTTCCAAACTCTAACCTAATCTAATGTGTTCAGGTTTCCCAGGAATAAACAAGCATTATTTGAATCTCAGATGATTTGGGGAGCAGAGGAAAGGGAAAGGGTAATGAAGACTTCAATGTATACGCAGATTTGCAAACTATCTTTAACAAAATCTACATTGCAGTTTTTTAGACAGATAAAATGAGCTTGCTGTTATCCCATTTAAAAATTCATCCGCTTTCAAAATGAAGAGAAAAGAGGATGCGTTTAGCAGGGGCTTAACATAGCTTTCAGATGAAAAATTCAAAAGGGGAAATGAAAGAAAACACAGCTAAGATTTTGATGTGAACACCCAACTAAATTCTAAACTAAATTACATGTAATACTATTCCAAGAAAACCCTTTGCAGTGTTGCCACCCAGACTTACTCAAGGAGCAGCGATATCCATACTCCTTTCCAGTCCTGCTCCAGAGTCAAAATGAGCTCCCTTCACCTGCCAATTTGGAATAAGGGCAACATGATTGATTGGCTGACTGATTATGTGCCATCAAGTCACTTTCAACTCCTACGGACCACATAGATTTTCTTTACAATAATGTATCCCTAACCTGGTCTTTTGGGTCTTCCAATGGTACACCGATTGCTACTGTAACTGGGTCTATCCAACTTGTGCTGCTCGTCCTCCTCTTCTCTTTTCTTCTACTTTTCCCAACATCAGAACCTTCTCTGGAGAGTTGGCTCTTCATGTAATCTGTCCAAAGTGGGATGATTTGATGCTGGTCATGTGAACTGGGGATTGATTTGTTTGATGATCCATTGGTTTGTTTTCTTAGCTGTTCTGAGTATTCTCGGGAGTCTTCTGCAGTTCAAAGTTCAAAAGCATCAACACTCTTGCTGTTCTATACAGGTGGATATTTGCAGCTCAAGGTTGAAGTGAGGGGTCCTTGGTGCTCTCTGAACTTGGTTGTTTTCTTGCAGATGTTTCATTAACCAAAGCCAAAAAGGGAACAAAAAGACCAGAACCCCTCCTCACCAGCAATCGATACCCAGTTGAGCAGAGATTAACACCAAGATTAACATTAAAGTAACAATCAGGAAGCAAACAATACCCCAATCAAAGTATTGCCAAACAAGTTAACAGTAAATAGCCCAACCAAAGAACCACCAAGACCAGTCCCACCAACACTGACAAGGTAAGCCACTGGAACAGGGATGGGGAACCATGGCTCTTTTATGACTTGTGGACTTCAACTCCCAGAATTCCTGAGCCAGCCTGGCTCAGGAATTCTGGGAGCTGAAGTCCACAAGTCATTAAAAGGCCATGGTTCTCCATCCCTCCACTAGAATATAAAATATGAGGAAAACTCACTCCCTACTAGCACTGATGATGTTACCTAGTTTAGGTAATGAAACCTATCCTGCTTCTTCAAAGTCCAGCTTCCACTTCCATAGAATGTCACCGTGAATACAATGGATGGCACGATTCTGATTTTTGTAGGTATAAACACATCATTGCATTGGAGGACAATTTGATATTTGGCAGCAATATGCAGGAGATGCTTTGCCTTCTGTGAAACTACAACTCCAAAGCTGATTGGCTGTGCAAGACTGTAATCCATTTTGGCTGGGAGAAATGATACCAAGGGTACAGTGAACCACAAAAGATGAAACAGATTAAATGATGAGGGAGTTCTTTGGATTCTTTGAAAGGATTCTTTGAAAGGATGCAACTCCAATGACATTGATCCACCTTGTTATTAAAAATGAAATTCCTTGATTTCACCAAGCATTCTATGACTTCTATCCTACATTTCATGGCAGTAGTTAATGCATACAAGCATCTATCTAAACTAGTGTTTCTCAACCTCAGCAACTTTAAGATGGGTGGACTTCAACTCCCAGAATTCCTCAGCCAGGCTACTAAACTGCAAAGGCTGAGAAACACGGGTCTCAAGAGATGAAGGCCAAGGGCATATTCAGATTATTCAGACTGCCATCCAGATCTCCAGGGCAATGGAAGTATGCTTTTACTGCCCCAAAGAAACAGATTAACTGGTGAACAAGCTCAGCTTTCGGATGGGTTTTGAGAAGGAAAAAGGAGGAGTGAAATTGTAGAGGCAAATTACAGTAATAAAACTTCAGTTCCATGGAGATTTTGCGAAAGAACTTTCTTGAGGTTGGTTTGGTTTTTTTAATTTGCATTGTGGTTCTAAAAACCCTTTTCTTATCCCAGGGAGAGGGAACTTGGAATCCTATGGACATGTCATCCCAAATACCCACAAAATAGACATTCCCTAAAAGTCATCAGGAAGTCCAGATTGAAGGAACAGTTGGCTTCATGAATTAAAGTTATTACATATGTTTAATGAAAAAGAAGATATAAAGAAGAGACTTCCAATATTCTTCACCGCAGTTAATAGTACAAATATATTTTAATCTCTCTAAAGTTACATATTACTCTTTTTTCTATGATCTATCCCAGGGGTCCCCAACCCCTGGTCCGTGGACCAGTACTGGGCCATGGCATGCCAGCAACTGGTCCGCACAAACAAGCAAAGCCATGCCATCCACGGGAGGCAGGCAGCACACAAAACCATGCCCCTTCCGGTCCGCGGAAAAACCTCTCTCCACGGAACCGGTCCCTGGTCCTATCTAATCATCAAAACCATAAATTCTTTTTTTTTTCCACAAACAGTCCATAAGAGGCTTCCAGTCGCTAATAAACATACATAATATCTTTAATTCAAGAAGCCAGTTTAACCATTTTAGCAATACCTGTTATATTCACCAACTATTCCTCCAACCTGGACTCCTTCCCAAAGTTTTCTCGGCAAGATTTTCAGAAGCGGTTTGCCCTTGTCTTCTTCTTCTTCTTCTTCTTCTTCCCAGGACTGAGAAAGAGAAAACAACTTGCCCAAAATCATCCAGCTACCTTCATGCTTAAGGCAAGATTAGAACTCACAATCTCTTGCTTTCTAGCGTAGTGCTTTTAACCAGCAGATCAAAACTGGCTCTCAATTAATAAGCACTGCCAAATTGTTTTTAATCCAGATATGGCACAGATTTTGTTGGTTTACATTCCGCCTTTATTTTTATAAATAACTCACATAGCCAACACACCTTCTTCCTCTTCCTATTTTTCCCACAACAACCCTGTGAGGTGAGTTGGGCTGAATGTGTGTGTGTGTGGCCCAAGGTCACCCGGAAGACTTTCATGGCTAAGACGGGATTTAAATTCACAATCTCCTGCTTTCCAGCCTGATGCCACCAGTCCCAATTGGCTCTCAGACGCAACATTAAAAAGAGTTTATTGCTATCAAAAGCCTGGACAAAATGCCCAGTTTATAAATTTGCACTTCCTGTACTCACACAGGCCAGGGAAAAATTGCCTATTCATTTACAAATCTGGTATCGAGCCCTAACAACTGTGACATAAAGAGGGACGTACAGGTGCTTTCATTTGCAGCTTGTCTTTAATCTAGAAGTGCCAATTTGCTTTGGCTTTAATTACACCATCCTTGATAGATTGGTCCTGTCTTTATGAAATGCCTACATTGCCTCCTGGAAGACTGGGGGGGGGTGGAGGGAGGCAGTCAAGAGATCTGGCAGGCAATTTGGACCCATCTCTTCCCCTAAGCTTCTCAGCAGCCCAGGATTGTGGGTTCCTCCAAGTCTTCCTTTGCCAGACAAAACAGTGCTTAAATTCCTGCAGCTCCTCTTGGAATGGCAACGCTCCATGACTAACGCTTCCCTTCTGCCTGACAGATTCCTGCACGGGTGTCAAACGATGCAAATCATCACTCCAAAGCCACCAGGGTTGCAGGCTCCAGCATCCATCCAAAGGGGCTTGGAAGAAGCAAAGAGTTTCTGTAATGCTGGAATGGCAAGCAAAAGTCTTTGCAAGTTGGCAGACAGAGGGACTTGTGTGGAACAAACATCTGTTTCAGATCCTTCCCACTTCGATGTGCAACGTTCTTTTGGAGAAAGAGGTTCTCTACTACCCCTTCATCTTTGCTTCTTCCAGCAATCCCCCAAAGTTTAAACATTTCAGAAATTAAAAAAAGAAAGAGGAAAGCTGAACTACAGTCCTCATAGTCCTTAACTTTACAACCAGTTACTTTAGTGACTATTCAAAGTTGTAATGGACTCCCCAAAAACGATTTATGGGCCACTTTCAAAGTTCCAATTTTCTCCCCCCACCCCCGCCCCGAAGTTCCATTCCTAAGCAAGACGGTTATTATGAGTCGCGCCCAATTTTATGCCCTTCTTTACCACGGTCGTTAAATGAATCAAAGCTGCTGCGCCACCAAAGGTGAAGCTTTGAAAGATCCTCATAAACAAACACGAGTGGAATAAAACAGTACCAAACTAAACTGATCCATCTTTATAACAAATTCCATTCCAAGGAGACAAAAGTAAATTCTTCCAGATTTCTGCTGATAACTTCGCAGCTCCATTTTTATTAATTACATCAGAGACTTTTGCAGGAACTCAAGCATTCGGACTATTTTTAATAAGGTTGATCCGACTCAAATGTATTGTTCTGCTGGAACTGAAGATCAAACTCCTAATTTAGCTGGGGATAATTGCCCGTCTGTGGGGTCAGCTCCCAGGAGGAATGGAGAGAGCCTTGTCTCAGAAGCCTAATTTTTTAAGAAAAAAACAGAGGCAGCAACGCACAGCCCAGCTCTGTATAGCTTCAGGAGCACAAAGACAGGGACACAAAGGAAGTAATTTTATTATTTAAAAAGGATGAGACGCCGGCTCAATTAATATCCCTTTTTTTGCAGCTGATCCAAGCCATCTTACATGGTAAGATTTACAGAATGTGAGATTTTGCCAGAAACTCTCACTTTCATTAATATTTCTCATTCTCTGGTGTTGAAGTCTTTTGATTATCAGAATCTATGACTGGGTGCTGTACAAATCATTGTCATACATCAATAAACCACATCAACCCTTGGGAATTTTTTTTTCAGCCTGCTCCTATGCTGTTCCCTGGGGTGCTACTTAATTCTAAGATTCCCACAATGACCAAGCCATTCGTTTCATTAAAAAAGAGAGGTTTTTATTCTTATTTGTTTTGGCTAGACAGACATGCCTCTGAAAGTCCATCAATGTTTTCAAGGTTGGGCTAACTGACCTCTTTTCTGCTCCCCCAGGGAACATCTTCTAATCCCAGCTGGTGAAAATCAACAGCAAAGTGTCTCCATTTTAAGACTAGAAACACAATGAAATAGAGCACAAATTCCAAAAATAGAAAAGCTGTTTAAAGAACAAACGGGGGGGGGGGGAGAGACCAATCCTCAAAAATGTTGATCTAAAAGATGAAAGCTTCCTAAAATCAAATTAATACTTAGTTCTAACCAATTTTAATTAGAGAATCACGGTCTCCCGCTTTCTAGCCTGGTGTCTTAACCACTAGACCAAACTGGCCCTCCTATATAAATCAAGATAGATAGACAGACAGGGACTACATAGATAGACAGATAGATAGATGATGGATGGAAAAGAAAGAAAGAAAGAAAGAAAGAAAGAAAGAAAGAAAGAAAGAAAGAAAGAAAGAAAGAAAGAAAGAAAGAAAGAAAGAAAGAAAGAAAGAAAGAAAGAAAGAAAGAAAGAAAGAAAGAAAGAAAGATCTAATTGAGAAGGAATAATTTCTATTGTTCTAAGCAATCTGTTCCAACCTAATTCCTCCTAATATCCTTCCAGATGTCCTTTCTTTGCATTTCAATCAATTAGTCCTTATCCAGCCCTTAAACAGATCTGCTCCTTGGGTATATGACATTTGTTAACAATCAAACCACCCTTTCCTCTTCTCTTTTGCAAGCTAAACCTGTCCAGCATCTTTAAGCTCTCCACAGGGTGGGGCAAATTTCCCTGGCCCTTGATTAACCCAGCTGCTCTTCTCCAAATCATTTCCACCTTCTCCATGACCTAAGGTTGGTGCCTAAAGTGGACATGGTATTCCAAGGGCAACCTAATCGGTGCAATAGAGATTACAGTGGACCGAGGTAGTATCCTTTGATAATGAAGGCCTAGACTGCATTGGCTTCTTTTAGCTACTTCATCACACATTTGCTCCTGTTTGGCTCTTGGCCCTCCAGTATTCCTATAACTTTTTCACATTGCTCAACTGGTCTCCCCAGTTCTAGAAACAGTAATAACACGGCTTCTTTTCCCCTTTCTGGTATTTTCCCCCATCCTCCACATTTCTGGCAATTTGGTTCAATAGATCTAAGAGCACCAAGATGAGAAGACTAGTCTATAAATACAAGTAGTCTTCAACTTACAACAATTCCTTTAGTGACCATGCAAAGTTACAATGGCACTGAAACAAGTGACATATGGCCAGTTCTTGCACTCAAAGGATTCCCCACAGTCACATGATCAAAATTCAGACACTTGGCAACTGGCATTGATTTATTACGGACTGCAGCCTCCCAGGGTCATGTGATCGACATTTGTGACCTTCCCAGCCAGCTTTTGACAAGCAAAGTCAGGGGAAGCTGGATTCCCTTAATGGCCTTTTCACCACTGCAGCCATACGCTTAATAACCATGACACAAAGGATCATAAAATTGGACATGGCTCATTTAACAACTGCCTTGCTCAGCGACAGAAATTTGGGTCCCAATTATGGTTGTAAGTCAAAAACCACTCTCATATGTTTTCTACCCAATTCAGGATATTAATTCTTTTGCTCTTGTGACAAGACGCATTGTAACCTATAAAAGTCAATTGTTTCCTAGCCCTTAAAGATACATCAGGATATGAGCATCCAAAGAGATGATGAGTCAGAATCTCACAACAGCCCAATTCCCAGTTGCGAGTGATAGAATTACAACTAAGCTAAATCTGTTCTATTTTCCCAGGCATTTAATCCCAGTGTTTATTTTCGTGTTTCAACTGACAATAAGCTTGTTGGGGGTGTTGTCTGTTTCTTTTTCTCTGTTTCCTTATTTGTGTTGTAGTATTAGCGATTGTGGCATATTGTTTGTAATCTTTTATCTTGTCTTACAGATTCTGCCGGTTAAAAAAAACTGGCCTGAATTCTTCCAAAGAAACAAGCAAACAAACCATGAAGAGCTTGTTATGACGAGTAAATCATATCCTTTTGTCTGCAATACACTCTGCAGCTCTTTGGAAAGCAAAAGAACTATAGTTGTTGCAAACTGAGAAACCAATTTACGGAACAAAAATACCAATCAATTTGGAACAATGCGTTGATCACAAGAAAGGAAAAATATGGTCCTGTCTGAATGTTCAAAAATCCTTAATCTTTAAAACATTAATTCATCAATTCTGGAAGCATTTTCTTATTGATAATAGTTAGATCCCAAATTCTCATTGCCTTTTTTTTTTTTTTTAGACAAAGAAAGTTACCCAATAGCTGGGAGACAAGTGCCTTAAGTTCAAAAACAGTTAAGTGGGAATGCCAAACTTCAAAAGCATTCAGAGTTTTTAAAAAGGATGATTCAAAAAACACTGCATTCTGAAACTACAGCTGTCCTGTGATCATGCTGGCTTGACTCCAAGCAGTTCAAGACAATCCAAACCAGTCTGAGCGAGGATACTTCGGCAACAACTTGCAACTCTGCAGTCTGGACTGCAGGATACCAATAACTTTTCATCCTATAGGCAAGTCTTAATGTATGTGTCTCTGTATGTGTGTGTCTGTCTGAACGTCCTTCAAAGAAGTGTTGCCTCTTGGTGATTAGCAATAGCAATAGCACCAGGGTGAATTTGATTTAAATCAAATCGTGATTTAAATCACTAGTAAAAAGGCTTGATTTAAATCAACTTGATTTAAATCATAATTTTTAAAGAGCAACTGCCATCTCTGTCCCGCAGTGGCTCCTCCTCTGACCTACCGTTGACTCACCGACAGTCCCATTCACTTTAATGGGATGGCTGGTGATGCGGCAGTGACACAACAAGGTGAGGGACGTGGCTGGCAGCAGGTGAGTGGATGCCCGCTAACAGGCGCTGCCATGATGGATCTGAAATGACAGGTGCTCTTTAGATGTAAGGACTCATTCTTGCTGGTAGAATCTTTAATATTATTATTTGCAAACAAAATGAAGGTTTCCTATTTAGAATAATGAGCTGTCAGGTTAGTAAAACAGCGATATCACAACCAATTTTAGGTTAATAGGTTAATCACACAGAGTTGGAAAACTACTCAAATTCTTTTATTTAACTAAAACACTTAGAGCCTGGTACAGATGCATTTCTCTGCGAACAACCATACAGTTTGTAATGCACATAGATTTGAAAAACAATGTGATAAAGGAATATTCCTGAACTTTGTTTTATGATTTATCTCATGGTTACTGTGAAATTGTGTGAATGCATCAACGCAGTGCGTGTTATCTCAGCTTGCAGAGCTTGGATTCATTGAATGAGTTTACCAAAAATGTAAATATTGCAGAATATACAGCCTCACGCTACATAACTAAGCTCCATTTCATGCTGAATAAACTAAATCATTAATGTATCTTAAATAGAAAACTATATTTAGATAGATTTTTACTCCAAAAGCATTTTATTAAAATAAATTTGAAAAAAATAAAAAAAAAATCTGATTTAAATAAAAAAATCCGATTTAAATAAAAAAAATCTGTTTTTTTTTTAAATCATCGATTATTATCCACCCTGAATAGCACTTAGATTTATATACTGTTTCATAGTGCTTTACAGAACTCTCTGATTGGTTTACAGAGTCAGCCTATTGCCCCCAACAATCTGGGTCCTCATTTTACTGACTTCAGAAGGATGGAAGGCTGAGTCAACTTCGAGGCGGTCAGGATCGAACTTCTGGCAGTGAGCAGAGTTAGCCTACAATACTGCATTCTAACTATTGTGCCACCACGGCTCAGTGGTTACCTGGACTAGTCCCAGCAAGTTTTTTGACAAGATGTTTTAGAAATGATTTGCCATTGCCTTCTCCCTAGGGACTGAAAGACAGTGACTGGCCCAAGCTGGCTTCATATCCAAGGGAGGACTGGAACTCAAGGTCACCCAGTTTTTAGCCTGGTGCCTTTAGCATTACACCAAACAGGCTCTCTATATCTATGTCGTTTGTTGTTATATACACTTTTATATGTATATAAATATATATATAAAGTAGGCAGACACACACATATTTACACAAAGCTAAATTTATATATACAAAGTGAAAGCACGAAAATGCACATACATGCACATGTATAAGCCTTTAGGGGAAGAAATTGAGGACTATGTATCTATCATAAATTTAAAAAAATGTAAAAGCCTCCCTCTACCTGAGGAAATAAAGAGAATGAAAAGGGAATTTAATCTGCATAACATACAACATTAATAGCTACTCAAAATGAGGAATAAGCACTAGAATTTCAATAGACATACAACACATTTGGTATCACAATAGCAAGGCAGATGGCAATTAAGCAATCTGCAGCTTGTTTTGATACAAGACTTATTTTCACTTGACGTGGATTGGTGGACTACTTCAAACTCTTTGCTCTTTTTTTTTCCCCTCCAACTGGCCAGGATTGTCTTTTGAAGAGTAAGACATCCTTCCCTAAGAGAAGCACAGGTTTTGGAAACAAGTAAAGAATGGAGATCCTGAAGCCTTGTGGGAAAAAGTTCATGTAATAGTGTAAAAATCTAAAATGTTTGTAAGAGTTGTCCCACTTCTCATCCAAGAAGCTTCTTCAGTTCTTCAATCAGAACTGAAGAAGCTTCTTGGATGAGAAGCAAAATGTATTCAAGGAAAAAATAAAGACCAGTTGCCTTTTAAAAAAGCACTTTTGGGACAACCATGACCTGGATGACTGAGAATCTCCATAGATGTCTTTAAGAGCTCCTCAAAAAGTGGCAAAATAATGTAGGTTGTCAAAAATGTAGAACTGTAAGTCAACTTTCAAGGCCCAATCACCTCCTTGTAGTTCAAATACTATGCAAGTAATCCTTGACTTACAACCAGTTGTTTAACAACCAAAATTATGACGGACACCCCCCCACACACACAAGTTACTTACAACCCATTTTTGAAATTACACGGACGCACACACCCACATCCACACCTATACCTGTGGTGGTCATGTGATTGAATTTTGGGCACTTGGCAACTAGCTCACCTGTATGGCCATTTGCGGTGTCTTGCACTCGAGTGAACTTAATTTGCAACATTGAGGGTTTCCAGTGTTTACTTCCAATTTCCAGAAGAAAAAAAAAAGAAATCCACTGGAGAAAATTGATTTGCTTAATGATCAAGGTGTTTAACAACATGGTGTTTCTTAGCAACTGCAACTATAAATGTCCAAAAAAAATTGGGATGTCTTGATGTATGACCACAATGACTTAAAACCGTAATTCTGGACTCAATTACAGTTGCAAATTGAGGATTACCTATAGTTTTTAATCTTCCATTAAGCAGTGGAACACCCTGCCTCCAAAAGTTGTGGGTGCTCCAACACTGGAGGCTTTTAAGAAGAGATTGGACAGCCATTTGTCTGAAATGGTGTAGGGTTTCCTGTTTGAGCAAGAGGTTGGACTAGAAGACCTCCAAGGTCCCTTCCAACTCTGTATTCTCTTCTGTTCTTTTGACTGCAACCACTTTACCCTTTGATACCCTTTGATTACCCTGTGAAACTACGATTTAGAAAACACCATTAATAAGCTTACATCAGCCTTCCTTCTGTAGCAAGGGAGAAGTGAATCTGTAGCCTCAGCTCCTCCAAGGAGCAATCTGTCCTTCCAGACTTCTAAAAATATATCCTTTTCTTCTCTCTATCAACTCACAATGGGGCAACCATATTTTCTAAACTTTCAACCGCTCACACACCCAGCTTGCCATACAGGTCAGCTGTGTTAGAGGATGAAATGAAGCTGAAACATCTTGCCTTAGCAAAACTGCTTCTGTGGGGGGGGGGGAATGCCAGAAATTTCAGTCTGTCTGGTGATGGCATCCAATCACAATCTCAGAATAAGAAAAAAAGAAATTGCAAAAATTGGTCTATTTCCACAACGGAACACATCAGAAATGTATCTGGCTTGTCTTATTTTATTTATTTATGTGCATTAATCTGTTGGTTTTTATCCCAAGGATCGCTCAAGATGAGATGCTATTTAATATATACAACTCCTTTTTATACATCTCAGAGTGGGGTTGTGAACTCCAGCAATTCCATCAAGTTGCACGGCCTTTTTTAAAAAAAATACCGTAATCCTATTCACAATACCTTACTAGGCATTGGTATGAGTAGTCTGCTCTGGTTGGAAGGGGGCGGGGTGTGTGGAAGAAGCTGCAGGTCAAAATTACCCAGTAAACATAGTGGGCCCTTCTGGCTTAGGGGAGTAAGAAAGAACCAGTTTGGTCTAGTGGTTAAGGCAACAGAACAGAAATCAGAAGACTGCGAGTTCTAGTCCCACCTCAAGCATGAAAGCTGATTGCGTGACTTTCGGTCAATTGCCAGGAGACTGGGAGTTCTAGTCCTGCCTTAGGCATAAAAGCCAGCTGGGTGACTTTGGGCCAGTTACTCTCTCTCAGCCCAACCCACCTCACAGGGTTGTTGTGGGGAACATAGGAGAAAGAACGTGTATTTTCTGTGTTCACCACCTTTATTTATTTATAAAAATAACAAAGGCGGTATAGACAGACAGACAGACAGACAGACAGACAGACAGATAATGATTATCGTATTTTATGATATGATCATGACTTGTTGCTTGTACGTATACTGAGAGCTTATGCACTGGAGACAAATTTCTTGGGTGTCCAATCATACCTGGCCAATAAAGAATTCTATTCTATATTCTATATTCTATATTCTATATTCTATATTCTATATTCTATATTCTATATTCTATATTCTATATTCTATATTCTATATTATTCTATTCCAGGCATGTCAAACTGCCGGCCCACGGGCCGGATGCGTCACACCAAAACCACGCCCACCCCATTGCCGGCAATGGGGAAAAAGTCCTGATACATCGTGCGATGTCACATGACGTCGCAAGTTTGACATGCCTGTTTATTCCATCCCATATAAAGAGATGGAAAGACAGATAGACAGACAGATAGATATATAGAAAGAGAGAGAGACATACAGACCATTATTGAAATCTTAGAGTTCACAATGGCATTGTCTATGAAAGGAGGAGAAAGTGAAGGATAATGATGATGATGATGAAGAAGAAGAAGATGATGACAATATACATTTATCAAGTAGCTCACCAGACCCATTGACCTCTCCAAAAGAAAATAACATAAAACTAAACCACCACATAAAATTGCTGCCAAACATTTAAAGACCTGAAGAGCATGTTATGAAGCCCACAAGTGTTCTGCACTTGACTGAAAAAGGACCAGCTGTAGCACTTATGAAATGACCTTTGTTTCTGTCTTGTCAGCATTAGCTTAACTGTTTGCAAATTAGAGAGAGAGAGAGAGAGAGAGAGAGGGAGGGAGAGGGAGAGGGAGGGGGAGAGAGAGAGGGAGAGGGAGGGGGAGAGAGAGAGGGGGGGGGTCATTTGCTTTCTCTTCCTTCTCCAGCAGCCTTAGATCACTCTTCTTCCTGCTCCATTCAGAGCACAGAAGAGCTGCAAGCAACATCTGGCAGGATCACATGAAAATGTAATTGAACAACTGCTTACAATTATATTCACTCAGTGGGGGGAACGATATTACACAGATCTGGAATGCGAGCAAGAAAGCCTCCTGAACATTTGTTTGTGTGTCAGGAGAATGTGTTGTGTTTCCGCAGGGAGAACATTTAGCCAAAGCGCTGGACCAGTTTGCATTTTCACAGCTGACGTCCAACAGGACGAATTCTCTGCTGCAAAGGTAGCCAAAGACAGAGGCATTTACTGGGGTGGTAAAATATGAGCATCACATATTGGATCCATCAGCATAATTCCAAAGCACAGCGCTCTGATCTACACCGTTTGGATCAATAGAGACATCTTCCAATCTGGGATCTTCTACTGTAGATCAGTGACCGTGGAGAGAGGTTGTCCCACAGGCCAGAGGGGGCGTGGTTTCGCATGCTGCCTGCATCCCACAGATGGGATCTGGTATGTTTGTGCGGCCCAGTTTCTGGCATGATGGGGACTGTTGCCGGTCCGCAGACCAGGGGTTGGGGACCCCTGCTCTAGACCTGCTAGCTAAGGCACTGAAGTCCAAACAGCTGGAGGCTACTGATAGTCAACATGAGAGACATATCCAGCTTTGAGTCTGTTCCAACCAACTGCAGCATGGTTTTCTGGTATTTCACGATGGGGATGCTTGAAAAACCATAGTGTAAACTCCCATAAGTTTCAGATATTTCTAAATAACTAAGAAAATCGCAAAACTCTCCTCCCCAAAAGCAAGGAGAAGAAATCCAGGCTCTATCCAAATGCACAAGATGGTCCCCTCATTTATTGTGAGTCATACCACATTCCAAATACAAGTAGCAATAGCACTTAGAGTAGACTTATATACCGCTTCATAGTGCTTTACAGGGCTTTCTAAGCATTTTACAGAGTCAGCATATTGCTCCCAACAATCTGGGTCCTCATATTACCGACCTCGGAAGGATGGAAGGCTGAGTCAACCTTGAGCCAGTGAGAATCGAACTCTTGGCAGTGAGCAGTGAGTTAGCCTGCAATACTTCATTCTAACCACTGCACCACCACAGCTCTTATGCTTAGTCACCCTAGTCACCAAAAGCTGGTCCATTATTACAGTAGAGTAGAGTTACTCAATCTTAGTGACTTGAAGATGTGTGGACTTCAACTCCCAGAATTTCCCAGCCAGCATGCTGGGGAATTCTAGAAGTTGAAGTCTACACCTCTTGAAGTAACCAAGGTTGAGAAACACTGCTCTGGAGCTCTGCCCTCTCCTGTCAATGTCTCTACGATGTCTACTACAATGTCTCTACGACGCAGAAGGTTTCTGCGATTGGAGGACAGCCATCTGCAGAAAATAGGACTACAGTCTTTACAGAACTGGCCCAGGGTTCTCTTTTCTCCTCTCTTCCAGCCAATTACAATCAGACATATTGACAGAACACCAGTTAATTTAATGAATGCTAAGTGAAAATGGTACTTGGAAAGTAGTGTGCCCAAAAGTGAGTATCTGCATACTCCCAAGCATGGGACATGTGCCAGGTGTTTCTCTAAGAACTGCTTTAAACAATGCTTTCATTAAATAAGGACATATTTGCACAGGATAGGAGGTAAGTTCCCGAGATCTCTTTGGAAGCTCGCTAGATTCAATTTGAATTTTAGAAAAAGAGACTAAAGTCTAAGAAACAGCAGGACAAAAGATGCTGGTGGTTCCTTTAAAAAAAAACCAAATACCCCCTTAGTTATTTATAAAAGTAAAATGACAGGGAGATGGTACTCCCTGTCCCCTAAATACAGAGACAGAGACAGAGGGAGAGGGAGGGAGGGAGGGAGGAAGGGAGGGAGAGAGGGAGAGGGAGGGAAGGAGAGGGAGAGGGAGAGGGAGAGAGAGAGAGAGAGGAGCACAGGTTTCCAAAGGAGCATTGCAGAAAATTCTGGGCAACAATATATGGATGCTTACATTTCTTTCCAGTCATTGGGGACACCAATTTGGTGTGGCAGTTAAAGCCCTGAGCTAGAAAGATGGAGACTGAGTTCTAATCCTGCATAAAATCAGTTGGGTAACCTTGGGCAGGTCTCCGTCTCTCAGCTCTAAGGATAAGGCAATGCAGACCATTTTTGAAAATTGTTGCCAAGAAAACTGCAGGGACTGGTCCAAAGCAGTTGCTAGGAGTCAAGGTTGACTTGAAGGCACACAGAAACACACACACACACACACACACACACAACCCTTGGAAGATGGAGAACTATTTCTAGCACTAGATTATTTCTCTTTGTGCAATGCAGGTAGTCCTCGACTTATGGCCACAATTGAGTCCAAAATTTTCATTATTAAGACAAGGCAGCTGTTAAGTGAGCTGTGCTTCATTTTATGAACTTTTTGGCAACAGTTAAGTGAATCACTGCAGTTGTTAAGCGAATCATGCAGATATTATGCGAATCCCGTTTCCCCCATTGACTTTGCTTGTCAGAAGCTGGCTGGAAAGGTTACTAAGGGTGATCACATGACCCCGGGATGGTGCAACTGTCATAAAGAGATGCCAGTTGCCAAAAGTCTGAATTTTGATCACGTAGCTGTGGAGATGCTGTGACGGTCATGTGAAAATCAGTCATAAGTCATTTTTTCCGGTGTTCTTGTGACTTTGAAGGGTCACTAAACGAATGTTTGTAAGTCAAGGACTACTGGTATTTAGGATTTGAGCCCCACCTGGTCATCAACCTAATAGTCAGGCTACCCCAACATTGATATAAATTCCATTCTTGAACAGAAGCAGCTCGCAAACGTCTCTAGATCTAAATGAAATCTAGATCAAATATTGGAATACTGCTATCATGTCACCCCTGGCCCTTCTCTTCAGTAGACTAGCCATGCCCAGTTCCTACAACTATTCTTCATATGTTTTAGCCTCCAGTCCCCTAATCATCTTTGTTGCTCTTCTCTGCACTCTTTCTAGAGTCTCAACATGTTTTTTATAGTGTGGTGACCAAACCTGGATGCAGTATTCTAGGTGTGGTCTTACTAAGGCTTTATAAAGTGGTATTAGTACCTCATGTGATCTTGATTGAATCTCTCTGTTAGTGCAACTTAGGATTGCATTGGCTTTTTTGGCTACCACCGCACACTGCTGGCTCATATTTAATTGATTGCCTACTAAGACTCCAAGATGAGACCATTCCCAAAACAATTTATTCAAATTTAATTGGACAATGGGGGACCTGCAAAGGGAAGAATGGGACAGAGGAAAATTTAACTGGAGAATTTTGGCAAGCCAATCTCAGTCCTGGCTTTGCTTTACTGTGATCCACTTGGCTTTTAGTAAAAGTATATGTTTCACCACAAATGGAGTCGAGGGTCTTTCTTTGCTAAGGGACCAAATTGGGACAGGCTTGACAGTATCTTTCAAGGCCCCCTCTTATGAATAATTGCTTTCTCCTCTAGATGATTGCCTACACTGTGCATTGTTTCTGTCACATCTTAAAAGGCAAGTGCATTCAGAATGGTTCAAAGATTGGGCCATCAGATGCAAAGATTTATCCTCCAGTGGCAAATACATCTGCACGCAACATGCAAAAAAGTACAACTGTGATAATTACACTAAAGCTTTCATGGCTGCAGAACTATTTCACAGACCAAGCATTGTTGTTAATAAATGATTAACATCCAGACATGGTTAAGTAAATTAAAATATGTGGTGGATATGTTCCAAATATTCTTTAGACGGTGCATTTTACGACAGGATTTTTTTAAGGCTCTAAATTTAATGGTCTGGGAGATGGTTGAAATTTAAAGTAGCTTACATCACTTTCTTCAGGAAGCCAACCTAGATCCTCGTTCTGCCCTTTGGGGGCCTTCTGTCCCAAATTCCCTCTCTAACAATATCATTCCTGGCACAATCTCTTCTAGAGTTTGCCAGCTGAGGACAAAATTCTTCCCACTGATGAAGGAAGTTGATATATAGGTAGTTCTCAACTTACAACCATTCATTCAGCCACTGTCTAAAGTTACAATGTTACTGAAAAAAGTGACTTATAAACAGTCCTCACACTTATGACCACAGTCATATGATGAAATTCAGGTACTTGACAACTGGCATGTATTTACAATGGTTGCAGCCTCCCAAGGTCATGTGATTGTCATTTGCAACTTTCCCAGCTGGCTTTCAGCAAGCGAACTCAATGGGGAAAGCCAGATTTGCTTAATGACCACTGGGTTAGCTTAAGATCCATTGCAAAAAGGTCATAAAATTAGGCAAGACCAACACGCTTAGCAATGGATGTTCCAATCCCAGTTGTGGTTGTAAATCAAAAACTACCTGCAATGGATTTGTAGAACAATAGATCTACACTTGGTGCTTGTTTGTATATTCTTTTATGTTCTTGAAACAAGTTTTCAGATCAATATGGGATTCTTTGAAAAGAAGTCCTTTGAAAACAGTCCTTGTACACTTAGCCCTAAGCATCCAATCCCAAAGGATGCTGTTCAAAAAGCAACTGGACTTCCTTGGGGTTTTTTTTTCTTGAAAACGTTTTGCTTCTCATCCAACAAGCTTCTTCAGTTCTGGCTGAACGGTGGGGAACTGAAGAAGCTTCTTGGGTGAGAAGCAAAACATTTTAAAGGAAAGAAAACAAACAAGAAAGTCCAGTTGCCTTTTGAAAAGCACCTTTGGGACAACCATGACCTGGATGACTGAGAACTTCCATAGAAACTAAGCATCCAATATCTCTTCTCAAAGGTAGAACACAGATTGTGCAAACCCTGGCCTTTTGTAATGACGTTGTGACATTGTACACCAATAGGTAAGTCACGCGATTTGTGTCCTTGTGTTGCAGTGCACATTTTGTCATTTGCCCCTCACTCCCAGTGCTTTTAGCTGAGCTTGGCTGATCTTGGCCCCAGTTAGTATTTAGATGAGCGAGCACTAAGAAATCCTTGCCAAAAAAAAAATAATGCCAGAAAATAGCTACAATACTCTGTTTTCCCATAATGTCTATGCTGTTGCTAGGAAAACTGCATAAATGTGTTCAATGAAGTCACCAGGAATTAGACTCAACTTAAAAGAGACTAATATATGGATAAAAGGCACTTCTCTCCAAGAATTTTGTGCCAGTTTTAGAACAGTTCCAGTCTTATGAGGAAAGACATATTCTAGAGATGAACCAATATATTTCTTGCTGAACTGTGATGTTTTTAAAACTACCATCAGAGTGGCATTTTGCTGGAAATATGACAGCTCTGGAAAACTTATGGGGGTTCAGTTTCCCATAGGCAGCAATTCTTCACTCATCTTGCTTACAAGTCTCTTAGTTTCAGAATTTCAAACAGGGCTTTCAAAGTAAAAGGTGGCTTGACAACTTTGCAGTTCTCCTTTATAGAAACCACTCGGAATTTTTTTTTTCATGCAAACATACAATTCACAAAACAACATGAACAAAAAGCTGAGGAGGGTGAGTGGGGAGTGCAACTAATTTTTGTTTTGGGGTTTGTTTGGTTTTTTTGCACGGAATTAAAAATTTGCATTTTGGGGTACCCCAGGATTTACAGTAGATTGAGGCAGGGCAGTGAATTTTGTCGAGCTTTTGTAGTACAGGTAGTCCTCAACTTACGACCACAATTGAGCCCAAAATTTATGTTGCTAAGTGAGACAAGTGTTAAGTGAATTTTGCCCTATTTTACGTCCTTTCTTACCATAGTTGTTAAGGGAAAATCACTGCAATTGTTAAGTTGGTAACATGGTTGTTAAGTGAATCAGGCTTCCCCGTTGACTTTGCTTGGCAGAAAGTCACAAAAGGGGATTCCATGACCCTGGGAGTTGGTTGCCAAGTGTCTAAATTTTGATCACGTGACCTTGGGGATGCAGCAATGTTCGTATGTGTGAAAAATGGTTGTGAGTTTTTTCACTGCCATTGTAACTTTGAACAGTCACTAAATGAATTGTTATAGGTTGTAATTGTAATAAGGTCAGGGTTAGAGGAGAAACAGTAAATCAGAGCATGCACAGGCATACCTATGTCAGAATTGTCTCAAAAAAGTCTTTTTTTATCCCTCTTTTTCTGGCCCCAGCAGTGGCAATCATACAAGTGGAGGAAAAGAAGTCACTTTCTTAAGGAATTGATAAAGATATGACATGGATATTTGCACATACTCCAGATCCAAATAGATAATAATAATAATAATAATAATATGATAATATGATAATAATAATAATAATAATAATAATAATAATAATAATAATAATAATAATAATAATAATAATAATAATAATAATAATAATAATAATAATTAATAATAATAATAATAATAATAATAAAGTTGGAAGGGACCTTGGAGGTCTTCTAGTCCAACCCCCTGCTCAGGCAGGAAACCCTATACCATTTCAGACAAATAGCTGTCCAATCTCTTCTTAAAAACTTCCAGTGTTGGAGCATTCACAGCTTCTGGAGGCAGGTTGTTCCACTGATTAATTGTTCTAACTGTTTCTCCTTAGTCCTAGGTTGCCTCTCTCCTTGATTAGTTTCCATCCATTGCTTTTTGTCCTGCCTTCAGGTGCTTTGGAGAATAAGTTGACTCCCTCTTCTTTGTGGCAACCCCTGAGATATGGGAAGACTGCTATCATGTCCCCCCTCGTCCTTCTCTTCATTAAACTAGACATGCCCAATTCCAGCAACCGTTCTTTATATGTTTTAGCCTCCAGTCCCCTAATCATCTTTGTTGCTCTTCTCTGTACTCTTTCTAGAGTCTCAACGTCTTTTTTACATCGTGGTGACCAAAACTGGATGCAGTATTCCAAGTGTGGCCTTACCAAGACTTTGTAAAGTGGTATTAACACTTCATGTGATGATATAGATAGTATGAACTGATCCAGCTTATTCTTTAGATGTCAAGGAGCAGTCATGCCCACTTACTCAAAAGACAGCCCAATTACGTTTGTTCAGGCTTTTCCAAGTCAGTGCATTACAGCTTCAGATCTATACAATTTATTCCTCCGAGATGCACAAAACAAGCAAGAACAGGATAGCTCTAATTTCAGGAAACACCTGAATACTGAAGGATTTTGCCACTATTACTCACACTGACATTTTTATATCATTTTATATCAAATGTTTCCTACTTAAACAAGGCATCAACTTCAAGCTGTGCTGTCATGTTGGCTTAGTAGGATGTGTGAACTTAGTCATTGTGATTTTTAAAACACGGTTAATGGCTTCCTATTATTACATGTGAACTGGACAATTATGGAGTGTTCAGTATACTATGATTAAAAGCAAACTCTGAGAGAATATCTTGTCTAATCTTGAAAGGTTATTCTTTGAGGGGAAAAAATGGTGAAGGATGTTTTGAAATGTGTTGAGATAAGTGTTCAGGAAAGTGCAAACTTCTCACCTTTCCATCTCATTATTTTTTTCTTGCACTTTTACTGTGGCAAGACTTGAGTTTCTTACATTAAGAAGGCAGTTAAAATAGCCTTAAAATTCCATTCCACAGCTGCTGTTCCTTGAAGACCAAGAGGTTATTACTTAGATTATGACTTCAATATCTGAGATTTACTGTAGCATTGCTTTAAAAAAGAGCATGATCTGGAGTTCAGGTGGTCCTCACTTAATGACCGGTCACTTAATGACTGAAGTTATGACGGACTCCAAAGAAGTTACTTACAATCCGTCCTTGAAGTTACAACTGCCACATTCTCCCTACTTCCCAGCAGTCATTTGATCAAGTTTTGGGTGCTAGGCAGCCGATGTGCATTTATGAGCAACAACAACAACAACAACAACAATAATAATAAAGTTGGAAGGGACCTTGGAGGTCATCTAGTCCAACCCCCTGCTCAGGCAGGAAACCCTATACCATTTCGGACAAATGGCTGTCCAGTCTCTTCTTAAAAACTTCCAGTGTTGGAGCATTCACCGCTTCTGGAGGCAGGTTGTTCCACTGGTTAATTGTTCTAACTGTCAGGAAGTTTCTCCTCAGTTCCAGGTTGCTTCTCTCCTTGACTAGTGTCCTGCTGTCATATGAAAGCAATTTACAACTTTTTTGCCAATTTCCAGTGTTTTCCCTTGGTTTCCAGCAAAACACTCCCATTCGGGAGAATGGATTTGCTTAACCACCATGGTTGTGACTTGCTTTACAATCATCATAAAAACAAATTTAAAATCGAATCCGGTCATGTGGTGACCTACTTAACGACCACAATGGAAAGTGTGGGCTCAATTGTGGTTATTTTAGTGAGGACTACCTGTATGCTCCTTTTATTTCTGTAAGAAACAATGTTTTCTTCTTCTCCATCTTACTCGAAAACCATACACACTTTCATCAACCAGGAGAAATTCAGATTCGGGATTGTGTGACTTTGATAGGAAGTTTACAGAGATAAGCAAAACAAAGTAGGTTATTGCCCTTGGAATTAAAGAGCAAGGAAGGGCTTAGATGAAGACCTTGGAAGTTAACTAAATTCACATTTATTATTAAGCATTGTTAAGAAACGCAAAGAAAAAAAAGTGCTGAAAAATGAAAACCCAAATCGCAAAATAAATAAACGGAATTTACAGGCATCAGAGAATTAGGTTATATTTTTCAATATTTCAGTAATTAGCTTAAGTAACTGAATATAGCATTTTTTTAAAAAAAAACTAATAATCACATAATCTGGAGCGAGAGAAGTTCCCTGACGATGGGCTCCAGCATAAAGCCAAATAAACCTTTGGTCAAGGTGACCGATTCAGATTTGATCCTGCAACTAATCAACACTGCTAAAATCCAAATAATATATAAATAGCAACAGCAATAAACAGCACAGTATAAATTGTAACATGAGATTATGAATTTGTCAGCCCTTAGAGGTAACTAGTACAAGGAACAGACAGTGTAAGGACTAGTATTATTATATTATAAAGTATAATAACACAATCTTGAAAACCTTTTGAAAGTTCCCCTCTGCCCTATGTCACACCAAACAGAATCAAGGCAAAGTTCTTTGGGGTCTCTTTCTCAAACTCTCCCCTTCCCCAGTACTGAGTAGCTGTTTATTTTCTCCTAACAAATTTTACATTCCTTCATCCAAATTAACTCCAGACTCCTCTGGAGTTACAACAATTTCTATCTGAACACTTAACATTAATAAAAACCCACATTTCAGATAGGGTCCAAACCCCTATATTGAATTACAATCCCAAGACAGTCTTCAAATTAATTTAAATTAAATTCTATGTCAGATTTACTTTCAAAATACCAAGTTATGGGCCTGGCTAGGATGGGAGACCACCTGGAGATGCTAGACAGGTTTAACTGGGAAATCAGAAAGCATGCTAGAAAAAGGCAGAGGCAAACCACTTGTGTACTATTGCAAAAACAGACACATCTACGAAGTCAAGAACAGTTGAGCTCAATCAAAAGAGACTTTACTTGAACAAAACAGATGACCATCCTATTAGTTTGTTGTTGTTGTTGTTGTTTTAAAAAAAAAAGTAAAACAGAAGTAGCAAGAGAACTGGGAAATGTAAAAACTCAGACAGTCGAATAACTCAGTATATGCAAGGCAAAAATCAATGTCTCCTTACAATTCTGTCAACTGGGGACACAGTGACTTCAGACTAACTATCCTTGTCAAAGCTGAAGACACCTGGAGGATACCTGGCCCTGTACAGGTAGTCCTCGACTTACGACCACAACTGAGCCCAAAATTTCAGTTACTAAGTGAGACAGTTGTTAAATGAATTCTACCACATTTTACAACCTTTCTTGCCACATTTGTTAAGTGAATCACTGCAGCTGTTAAGTTAGTAACCTGGTTGTTAAGTGAATCTGGTTTCCCCCTTTGATTTTGTTTGACAGAAGGTCACAAAATATGATCACATGATCCCAGGACACTACAGTACAACTGTCACAAATATGAGTCAGTTTCCAAGTGTCTGAATTTTGATCACATGTCTATGGAGATGCTGCAATGGTCATGTGTGAAAAATATGTCACTTTTTTTCACTGTCATTGTAATTTCGAATGGTCACTAAATAAACTGTTGTAAGTCGAGGATTACTTGTATTTTAGAATCACACACACACATACACACCCCGCACATCAACATCCTATATTCCTGGGATATATTTCATCATTGATGCTTCATCTAGGTCACTGTCTGGTTATTTCCAAAGACAGTTTCAAGGCCTGTCTGGAAGTTAACATTCAACGAAGTACTTTTTGGAAGGAGAAAGAATGCCAACCCAAAATCAGTCAGCTTTCCCAAGAAATAGAGAACACCAAATCAAAGCACATAATAAGCCTTTCTTTTATTCCATTCAGATACATGAAAACAACTGTTCTCCAATGGGAACAATACCAGATCTGGGCCTTTTTGGTCATCTACTCCACCCTCTCCATTCATTTTAAAATGACAGGAAAAAGTCAATTCTCCAAATCAATGACGGCTCAAAAATTTCATTTTTCTCTCTCTCTTTCTCAATGTGACCTGGGGGGAGGACATCTTGGATTAACACCTTCACCCAAACTGCCTCCAATGTAGCAGGCTAACCTTAGATGACCAGTGCAAAAGGGGAGGGAGGGCACCCCAGAAGCTCAAGATCAAAGTTCTGAGAAATTGACCAAGAAGGAAAAGAAAAGCTGAAATTGACAAAACACTGGCTTCAAGGTAGTTTGTAAAAGGAGTATTTATAAACAGCTTCCTGGCTAGACTACTAGCTCCGGGAGGGGGGAGAGAACCGTCCACTTTTGCCCAGCTGGCATTTCTTATCACGTCACCAAAAAGCCGGGTGTGTGTGTCAACATTTCCTCACACCTGATATCTTCCAAAACTGCCCGCCCGTCCGTCTCCCCCCCCCCTAAGAAACTCCGCACTGCAAAAATGCATTTCCAGGTAAGATCTCGCGTCACCCCTGTTCAGCTCTTCTCTGAATCAGATCGAACCCAGATCGGGACGCCGAGAAGGAGAAGGAGAGGCTGCCCAATTGTTTCGGGGTGCAAACTCCTCTGCCTCCCCGCCCTCCCCCCAGATCCCAGCAGCCACTTTCTATTTTTTTCCCGGCTGCCGCGGAATCTCCGTCTTTGGGCAGTCCAGCTGTCAACCCTGCGGACGACCAACCCTTAGAAAGGAGCTTTGCATTCGGGGACCGTTCTCCGACCCGCAGCTCTTTCTCTCCAGCTGCCTCCCCCTCCCTCCATCCCCTCTCTTTCTTTCTCTCTGGCTCCCCGCATGCTTTAAAAAGGGACAAGAATCCCCTTCTGGATCGCGGAGGAGAGTCCAATCAAGCATGGTTCGCACACACCCCCTTTCCAAGTTCCACCAAGCCCCTCCCCTCGGCTTCTCAGGCCCGGGGAATACGGCCCCCGGTTCCTCCTGCCTCCCTCCCCCCTCCCGTAGCAAGCCAAGCACCACTCCCCAACAGCTGGAGCGAGCGCAGGCGAACCCTATTCGAACGCCCTTCCCCAGAATCGGCGCATCCGTCAAACTGCAGCCCAAACCAAAATAGACTCTCTCTCTCTCTCTTTCACACACACACACACACACACACACACGTGCGCGCGCGCTCCTACACAAACGCACACCCGCGCGCCCTCGCCGTATCTAGCTCGATCAATATTTGGAGAAAGCGGGCGGGGAGGGAAGGGGGAGAGGCGGGGGTGCGCGCGCGCGTGCCAAGTCTGCATTGTTATCCCAACACAGCCGGGAGGCGCGAGGCTCTTTCCTTTCCACGCGCGCAGACGTTACACTCCCCCCCCCTTCCCTTTCCCTTTCGGCTGCCATTCCCCCATCAGCAAACAATGGGACTCCGGCGCACACACCACGCTTCCGACTCCAACCCTCCCCCCCCGCGCTCCACTTCTCCGGTTCCCCCCCCCCGGAGCCGCTGGGATGGAAGCGGTGCGGGGTAAGGAGGGGGGGCTGGGAGGCCCGAGGGGGGGCGGAAGGGTCCCTTACCTCTAAGGCTTCCAGAGTGACAAAGCTGGCCAGGGCGAACCCGTCCACGATATCTTCTTCGGGAGAGGAAGACTCCCTCCGCTTCCTCCGGGGGGGCTTCGGTCGGGACGGCGGCTTGCCATTGTTTTCAAGATCCGAGCCGGAGGAAGAAAGGATGGAAGCCGCTCGGGTCCTCCGCGGCTCCCCGGGAGCGCCGGCCCCCAAATCCCCGCCGGGGCCACCTTGTAATAATCCGCGTTTGGATCGCCTTTCCCGATCGCGCTGCGATCTGGATCGCCGTTTCTTGCGGAAGCCGTTGCAGAGCGCGGATCCGTCCATGGCTCTTTATCCGCGCACCCCCCCTCCCTCCCTCCCGCCCGCCACTCCACAACTCCACACTGCCTTATCCCTCCCTTTCTCCCCGGCTCTCTCGCTCGCTCTCCCCCCCCCACCCCGATTGCCAACTTCGGTTCCCCCACCCCCCCCGGTGGAAGCGAGAGAGAGAGAGAGGGAGGGAGGAGGGAGAGCGGGAGGAAGCCAGAGGGGGAGCGGCGGGAAGGGAGGGGGGGTTCACAAGACGGGAGACTCCCAAGGAATGTCAGCTTCGGGAAGGGGGGCGCGGAGAACGTCGAGAACGCTCTGAGCAAGCCCAGCAAAGTAATGGCTGTTCGCTGGTCTTCCTTTGCGAAGACTCCCTCGCCTTCCCCCTCTTCCTCCCCCCCACCCGCTGCAAAAAGCAGGCAATAAATTAGAGTAACGGAACGCTCCGATCCGAAGGCGGCGAGACAGTTAGGTGGCTGTCTCTTGATTCTCTTCTCTCTCCCCCCCCACCGTACACACACGCGCGCGCGCGCGCGCGCATATATACAGGGACACAGCGCCTTTTGAAACCCGGGTTAATCTAGGGGCGGGGGCGCAAGGGGGAGATGGGATTCAAAACTACTTCTCGGTCACAGCTTTCTTCGCTTCGGGGTTGTCAAATCAAAGGCGTCCTCCCCCGCCCGCCCGCTTGTCAATATCACGCAGACACACACCGCCTTAAGCAAAGGGAAGTTGCTTCGTTTTGTTTGGGGGGGGTTCCCCCCACCCCGAAGGGGTGCGGGATAGGGAGTTTCCCCCCCTCGTCTGTTTCCCGCAGACAACCTCGCGATTTGATGGGGGGGGAGGGCGAAAGCAAGAGAAAAGCGCTGCTGGGGCTATACTCGAGCCTGGCACCTGGCGGGTGTGCGGAGGGGACCCCCTTCGCAGGGCACACTCACACACGCCCCCCCGAGCGCACGCGCCTTGCAAAACGCCCGCGGACCCCAACTCCCCGACAGTCCTGCATCTTCGTCCCTCCTGTCGGGCGGGAAGGGGGGCGGACGATGCTCCCCGGCCGACCCACGGAGGCAAGCCTTTACTCCAAAGGATGGGAGCAAGGACTGCTCAGGAGCCGTCGGGTGCGGGGATCGGGACAGCGCCGCCGGGGACTGAGGCAAGAAGAGTTGTGCCTGCGAGAATCCCAGGATCCGAACACAAAGGAATCGGACGGGCCTTCGCTGCCCGTCTCGGAAGGAGAAGACCCAGGAGCAAAATAGGGGAGGGGGTGGCAAGTGGAAGGGCTGGCGCTGATCGCCCCCTCCCCGCGAGAAAGAAAGGGGGGAGGGAATCAGTGTGTGAAGTATAGAGGAATGGGGCTTGCAGAGGATCCGTTAGACTGCGGGGTGGGGCGGAGAAAAAGGGCCGGCGGGGGAAAGGTGCGGTGGGTACAAAATCCTTCCCGGGGTGGTTGGTGCAGACGCCGGAACGTCGGAGGGGGTTTCTGTCCCCACTCCTCCAGCCGCAGCAGCCCGGGGTTCAGCCCCATTCACCTCTCCCTGCCTGGCTGGGTCTCTCCCCCGCCCCCTTTGGTCACGTGGCTAACTTTCTATCTCTGATCCCCCCCCCTCCTCTTCCCCCCCCCTTCTCCCAACCGTGTGAAATAAAGCTCTCCTAAACGCGCGAACTAAGGGACAGGCATGCGCGCCGAGTTTGCGCAGTGCTCCTCGCTGGCTCCAGCTGAGAAGAGATGAATGGGGAAGAGGGCTTCTCGCGGGAGCTGCTGCGCCTGGAAGGTGGAAAGAGGAAAGGACGGTGGATGGTGGCGGGATCGCACGCTTTTTGCGGGAAGCCAACTTTGTCCCCCCCCCCACTTTTCCTCCTCCTGTTCTTCCTCCCCTCCGTTGTTTTCTCGCTTTCAGCTTTGGGCGAGGGTCGGCAACCTGAAACCCCAAATCTTTAGGCGGCCCCCTGAATCGATTCCAATTTCCCCCTGCAACCCTAAAGCCAGGATTTATCATTGGGAAGAAAAAGAAAGGCACTCAAGAAACCAGTTCTCTGCAGGACACTCCAGGTTAGTGGCATGCAGACAGAAAGGTACAGATAGTCCTCGACTTTTATAACAGTTCACTTAGTGACCGTTCACAGTTACAATGGCACTGGAAAAAGTGACTTATGACTTTTTCACAGGACCATTGTAGCATCCACGTGGTCACGTGATCAAAATTCAGACATTTGGGAATTATTAATAATAAAGTTGGGAGGGACCTTGGAGGTCATCTAGTCCAACCCCCTGCTCAGGCAGAAAACCCTATACCATTTCAGACAAATGGCTGTCTAGTCTCTTAAAAACTTTCAGTGTTGGAGCATTCACAACTTCTGGGGGTAGGTTGTTCCACTGATTAATTGTTCTAGCTGTCAGAAAATTTCTCCTTAGTTCTGGGTTGCTTCTCTCCTTGATTATTTTCCATCCGTTGCCTTCTTGTCCTGCCTTCATAGCTTGACTCCCTCTTCTTTGTGGCAACCCCTGAGATATTCGAACACTGCCATGATGTCACTCCTAGCTCACATTTATGACCATTACAGTGTCCTGGGGTCATGTGATCACCTTTTGCGACCTGCAAAGTCAATGGAAAAATCAGATTCACTTAACAACCAGGTCACTAATTTAACAACTGCAGTGGTTCACTTAACAACTGTGGCAAGAAAGGTCTTAAAATGGGACAAAATTCACTTAACAAATGTTTCACTTGGCAACAAAAAGTTTGGGCTCAATTGTGGTTGTAAGCTGAGGACTACCTGTATTGGCTTGCCTGGTAGTTTCTGGATTAGAGATTCAAGCATACATACAGGTAGTCCTCGATTTACAACAGTTCATTTAGTGACCATTCGCAATTACAATGGCACTGAAAAATATGACCATTTTTCACAGTTACAATATTTGCAGCATCCCCATGATCATGTGATCAAAATTCAGACGCTTGGCAACTGGTTCAAATTTATGACCATTACTGTGTTCCAAGGTTGTGTGATCCCCTTTGGAGACCCTTACCAACTGTGGTAAGGTCATAAAATGGGGCAAAACTCACTTAACAAATAACAACAGAAATTTTGGGCTCAATTGCAGTCGTAAGTCGAGGACTCCCTGTAGTTGGGTGTGGGGTAAAACTGAGCTTGTGGTTTGGGGTATGCTGGCCAAAATGTGCCAAAGGTCAGGAGGATTGTCTTTCCTGTCAGTAGGAAATGCTGCATGGGGCGCAAGAATACTCTGTCTTATTCTATTAAAATCATCATGGACAGTAAAGGTCCATCTGATGACCACATGACATATGGAAACTTACGATGTGGAATGTAAATGGGGAGGAAAGGGAAGGGAAGGAAGGAAGGAGCTATGTGCAGGCAAAATGAAGAGAAAGAAGGATTTAATTGGATCTAAATGGTGGTGATCAGATCTTGTAGAATGGAGATGAATATATGCAGGAAAGTGAAGATGTAGTTTCAATTATGCATGAAATGCATAATTCTGTCAGTATGAAATAACAAGTGTCCTATTAAGACTATGGAATTAATACAAGCTCGGATTGTTCCTGATGATACCTTTGTTCATCCAGCACAAGAACCACCTTATAGAAAAAAGACAGTGAGCAAAGGGAAGTGGTATAACAAATCATATTAAGATTTGTTAGTACAGGAACATGGACAACTTAAGATGAAGTCAAGAGAATAATTGTCTGCAGAAGATTTAATTTTCAATGATTTACATGTGCCCAACTAAATGAAAGATAATCTGAAATGAAAGATGACAAAACGAACAACATAAGATGGGAATTTGAAACTGAGCTATGTACAAATGATTATAATGTGGTTGCAAAAATGGGTAAACTTTTGTTGATGTGTAATCGAAGAAGACAAGTAAATGATAAAATGGGCTAAGAGAGAAATGGATAAAAACATATATGTTGATAGAAAGAATTTTAAATATAAATATTGAGATAAAACCAGAATTTTTTATTGGGACATATGGATAAAAATATAGAACAGTTATGGAAGATTGGTTTTCTATATGGATACTGCAGCAAGATTATTATATACACAATGATAGAGAAATACTGCAATACCCACAATGGAGGAATAGATTTTAAAGATGACCAAATTAGCAGAAATGGCAACCTGTTTTCATAACATCGCCATGCACACACCTTTTGGAAAACCACAAACAGAATCTAGGTTTATAAAGAATTCCCTTTTTGATGATGACTTGGGTCCGTTGAGTTCAATTTCAGTTTGCAGAGTTGACCCTCAGGTCTTTGAAGAAACCCAAACAAGATGTGAAGTTTTTCACTGGATGACATGAACATTTAGATTGTGCTGGGTTTAAAATGTTTTTAACTGTTATATAATGGAGCCAGGCTTTTTTTGTGTGCTGCATCACTTGGGTCCTTTAAAAAAAAAGTGATAGTAAATAAATAATCAAGAAAAACATGGGTTTGATCAGATGGAGTTATGTTCCTAATTATCCATGAATAGTGAGCATTTTTAAAGAAGTTCTGCTGGATCACAGCCAAGGCAAGTATCCCATGTTCCACTGTGACAAACAAGAAAATTATAGCTTGGAAAACATGAACATAACAACTCCAAAATGTAATCAAGTACAGCCTCTAACATGGATTCAAGATTGGGATATTCTTTGCTATGCTTACGTTTTCTTTTATAATGGTATTAATATTGATTGAATCCATGCAAAACCCTTCAGAACAAACCTGCTACAGTAGCACTTGAGATATACAAGTAGCCCTCGTTTAACGTCCTCTCGTACATCGACCGTTCAACGTTACAATAGTGCTGAACAAGGGAGACTTAACGATTGGTGCTCATAATTGCAACAGTCGTAATGTCCTTGAAGTCACATGATCATCATTTGTGCACAATATCAGAATTATGACATTGCTATGTCCCATGGCCACATGATCCCCATTTGTGACCTTCACTGCCAGCTTCCCACAAGCAAAGTTAATTTGGAAAACTGGCAGGAGGTCCCAAATGACAATCACATGACTGTGAAACACTGCAGCCATGTTTAGATTCACCAAACAATGGCAACTGGGACTGCCAGGACACAGTCGTAAATCTGCATACCGTGTGACATCGTGCTTTATGACTTTTGCTTACCAAGAGAGTTTTTGGTCCCAATTGCCATTGGTAAGCGAGGACTACCTGTATTTAAGTTGAGAGGGTTAAGTAAGTAATTTTGGGGTGCTCATAAACCCCAACATTATAGCATTATAGCATTCTTCCCCTTGTGCTGCCCTCCAAATGCATCACTTTTTATAATCCCCAGCCAGAAAAATCATTAGCTGTTCTGTGTAGAAAATATCACAAAAGAAGCCTAACACATCTAGAGGTCATCAAGCTGGGAAAGAGTGGGTTACAATGTCAGACAAGGAACACACTGTCACTGACGTATAACCTTGGGACTTACCAAAATCTCCTTTGAATGTTTGTGGTGAAAAGCAACCTTAAAGTGGACATCAGGTGTAAATATAGTATTCTGTGAATGGAATATTGGTAGCCTGATTACTTGGCTGAGATGTTCGAGCTTACCTGTAATTAAATTGGATTCCACATTGGTCTCTGAATTAATTATGAAGTGTAACCTGCAATTAATTCGAAGAACCAATTAATTACAAAGTGGAACCCAGCAGATTGGTGTGTGTTCCTGTTTTCAACTGGTCACTCCCACCATCAAAAATAAAGAGATTCATGAATAACAGATGCAAGGAAATGAGTGTCTCCAGTGGAGCAATAAAAATGCTGAGGTGATAATTTATTGTGTCTCTGTAGTTTTGGACATTCTTCAGTCATAATGTTTATTTATTTGTTATTAAATTTATTTGCTACCCATCGCACAGTTCAAAGCGACTCTGAGCAGCTCCACATAAAAGACTTTCTTGTAGAGGATCAGACCTAGTCAAGCTAGTGTTACCTAACTTATGCTGAATTATAAGAAATGTAAGAAGCTTCCTCATTTCTGCAGAATTTTGGTTACAGATAGTCCTCAACCTACGACTGGTCGTTTAGCGACCATTTCAAGTTACGACAGATTCTTAAAAAGTTACTTATGATCCAGGCTCCTCCCCCTTTCTATGGTCCTGTGACTGCATTTATGACTGTTGGCGGTGTCCCGCAATCACATGCCTGCAATACACAATGTTTTTGCCAAAAGCCCCCTTTTACTTCCAATTTCCGATAAAACCATCCCAGAGGGAACAAATAGATTCTCTTAATGACACAGTGCTTGCTCAATGACTGCAGGTTCACTTAGTGACCATGATGATTTGCTTAATCATCACAAGGTCGTATAATTGGGTCGGTCACAAGATGACCTGCTTTACAACCATCATGACTTACAATCAAAATGGGCAGGTTGTATTATAGTTATAAGTCAAAGAGTCCCTGTATTTTTTGCAGCTCTCCATGGAAATGCTGGCACTTGAACTATGCATGCTTTCTGCATACAACTCCCAATCAACAGTTCAGTAGCTATTTTTTAGTAGTAGAATAGAATAGAATAGAGCTGGATGGGACCTTGGAGGTCTTCTAGTCCAGTCCCCTGCTCAAGCAGGAGGACCTACACCATCTCGGACAAGTGACTGTCTAGCGACTCTAGCCTCTTCTACTCTGGGCTTTTATGATCGCATTTTTCATTTTATCATTTTATCTTTGATCATGTGCATTTTTGTAGATATGTAGTCTTTTTTTACATATAGTAGCTTAGTTCAAAGCTAGCATTACCAAAGATTAGGCACTAAGTCTTCTCAGGAGCAATATAATATGTCAATGGAGTGGAATGGAAATGGAATAGGATATGACAGGACAGAAAACCATAGAACAGAAATGCAAATAGAAATAAAAAAATAAAAATAGAACTACCTGTAACAGTGCATATGGCGGACCATAAAGCAAAAGCCCAAAATATTAGACATAGGAAATAGGTTTTATTGAACCTGTGAAGGAAGGGTAACTGTTTGAGAAAGCTCTTTACATTTGGATTACACCAATAATTCCCCCCTCCTCTCTCTGTCTTTATATATATTATATATATATTAAGAAATTGAATTGCCAAGGAGTATTGCAGTAGCCGAGTTTCCTATAGTATCTCAGGACTGATTGGGTTACATGACCTTTGAGATCCCTTTCAACTTTATATTTGGAAGGAAATAGCAACACTGATATAATCAAGCTACTGCACACAAAAAATAGTAACATTGAATGTTCAGAGTCACCTCTGGCATATGCAACGAATCTGGTTTTGTAGCCACAAATGAAGAAGGGAGCCCATTGCTTGGGGAAATGGCAAGAAATCTTGCCCCAAGCAAGAATAATTTGCAATTTAGAACTGCCTGTTAGGATTAATGCTGAAAGACCTAAAAAAAAAAAAAAACCAGCACACATCGTAAGTGCAGCACTGCTAAAGAACCTTTTCCGAGAGAAGGCAAAGGAGACACAAGCCGTCAGAGGATCAACTGTTACACATCCTTACATGTGTCTTTAAAGGCCTGTCCATCATTGATCTAAGATTGTGGTTGCAATCTGATGCACTTTCTTTCGGGGAGTAAATCCCATTGATTCAGCTGCCGAAATGCACACCTGGGGTCAGATTGTAAATCTGCTGTGAGAGCAATGGCTGCAATGATTTCCTTGTATCTTCTGTTATCTGCCAACAAAACGTCAAAGAGCAAATGGCAGGATGGCAAACACTTGCTTTGGAGGATTATCAGCAGACAATCAGGGCTCATCCTGACACGCCTGGGCCAAGCTTGTCGGCTTCTCAAAGGGCAATTGAGGGTAAGAGAAGCCGGGACGGGGAAAAAAGACTGGCACTCGAAGATCACGTTCCGAACAGAAAGATCTGAGCGACAGAGTCAAGACTTGGGATCAGCTTCTGCAATGTCTTTCTGGTGTGCTTCTTTAAAGAAAAATTAAAAGGAAATGAATGCAGCCTTCAAGAGCGGTTTTGTTAGGCCTGCCATTCTTAGAATTTGGAATAAATGTAAAATAAAGTTCTCTCCTAACGTACATCTTTGTGTATCACCCCAGGAATCCTTTTTCAGAAAAGAAATGATGCCGAGACTGAATTGTGCCATAGTGGATTGTGGTAGATTGATCAGTCAGGAAGGGACCTTGCAGGTCTTCTAGTCCAACCCCCTGCTCAAGCAGGAGGCTCTATACCAGGGGTGTCAAACTGCCAGCCCGCCGGTTGGTTTTATCATACCGAATCCGCGCCCACCCCATTGCCGGCAGTGCAAAAAGAGTCGTGATACGTTGCGACACATCATGTCACATGGCGAGTTTGACACCCGTGCTCTATACCGTTTCAGACAAGTGGCTGTCCAGTCTTTTCTTTAAAATCTCCAATGATAAAGCGCCCACAACTTCTGGAGGCAAGCCATTGTTCTCACCGTTAGGAAATTTCTCTTTAATTCCAGGTTGCTTCTCTCTTTGATTAGTTTCCATCCATTGCTTCTTGTCTTGCCTTCTGGTGCTTTGGAAAATAAGTTGACCACCTCCTCTTTGTGGCAGCCCCTTAAATACTGGAATACTGCTATCATGTCACCCCTAGTCCTACTTTTCTTTAGACTAGCCAAACCCAAATCCTGCAACCGTTCTTCATAAGTTTTAGTCTCCAGGCCTTTAATCGTCTTAGTTGCTCTTCTTTGCACTTTTTCCAAAGTCTCAACATCTCTTTTGTAATGGGGTGAACAAAACTGAATGCAGTATTCCAGGTGTGGCTTTACTAAGGATTTATAAAGTGGTACTAATACTTCACATGATTTTGATTCTGTGCCTCTGTTTATACAACCAAAGATTGTATTAGCTTTTTAAAAAAATCTCACAAGGTCATATCCATTATCTGAAGGACATCTCTTCCCTGTTACATCCACTTGACCCACCAGAGCGAGGAGGCAGGGAGCGTTGTGGGTCCCCTGTTCCATCTGGCGGAACCCAGAAGGGCCTTCTCCATGTTGGCTCCTTCCCTTTGGCACATCGTCCCACACAGAGATTAGACTGCCCCTCCCCACTTTGATGCTCTTTCACAAGATCCTAAAGTCCTGATTTTGCTAATGGGCCTGGAGAACGCAGAGTGGGGTAGAGTCCATCAAGTAGCTTATTTGATTGCTTGTTGTCTCCAGGGTGGGAGGGTGAGGGGTTGTTTTTACTGCTTGTATATTGGGTTTTTATTTTTTGTAAGACACCCAGAGTCACTGAAAGTGAGTGGGCAGCCAAATAAATTCTCTAAATAAATAAAAATAAAATCTGTGGCAGGTTTCTTTATACACCATACCTGGAATCCTCCCAGAACGGTGTTTCTCAACTTTAAGATGGTATGGACTTTAACTCCCAGAATTCCCCAGCCAGAACCAGATCTTTAGGGTCTTGTAAAAGAGCATCAAAGTGGGCGGCCAGTCTAATCTTTGGCTGGGGAACTCTGGGAGTCGAAGTCCACACATCTTAAAGTTGCTGAGGTTAAGAAATGCTGCTTCAGAGCTTGAAAGGGAGAGTTTGCATACCTTCAGGGATTTTGATCTGGACACGCGGATGTCTGCGTGGAAGATAAGGCTTCGTCCATCAACTGATTACCGCACAAAAGAATACTTGTGGGCAGTTTGTGACTCCCCGTTGCACCTCCTTGTAAGAGTCCAGGCTATGTTGTTGGTTCTGCCTTCCATAGATTATGTTCCGGTAGAAACGATAATAACTTGCCTTTCACACCCACATCAAGAATGACAGCTTTATTTTAAAGGCAAAAACTGTGGCTGCTTTTATTGCAAATATCAGGAGAGAAAATGTTTCCTGCTAGACAAGCTTTGATTTCTCTTTTCCCTCTCTTAAGCCCTTTCTCCCCTTTCTTTTCCTTCACAAAAGAACATATTTCAGAGCTTTCAGTTAAGAATTCAAAGCATTTCTTTTGCTGGAACAAAACACATCATTGGCTTAGTAGTCATTTCATAACCTGCTATTTGAATAGAACTCAGGACAGCCAGAGAAGTTTTGCCAGAGAAAGGATGGTGTCGGTCTTAGAAGGGTCTGGAGAATCTGTAGCTGGGGTAATGTTGGATGAATCCATTTCACTTTCTCCATTTCTCATTTTGAATGAGAAATCATTGTCGTCAGGCCCAGTCCAAAAACAACATAGAACAATCCAGCTGAAGTTCAGCTCTTTATTTGCTCATGCCAGTAGACAGAACCTTGCCGGATTAAACCATGGTACCTTTGCTCATTTTGGCAAAGCATACTTCATGGATTATCACCGTGATCTGCTCACCGTGATTTTGAGGTTTAGAACATGGGACGAAACAGTACAGGTAAGTCCTTGACTTACAACAGTTCATTTAGTGACTGTTCAAAGTTACGACGGCTCTGAAAAAAGTGACTGATGACCGTTTTTCATACTTAGGACCGTTGCAGTATCCCCATGATCATGTGATCAAAATTCGGATGCTTGGCAATGGTTCATGTTTATGACGGTTGCAGTGTCCCAAGGTCACCTTTTGTGACCTCCTGACAAGCAAAGACAATGAGATTCAGATTTGCTTAACAACCGTGTTGCAGTGACTCACTTAACAACTGTGGCAAGAAAGACCATAAAATGGGACAAAATTCACTGAACAAATGTCTTACTTAGCAACAGAAATTTTGGGCTCCACTGTGGTTGAGGACTACCAGTAGTAGAGATATCAAACCTGCCAATGGAGATCCAGCCTTTGGGGAAGGGATAGGAGGGGGATGGCAACTTCGTGGTGGAAATCTCCATCAAACATCCTTTCCCCATTAGGGCCCAGGATTCATTCTCCCCCATAGGAAACCCACATGTCATTTTCTACTATTTGTCAAATCTTTACAACATCTTTTCCCACTAAGACTCACAGTTAAAAGCCAGTCTCAATGGCAAAAGAAACTCCTGAAGTCTATAGAGACTTCAGACTGGATGGTCCATGAGGAGCTATCTTGAATGAATCAAAAGTAACCAGAATACCGGACTGGAAATGAGGCAGGCTCAATCAGCATGTCCAGGACTACAGGCCAACTGAAGTTTGCGTAAACCTTTTCACAACCACAGGAAATTTTCCTGCACTCCATCTTGCTTGGAGAAATCAAGGCCAACTTGAGCCAAGATGGATCTTGTGGTTACTAATGTTTGTTTGTTTATTTGTGTTCAAAGCCTCACAATTAAAGTAAGGCATACTATATGACATGAAATTTAAAATATAAAATACAGGATTAAAATACGTACAAATTAAACAGATCTTGCCCATTAAACTAGCAACATTAATTGCATTCTGTTGCGGTGCCATGAGGTCCTCAAGTGTACACTGATGGGGGCACAAAGGGCAGGCATACATATGTGTTGCTGTCTGCATGTCACCACAATCGCAAAGAGCAGAAGCCACCGGATATCCCCATTTGTTCAGATTGTCTCTGGATCTTATTGTACCCATGCGCAGTCTATTTAACAATTTCCATACTTCCCAGCTTTTGTCACACCCAAGTGCCAGCTCCTCTGTTGGTTCCATCCAGTGTTGGCTCTTTGTAGCTTTTCATAGATCCACTCTGCTTTCAAATTTCAAATTTCAGTCACAGCTTTGTCCCATACAGTATTAACCTTGTGAACTCTAAAGCTTCCTCCTTCCATTATGTATTCAAGATAGACAGTGATTAATATTTATATGTTACTTATAAGTAAGGGTGTAGGTCTATACATATGTTGTATATAGTATGTTTAAATGTTTGTTATGTATGTGTACACTTTGAGAGCAAGCAACTAAATTTCATTTTTAATGTGTGCCGTGTGCCCACAGGAAAAAATGACAATAAAGGTTATCTAATCTAATCTAATCTAAATTCTTCAAAGTCTTCTGTTGACCTAAGGAATCTTTTCCTGGATTTTAGTCTCTGCTGAGCTGGTTATAGGCCAGAGAGGGTGTTGTTATTAGGTCAGTAATAACACCTCAGTTATAATTACAGGCAGCTCTGAGCTTACAAGCACTCATTTACTGACTCTTCAAGTTATAATGACAGCGGAAGATTGTAACTTACAACAGGTCCTTGTGCCTACAACTGTTTCAGCATTCCCCATGTTCACATGATCCAAATTCAGGCACTTGGCAAAAGGGGTGTATTTGGAATGCTTGCAGTGTCCTGGTATCATGTGATCGCCATTTGCAAACTTCCCAGCCGGCTTCCAACAAGCAAAGTTAACAAGGAAACCCGAGTCTCTTAACAACTACATGATTCACTTAACCCTGGCAAAAAGTTACTCACTTAACAACTGCCTTGCTTAGAGATAGAAATTCTGGTCCCAATTGCAGTCATAAATTGAGGACTACCTGTAATACATATTATGTATTTATTATGTATGCCTTTATGGAAATAGAAGGTAAGGAGTAGGGATGAATGGAGATTTGCAACCTTAAAAATTCAGGTTTACCTAAACCAGGGGTTTTCAAACTTGGCCCTTTTATGACTTGTGGACTCCAACTCCCAGAATTCCTTAGCCAGCATGCCTGGCTGAGGAATTCTGGGAATTGAAGTCCACAAGTCATAAAAGGGCCAAGTTTGAAGACCCCTGATCTAAACTGTAGGTAGGGCCAGTTTGATGTAGTAGTTAAAGCAACAGGCTAGAACAGTGATGGCGAACCTTTTAGAGACCGAGTGCCCAAAAACTGCCCCACCCCCGCACTGCTCCGCTCCACCCCTGCCCCGCCCCCACCCACAGGGCTACCCACCACCTCCACGGCCCGCCGCAGATCACCCAGGCCCCGTGCCCCGCAGCATCATCTGTTTGTGACGGGACGCAAGGGCGGAGTCTTGTCCCCACTACCCGGCTGCCATGTCCTTGCCTACGCTGCTCCAGGTGGGCCATGCCTGGGGGCGTCTCTCCTCCAGGGGGGCTGCTGGTGTGGAGGGGGCTGTGGAGGGAGGCAGGGCTGGGGCGACGGCATGTGTGCCCACAGAGAGGGCTCCGAGTGCCGCCTCTGGCACTCGTGCCATAGGTTCGCCACCACTGGGCTAGAAACTGAGAGACCATGAGTTCTAATCCCATATTAAGCATGAAGCCAACTAGGTGACTTTGGGCCAGTTACTCTCAGCCCTGGGAAGGAGGGAGTGGCAAGCCACTTCTGAAAAACCTTGCCAAGAAAACTGGAGGGACTTCTCCAGGCAGTCTCTGGAACAGGAAAAAAAAAAAAGGTAGCAAGCAAGGGAGACTGGATTGCAGAACCACAAATCAAAATAAAGAAGTGGTGCTTCCCCCCCCCCCTTATATTGTTCCACAATGAACCAGTTGCTAATTCATATTGATAAAATAACATTCATGAACTCTGCATTTTTCCCAGTCTATATTGCCTTCTTGGTGTTTTGAATTTCCTGTTGGGTATTTGCATAAATGATTTTGGACTCAGGTTGCATATTGATTTATCAGTAATTTAGCAAGCCTGCCTCACCTGTAACTTCCTAAAGAGCATTCAGCTTGGATGCTTCTAAAAGGCTCCCCTTGCATTTATTTCAGACTTAGGAAATTATTCCAAACACATGGAGACTGGGGCTAATTACAGAGTGCTCCAGATTAGATTAATTACCAAAGGGTGGTGAGAATAAATAGTGAGAGGGAAATAAAATGTATGGAAAGAAAATCTTCAGTGCAACTACTGGAAGGTATGAAAATAGACAAATCTACTGACATTCGTAAAGCAAGCTATGGTAGGATGTGCTTCTCAGCGATTGCAGAATCTGAGGCTGTGCAAAGCTTCTCCTTGAGCCGAGTCTCTTCCTTCTGAAGCATCACAGCAGTCATAGTTACATACCATGAAACTGGGTTAATTGAATTTATCTAGATTATGGATGCAGACTTGAATCAAATTGTGGTTAAGACAGAGCAGTGTTTTTTTTCAACTTTGGCAGCTTTAAGGCATGAGGACTTCAACTGCCAGAATTCCCTAGCCAGCATTAATCTGGAAGATGAAGTCCTCATCTCTTAAAAGGTTGAGAAATGCTGGGATAGAAGCCTTATCACAGGGGTCTTCAAACTTGGCAACTTTAAGACTTGTGGACTTCAACTCTCAGAATTCCTCAGCCAGCCAGGGCTGGCTGAGGAATTCTGGGAGTTGAAGTCCACAAGTCTTAAAGTTGCTCAATTTGAAGACCCCTGCCTTATCATATGTGTTTAAATCTGTTAGCTCAACTTAACTTGGTCTCTGTTCATCATCTGTGTCCATAGGGAGGATTACTCTGAAGTTAATCTCCAATCACCAATGATGGAGATGGGAAGCTATAATACCTATCTCGTGGACATACAAGAGAAGGAGGGACAACAGCAGAGTAGGATAAATGCTCAATTGGCCACCACAGACCTCCTAGGGATTTTGACTTTTTCACTGGAGCATTACATCTACATACCCACATAGGGTCAAGTAGCCAGCTTCCACAGAAGATAACTGCCTTTCAGGAAATTGGGACGATCATGGATTGCTTCATCAATTGAGTCTGGATCCACGAGAATTTATGATTACCCATGGCAAATTCTGCAAACATGGCCAGTTTTCATCCCTTTGGTGTTTGCTGATCCCTTTTGCCTCAGATTCCCAAGTTCCGGTCAACCTATTCAAAAGCAAGTATAGGTGTTCCCCAACTTACAGCCATTTGTTTAGTGACCGCTTACAACAGCATTTAAAAGTGGCATGACCATTTTTCACACTTACAACTGTTGCAGCATCCCCATGGTCATGTGATCAAAATTCAGACACTCGGCAACTGGCTCATATTTATGACAGTTACAGTGTCCCGGGGTCATGTGATCACTTTTTGCGAACTTCTGACAAGTGAAGTCAGTGGGGAAGCAGATTCAGTTAACAGCCATGTTACTAACTTAACAACTCCAGGGATTCACTTAACAATTGTGGCAAGAAAGGTCGTAAAATGGAGCAAAATTCACTTAACTTTCTTGCTTAGCAAAGGAAATTTTGCGCTCAATTGCAGGTAACTTGAGGAATACCTGTATGTATAGCCTCAAGCTACTAGGTTTCTATCTTTGTTCAAAATGCATTCACTATTGCAGGAAATGTAGTGGAAGAAAGAAATGGAAGCTAATGTCCAATCTAATGTCCAGACTGCTCCATACACATACTTGGGAATGTAGATACACAAGTATGTAACAGGCTATTCTTTCTATGAAACCACCTTCACTGCTGCAAGACCAATCCTAAGGAATCCCTTCTCCAGGCAGGAGGATTTGAAGAATGACTCCTTGCTTTCTGACAAACTATGAACGAGCTGAGAATGAGATCCATTTTTATTTTTTTAAAAATTACTTTCTCATCCTTATGGGTGGTCTGTACTTTCCACAATCTTGGGTCTTCTACTGAAGGCATGCGAGTTTGAGAGTTCTATGCAGGATCTTAGCTGGTCCTAACACTGCACTCTTCCGTGCAGAGAGCTGCGATGTCTGTCATTCCTGGGATCTGTTGGAGCCCCAGCTTAGGAGTCACAGCCCTGAGTGTTCCTTCTAGCACTGGGACCGCTTTGGCCTTTACGTTCCACATCCAGGAGCCGTGGTGGCGCAGTGGTTAGAATGCAGTATTGCAGGCTAATTCACTGCTCACTGCCAGGAGTTCAATCCTGACCAGCTCAAGGTTGACTCAGCCTTCCATCCTTCCAAGGTCAGTAAAATGAGGGACCCAGATAGTTGGGGGCAATATGCTGAGTCTGTAAACCGCTTAGAGAGGGTCGTAAAGCACTGTGAAATGGTATATATGTCTAAGTGTTATTGCTATTGCTATTGCGGTGAATGCTCCAACACTGGAAGTTTTTAAGAAGAGACTGGACAGCCATTTGTCCGAAATGGTATAGGGTTTCCTGCCTGAGCAGGGGATTGGACTAGATGACCTCCAAGGTCCCTTCCAACTTTATTATTATTATTATTATCCTTTCCAGTTCCTCTTTCAGGCCCTGCTCCTTCTCCAGCTTCTCATACACCTTCTTCCTGATGTTGCTGTCACTTGGCACCACATATTAGATTTAAAAAAAAAAACAGAAATAAAAGTAAACAAGCAAAGAAAAAGAAAATAGAATGAAAAGGAAAGGTCAGATGTAGATTTTAATAACCATTTTATTACATGTGCCACACTGAGAGTTAAGGTGTAAAGAATAGGTGTAAAGCAATATTCTCGCCTAAAAAACCTTTACGGTTATCGCCCCCAAAAACATTTTTAGAAGGGAAATGGCAATTAAACAAAAATGGCTAATTTATAGTTGATGTACTGTATTTCTTTCAAGCAGAATTTAAGTTAGAAACAAGAGGAGATCTGGAATCGGAAGGTTATATATGTCATTGATTTTCCTTTACCCAGCTAAGGGAAAAATTTAAACTTGACAAGAAATATGATTCTGAAATTGGTAAGACAGAATTTGATGTGGAATTGTGTACAGATGGTGATCATATTATTGCTAAGATCTATCAGCTCTTACTGAAAATGGAAGCAGAGGATGAACAAGTCAAACACTACACGATAAGATGGGCAAGAAAAAATGGATATAATATACTGTTGGACCAGTGAAATTTACATTGAACTGTATAAACTTTTATAAAATGATGTATCACTGGTATTTGACCTCCAGGATATACATGTACAATGGAATTTCAAATATTTGTTGGAAATGTAACCATTCTGAAGGTACATCTTTTCATCTTTGGTGAACATATAAGAAAGCGAGGAAATATTGGGATACCAAACAGTATTTTGATTCATATGATTTTAAAAGTAAATCTACAATTGAAACCAGAGGTTTTCCTTTTGGGATTAATGGACAAACAGATTGAAATATTTTATGGAACTTTGTGTTTATTTATGATAACAGTGGCAAGACTTTTATATGTGCAAAGATTTATAAATACCTACATTGGAAGAATCTATGGTTACACTGATGGAATTGGAAGAGAAAGCAGAATTGAGAGCTTTGATTGAAGCAGTTTTAATTGTACTTGGACTTTTTGTGAGAAACAGAGAGAAATGAAACTTTGATTCTGGGATTTGATGATAAGAATTACGTGAGATTATAGAATAGCAAAAGCAATAGCACTTAGATTTATATACCGCTTCATAGTGCTTTACCGCCCTTTCTAAATGGTTTATAGAGTCAGCATATTGCCCCCAACAATCTGGGTCCTCATTTTACTCACCTTGGAAGGATGGAAGGCTGTCAGTCTTGAGCCGGTGAGAATCGAACCCCTGGCAGCCAGCAGAATTAGCCTGCAATACATTCTAACCACCGCACCACCATGGCTCTTATAGAAGTATACTATTGTTAATTTTAGAGTAAAAATCGGATGTATTTTTTTTATCTGTCACAATGCCAAAGTCAGCAGCTTTTTCTTTCTTTACTTTTTCTTTACTTTTTCTTTCTCTGCCTTTCTCTTGGTTTTTGTCTCCCAGGGCAGATCCAATTTTGACCACCTGCTGCTTGACTGTCATTAGGAAGGAAAAACCATTGGCTTTGTTTCTTATTTTATTTATCAAATTTGCATACCATGACAATCCCATCCTGACAGTAAGCACTTTAAAACATAAAATCATGGAAAAGGAAGCATCAGTGAACAGCTTCAAGTCATACAGTGTTAGTGCCACAACTGAATCCATCAAACCAATAGCACTCATCTTCTAATTCCCCAAAAGTTCTCCAGAACAATTCAGGGGCATCCACCAGGATAAACCAAAAAAGTCAGGGTGGCAGTCACAACTGCACAACTGAAGTCCCTCCCTTTTTCTACCTGCATCAGTGTCACACATGCAGACAAAGGGGAGGGGCCTGCAAAGTCCGAGCCACCATCTTGACTTTTTTGGGACCCCTGTCTTCAGATACTGCTGTTTAATCAGCTTCTAGCAAGCCTTCCTTAGAGAAGATTATGGACAACTTCTTCCTTCTCTTCTTCCTCTTCCTTCTCCAGACTGGCCTCAGAAACCTAATCCATAGGACAGGTTCTCACCAAGAAACATAGCTTGGGGGGTGAGGAGCACTCTCCCTCCCCTCCTATCAAAAATTTTCTCCACGAATAGCATATTCAACGACTCCTAGAATCCTAGGCCTGGAAGGGACCTTAGAGGTCTTCTAGTCCAACCTTCTGCCCAAGGGAGGAGACCTTATACCATCCTGGGCAAACGGTTGTCCAATCTTTTCTTGAAAGCTTCCAGTGATCAATTCCATACAAAAGTGAAGATCCGTAGAGCCAAGCTGTACCAGAGTTTATAGCAGTGATTTTCAAACATGGCAACTTTAGGTTATGTGGAGTTCAACTCCCCCTGCTGGCTGGGGAATTCTGGGAGTTGAAGTCCACATAACTTAAAAGTTGCCACGTTTGAAAAACACAAGTTTATAGGATGAATGGAGCTGGCTTTCCTCCAGCCAGTGAACAACTTTATGCATTTTGCCTAAATTGAGGCGTCAAGTAGTCTTCAGAGACAGTCCCATGTAAAGCAAATTGCAGTAATCTAGCAGTTTATTTACAGAATTGTTTCTATTAAAAAATAGTGAAGAATCTGAACATTCCGCCCACAAATTCTGCGCTCAGAAAAACAAGATTCTGTAACCTACATAAAACACTGAAATCTACTTTTTATTCATTTACATATTAAATGCTGCCCATCTCGCTATCTGAGGTGACTTTTCATTTTCCCTTCACGTTTCTCCTATTTATGAAGTAGTCAAACAGTTATCCTCAGTTCTAAAACTCTATAATGTAACAGTTAAAAGCCTGTTCACCAGGACTTACAATCTTACTTAATAGATGTCACTGTAAGTGATCTGTTTGTGCTATTGTGATTTTATTCCCCACTATCATAAGGACTAGAAACTTGTGTGTTTCTTTAAATTCAGATTCTCAATAGACTGGATCCTAGGTAGAACCCTAATTCCACAGCTGTTTATTCTTGGTGTGATTGTTCTATCCAATAAAACATGTTTACTTTTTCACTTCTTTCTTTTCCTCGTCACTATAATTAGAAATCATGCAGTTTCTGGTGCTATTTTGAAGCTCATTAGCCATGTCATTTCTGTTCAGGTTCTGTTCTATTTCTAATCTCTTTGTTCCTGCTGTTGGGGAAATGAACTGCATCAGAAATAATGTTTATGATGGTGTAATCTCATTATTTTTATATCAACATACATGCACACTTATCCCAAGCCAATTTCCTGATTGTTACAAAATAAACAATGCCATAAGGCACTGTCGTATCAGCCCATTTGGGATTAAACCCACCCACCCTTTTTTTATAGACTATATTTGCTTTTTGAGACTTCTTTATATTCTTCCAAGGCCAGTAACGGATGAGAAGAAGCATCTTTTTTTTTCCTTTGCCCCTTTCTGTCTCTCTTTTGTCTCCCCCCTCCCGCCCAGTCTAGTCTAGAGGGATTACTTTATCACTTTAAAATGCCTTTGGTAAGGCCACACTTGGAATACTGCATCCAGTTTTGGTCACCACGATGTAAAAAAGATGTTGAGATTCTAGAAATACAGAGAAGAGCAACAAAGATGATTAGGGGACTGGAGGCTAAAACATATAAGGAAAGATTGTTGGAATTGGATATGTCTAGTTTAATGAAGAGAAGGACGAGGGGTGACATGATAGCAGTCTTCCAATATCTCAGGGGCTGCCCCAAAGAAGAGGGAGTCAAGCTATTCTCCAAAGCGCCTGAAGGCAGGACAAGAAGCAATGGATGGAAACTAATCAAGGAGAGAAGCAACCTAGAACTAAGGAGAAACTCCTGACAGTTAGAACAATTAACTAGTGGAACAAGCTGCCTCCAGAAGCGGTGAACGCTCCAACACTGGAAGTTTTTAAGAAGAGACTGGACAGCCATTTGTCTGAAATGGTAAAGGGTCTCCTGCTTGATCAGGGGGGTGGGCTAGAAGAACTCCAAGGTTCCTTCCAACTCTGTTATTCTGTTATATTCTCTTGTTGAAGAAAACTGAACTCAAATAAGATTTCAGTAACTCTATTTTTTCTTTCTTACCTGTTTCTTTCTTACCTGCTAGTATTTTGCCATCATAAAGCATTCCAAAGAAGTAGTTCACAATGCATGTGGGGCATGCAAAATAGCCCACCTTCAAGCCTTTCAAAACAAGTGTGCTTTAGAAGCCTCACACCACCTATTTCTAAGGCCGTCTCCAGCTGTGTGTTTGCATGTCCAACCACTATTTTGGCTGTCCCAATGGAAGTGTTTTCTATGCATGGATAAAACATGTGGAGAAAACCTTTGAAGAAGCCAATGAAGTCCTCCAGAAGATATGGCTGTTTTAATGAATCAAGGAGGTGTGCTGTGCTCACCCCAATTTGCTTTGCAAAGTGCTCCTCTTTAGAATAGACAGCTATCTGTCTGGAACTCCTACCACGGGCAGGAGGGTTGGATGAGAAGTCCTCCACAGTTCCTGCCAACCCTATTAATCTATGTTCTATAAATGCATTGCACATCCCTAACTGTGAGCTGTCCGAGGTGGGTGGCTATAGAAATCAAATAAAGAAATAATACTTAGCATCCCTGATCATGCTGAGTTCAATTTATCTTTCTTGCTATCGTGGCTATAGTTTCAGGCTACTTTTCCATGCTGCTCCTTGATAACCTGTCATTTCCACACCTCCTATATGCATGCTTTTTCACGTTCAGATCTTGGCTAAGCAAATTTGGGCAGCCACCCTGCTTCTGTCATTCTCCTTTTTTTCCTTTTTTTCTTCATTAAAATTGTTTGCAATTATGTCTGTAGTCTCCTATTTTCAAGAGACTCTTGTGTTGCTGAACCTTCTTTTTCCACTAACTTTTTCTGCCTTGGAATCCAATTTATCATACCATAAGTTTATTATGAAAATATGCCTGGGTTTTTTTTTTTTTTAAAAGACCTAAAGTCACGTTCAACTAGGCTAGCTTTAGTTGAGCACAACATGATTATTTTATCCAAAACTGTTACACTTTTCCACTTGCTCAACTAAATCTTCCTCCCTGACTGCATCAAGTCAAGGGTAGCTGATCCTCTTGTTCCGTCCTCTGCCTCCCTCTGAAGGGAAAAGTTATTAGCAAGATAAATCAGGCATTTTCTGGAAGGACAATGCTTGTTTATGTCTCAGCAGATGTCAGGATAATTAAACCCCTCTCCCCTCCTATTGCAATGATCTCATGCCTCTCTGGAAGATCTGCAATTTGGTTTTAGAAAATATAATCTACATCCAGTCTTTGGTTGTTCAGACAATAGTTGACACCAACAACAGTATTTTGACTCATTGTTCTGTATATATTAAACCACAGGTAGTCCTCGACTTACAATCATTTGTTTAGTGACCGTTTGAAGTTGCAACATCCCTTTAAAAAGTGACTTAAGATTGCTTTCCATATTTAACGACTGTTTCAGCATCCCCATGATTACTTAATCAAACTTGGGGCGCTTGGCAACTGGCATGTATTGATGAGAGTTGCACTGTCCCAAGGTCATGTGATCACCAATTGTAGCCTTTCTGGCTGGCAAAGTTCAATGGGGGACTTTGCTTAACAATCGCACGATTCACTTAACAACTGCAGTGACTGACTTAACAACCATGGCAAAAAAAAATGGTTGCAAAATGGAGCAAAATTCACTTAACAATTGCCTTGCTTAGCAACAGAAATAGGCTCAGTTATGGTTGTAAGTCGAGGATTACCTGTACTGTTTTGCCATCTGTTAAATGCTCAGACTCAGAAATGAATGGAGGGGCTTCTAAGCCTAATCAAATACATAAACATAAATTTATAGTTACTTTGCTCATTTAATCAATTCACCTGCTCTTTCGCATATCAAGAAAAATATCTCAGAATAGCAGCATTATTAATTAAGATCATTAACAGGCCTGCTGAATTACTATTGTGAAGGGGTGTAAGCTTGACCTTGGGAATGGAGAGGGAATGAGTAAACAGTTAAGAGGAAGTTTCAGAAACTACGAGGGCAATTCGGAAATAAACCTCCATTTGGTTATCAATGACAGACACTCGCAGATACAGAACTTTTATTACACACATTAGAAAACTACAACATTACATTACTTTTTGACATAATCGCCATTCAAATTGAGGCACTTGTCATAATGTCTTACAAAGTTTGAAATTCCTTAGTAGTAGTTGCTCAGTGCCAAATCTGGGCTATGTGGGGGGGGGGAGTGATCCAAAACATCCCAACGGAACTGCTTCAAAAGTTCTTGGGTGTGTCTAGTGGTGTGTGGGCGAGCATTATCATGAACCAACACCACACCGGAAGTGGTGCCATAGAAAATCCCGCCAAATGTGAAGATGCCAAAGGAGTACTGCTGGTGAAGTTCATGGAATGTGGTTCGACCATCAATTCAGAAATCTACTGTGAAACGAAAACTCAGACGAGCCATCTATAACAAGCATCAGGGCATGCTGACTTCTTGTGTGGTGTTGGTTCACGATAATGCTTGCCCGCCAGTGGTGGGATTCAGCCGGTTTGCACCAGTTCTGCAGAACCGGTAGCTAATTTTTTGTTGCCCAGGCCCAGAATGGACTTCCGGAAGCGACATCCACACAGAGAACTGATTACTCACATATTTGAATCCCACCACTGTCACCCGCACACCACTAGACGCAACCAAGAACTTTTGAAGCAGTTCCATTGGGATGTTTTTAATCCCCCCCCCATAGCCCACATTTGGCACTGAGCAACTACTACTAAGGAATTTCAAACCTTGTAAGACGTTATAACAAGTGCCTCAATTTGAATGACGATTATGTCGAAAAGTAATGTAATGTTGTAGTTTTTCTAATGTGTATAATAAAAGTTCTGTATCCATGAGTGTCTGTCATTGATAACCAAACAAAGGTTTATTTCTGAATTGCCCTCGTATTACTCAGTCCTCTGAAAGAGGGAAGCATGAGAAAAAAATAATAATCACAGCTCGATTTTCCTTGCTACAAGGTGGAGTTTATACCAAAGAAAATGAAGACATCATGAGTTCCTTTCTCGTGCAAGCCATGATATTTCCTATGACACTCTATGGGAATGAAATTTGGTACTTGGAAGAATCAGGATAGGAATAATTTCATGCTTTGGCATGTAGGTGTCGTGAGAATAACAGTCAAGAAAACAGCTAAATGGATTACAGATCAGATCAACCCAAAGTTCTCACTCAAGACATAAATGACTAGGCTCAAATTATCCAACTTAGGTCGCATTATCCCATATCTCTGGAGAAGGCTCTGATGCTGGGAGAGGTGGAAGGAAGGAGAAGAAAGGAAGGAGAAGAAGAAAAAGGCAACCAGCCCCAAGTACATCCATTTAGGGGTTGGACACAGTGGCAACGGGTACATCATTGGAAGACCCAAAAGACTAGGTTAGGAACAGATCATCATAGAGAAAAATCTATCTACATGGTCAGTAAGAGTAAAAAAAAAATGACTTGATGGCACATAAATAAGGCAAGGTAGAGAGGAACCCTGACAGGCTTTCAGGATTCTGTGAATCTACCCTACAACAATAAAAAGCATTCCCAGAATTTGCTGTGCCTAGCAGAATAATAGAGTTGGAAGGAACCTTGGAGGTCTTCTAGTCCAACCCACTGCTCAAGCAGGAGATCCTATACCATTTCAGACAAATGGCTGTTCAGTAACTTCTTGAAAACCTCCAGTGTTGGAGTACCCACAACTCCTGGAAGCAAGTTGTTCCACTGGTTAATTGTTTTCACTGTCAGGAAATTTCTCGTTAATTCTGGGTTGGTTCTCTCCTTGATTAGTTTCTAGCCATTATTTCTTGTCCTGCCTTCAGGTGTTTTGGAGAATAGGTTGGCCCCTCTTCTTTGGCAGCCCCTCAAATATCGGAACACTGCTATCATGTCACCCCTAGTTCTTATTTTCATTAAACTAAACATACCCAATTCCTGCAACCGTTTTTCATATGTTTCAGCCTCCAGTCCCCCTAAATAGGCTCCAGCCTACCTTAATGGACTGACACCCTGCTTTCTGTCTGTCTGTCTGCCTGTCTGTCTGCCTGCCTGCCTATCTGTCTGTTTCTGTGTGCATGTGTGTGTGTGCGCGTGCATTTATCACCAGAGAAGGGACCCCATTTAAAGCAGGCATTTTTTTTAATTAGCTGTTTACCTCCATGCATATTCTTTCATCTACCTGACATCCGGTACAGAATGATTTGTCAGTTCCCAGGAAATGCATGTTTCTTCCCAGACCAAAGTAGCACAATAGGAAAAGGAGAGACAGCAACATATCCCCCCCCCAAAAAAAATCAGCACAGCTAAGATTGAATAGCATTGGTCAGCGCGAAGCAGGTGATTGGGTAAATGCCTCCTTTTTGCCTCTGTGGGGTGAGTTGAGGAAAAGCTATATGAGCAGAAGAAAGGTCGGAAGCTGAGGGAAATGGAAACTACTTAAAGCTAAATGCCAGAGTGTCATTTCAGCAAGCTAATGAAAATCAGCAATCCATGCCTAGAGATGCTATCGGGCATGGAGTTTACCCTTTTCACCTTTGTCTAAAACAGCACAGTGAACTTTTTTTTTTAAGCCAAAGGCTGTGATTGGCTTTCAGGAGTCTTAGTCTTTTCAGAGGCTGCTTCCAAAATGTAGGCTAGGCCAAGACAAAGAAATATATGGAATTCTCCATATCTTCTGAGGATAGACAAGAGCCAAGAGTTGGGAGCTCTCCAGATGGAGAGCCATATTTCAAAGTAAGGAAAAACTTCTTGACTGTGAGAGCTATTAAGCAGTAGAATAGCTTGGTCCATGGAGTTATGGGACCTCCATCATTGGAGGCAAAGGTTTTATGGCCATAAGGATGTCCTGCCCTAGGCAGAAGACTGGACTAGAAGACCACCAATGTTCCCCCAACCCCAAGATTCTATGTTCTAAAAATCAGGATAATTGATTTAAAATATATTTATAATTAATATTACACTAAATTAATTTGTGTTAGATATGATACTTGTCTATTTCATAATCTCCTTTCTATCACATTAAAATGAAATGGGACAATATTTGGAGAATTGGAAAGCATTGGGAGGCAAAAAGACAAGATAATATAAAAGTTGAGGTCGAAGCAAAAGTTTAGACCCAATCAGGACCTTGGACAGCTACAAGTGGAATTCACATTGACTCAGACAAAAAGCGCAGCAGGCTTTAATGTTGTGTCACTGGATATGTGTGTGTGTGTGTGTGTGCGTGCGTGTGTGTGTGTGTCTAGATTTCTATTTTATATTCTAGGGGAAAGTCCTCAGGTCAAGCATGAGAAGATCAAATAAAACCATGCATGGTTTATGTCCAAAATTGAAGTTTGGTCCTTCCAAATATTTTGGATAACAATTCCCTAATTCCCTATCTTTGGCTATTGTATTACTGGGGCTGATAACAGTTGAAGTCCAAAACAACTGAAAGAGATGAGGTTGCTTTCTTCTGATTTGTGCTGAGAACTCATTGCTTCTCTACTCCATCACCTCTTTAATGTCTACGGACAAATCCTATGTAAATATGGAATCCAGATTCACTTTTCCAGATAACTTTTCTCTATTGGAGAAAATCCATACAGTAGTTCTGATTTTTAATTTTCTAATGATAATTAGCTGCCTTCTGCCCTAGTATTTATTTATTTATTTATTTATTTATTTATTTATTTATTTATTTATTTATTTATTTATTATCTTCTAGAGCAGGGGTGTCAAACTCAATTTCATTGAGGGCCACATCAGCATTGTGGTTGCCCTCGGTGGGGGCAGATGGGTGTGGCCAGGGTGGGTGTGGCCTACTGGGTGGGTGTGGATGAAGTGGGTGTGGCCTACTGGGTAGGCACAGCCAGCTCTACATCGTTCGTGTCAAGAGGGCCTGGGCAGGAGTGGGACAGATCTGAGGGTCTCTGGCAGAAGAGGGTGGGACCAGGGCAAGTGCCAAGGCATGGTCCACTGGAGGAGCCTCCCCAGCATGCACCCAGGGGGCGGGGCCAACACAGCAGGGGCTGGTTCCTCACTGTTTCCAGATGGCCTTGTGGAGCTAAGACTGAATGCGTTTCAGCATAGATGGCCACCACAAAATTGTACATTGGCTCCCAGCTGGCCTGGGCCAGGGCCAAGGCAGCGGGGGCCGTTCCCTCACTGTTTCCAGGATGGCTTCGCGGGCCACATGAAACCACTTTGCGGGCCGCATCCAGCCCCCGGGCCTTGTGTTTGACATGTCTGTTCTAGAGCAAGGAGACATGATCCAAGGATCTGAGTTTCTTCTCTTTACATCTCAGATCCTGGGCCTTTGGAGAACTGGGAGCAGTGTTTGTACTGACAACAATTTATTTGGCTCCAAAAGGAATGCAGGATTAAAATGCAATTGTCAAGAAATGATAGCCTTGCTACATAAGCTTAGGAATTACAAATAGACATTAAAACATATTTTGAATTGATGGTGTTGCTTAAGGAAGATATTAATAAAGCCACTTGGCTAAGGTTTAGACAGGTATGGGAATCTTTCAGAAACAGAAGATATATGAAGAATATTCTAAGGGTTTGCTGGAAGGGCAGTGAGTGGAGACACTCTCTAAAGGGAGCATCCAAAATACTATTAATGCTCATCCTTTCTCAGCTCTTTCTCTTATCAGTCTTTGTCTCCTCTTTTAAAGTGGTGGTCAATTTTTTCTCTTCTAATTAGACAATATTATGATGCTCCAATTTGTTAACCTTTGTGCACAAATCTTTTTAATTGCAGCAGATGTTGGATGTATAGTCTGTATTTAGCAACAGCAGTTAAACAGTTCAATAGCTAACCGAAAGGAACAGAAAAAAGAAAAAGAAAAGAAAGGAAACTTTGTTCTTTCTTGAAAAGGTGGCTGCATTCACAGATACATTCACTATATGTTCCTGATGAAGAGAGGGGTGAGGAATTCAAGGAAATTTCGAAACTCCATCTCCCGGCTGAAGTGATTGGAGAAATGCAAAGGCGTTTTGTAGATTTAAGGGGTATTTTTCTGGAGGATCATATAGAGGAGTCCTTTGTGGAATTCATAAAGGCTGGATTTGATGCAAGATTATAACAGGCTTAACCTAGTTTCTGAATTAACTTATTTTGTGGGCTCGCACAATACACTCAACTATAAACTAGTCGAATGAGCTGGATTGTCATAATACTCTGAGCCATTCTTCAGGTGCTAAGTCTTTAATTGACTTAGCTAAGCTCTCGAGGGAACATAGTGGTGCACCCATTATTTCAAGCAATTTCTGCTAACGCGAGGCCAATCAATTTATTTGCAGATGACTTTTTGCCTACAAAATACAGGTTTGTGTTATTCATCTTATAAATGCTGTTTCTCCAGTGCCGGGGTGAGCAATTAATTTTTCCAAGGGGGTCACATGAGAAACTGGGACTGTTGTAGAGGGCCACTGCCCCCGCCCTGTCACTGCAAGCTGGACAGGGACAGTTAAAGGGCTGAATGTGGCCTGCAGGCTATAAAATGTCCAGGTCTGCTGCAGCGCATACTAGTTCACATATATCAGCGGTAGCTGAGCCTGAAGTAACTCTCAGAGGCATTTAATGCCCTTCAAATGCTAATGATGCCATAGCATCACTAAAGAAGATGGTTTCCAAATTCTGGTTCATTGCATTGTCTCCTCCAGTATGAGTCATTTCTAGGAAAGAGGTACTTAGGGTTCTGTCAGAACCCAGTTATTGGGAGGAGGGTGATTACTTTATTCTATCTTCCTGCGGGTTCTGCCATACTCCTGGGGGGAGGGGGAAAGCTGTGGGTGCTACAATGTATCCTCTCCACTTTGCTATGGCCACTACAATATATCCTCTCCGCTTTCCTCTATCTGCCTGCTCTTTAATCTATTTCCCTTGCTCCCAGCCTGGGGTGAGAATGGAATGTGCCTCCAGCATCTGCCTTATCTCTAGCTGCAGAAGAAGAGGCGTGAAGACCTAACAGCCTAACAACCTTGGGAATGGAGTCTTATCAACCCCGTTCCCACAGCGGGTTCACACCTAGAGATTGGCTCATTCGAACTGACTGGATGGACTATTGGGGTGGGATTTGCCAGTTACTCTTTTAACCTATTGATTCGCGTGGGAAACTCTCAGACCCTGCCTTCTATGCCTGCTGTTAACCTCTCCTAATAAAAGTTCCTTTTGGAATGAGCTGTTCCAGGAGTTCTGTTTTCTTGGGAAGAGGGATTGAGGCAGGTTCCATGCTTCTCTATGATGGAGGAGCCAGAATACACATAGTCCTTGACTTACAACCACAATTGAGCACATTTCTGTTGCTAGGCAAGACAGCTGTTAGGAGAGTTTTGCCCCATTTATGACCTTTATTGCCACATTGTTAAGTGAATCACTGCAGTTGTTCAGTTAGTAATACAGCAGTTAATCTGGTTTCCCCATTGACTTTGCTTGTCAGAAGGTTGCAAAAGGTGATCACATGGCCCCGAGACACTGCAACCATCATAAATATGAGCCAATTGCCAAACATCCAAATTTTGATCATGTGATCATGGAGATGCTGCAACGGTTGTGTGAAAAACAGTCATAAGACGCTTTTTTCAGTGCCGTTGTAACTTCAAACGGACACTAAATTAATGGTTGTAAGTGAAGGACTACTTGTAACGCATTGATATTTTATCCTCTTTTTCTAAGATGGCTTCTTTCCATATTCTACCTTGTCTAATCACCAAACCCATAAATCATAGGTTTGTTTGTTTTTTCCTGTGTTCAGCAAAAACACTTAGCATATGATAAGTTTCTAGTTATTAACAAATGTAGTTATTGTCTTTTTCCTATTCAAACAAGTCAATTTTGCCATCTCTGCAAATTCTGTCATCTTCACCAACTATTCCTCCTTTGTGGATATTTCAGACTCTTACCATCTTTGGCTTTATAATAATCTCACGTCAGTTGCCATGTACAAAAACAGTTGTCCATAAGTCTTTTCTAGTTGTCTGTCCATTAGTCCCAGCAAGAAAACCTTTTGTAGCTCTCTGCATTTCTGATGGGAAATCAGCAGGCAAGAACTTGCGAGAAGTATCCTTGTGTAATCCAACACACATCAGTGTGATATAATAGAATTCTGCCTGGCTTACTTCCATTGTAAAACATCGTTGCATTTCTGGCTCCCTCTCTTTGAAGTAACCTCAGCCTTGACAGCTGAAAAAAGGCATGTCGCTTTGTCTCTTTTCCATTTCTACCCCAGATGTTAGCAGATCAGTTATTCTACCCAAGGGAGAATATTATCCCCCTGTGACAAAATTTCTGAAGTTCAGAGCAAATGGCAGAACTGTTATAAGTCCGTAACAATGGCAGTAAGCAAAGTTGCTTAATGTCCTTCAGCAGGTCAAATACAGCTTTAACAGCTGCATTTCCACAACATAATAGGCTTTGATCTGTATTAACCTTGATTAGGGACTGGGTGACTAAGCAGGTGACATGAACCCAATTAGCTAAGTTAGATCACTTTTCAGTTTAAACCTGGGCAATAGATTAATTCAATAACCATTTTAGGGGCATTGGGTAAAAACAGACATTCTGTAATAATGGTGTGTGGAAATGACCTTGGGAGATAGGGGTAAGAGCCACAACTAAGGGAATGGTTGGATAAGAGGCAGCAGAGCCCATGGGGAAAAAAAGAAGCATGGCCAACATCTCAGAAGGGACCCTCCCTAGTTTCTTGCTTGTAAAGGCGAAGGGGGAGAAATGTACCCTCAGACTAGCAGAATTTGGTTAACATAACCTTAAAATTGGTTTACCTAGTTGTGCTTCCTGTCTGGACTTCCTTGTTGGTCTAACATTCTATATTAGGAAGCTACATCTGTTCAGGGCATTCATAATACCAGTAATAGCTCAGTTCTGGATTCAAGTCCCCAACATACTTTAGAAAATTTGGAGCCAAGTAAAATTAGAAAAGTGAGTTATATATTTATTTACTTATAGGTCTTTAAGTAAATGCTTCCAGGCCAGCCTATACAGCACCAATAACACAGATTTTCTAACTATATTCTTAAATCTAAATTTATAATACAGAAGCAGAAAAAAAAATCAATCCCCAGGATTGTATGGAATTACTTAAGTGAACTTTTTTTGGAGGGGAGATGTTAGTGGTTATTTTTTAAATCTGAGTAATTTGTGTTCTACTATGGATAGTCTTATAGATAGTCCTCAAGTTACAACTATAACTGAGCCTGGCAATTACAGTCCTAAGTCATGATGGTCATAAAATGGGCTACTACGTGACTGGATCCAATTTTACGACATTTTTTACAGCAGGTGTTAAGCAAACGTGGTGGTTGTTGAGTGAATCCATTGTTTCCTATGGGCCAAATTTTACCAGTAATCTGAAGTAAATGCCACTTTCTGACAAAATCATTAAAAATCGTGATCACATGACTGTGGGGCACTGCAGATGGCCATAAATGAGCTCCAAAAGCAGTCACATGACTGAGGCTGGAGGGGGGGGCGTGACATCACAACTTCAAAATTGGCTTGTAAGTTAACTTTTGGGAAGTCTGTCATAATTTCGACCAGTCATTAAGTAACTAGTTGTAAGTCAAGGACTACTCTTACTTATTGTGAACATCCTGTGAATATTGTAAAGATGCCAGGTGTCAAGAATGAAACTTTGGATTGGCTGGGATTCAAATGAACACTGGGACTCTGGGGGGAGGAGTACTGAATGTTGCTTTTAATATACTGCTTCGCGGGTTTTTCCCTCAGACTTCGCCTTAATTCCCTGCTGTCACTAGCCCCTAATAAAAGTTCCTTTTGAGACAATGCCCATTTCAAGAGTTCTGCTTTATGGGTGGCTTAGCTGAGGTAGATCATTACAGTTGCTTTAAAAGTGTTTAGATGGAGAAATGAAACCTTTTTGATTTTGCTGAAGATCGTGAGAGCCTGAGCCATTTCCAAGGACACTGAAGCAGGTGTGGAAGAAAAGCAGACGGTTCCCATAGCAAAGGGAAATTGTTTACAGAGACTATGTGAGAGGGCAGGAGCTTGGGTGAAGAGAGTATTGTTTAACTCTTTGATCTGGTATCTGGGAACCTCAGACTGAATTTTGCTTTGACGGTATTATGCCATGTATTCAATAAACAGTAAGATTTCTGAAAAAGGAATGAAACTGGAGATTATTTGGATTCTCAGGCTGGATGTTGACAACAGCCCTCCTTCCTCCTTCAGAAGGAGGACACACTGGCTGACAACATGATTGGTCTTAATATGGTTTGCTTGATTAATGTGTTGTGTGAGTTTGCAGTTTGTTCCGTGAATAACCACAATTAATCCATGCCTTAGCATGAAGTAGGAACCCAGGGAAAGAAAAAGAGGAAACGAGAGAAGGAATCTCCCCCCAAATCCAACTTTTTATCTAAGAACAAGAATTATGACTGTGTTAATGGAGGGCTATATATTATCCTGATGGATGCAGAAGTTGACAATGGACAAGTGGATTAAGATATCCATTTTCCAACCATTTCTCTCAAGGGAAAAAAAAATCAAACGTTGTCAAGGGAGCAAAGGAAATATTAGTCATGAGATATTTAACTGGGAGGTTCTTAAGACATCAGGGGTGTCCCTGCTTCCCGAGGGGTTAAAAATTGTTCATCCATTTTAGCAGAGACTATGTTGATATTTCAGAGTTGAACTCTCTGATTTTTGTAGCATAAAGCCATGCATTAGATGAAATCTCTTTATAACCTCTGAAGTGGAAGATCATTAGAGTAAAGTGCCTCAGGAGCAGCAGTTTTGCCTAAAATGTCCACAGCCAATTTAAAACATCATCTTTCTGAAATACATTACCTTGTTTAGTGGCATTACGGTTTAATTTATGAGTTCTCATGAGATGCAGAAACCGTCAGAACAAGGCCGTACCTTTTACTTCTTTTTTTCTTTTTCAGACACAGACCTCAACGGATAGTTAGAACTGCAGAAAAAACTATTGCTACAGCCTGCCTTCCATCGAGGACCTGTATACTGCACAGGTCAGAAAGAGGTTTGAGAAAATATTTATTTAGGATGGCTGCAGCATTTAGGCCCTATGATTTGTGATCTTCCCAGTTTCTGACAAGCAAATAGGAGAAGCTGGACTACATAATAATAATAATAATAATAATAATAATAATAATAATAATAATAATAATAATAATAATAATAATAATAATAATAATAATAATAATAATAATAATAATAATAATAATAATAATAATAAATAAATAATAATAATAATAATAATAATATAATAATATAAAATAATAATAATAATAATAATAATAATAATAATAATAATAATAATAATAATAATAATAATAATAATAATAATAATAATAATAATAATAATAATAATAATAATAATAATAATAATAATAATAATAATAATAATAATAATAATAATAATAATAATAATAATAATAATAATAATAATAATAAAGTTGGAAGGGACCTTGGAGGTCATCAAGTCCAACCCCCTGCTCAGGCAGGTAACCTATACCATTTCGGACAAATGGCTGTCCAGTTTCTTCTTAAAAACTTCCAGTGTTGGGAGCATTCACCGCTTCTGGAGGGCCGGTTGTTCCACTGGTTAATTGTTCTAATTGTCAGGAAGTTTCTCCTTAGTTCTAGGTTTGCTTCTCTCCTTGATTAGTTTCCATCCGTTGCTTCTTGTCCTGCCTTCAGGTGCTTTGGAGAATAGCTTGACTCCCTCTTCTCTGTGGCAGCCCCTGAGATATTGGAAGACTGCTATCATGTCCCCCCTCGTCCTTCTCTTCATTAAACTAGACATACCCAATTCCAGCAACCGTTCCTTATATGTTTTAGCCTCCAGTCCCCTAATCATCTTTGTTGCAGACCCTTCATATCCTGGACATAAACTGTTTCAATTCCTCCCCTAGGGATGCTGATATAGTGCATTGCACGCCAAAACAACCAGACACAAAGACAGTTTTTCCCCCCATGCCATCACTCTGCTAAACAACTTATTCCTACAACACTGTCAAACTACCTAGTAAGGCTGTATTACTATTATCCTTCTCATCCTTCCTATTACCCATTCCTTATCTTCTTATGACTATAACTTTGTTGCTTGAGTCTTACGATTTATATTAACTATTTTATTTAGTATCCTAGTATGATTTATGTTGATTGCTTATTTAGTATCCTATGACCATCACTGAGTGTTGTATCTTATGATTTATGATGAATGTTTTTTATGATTATAATCATGATTTAATCTAAGGGACTGGTTTGGACAAAACTCAGCAGCACTTTTTTGTGCGGCTGCTGATAAAAACAGGATCGCCAATATGATCGCCAACGTCCGATAACGGATATGGCAGAAGAAGAAGAAGAAGAATCATGATTTATCACTTGTTGCTTGTATGTACACTGAGAGCTTCAGCACCGGAGACAAATTCCTTGTGTGTCCAATCCCACTTGGCCAATAAAGAATTCTATTCTATTCTATTCTATTCTATTCTATTCTATTCTATTCTATTCTATTCTATTCTATTCTATTCTATTCTATTCTATTCTATTCTATTCTATTCTATTCTATTCTATTCTATTCTATTCTATTCTATTCTCAAGGTCTTTTTTCCTATTAAATGAATTTAATCAGAGGAGACTTCAGGTTATGCACTGCATATTTCCCTTTATTTATTTATCTATATAACTTTTCAAAAATGTTCCTGTATTTGGGTCTGTCCTGGCCATTGGCTCACATAATAAAAGTAGAAAAATCAGGAGTACAGGTAGTTGGCAACTTATAACCATTCGTTTAGTGGTTGTTCTATGTTACTGACTAAGTTATGACAGTTTTCCACACTTACCACTGTTGTAGCATCCCCATGGTCACGTGATCAAAATTCAGATGCTCGGCAACTGATTCATATTTATGACAGTTACAATGTCCTGGGGTTCTACGATCACCCTCTGTGACCTTTTGACAAGCAAAGTCAATGGGGAAGCCAGATCCATTTTACAATGATGTTAGTAACTTAACAGCTGCGGTGGCTCGCTTAACAACTAGGGCAGGAAAGGTCATAAAATGAGGAAAAACTCACTTGACAGCCATCTTGCTCAGCAACATAAATTTTGGGCTCAATTGTGGTCGTAACTCAAGGACTACCTGTAGTCTCATAGAACTTTTTCTGACTAACCCATTTATTAAAAGGCTTAAACTTCCATGAGCTGCAGCCCACTTCATCAGATGCAGCTTCAGCCTCTCACTTCATCACGCATGTATCTGGCCAGCCGAGGTCAAGGGGCTACAGGTAATTCTTGACCTATGACAGGTCACTTAGCAACTGTTCGAAGTTACAACAGATCCCACCCCCAAAAAGGGACTCCCCCATGATCATGTGACCACATTTTGGGCACTTGGCAACCAGCTTGCATTTACGGCCATTTGCAGCATCCCACAGTCATATGTCCATAATTTACAATGTTTTTAGTGGAAAGTACCATTTGCTTCCAATTTTTGGCACAAAACTCCACATAGCAAACAATATGTTCACTTAATGACTAGACTGTTCATTTAATGACCACCACATTCACTTAATGACCACCATAAAAATGTCATAAAATTGGGTCCGGTTACATGGTGACCCACTTTATGACCATCGTGACTTACAACCAAAATTGCTAGCTCAATTACGGTCATAAGCTGTAGACTACCTGTACTTTGAAGAACCCCTCTTGTAAAGAGAGGGAGGTTTTTAAAATTATTCTCCCGTTTTCTCAAGATTTGCAAGCTTAAACATCATGTTTACAAACTTCCACACACTCTTGATATCCTGCAACTTCAGTACAGGAGGAGGAGGAGGAGGAGGAGGAGGAGAAAGAAGGAAGAAGGAGAAAGAAGAAGGAGAAGAAAGGAGGAGGAGGAGGAAGGAGGAGGAGGAGGAGGAGGAGGAGGAGGAGGAGGGGAGGAGAAGAAGAAGAAGAAGAAGAAGAAGAAGAAGAAGAAGAAGAAAGAAGAAGAAGAAGAAGAAGAAGAAGAAGAAGAAGAAGAAGAAGAAGAAGAAGAAAGAAGAAGAAGAGAAGAAGAAGAAGAAGAAGAAGAAGAAGAAGAAGAAGAAGAAGGGGAAGAAGAAGAAGAAGAAGAAGAAGAAGAAGAAGAAGAAGAAGAAGAAGAAGAAGAAGAAGAAGAAGAAGAAGAAGAAGAAGAAGAAGAAGAAGAAGAAGAAGAAGAAGAAGAAGAAGAAGAGGAGCTTTCCTCTCTTTTCTTTTTCCTGTATCCTTCCTCCTGTGTGTTTCCAGAAAGGGTAAAATCGTAGCAGAGATGGTTCATAATCACAATCAATACAGTAAATGGAACAATCAAACTGGGGAAAAGATCACATGGCAGTTAAGATAAAAGTCTAGCTTTCCAGCAATGGGCTTATTAGGCAGCCAGCAAGCGAGAATGCTTTTTTTTTTTTCCCTGTTGCATCCACTTCCTTTAAAAAACCCATTGATTTGTGCCTGGTACGGAGTTGTCATAGTTTCATGAATAAAAGTTCCATGGCTCATAGAATCAAAGACTTCTCCTCCCACCCCGCAATCAATAAAAAGAGATTCAGAGAAATTACGAGAGCTCACTATGAGAGCTGCCCTCCGTTTATTTTTAGCCTGGGGAAATGGAGGCAAGGCTACTTGAATTCTGCAGTGGGATAAGTGAGGTTCCTGAGTCTTCCTCTATTTTGCTCATCCAATTCTAGAACAATTTGCAGGTACACTGTTTTTGGATCTGGAGGTTTCCCATAGAATTCCTGGCAATTGAGTTTTGAGAGCTCAACTTGTCTCTGCCTCTTTGCTTTTACCTTTCTTTTAACTCTCCAACATCAGAAGGAGTCTGGTAGGACCTTTTATGACTAACACATTTTGTTAAAAGGCATAAGCTTTTGTCAGCTATGGCCTACTTCTTCAGATGCCTGGCAGCAGATCAGAAGCAAAGAAATAACAAAGACCATCCCAGTTCAAAATGCTTGCTACATATTTAATGTCCCAAGTATTTTGATCCTTGAATTGTCTTTTGATTTGCCTACTGACATAGGAAGTGCACATTAGGTACATTCATATTAAAATGGAAACTAGGCTAATTTCTCTTTCTCTTTTGGAAGACCTTTATTGTCCAGCAAAGTTTCATCCGGAAATGAAGTTCTCCAGATCTTCTCCTGCCTTGGAAGACCCAAGATCTAAAACTTTACTAGGCAAGGCTGACCAAGCCAGTGAAAAAAGGTGTTCCAAAATGTGGATCTAATCACTGGACACAGAAGCTGATGGTATCGGCTTTCATCCCAAGATGGACAACCTGTGACACACCAGATGTTGCAGAACATCAATTCTAGCCATTGGTGGGAGGTGCTGGGAGACGTAGATCCTATTACAGTATGTCCTAAAGGTCCTGTCCTGCTTCCCTGGGGCTGTGTCTGATGGCTATGTCCTGTGTTGGATTTTTGGGTGAGGGGGTTGCTGGTTCTAATTCTATCACTCTGGTATTGTTAGTTATCAAATCTTGCTCCAAGGATTTTCGAAAGATCCTGTCTTGAATGGGTTCTGCAGGTAGTATTTGCTCATGAATGGGGCCTCAGTCTTTCTGAATGGGATTATCAAATCTGCATTTCTACAGACCTTGCTGGGGGAGAGGGAGAAGTTTCTGCCTTTCAATATCCCCCAAAATATTTCTTTCTCGGGGGGGGGGGTGCTGTCTTCCTACAGATGAAGAAATTTCCCCCTCTGCGTCCATTTTTAATTTTAAAATAATAGCTAAACCAAACAAACTTCAACTTTCCTATGAAATGTGCTCCCCTTTCTTAAAGGGAAAGGAAGAGGAGGGAGAGAGAGGAGAGGAGAGGAGAGGGGAGGGGAGGGGAGGAGAGGGGAGGGGAGGGGAGGGGAGGGGAGGAGAGGGGAGGGGAGGGGAGGGGAGGAGAGGAGAGGAGAGGAGAGGAGGGGAGAGAGAGGAGAGGAGAGGAGAGGAGAGGAAAGGAAAGGAAAGGAAAGGAAAGGAAAGGAAAGGAAAGGAAAGGAAAGGAAAGGAAAGGAAATGGTAAAAGATAATCTGAAAAGTCTATATCCAGACCTTTCGATATCTGAATAAAAATACTGAGTTGCTTATTCCAGTTCTGCTTTCAGCCAAAATGTGGGGCTGCTCATCATGAGCCTTTTGAATCAAAGACCCAAACTGCAAATCAAGTAATATGAGATTTGTCCCATTTCCAAGTTATACAATTTTGGTGGCTTTCATTATTATCCAGAAACATCATTCACCACAAGTCAAAACAAAGCATCAGTCAAACTGTGATTGCACCAAAGTGCCTCAATCAGCTAGCAGAAATGTACAGTTTGAGGCCCAGAAGCCTCTGGTGACTCCCAAAAGCTTTGAAATGGGTCTCAGAAGCTTCTGTAACATTTGTCACTCAACTGTTATTCTTAATGTCTTAGAAGGAGGGAAAAATTAAATAGATGGAATGTACTGATTGTACCTGTACTGGATTGATGACATTTAAATTGTGATTCAATTAGATTCATTTTCATTTATTTTTGTCTTGTCTCTGCCTACTTTTTTGAGGTTGTCTTCTGACAGAAAGGGACAGTCAAGATGGCAATCATGACCTTGATATTAAAATCCTATCAATTTTTACATGTGGCACATAGGAACATAAAAGTTTACAGTTATCAGAATGTTGAAAGAAAGGTCTTGACCACAAGCCAACACTCCAGAAGACAGGCTTAAGATACAGAAGGATCTGGACAGACTTGAACACTGGGCACTATCAAACAAAATGAAATTCAATGGTGAAAAAAGCAAGGTTCTACATTTAGGTAAGAAAAACCAAATGTACAGGTATAGTATAGGGGGTACCTTGCTCAATAGCAGTAACTGTGAGAGGGACCTCGGAGTCCTAGTGGACAATCACTTAAATATGAGCCAGCAGTGTGCTGCAGCTGCCAAAAAAGCCAACACAGTGCTGGGTTGCATTAACAGAGGAATAGAATCAAGATCACGAGAAGTGTTAATACCACTTTACAATGCCTTGGTAAGGCCACACTTGGAATACTGCATCCAGTTTTGGTCACCACGATGTAAAAAAGATGTCGAGACTTAGAAAGAGTACAGAGAAGAGCAACAAAGATGATTAGGGGACTGGAGGCTAAAGCATATAAGGAACGGCTGCTGAAATTGGGTATGTCTAGTTTAATGAAGAGAAGGACGAGGGGGGGACATGATAGCAGTGTTCCAATATCTCAGGGGCTGCCACAAAGAAGAGGGAGTCAAGCTATTTTTCAAAGCGCCTGAAGGCAGGACAAGAAGCAACGGATGGAAACTAATCAAGGAGAGAAGCAACCTAGAACTAAGGAGAAATTTCCTGACAGTTAGAACAATTAATCGGTGGAACAACCTGCCTCCAGAAGCGGTGAATGCTCCAACACTGGAAGTTTTTAAGAAGAGACTGGACAGCCATTTGTCCGAAATGGTATAGGGTTTCCTGCCTAAGCAGGGGGTTGGACTAGATGACCTCCAAGATCCCTTCCAACTTTATTATTATTGTTATTGTTATTGTTATTGTTATTGTTATTGTTATTGTTATTGTTATTGTTATTGTTGTTGTTGTTGTTGTTGTTGTTGTTGTTATTATTATTATTATTATTATTATTATTATTATTATTAAGCTATGCTCTTTGGCAAGGATGTCAAACTGGCGACCTGCGGGCCGGATATGTCACACACAGGCCATGCCCACCCCAGCTCTGCAAAGGCAAAAAAAGATCACAATACGTCACGATACATCACGTGACACGATCGAGTTTGACACCCGTGCTCTTTGGGGTAGTGTGGAGTGTGATGTCACAGTCTCATGTAGGAAAGGGCTTCAATGCTGCTTGCATCATTCACACATACACACACACACACCTTGCCTTCTCCTGCAGATGTTGTGGATATTAGATCAGCATCTCTCAACCATAGCAACTCGAAGATGTGTGGCCTTGAATTCCCAGAATTCCATAGCCAGCCGTGCTGGCTGAGAAATCCTGGGAGTTGAAGTCCACACATCTTAGTGTTGCCAAGGGTGAGAAAAAAACTGAGATAGATTAATTTTCTGAAAAAAAGAGGAAGTAAAAGCAAGAAAAGCCAGGACAATAGGGGTCAGATTCATGAAGTATATTAATACCAGCTTCTGAGGATCTGGAAAGATAGACAGGAAAAAAGATGCTCTGAAAACACCTCAAGATTTTGCAGTCATTGCTTACTCAGAATCATGGTCTGATATCAACAGCCAACCTGCAGACAGGAACAAATCAGAAAGAAGGCCTTCTGTTGGATTATAATGTAATGATGATGTAATGATGCTAAATCACCTCCATATCATCAATCCCACCACAGACTGAGGAAATATTGGCTGAAGTTAGGAATCTCATCCTCAAGACTTAGTCTTGAAGACCCCCAACATCAAAACAGAGATCACCAAAACAAAAGCGTAGGAGTGTTCAGCTGAGCCAAAAGCCAATTGAGCCTGCTTGGGTTACTTAAGAGTAACCTGATGAAGGAAGTTTGAAATGAATTTAAGAGCATTGTGCTGGTATTTAAAGAAAAAAAACTAATATGTTTGTGCCTTAGAACAGGGATCCCCAACCTTGGCCACTTTGTGGCTTGTGGACCAACTCCCAGAATTCCAGGGCATTAGGAATGGTTCTTCCTATCTTTTAGAGGTTTAACTCTGCCTTCCTTTCCAATGGGAATCCTTCATTCTTTTTAAAGACAAGGTTAGAAATTGGGAATTCAGTGGAGTAAAGAGTTGTATCTACTTCCTTCCAGAAGCCATTCTGTCCATCTGATGAAATGTTGCTCCCCAAAGCTGTGGGTTTTTTTTTCTTTTGATAAAATTAAAGGAGCTACAGATAGAGTAGAGTAGGGTAGGGTAGGGTAGGGTAGGGTAGGGTAGGGTAGGGTAGGGTAGGGTAGGGTAGGGTAGGGTAGAGTAGAGTAGAGTAGAGTAGAATAGAATAGAATAGAATAGAATAGAATAGAATAGAATAGAATAGAATAGAATAGAATAGAATAGAATAGAATAGAATAGAATAGAGTAGAGTAGAGTAGAGTAGAGTAGAGTAGAGTAGAGTAGAGTAGAGTAGAGTAGAGTAGAGTAGAGTAGAATTCTTTATTTGCCAAGTGTGACTAGACACACCAAGAATATGTCTCCAGTGCAGAAGCTCTCACTGTACATATAAACAACAAAGTGATAAGTTATAGATCATAAATCATAAGATACAATCATAATCATAAACAACAACTGATAAATCATGAGATACCAATAGGAGAAGGCAATAGGAAAGATGAGAAAGATGAGAAAAATGAGAAGATGTCAAGGATAATAGCAATCCAACCAACTACATAGGTAAATATCTTTAGGCATAAGGTGATGCTGTGGGAATTAGGTGTTTAACAGAGTGATGGCATGGGGGAGAAACTATCTTTGTATCTAGTTGTTTTGGCACACAATGCCCTATAGCGCAGTCTTCGGTTTACAACCAGAATTGAGACCTGAATTTCCATTGCTAAGCAAGGTGGTTGTTAAGCGAGTCATGCCCAATTAAGATCTTTTTTTTGCCATGGTTGTTAAGTGAATCACTGGTGTTTTTTGTGAATCATGCGGTTGTTAAGTAAATTTGGCTTCCCCCGTTGACTTTGCTTGTCAGAAACTGGCTGGGAAGATTGCAAATGGTCACATGACCCTGGGAGGTTGCAATTGTTGTAAATATCTGCTGGTTGCCAAGTGCCTGAATTTTGACCAAGTGACTCGGAGGATGCTGCAACAGTCCTAAGCGGGAGGACTGGTTCTAAGTCCCCTTTTCCCAGTGCTGTTGTAACTTTGAACAGTCGCCCAACAAATGGTTGCAAGTCGTTGTCCTAGATGCCTGACTTTAGGACAAGCTACATGACCCAGAGTTTTTACCTGCAAGAGAATGGAACCTCTGCAATGGGAAGCTATCGTTGTGCCCTTCCCAACAGCACTTGCTGCTGGAGATAAGATTTCGCTTTGTCTAATGGGCCAGCCATGCCGTGCTCCTTGGTGAAGGATGGAAGCTATTATGGAGTAGATCAAGAGCTCATGAATAGCACCCATATGAAGAATGGGTGGAAATTGTATTTTCTGCAGGGCTTCATCAACGAGTTCATCTGTTACCCAGGAGCTAAGATGCTGCAGTAACTGTTCAACGGATGAAACATAATTCAATCTTCGTGCTTGCTCACTCGTGGGTTTATTTTGAGCAGTGAGTGAGTCAGCCATGCTGAAACTGTACCTAGAAATGAAGTGGCACCAGGGCTGAGCTTTTGCCCCCCCCTCCCATTTTTCTCCGTGATGCATTGCCGAAGCCAAAGTGTACTGATTTTAATTCCACTTTTGACCTTAAGCTGAGCTTGATTCACAGCCTGGGTTGTAAATAGAATTATTTACACGCACGCAGAACAAATAACGCCCAATGCACTGTCAGGATGCACCAGAAGAAAGGACCAATAGTTCCTCATTAGAATATTAGAATTTGATCTTTTTCTTGAAAGAGTCTGCAAAAAATGAAAAACGATAGCCATCCTTTTGCAGCTCAGATGTGGCCCCTGTTCTGATCTCGTTTGCATCAATCCTAAGGGACCCACAGCTGCCCTGGCATTATCTAGGCTCCTGGAAATGCATTCAAATGCCAAGTCATGGTCACCCTTTAAAATTTTACACCACGTTTTGGAAATGCAACCCCTTATGTTGTTTGGGGGGAACAGTGCTTTGCTCCCTTTGTCCATCAGTTTGCCCTACTTACACATATTCCTCGACTTATGACCACAATTGAGCCCAAAATTTCCATTGTTAAGCAGGGCAGTTGTTAGGTGAGTTGTGCCTCACTTTATGATTTTTTTTTGCCATGGTTCTTAAGCAAATCACTGCAATTAAGTCACTTGTTAGGCGACTCTGGCTTCCTCCCTATTGACTTTGCTTGTTGGAAAGGTTGCAAATGACAATCATATGACCACAGGATGCTAACACTGTCGTAACACTTGTTGTCGTAACACTTGTTGCCAAGCAGCAAATTTTGATCATGTAACAGTGCAAGCGCTTCAGTGGTTGTAAGTGTGAGGACAGGAAGTATGTCACTTTTTTCTTGTAACTTCAAACGGTCACTAAATAAATGATAATTAGAATAGAATAGAATAGAATAGAATAGAATAGAATAGAATAGAATAGAATAGAATAGAATAGAATAGAATAGAGCTGGAAGGGACCTTGGAGGTCTTCTAGTCCATCCCCCCCTCAAGCAGGAGAACCTATACCATCTCAGACAGGTGAATGTCCAGTCTCTTCTTAAAAATCTCCAGTGATGGAGCGCCCACCATTTCTGGGGGTAAGCTGTTCCACTGGTTAATTGTCCTCACTGTCAGGAAGTTTCTCCTTAGTTCCAGGTTGCTTCTCTCTTTGATCAGTTTCCAACCATTGTTTCTCGTCCTTCCCTCTGGTGCTCTGGTGAACAACCTGGCCCCCTCTGCCTTGTGACAGCCCCTCAGATACTGGAACACTGCTATCATGTCTCCCCTATTTCTTCTTTTCTTTAGACTAGCCAAATCCAAGTCCCCTAGCCATTCTTTGTATGTTTTATTCTCCAGTAAAAAAGTAAAAAAATAAGTCGAGGACTTACTTGTACCTGTGATGAGAGGCAGGGGGCGAGAAATCAAAAAATTATCAGGGCAGTATGATTGCATGATCAAAGCTCCTCTGCTTTTCAATGTATGGCAATGTATGTAACTCACATGAAAAATCAGTAGGTCTTAGATCACTCAAATGACACCATTTTGATACTTTCAAATACTTTGAAATCTCTGACCCAGAATAAGACCACATTGGAGCAAATGGTAGAGTCGTTAGAATAGGAACATCTGTCTGAAAAAAAATAATATAATCAACAACTATCCTATAACTTGATTCTGCTGTGTTGGATCCAGCAGTCTTGGCATCCTTTGTCACTGAACAACTGAGACAGTTAAAAAAAAAAACACCAATTCTTCTAGGCCAGTTCAAAATTCTAGTCGAGGTGGCATCTAAGTTAGGAATCCATTCATGAATGTAATGAAGTATTCACTTCCTTGCAGAATTTTCCCCCTAAGCACTTCTTTTACTGCTTTCTGTAAAGACTTGATTTCTGGAGTGAGTACATGAGCCATATTTCCTTCTTAATGGCATGTAGAGAGGCATAAACACACAGAATGGATGTGTAGCTCTGTTGGATTGGGTTGCCAATTAGCATTCCAGAGAACATTTTTTCCCTCCATTTTTCAAAGTGGCAGGAAGTTTGCACCATTAAACAAGGGTGAGGGTAGGAGGTGGAAGATTTAGTGGAGGAGGGGGGAACGGGGATGTGTTCTTTCAAGGCACTTGTTCAAAACATGAATCATGTGAAAAAAATGGTGGGACTTGAAATAAAAGACAGATAGTATCCAAAATATACAATGCTTACCAATAGAAGAGAATATTTAGAATAGAATAACCCAGTTGGAAGGGACCTTGGAGGTCTTCTAGTCCAACCCCCTGCTCAGGCAGGAAACCCTATACCATTTCAGACAAAAGGTTGTCCAATCTCTTCTTTAAAACTTCCAGTGTTGGAGCATTCACAACTTCTGGAGGCAGGTTGTTCCACTGGTTAATTGTTCTAACTGTCAGGAAGTTTCTCCTTAGTTCTAGGTTGCTTCTCTCCTTGATTAGTTTCCATCTGTTGCTTCTTGTCCTGCCTTCAGGTGTTTTGAATAGGTTGACCCCGCCTCTTCTTTGTGGCAACCCCTGAGATATTGGAACACTGCTATCTTATCACCCCTAGTCCTTCTCTTCATTAAACTAGACATACCCAATTCCAGCAATTGTTCTTTATACGTTTTCGCCTCCAGTCCCCTAATCTTCTTTGTTGCTCTTCTCTGTACTCTTTCTAGAGTCTCAACATCTTTTTTACATTGTGGTGACCAAAACTGGATGCAGTGCTGCAAGTGCTACAATTACCAAGGCATTGTAAAGTGGTATTAACACTTCACGTGATCTTGATTCTATCCCTCTGTTAATGCAGCCTAGAACTGTGTTGTGGGTCAGGGTTGAACTGTGGGTCTTTGGTGCTCTCTGAGCTTGGTTGTTTTCTTGGAGATGTTTCATTACCCAACTAGGTAGCTGCTGATGTTATCTAGTCGGGTAATGAAATGTCTGCATGAAAACAACCAAGCTCAGAGAGTACCAAGGACCCTGTACTCAATGCTTGTCTAATCTGGAATGGCAACTGTGTTGATTGTGAAATGTGCAAAGTGCCCTTGTACAAAAGGAGACAAGAAGAAAAGAAAGTAGACAAACTTAAAAAAAGAAATAAAGATGATATCATCCAAAAGGATAGTTTGTCCATTATGCTGCCCTAGAAGAGATCTAAATATGGATTCTGGCTTTTATGAGAATAGTGGTATGAATGAGCAGCTGTAGGCCTGAATTCAAAGGAGATTTCAATTAGCTGATACAGTATCGGGGCAGTCAATGTGATACATGCAGAAATCAAAACATTCGTGAATACTTGCTGATAAGGGTGGATACAAAACAGAAAATATGTTTATTTCAAACCCTAACATTATGTCTTGGGATCTCTGCTGAACTATCTGAGGTGAGGCAGAGCATGGGAGACCCAAAACCCAGGATATTTTGATCATTCTGGGTTTCAGCTAAAAATAAATTTTACAGGGATTTTACAGAGCGAGTAGGGCAAGACTAGGGCTTTGTCCTCTCTGGGTATTGTGCATTGGCTGGTTGACTGAGCTTCACAATGCCTTCCTTTTCCGACCTCCCCTTGGGTGCCATCACAAATGCTTGATATCTATGGATTTTCTGAGTCATCCAGGTCATGGTTGTCCCAAAGGTGTTTTTTTTCAAAAGGCAACTGGACTTTGTTTTTCCTTGAAAACATTTCGCTTCTCATCTAAGAAGCTTCTTCAGTTCTGAAGAAGCTTCTTGGATGAGAAGCAAAACGTCTTCAAAGAAAAACAAAGTCCAGTTGCCTTTTGAAAAAGCATCTTAGGGATCACCAATGCTTCTTATATCAAGCATGGCATACCCCTGTTCATTCAGTATTTGACTGTCAGTGAATGAAGAGCAACCTGCCATTGGGTAGAGACAAATCTTAAAAATTAGGGAAGAGCTCTATAATTCAGATTAAACACATGGGATAGGTTCACATAACATAACCCACTAAACGCCAAACCCAAAGACTGTTGAACATGGTTCAGAAATTTGACTCTCTCTTTTCTCTGATCAAAGAGAGGTTAGGAACTTGATTCAAGAACAGAAATTCAAGCAGGGTATGAGACTCGGATACAAGGCAGAATTTATGAGAAATGCATTCTGTTTTCTAAATGTCACAGGCCCAATCTGATTACATCCAGGATGTAGGCATTGAACTATACAAAAAATACTGTCTTTCCAGTTTCAGGCAGTAAGCTTGAAGTAATCGGTTCAAAAGAGTTAGTTGGAGAGACCTTGGGAGAAGGAATGATGAACCTCTGAAGGAACAGAGACTATGATGCAGCCAAAACCAAGATCACAGGACAGTAGTCGGACTTTCTTTCTAACTCGTTTTGGATTTATAATTATTTTTAAAGTTAAAAGCAATCTTCCAAGCAACAAGTTTGAAAACTACCTGGTGAGTAAAATTTCATCCCAAAATAGAAGAAAAATCAAGTAGCAGCTTAGGGAATTTAAATAATATAAAGTAAGTGACAGAAAACAAAATAAGAACTTCATTCAAGAAAATTATAAACGAATTAAGAGACCAGACAAATTTAGTATATTAGGACTTTTGTTAAGACGTTTGAAATAACTTAAAGAAATGGGACACTAGATTACACTAAAAAAGGAAAGTTATGTTTTGAATTGAAAGAAGAGCTGAGAAATTTATAAAACGAGAGACAATGGCATAACACTTACAGTAAGGCATTTGAAAGCATTTTTGAAAAACTAATAAGGGAAGAGAAACTAATAACTAAACTGACAGCAACATTTTTTGTGCCTGAAAAAGCCTTTTTTGAAGAGACTGTAAGAGAAAGATGTGAAAGAACCAGTGTGGAAGAACTATAGACAGACAGAAAGAAGTGGTGAAACGAACACCAGCTGATGTAAAAACATTGGAAAATAAAGAGGCAGTTTATTATAAGCAGAGATGAAAATTCAAATAAAAATACAAATTATAGGCAACAGAGGAAAAATGACCTGGGCAAGGACTTATTAATGATTTACAAGGCCTTGAAGAAATCTTTTGAGATGGGGGGAAAATGTGAATGGAAATTCCATCTGTTCAGTAAGCCAGCTTAAATATTATAGGCTTTCACTGCCTATTCAATCCTGTAACAGCAACTTGATGAATTGAACACCAAGATTATTGGAAGAAAAAGAAAGAAATATAAAGTTGACTTGTTTGGTCAGGGCTAAAGTAATTATTTCTATAAAATTCTGGAGACCCTTTATAGACTGTTTGCCATACTTGGACAGAAATTGCAACAGTTTTTGAAATTATGAATGGATAAGAGGGGTAGGCATGGAAAGAGGTAAAATATTTATTTATTAATTAAATTTATATACTACCCATCTCAGTGTAAACAAACAAACAAATAAACAAGTAATCTTATAGAGGGTGGGGACATATTAAATTTGCCTATATTTGTTCCAAGGAAGATCAAGAGTTATCTCTTTAAATATTCTTTTTTTCCTTATTTTTCTATTTTCTGTTTCTTTTCCTTTTTGCACTTTGTATTTCTTTCCTATCTAATTGATTTTGTCTCTGGTTTTTGTTTATACTGTCTTTTAGTATTGTTAAACTCCTTAATAAAAAGTATTTTTTTTAAAAAAAAAAAAGTTATGTGGAAAAAAATAACTGAGTATGCCTTTATGCTTTCATTCTGACTATGTTCGCAGAAAATCATTAACCATCTAACTGAAAGATAGAATGGCTGTTACTCTTTTTAGCACTGATGATGAAAGACTCAAAAGAGGTCTATTCTTTTGTATGAATGTGTCTCAAGGGGTTGTTTATACCAGCTGGTGTTTTTTTTTTATTTGTTGTAAGAAAAAGTCAGAAGGAAGAACGCGCAAGGTATTATTTACTGAACCTTCATACTAAAATAGAGCTGAAGCAGTTATGGTTAAATGCACTCAGCCCATGCTGAGCAAAACTCACCAGGTTTAGCCTGAGAAGAAATAATCTCTTCTTCTGAGACTTCCCTTCACTCCTAAACCTTGCAATAAAAGCAATAGTATGGCCAGAAGCTATATATCTTACGCATTTGTCGTAATGGAGAATTTCTATAGAAGTTGCCAAGATTGGACCTTGAGAGACTGAAGCCAGAATGCCTGCAGACTATCCAAGTGATTTCTCAGAAGATCTGATATATAGTAGACAAGGAGAACTGCAAAAACAGACTAGCATGGACATTTGAGGACCCAGTGGGTGACTCCTTCTCCTTTTTGTAATTTATATTCATGAAGGTACTGCTGATATAGGGACTCCTGCTTGAGCAGGGGGCTGGACTAGAAGACCTCCAAGGCCCCTTCCAGCTCTATTCTGATTGATTGATTGATTGATTGATTGAATCTTTGGGTCAAATCCTTTACACAGTACATAACCAATCTGTGGAAGAGATGGTGATGACCATTTGCTTGGATGACTTCAAAAAGGGACAGGATAAATTCATAAAGGACCTATTTATCAAGGGCCATCAGTCCTGAAGATTGAGCGTTGCCTCCTGGTTGGGACAGCAAAGCCCCATCATCTAGTTGCTGGGGACAATGGTGAGGCAGGCTTGTATCTCTATCTCCTCTTCTAAGAGCTCAAAGGTTGGTTGTCTTGGTTGGCCCTGTGGTTGGCCACTGTAAGAAGCAGAATGCTGGCCTTAGATGACCTTTGGCCTAATCCACCAGAGGTATTCTAATGAGCTGCTATGGAAGAGCAGCTAAGGTGTTAGGAGAGGACATGGTGATGGCCATTTTAGCTGAATAGCTTAAAAGGAATAGGACATAAATAAATGACTGGTCTTTCTATCGACACCAAAGACCCAGTGCTGCTTTTGGGTTCAGGGAACATTCTTTCAAATCCCAGTTGCAGGGAACAGTGGGAGAGAGGTATGTTCAGGGAATTTGTTCCAATTTAGATTATACCCAACTTCATATAAAAGCTGTAGTTTACATTTTCAGCATTGAGCCAGGGTAATGGATTAAATATTTCCAGCACAATGATTGGGTCATAGATAAATAAATAAGTAATCATGCAAGTAATTGAGAAGCTGGGGTGAGAAGTGAGAAGGGATAGGACCGTCTCTTGTCTACCTTGCTATTTTTTAGCCCATTCTCAGGCTAAAACAAAATACTTTTAATGTTTGCTTTAAAATGGCAGAAATTCGGGGTGGCAAGATGGGAGGGGATTCCAGAATCTCAACAAAGAATGGGGGGGGAGCCAATTGTAAGCTGCCCAGTTCTGTTCTAATAAAGGATTCCCCCCTCATTTTATATAATTTAGATTACATTACATTAAATTATTTTGATTAGCTCTACCATCTTTCGGCATTGCACCCCCAACATAGAATTCAAGGAGGATACTTGGGGAAAGGAAACAGGAGAGGAGAGGAGAGGAGAGGGGAGGGGAGGGGAGGGGAGGGAGGGAGGGGAGGGAAGGAAGGAAGAAAGGAAAGGAAAGGAAAGGAAAGGAAAGGAAAGGAAAGGAAAGGAAAGGAAAGGAAAGGAAAGGAAAGGAAAGGAAAGGAAAGGAAAGGAAAGGAAAGGAAAGGAAAGGAAAGGACCATATTGCAAACACATACTTAAATATTTGCTTTTCTGTCATTCCCAAAATTTAGACACTTTTCTTGTTAACAAAATAGAAACACAAGGGATTGACTTCAAGTGGAATTCACTTGCCAGCCTGGTGTATTCTGTTCCCCAAAGAAAAATATGATTAAGGAGGCATAGTCTGACAACTCCTGTCATTCAATGCTTTTCATCCCAATCTACTTTTCAGCAGCTCGTAAATATTTTAACACTTTTTTTAAAACTCCAATTCTTTGGGGGTTTTTTTTGTTTTTTTTTAGAAGACCAAGGTGAGAAGAACATCAGGTCCAAAAAGGTGGATATAGGGAAAGAGGAACGAGAAGGAAAGAATGCCCTGGATTAGGAAATTCAGACTATATTAACAAACACTTTTTGTATTTCTTACTTCTTGGCACCCTTTTAAAAAGTAGTTTTCAAGAAGGGTTGATGTGCCTCCAGGAAGACATGGTTGGCTGTTAAAAAAAACAAGTATTTTAGAAAGGTAGCGTGCAAAACCAGAAGAGTTCTCTACTGCACCGGAGACGCTCAGCAAAGATACATTGGATCACTTGGAAGCATAAAGATGACACCTGAAAGCAACACTTTAAAGCAGTTGTGTGTTTTCTGGAATTGCCCAGCAGAGCCACACAGTCTCCGGTTGATGCTTCATTGGCATTTTTGCTCTCTCCAAAGTACCTTAGAGATTAACTCCAAAGCAACAGCTAGAAGTTACTTTTAAAATAGAGAGTGTGTGAATGCTTACATCCTTTGTGTTTAATAATAATAATAATAATAATAATAATAATAATAATAATAATAATAATAATAATAATAATAATAATAATAATAATAATAATAATAATAATAATAATAATAATAATAATAATAATAATAAAGTTGGAAGGGACCTTGGAGGTCATCTAGTCCAACCCCCTGCTCAGGCAGGAAACCCTATACCATTTCGGACAAATGGCTGTCCAATCTCTTCTTTAAAACTTCCAGTATTGGAGCATTCACAACTTCTGGAAGCAGGTTGTTCCACTGGTTAATTGTTCTAACTGTCAGGAAGTTTCTCCTCAGTTCTAGGTTGCTTCTCTCCTTGACTAGTTTCCATCCGTTGCTTCTTGTCCTGCCCTCAGGCGCCTTGGAGAATAGCTTGACTCCCTCTTCTTTGTGGCAACCCCTGAGATATTGGAATACTGCTATCATGTCACCCCTAGTCCTTCTTTTCATTAAACTAGACATACCCAATTCATTTTCTAAATATATATGCTTCCCATTTCACTGTCCAAAGTGACTCTGTTTTATTAATATTACTGCAATTTCTTTAAATGTTGTGAGCTGCTTAGAGTTGTTGAGAGTTGAGTGGCATACAAGTTTTGATAATGTATAATAAATGAGGATTGCGGGCAGACTCAGCCAGACATTTAGAGTGGATTTGGCATTTTTATCCACCTACTGAGTCCTTCCCAAGGACTTGGGGTGGTAGGCAGATGAAGTTGAGGGTGTTAACGTATCATTGCAGGATGGAAATCGTTCCAAGTAAAGCGGCCTTTGCAATTGACTGATGGTGATTTTGTCAATGCCATGATTTTCAAGTGGTGTTCCAGTTGTTTTGGAATTGCACCGAAGGTGCCTATTACTATTGGTATAGTCCAGTGATAGCGAACCTTTTAGAGACTGAGTGCCCAAACTGCAACCCAAAACCCACTTATGCATCGTCGAGTGCCAGGTGGGCGTGGCCCATTGGCTGGGTGTGGCCAATTGGGTGGGCGCGGCCAATTGGGTGGGCGTGGCTGCAGTGGTAACGGCAGACTGGGTGGGACTAAAAAGTTCAATCAATCAATTCCAACTTTGCAAGATCTTTTTTTTCCCACGAGAAGTTGAAATTGACTGATTGAACCTTTTTTTTTTTTTGCACACGGCGGTGGAGGCCTAAAGCGAAAAGGTTTTATAAAACCCAGCTGAAGGCCTAGGACTGGGGTGACAGGACGCGTGCCCACAGAGAGGGCTCTGAGTGCCGCCTCTGGCACCTGTGCCATAGGTTCGCCACCACTGGTATAGTCTTTGCTTTCTTTTGCTGCAGTCATTCTATTTGCTGGTCTTTCTGTTTTATGGGCTTTATCCAGTTCTTTCTCTTCTCGTCTGCTGTCTCCAAGTACTACATCATACACAATCTGGACTTTTTTGTATTTCTTATCAACAATGGTTAAATCTGGGGTCTTGGATGGCAGCTGCTTATCTGTTTGAATTCTAAAGTCCCAAAGCACTTCTTTAGCTTCTTTATTTTCTATTACTTTGTTGATTTTGTGATCTTGCTTGCAGGCAAATGGTATTTCTTGCAGTTATTCCAATGCACCATTGTTGCTACTTTGTCATGCTGTTGTCTGTAGTCAGTTTGTGTGATCTTCTTGCAGGAGCTAAACAGGTGGCCTATTATTTCTTCAGCTTCTTTGCAGAGTCTGCATTTGTTGTCTATTGGTGTCTTCTCAGTTCTGCATTTATATGCATTTGTTCTTAAGGCTTGGTCTTACACAGCCAGAGTTAACCCCTCTGTCCCTTTCTTCAACTTTCCTGCTAATTTTTTAATGTACTGGTCATGTAATACTTTGCCTTGCCATGTCTTGTTTTTTCTTCATTTAGTCTTTCTTGTAGACCAGTTTGTTCTCTCCAGCAGGAATTCTCATACTACCCTAGACAAACAACTGTGCAATTGTCCAACTTATGCTTGAAATGTTTCAGCAATGGAGAACCCATAACTCCAGAAGTTGCTGCATTACTTAATAGATTTTACGATCAGAATATTCCTCATGTTGAATTTGCCTCTCTTCAACTTACTAGTTCTTGTCCTATCAATGCCCTCTTCCCTGTGATGGCCCTTTAAGTAGACTGCAGTTATACAGAATTTCCTTCAGCTCTCTCTCCTGTAGGCTGAATATACTCAGCTTCTTTAACAATTATTCATATAATTGAGCCTCCAAGCCCCCCACCATCTATTTTACTCTTTGTCTGTCTGCCTTGTTATTTTCCCATCACCCTGAGAAAATGCCCATGTTCTGTATTTTCTGCCAGTGGCCCATGACCGTAACCCCTGTAAATGTTGCAGAGTAAGAGGAGAGATTTAATGAAAGCTGTCCCCTAATACAGGCGGGAGGAGGGGAAATCCTTGAATCTGGTCATCCATGCAGTTAAGAATCGTACTGAATGCTAAAATAAGAGTCGGAGCCCTTGGTCTTCTCTGAGATGGAATCTCAATGCCAGGGTAGACTTTGAAGGGAATAAAACATTTCAGATTATTAATCCATGTTACAAGGTCATCCAAGGCTCCAATCATTGATAATAAGGGGAGGCAGAGAGATGAATTTTTTTAAAAAAAACTACCTATGTTTCTTCCCCCATGGGATATGTCCTTTATCTTGCAAGATAAAGGTTAGTATTAAATCAGAGTTGATTGGAATGCTGGTTTCTGAATATCCCAGGAAATGATTTTATATTTATTAAAATTCTGATAATGAACTTTTCAGGTAATCCTCAAATTACAACCATTTGTTTAAGGACCATTCAAAGTTACAATGGCACTGAAAAAAATGACTTACAATGGATCCTCACAATTATGACCATCATAGCATCCCCTATAGATCAGAGGTCCCCAAACTTTTGGGCACCAGGGACCGGTTCTGTGGAGAAAGATTTTTCCATGGACCAGAGGTGGTGTGGTTTCGTGTGCTGCCTGCATCCAGCAGATGGGGCTTTGCTTGTTTGCACAGCCCGGTTTCTGACATGCCGTGGCCCAGTGCCAGTCCACAGACCAGGGGTTGGGGACCCCTGCTATAGATCAAAATTTGGGCACTTGTCAACCAGCATGTATTTATGACCGTTGCAGCATCCTGGGTCATGTGATTACCATTTGTGACCCTCCTAGCTGGCTTCCAATAAGCAATGGGGGGGGAAGCTGGATTTGCTTAATGACAGCATGATTCACTTAACAACTGCAGTGATTTGCTTAACAACTGTTGCAAAAAGGGTTATACAATTGGGAATGACTCACTTAAAAACTATAAGGTCATAAGTCGAGGATATCTGTACCTTAGAGTTTAATCAGAAAATTATTTTATTCTTTTAATTATCATGAATAGTTTTACAGTGTTATGTATTAGGGGGCAGGCAAGCTTTTTGGGCCTGATTGGCAGTTAGAATGTTTGAATGAGTTGTGCGTGCTTTCATAAAATGGCGGCCAGAGATATTGCCACGTATGAAATGATTGCTGTTATGGGTATAAGAGTCACAGTCACAAAACACCATTCACTAAAGATCATCATGTCTATGAAGATGCTCAGTCATCCAGGTCATGGTTGTCCCATAGGTGCTTTTTTCACGAGGCAACTGGACTTTCTTATTTTACTTTAAAGATGTTTCTCTTCTCATCCAAGAAACTTTTTCACCCTAACCCTTGGATTACTGACCTTGTAATATGGATTAATTGTACAATTAAAAAAAGCATCTTTGGGACAAGAAAGGTCGTCATGTAGCTAAGTTGCTTCTTACCAGCTTCTAAGGATATTCTCTAGAATTCTATCTTATATATGTCCTTTTTATGAACAGGACCCTTATCTTAGTCTTGAACAATGATGTGCTCTCTTTGTTGCTGTTGAAATAGTTTATGAATCCAAGCTGTTTGTTTTAAACTCATTGATGGAAGTCCAGTGTCTGAATTCTGAAGATGCTAGCCCCTAATCCTGAAAAAGTAGAAGAAGACAAGTTTTTCTTCTACATTCCTTTGCACAAGATCCAAGGCTGATGTCAATTCCTCTTCATTTTAAAAAATATATATTTTATTAAATTTCTACAAGAAATAAAATATAAACAACAACAACAAAAAGGATTTTTAAAAAATAAAGAAGGGGAAAATGCAAAAGAATAGGGCAAGTGAGAAAAAAAAACTAAGGGTACCTTTCAACTTACTTCAGTATGGTTGCAAATATAAAATATATTTTGAGCTAAAATTCATTGACACGTAGGATTTCTACAATCATAAACAATTCCAATCATCAAATCCCAAAATCAATATGGCACTTCTTTCAGCTGCAAGCAAAATGTCCCAAAGTGGTTTCCACTAGACAAAAACTAGACCGAGACCTCAATTCCTCTTCGTTGGAGGTCACAAAGTTTGAAGGTATCAGATTCATGAGGATCTATGGACTTTCCCCGTTCATGCCTGAGTTTTCTCCCCTTTAATATGAGAATCCTAACATGGAAAAGGAGCTGCCTCAGAAGGTCTCAAGCAGATGTCAGGAAGATATTTTGATGCCACATTTGGAGCTTCAGAGGAAGGATTTCAAAAGTTTCTATGAGCCCTGAGATATCCATGCTTGGTAAATTGGATTGTAGCATTTCAAAAGTATATTTTATGTTATATGCTAAAACATATAAAGAATGGTTGCTGGAATTGGGTATGTCTAGTTTAATGAAGAGAGGGACGAGGGGTGACATGATAGCAGTGTTCCAATATCTCAGGGGTTGCCACAAAGAAGAGGGAGTCAAGCTATTCTCCAAAGCACCTGAAGGCAGGACAAGAAGCAATGGATGGAAACTAATCAAGGAGAGAAGCAACCTAGAACTAAGGAGAAACTTCCTGACAGTTAGAACAATTAATCAGTGGAACAACCTGCCTCCAGAAGCTGTGAATGCTCCAACACTGGAAGTTTTTAAGAAGAGATTGAACAATCATTTGTCTGAAATGGTATATGGTTTCCTGCCTAAGCAGGAGGATGGACTAGAAGACCTCCAAGGTCTCTTCCAACTCTGTTATTCTACTCTAATTTGTATTTGTTGTTTCTAAAAAAAAAGACATGGGTCTAAGTTTACAAAAGTAAACTCAGCCATAAGTTAACAAATGTGATAATTCAGTTGATAGTGATGATGGTGATGTAACTCATGTCATATGTTGAATAATATTCTTTTGTACAGGACTAGTCCTATTTTTAGATTATGGGAGTTTTAGAAAACAGATTAGGGGCATCTTGAAAAGGTGGCATATTTCTATTTTTTTTTTAAATTTCCAGGGACAGAGATGTGTGTATGTAAGATCTTCTGTCATGCATCATAAAATAATATGCCAAGTTTTGAACATAATGCACTTTTACTTGGATGAGTGGCTGGCCCCATTTACTGCTTCATGTAAGGCAACAAAGTATTTTGGACTGATGTAATCATAGTTGTACCCTGATGGCCCATTTCATCAGATTTTCACTATTTCTTTAGATGGTCTCAGAGTAACATTGGTAATAGCTGACACAGTCACCTTGTGCTGTATGGAACTGTGTCTTTCTAGGCCATTTTTGAAAAAAAAAATGGCAGAGAAAAGATCCCAGTTTATGAGCAATGCAGAAAAGTCAACACTTCCTCTAAAGTAGTAATACTCAACCTTGGCAACTTTAAGATGCATGAACTTCAACTCCCAGAATTCCCTAGCCAGCCATGCTGGGGAAGCCAGCATGGAATCGAAGTCCATACATCTTAAAGTTGCCAAGGTTGAGAAACACTGCTCTATGGTATAATTTCTGATGGCCATCAGATGCTCTTCTGAGGTTTCGATACAATTGTATTCTGAAAGCTAGTGGAATTTTACAACCTTAAATCCAGATCTAAAGAGAGCTCCAATTTTCCAAGTTAATATTTTAAACAAATTCTTAGCTTTAACTTTATCAGAGAGTGTGACACTTCTGCACACCTTTTGCTAATCTGTGATTCCCCGCCCTATGGCCATAAGAGATACTGTATACATGTCAAGCACAAGGAACCAGATCCAGCTGTATAGAGTTCAAATTAATTACTTTATTGTATTCTGCCTATAATATAGAAATCTCTCCAGACTGCTTGCCTTGTCTTGGGAACAAACAGATAATGTCATTTGGAACTTGGGTGGGGTGTCAGCCCTAGATCTCTTGTGGTTGCACAATTACTCAAGGCTAATTCCCTGCTTGATCCCTCCTTCTCGTTTAGCTGGCAGTTTCTCAACAATACAGAAGACTTTTTAAATATCTTAATGCAGATAATATGGAGACTGGGGAATGAAGTTTTAACCAAATTACTTATGGGGAAGAGTACTTCAACAGTTTTCTCAGGAGTATCCATTGTTAGTAGTGGAAATAAGAAAAGCTTCATTTTTTTTTAAGAAATAAAAATCTTCTCTGCCTTCTTCTGTTGTGCTTAAACAGGGAAGTATTATTATATTAGACATCATTTTGCATCTTTCATGATGCTCCAGATAATTCTGATATTATTTGGGAAGGGAGATATAGTAGCTGTAATCAAAAAATAGTGAATGAGGGAGAGTAAACTGGTGTCCCCCCAAGTATTTGAAGTTTCAATTCTAATCATCTGCAGATAGTTTGGACAAAAATAAGATGCTATGGAGCCTGAAGTCCAAAGTGCTGGAGAACATTTTCTGTCTTGAAGAAGAGCTGAAAAAAACTCTTCAAAGTCTCCACCTCCTTCTACTCCATCTTCTCCTTTTTCTAGTACGGAGACAAGCAAAATGTCTCAGACAAATGTCTTCTGTAATAGTTTGGCTCAGCTCCTGGATTATGCATTTCTATCACGTGGGTAGCATGTATTCTCACAAATGATTGTTCAAGGCCAGTAGACAAAGTCCTGGGCCATTCATGATTGCATATTGTTGATAAAACATCACAAAAGGTCACCTGAGTGATGCAAATGGGGTGTGGAGGTTTCTGAAACTACTGAAACCACACCCATTTGCACCATTCAGGTGACCTTGAGGACACAGATATACCTCCAAGTGGCCTCAACGACTCGCTAAAAGAAGGCAAATGACCAGCTGTCTGCAAGGAATGTGAATCCTTTCATTCCCCACTATCCAGTCAAAGCCGAAGAAGCTTCTTGGATGAGAAGCAAAACGTCTTCAAAGAAAAACAAGAAAGTCCAGTTGCCTCTTGAAAAAGCATCTTTGAGGTAATTAGCAGAGCATTTTTGGACTACAATTAAAGGATGTAAGAATGAGTTAAAGATGTTATGAGAACAAGGTACCGCTATTCCTGAAAATAAGAATAAGCATTTTTTTTTAAGATGACATCTTCAGTATCATGAAATTTGCACCACAACCTCATTATCTTTCCTTATTAGGTGAATTTGCAAGTTGTGACTTTCTTTTTTAATGTTCACAGTCAATAACAATTTAAATGATATTCTTGGATGCCCTTTGTTCACACCATTTATTTCAATCTCTTTATCTGATTTTGCCAAGAGAACTTAATTGGAAAAAGGCACGGTTCAATAGCAGGAGGGAGTTAAATACTATTAAGACATATTTTCTTTACTCCAATGAACTACCATTATGCATAAAAATAATACTTTACAGGTTAAAAAATAATACTGGGCAGGTGTCACTGTCTGGAGATTCAACAATATGGGAATCTCTGTTGTCCTGGTTTTACTTACATGTATTTTAAGCTTGCATCTATTCATTATTCATAGCATCTTGAATTAGGAAATTAATTAGTGTAATGAATCCCGATTTCATATGGATTAATGCTCTTAATCCATGTGGTATCAGGGAGCTTAACTGGGAAGATGAAAAGTTAGCATGTCCAGCCTAATTTACTAGTCATCTCACATCTCTTTCACATGCAATTCAGTTATATGTCATGTGTAGAAATAACATGTCTAAAGTGAATTGTCTGGACTGCACCAACTCCTTTATTGGACAAATTTCAGTCGCTAGGTGCATTAATGACCTTTATAAGTAAAGTTATATAACTGCAACAACAACAACAACAACAAAATAACAGAGTCGGAAGGGACCTTGAAGGTCTTCTAGTCCAACCCCCTGCTGCCAATGAAAGGTAAAAAAAAATTAAGTCTTCAAAGCGAGCGTATCTGCTGATGATTCCCTGGATAGAACAATGCATTTTTCTTGATTTACAGTATGGAAGTAATTTCCCTTTGCTTTTTTTCTGGATATGTTTTGACTTCCCACTTTAGCCCATAGTTTTGGAATTCCCGTCCAAATGCTAATCGGACTAGGGCCTTTTTATCTTCTAAACCCAGATGTAGATTAAGCAAAGCCAAGTTGAGTATAATCAAGGTGAGGAAAATAAGTTAGACATACCCACAATGGAGCAGTCAAATCAGATACAACAAGAGAGCTGGCTTGGTTCTGACTCACACAAGGAGAGCTATGGTTTCAGGTAAACTTCACAGGACTTCTGAAAGCTGATCAGATCCACTATCACTCAATAGTTGGGTTGACCCAGCACACTAAAAATAAATCCAGACTATTAAACCAAAATATATTGCATCAACTCATCCTTTTAGATCTGACAGAGGAAGCATGTTGTGGGTACCATCTGCCAGGGACCTTCATTTAATGGGTCCCAGGAGGCAGGCTATCTCTGCCTGGAATCTACCTGATGGAATATTCTCCCCACCATCATCACCACCATCACCAAAGTTAGGTTAGTTCCATCCCTGTTATCATTCTGGAAGTCCCTCAAGACCTGGTTATGTTACCAGGCCTGGGGGTTCCAGGGAACCGGAGATGTTCTTTGCTGACTCCATTGACTTATACTCTATGTGGTTTGTATGTTTTAAAATTAGTTTTTTTTATTTTTAATACCGATTTTTATATATATTATATTGTTTTTATATATTTGTTATTTTTATTGATTGTTGTACATTGCCCAGAGTTGTTTCTGTGAGATCAGCACATAATGATATATATACAGTACATGTGGATAGCTAGTTGGCTAACAGATGATAGATAGATAGATAGATAGATAGATAGATAGATAGATAGATAGATAGATAGATAGATAGATAGATAGATAGATAGATAGATAGATAGATAGATAGATAGATAGATAGATAGATAGATAGATAGATAGATAGATAGATAGATAGATAGAGATAGATAGATAGATAGATAGATAGATAGATAGATAGATAGATAGATAGATAGATAGATAGATAGATAGATAGATAGATAGATAGATAGATAGATAGATAGAGGCCAAACAGTTCAGTCTTGGTTCCATAAGACAGAGAATCTTGTTCCTCACAATCTGAGAGTCCTTCAGATGCTTTTTTGCAAACTCCAAACGGGCTTTCATGTGTTTTGCACTGAGGAAAATCTTCCGTCTAGCCCAGAGGTGTCAGACTGGTGGCCCATGGGCCGGATGCGTCACACGCAGGCAACGCCCACCCTGGCTCTGCAAAGGCAAAAAAAAATCACGATGTGTCATGTGATATGATCGAGTTTGACACCCGTGGTCTAGCCACTCTGCCATAAAGCCTAGGTCAGTGGAGGGCTATACTAATGGTTGTCCTTCTGGAACTCTGTCCCATCTCCACACAGGATCTCTGAAGCTCAGTCAGAGTGACCATCGGGTTTTTGGTCACCTCTCTTACTAAGGCCCTTCTCCCTCAATTGCTCAGTTTGACCGGGTGACCAGCTCTTAGAAAAGTCCTGGTTGTTCCAAACTTCTTCCATTTGAGATTTATGGAGGTCACTGTGTTCTTAGGAACCTTCAGTGCAGCAGAAATTTTATTGTAGCCTTCCCCAGATCTGTGCTCATGGCTTTTGCTCTGCTACAGTATGCATTGTCAGCTATGAGGCCTTCTATAGAGATGTGTGTGCCTTTCCAAATCATGTCCAATCAATTTAATTTACCACAAGTAGACTCCAACCAAGATGTAGAAACATGTCGGCAATGATCAAGAGAAATGGGAGGCACCAGAGCTACATTTCAAGCCTTGTTGCAAAGGTTCTGCATATTTATGCCAATGTGATATTTCAGTTGTTTCTTTTTAATAAATTTATAGACATGTCTAAAATTCTGTTTTCACTTTGTCATTATGGGATACTGAGTGCAGATTAATGAGAAAAAAATGAATTTGAACAACTGTAGAATCAGGTTGCAGCATAACAAACTGGACAAAAGTGAAGGGGGGCTGAATACTTTCTGAATGCCCTGTAAATGAGAGAGAGAAAGAGAGAATAGTTACATTCACACATCACACATTGGTTTAATGTGGAGGCCTATAGAATTGCTAAGACAAGATCTGGATTTCCATGAGACACTAAGAAAGAAAGAGAAAGACAGAGAGACAAAAAATGAGAGAGAGAAAGAAAGAGAGATAAAGAGAGTGAACGTGTAAAACAATACACTCAACCTCTACTCAATTTAAAATTCAAACAAAACACTGGACCTAAATTCACCCCATGGGTCATGTTTGTATCCATCCTGGGCCACAGAAAAACTAACCTAGGTTAACTTTAACTGAGGTTTGACTATTATGGGGATGCAGTCGTGTGGGCATTTTGTCCGAGTGAGATTGAGTTTTGCTCCTTTTCCTCACTGAAGAGAGGGGGGGGAACTCCTACAACATCATGAGATTTGAATTACATGTCAAGTATGGTTTTCTGTTGGCAACGCAAAGGCTGTGTAGGAACAAAAGCTGACATCTCCCACACCGCGTTCCTGATTAATATCTGGCCAATGCGCTGTTTCATGCTGTTTTGATGGATTGCAGCTTAGAAGATTAACCAGGCCTTTCTCTCCCAGCTACCTGTTAATGTCTGTTCAGACCATGTAACAACCATTAAAGCCCAGCACAGAAACAGCCAAGATTAAATAGATCTTCTGTGCCCTGATTTAAAAAAAAACAAAAAACTAAAGGTTTGGAAACGATGGTTCCACAGATTGCAGTTGGGATCAGAGTGTTTGAGAATTCTGTGGCTTGACTGAAAAAAAATGACATAGGAAATGCAGATGCAGGTAAGTCTTCAACTTACGATCATTTGTTTAGTGAGCATTTGAAGTTATAATGGCACTGAAAAAAGAGGCTTATAATCAACTTGAACACTGGGCGCTATCTAACAAAATGAAATTCAATGGTGAAAAAAGCAAGGTTCTACATTTAGGCAAGAAAAACCAAATGCACAGGTATAGTATAGGGGGTACCTTGCTCAATAGTAGTAACTGTGAGAGGGATCTCGGAGTCCTAGTGGACAATCACTTAAATATGAGCCAGCAGTGTGCTGCAGCTGCCAAAAAGGCCAACACAGTGCTAGGCTGCATTAACAGAGGGATAGAATCAAGATCACGTGAAGTGTTAATACCACTTTACAATGCCTTGGTAAGGCCATACTTGGAATACTGCATCCAGTTTTGGTCACCACGATGTAAAAAAGATGTTGAGACTCTAGAAAGAGTGCAGAGTAAGAGCAACAAAGATGATTAGGGGACTGGAGGCTAAAGCATATAAGGAACGGTTGCTGGAATTGGGTATGTCTAGTTTAATGAAGAGAAGGATGAGGGGGGACATGATAGCAGTCTTCCAATATCTCAGGGGCTGCCACAAAGAAGAGGGAGTGAAGCTATTCTCCAAGGAGCCTGAAGGCAGTACAAGAAGCAACGGATGGAAACTAATCAAGGAGAGAAGCAACCTAGAACTAAGGAGAAACTTCCTGACAGTTAGAACAATTAACCAGTGGAACAACCTGCCTCCAGAAGCGGTGAATGCTCCAACACTGGAAGTTTTTAAGAAGAGACTGGACAGCCATTTGTCCGAAATGGTATAGGGTTTCCTGCCTGAGCAGGGGGTTGGACTAGATGACCTCCAAGGTCCCTTCCAACTTTATTATTATTATTATTATTATTATTATTATTATTATTATTATTATTATTATTATTATTATTATTATTATTATTATTATTATTATTATTATTATTATTACGATCATTCCAGCATCTTCCGTCATGTGACCAAATTTTTCTCCTTTCGCTTGGCAACTGGCATGTATTTATGACGGTTGCAGTGTCCCAGAGTCATGCTGAAAGGACTGTGAGGTAGACTGGAGATAGATGATGTTGTATCCCTCCCCCTCTGTTGAGACAGGGCTCTTCAATTTTGACACAGATGGCCTCTTTGACCCTTCTTTCAAAGCAGCGGTCCTCTGTGTCCAAAATGTGGACTTTGCTGTCTTCAAAAGAGTGGCCTTTTCAGTCCTTTCAGCCGTTCCAAGAAGGCTCCACACCCATTTACACTACTCAGGTGACCCCGAGGACATAGATAAGCCTTCAAGTGGCCTCAATACCTCTCTAAAAGAAATGCAAATGACCAGCTGTCTGCAAAGAATATAAATCCTTCCATTCCCCACCATCCAGTCAGAGCTGAAGAAGCTTCTTGGATGAGAAGTGAAACATCTTCAAAGAAAAACAAGTCCAGTTGCCTCATGAAAAAGCACCTTTGGGACAACCATCGCCTGGAGGACTGAGAATCTCCATAGACATTTAGCTATGCACTTTGGGATGAACGCCCTTTGAACGGTGCGGGTGTATAATGGATTTCCAGAAAACATTGCAGACTACGGGAACCATTTGTGCTTCAGTCTGAGATGCGGACAACACAGTCTCATCCCCAACAGCCTGTGCCTGTCTTCAACAGTGAAGGGACACAGGGCAGAAAACATCCTGTAGCCAAGAAGGCTCCACATACATTTGCACTACTCAGGTGACCCTGAGGACACAAACAAACCTCCAAGTGGCCTCAACTACTCTCTAAAAGAATGCAAATGACCAGCTGTCTGCAAGGAGTATAAATCTTTCCATTCCCCACCATCCAGTCAGAGCTAAAGAAGCTTCTTGGATGAGAAGCAAAATGTCTTCAAAGAGAAACAAGAAAGTCCAGTTGCCTCTTGGAAAAGCATCTTTGGGACAGCAGAGAAGGCACGTATCCTATATTCCATTGATGACCCAGCCTTGGAGATAGTTAGTCACCAATAACCCAGCTCTGTGCCATGCAGGGCTTTCTTTACAAGTGAAAACTAGTACCTTGAACAATCTCTGGAAACCCATCTGGAGTTAGTCCAGATCGTGGTGTTACACAGTGTAGAAAGGAATGCAGATTGTTGCTTTTGCTACTACATTGCAGACCAGTTGCAGCTTCCAGAGAGAAACATAGAAAACTGATGGCAGAAAAAGACCTAGCGGTTCATCGAATCTGCCCTTTGATGGTTTCCCCCCCCCCATAATTTTTGTTGGATGATGGATATGCATTTATCTCAAGCATTTTTAAATTCAGTTACCACTATCTCTGCTGGAAAGAGGTTCCAATCTTTCACTATTTCTATATAGTGATACTTTTGAACTTCCCATCTGTCAGTTTGAGGTTCTGCCCGTGTTTTTAATTCTTACTTAATATTCAAAATATGTCCTTCATATAGTTGAAGATGGTCTTCAAGGACTGCCCCACATAGAGAATGTTGCAGAAGTCTAACTGGGAATGGTTCCTCCGGTTCATTGTCGCTCTGCCATACTTTGATGTCTGCTCTGACCAACAGATCATGCTTAAATATTTGGCATGCTTGAAATGTACATCTTATACCCATTGTGTTCTGCTTAAATAGTTGCAAAAACAGAAGTGGCCTAGGGTGTATGTGTATGTGTGCTTGTGGTGTGTGTGTGTGTGTGTGTGTGCATGTGCAAAAGTCAAGGCAGGAGTTTCAAGCATGCAAAGACTGACTTTGCCAAAACAGCTCCTGCAAAAAACTTCAGCTTTTTGATCCTTCTGCAGTTCACTGCTTCCTTTTCCCATTGTCCCTTCTCCCTGCCCACATACCCCACTTCCCTGCACGCAACTTTGAATAGATTTGAAAACAAAAATAAATAGCTGTTCGCTCTGGGTGGTTTTGATCATTGCAATGATTTGATAGTCAAGTCGAGTCACAAGATTATAATAAGTATCTCGCCAGCAACGTAGATCCCATTTCCCATCTGGCTGTTTGACCTTCGACCATTGTTCTACCATCCTGCCAATCTTTGTTTCGCCATATATCATCCCTTTAAGGCCCACTTCATGCGCAGAATGATGGTAATTTATTGTAATAGCATTTTGTGCCCTTTCTGAGGTTTTTTTGCATTCAGGTCGGAAGCAGTTTCTCCTCCCTTCCCTCTTCCCAGGAGAGATGGAGAACGGCAAATGGGAGATGGCAGGCTGCCCAACCAAAAAGCAAAATACTGAGAAGGTCACATACAGTGGCGCTTCCCATATTAGGAGAGAATGGAGCAAACAGACAGATTTCCAATGGGTGCCTCTGTAGTGAATAATGAGAAAGGGGTAGAATTGCCAAGCTGTTGAGCATATCAAAGAAAGGAAACTTTTTGCTTTGGTGTTTCATCTTGATAATTGGATTTTCTTTTTCTTTTTCTTTTTGCCATGGATTTCTAGGCTTGCATGTTGAAGGAATGCAAAACCCATGCTCCTTTTCCCAGGCCCAGTAATATTTCTGTGTACAGAGTGAGGTTCATGAAGCATTTCAATAACAATCAGAATAGAGCTGGAAGGGACCTTGGAGGTCTTCTAGTCCAACCCCCTGCTCAAGCAGGAGACCATTTCAGATAGGTGGCTGTCCAGTCTGTCTTCTTAAAAACCTCCAGTGATGAAGCACCTATAACTTCTGAAGGCAAGCTGTTCCACTGATTAACTGTCCTCACTGTTGGGAAGTTTCTCCTTAATTCCAGGTTGCTTCTCTCCTTGATTAGTTTCCATCCATTTCAAGATGTCCAAGGAGAGGCTGGAGGAAGAGATAGCCCAACCCATTCAGGGATTTGAAGGACATAACTACCATCACATGGAGGTGCGATGGCTCAATCAGTTAAAGAGCCAGGGTTTGAGATCTGAGCACTGCATGACTAGGTGAACTCCCATTACTTGCCCCAGCTCCTGGCTATCTAGCAGTTCGAAAGCATGTAAATGGGAGTAGATAAATAAGTACCACTTCAGTGGGAAGGTAACACTGTTCCGTGCGACTCGGTGTATAGTCATGCTGGCCATCTAACCAAAGAAGTGTCTTTGGACAATGCTGGCTCCTTTGGTTAGGAAACGGAGATGAGCATCGTCCCCTAGAGTCAGACATGACTGGACAGGGGAAACCTTTACCCTTAACTACCATCATACCAAAGCTAAAAAAAAAAATTCCCAGCAAGCATTTTTTTTTCTGGGGAAATATCTGAGTTTGCATAGTCAGGCCCACCTGTACGACATGAGGGTAATCAATCTGAGATGTTGCTAAGACTTGTAGGAAATGATTCAAGCAATAGTCTTGTTTTTGCAAAGCAGGATCTGATGTTTGTTGACACTGAACAATAATCTAGGATGGTTCAAATTTTCATCATACATTAAATTTGGGTATAATGGGATGGGTAGCTGGTGACAACCAGCTTGGTGTAGTGGTTAAGACATCAGACTAGAAACCAGGAGACTGTGAAGTCTAGTCCTGATTTAAATGGCCTTCAGCCAATCACTTCTTTTTAAGTGCTAGAAAGAAAGCAAGGCAAACACTTCTGAAAAACCTTCATCTCTTAAATATACCCAATCTGTGCATACACACAAAGAGACAGAGACAGAGACAGAGAGAGAGAGAGAGGGAGGGAGGGAGAGGGAGGGAGGGAGAGGGAGAGGGAGAGAGAGAGAGAGAGAGAGAGAGAGAGAGAGAGAGAGAGAGAGAGAGAGAGAGAGAGAGAGAGAGAGAATTTACCACTCAGAATCATAGTCTTAAATTGTGTGGGATAGTAAGTGCCTTAGGATCAAATATTCTTCCAACGTCATCCATGAGGGAGGATCTAAAACAGATCCTTAAAATGTGGCTGGCTGGGGAATTCTGGGAGTTGATGTCCATACATCCAAGAGCTGCCAAGGTTGAGTAAAGTTATGGTGTCCATAACTTTGTAATTAAAACCCCACCCGTTTTTTAAGTGTGTGGCTTTGAAAAATGGATGGGCCCATTTTGACATTTTTTGACACTCCCACTGTGAATGCCTCTGCTGCCTCCCTATGCAAAAATCCACTATTAAAGCAATGACTTGGATCGAATTCCAACATGGGTTAGAAAATTTGAAGTTTTCATTCCATATTCCTTCTATCATGAACTGACATGAACCACATTTCTCACATGTACAGTATGTGAAGATAGGGTCGCAGTTATATTTTAGAATTCACACTTCTCTAAGTGGAAAAACACAGTTGACTACCTGTAAAAATCCATATTTTTAGAACGTGATGACTTTAGCAATGCACATTTTTAGTTTAAATAATCTAACAGGTATTAACAGATTTTAACACCGAAGCAGGATGGAAAGGAGTCGTGAATGAACAAAGGTGAAAAAAGTGATGTGCAGCATTCACTGGTAAAAAGATCTGGAGATCACAAAGCGATCTATGCCATTTTTTGTTGTTGTTGTGATTGAGACAGGCTGAAACTAAATGTTCTTCCATTCTGGAGATTAGAATTCTGTATTCTAAAGACCCTTCAATATATCTGTTCTATGGAACATCTGTCTTCATTAATTGGATTGCTTTGGGAGCTACAGGCAAAAAGAGAACAAGAGTTGATCCAATGCACAGACTTTAAAAGCGACATGCAGAATAAGATTAACCTATTAACTGCCTTATCACAATTTGCTGTTGTCTTCTGCAATGCTCTCTCCCCAATATATGGTTGGCCTTGACCCTAATAGGTTTTAGAAAGCATGAAAAACTTGGTCCATTCCCCAGGCAGTGGGGCCAAGACGATAGGAATCCTACCATATAAGGTGAAGTACACATCAAGGGTATCGCAATGTAGTAGTAGTTCAGTTGTATTCACATTTTTGTTTTATACTGAACTACAATGCCTGGAGTTGAATCTGTATGTGCTGGGCAGCTGTTATAATGTCAAATCAATCAAAATTACAAAATGACTGAGTTCAGTTAACTGCCCAAAGTCACTGGTGAGTAGGCAGGCAACAAATGAACTAAAAGAAAGGGAGGGAGGGAGGGAGGGAGGGAGGGAGGAAGGAAGGAAGGGGAAAAGGAAAAAGAAAAGAAAAAGGAGGAAGGGAAAGGGAGGGAGGGAGGAAGGAAGGAAGGAAGGAAGGAAGGAAGGAAGGAAGGAAGGAAGGAAGGAAGGAAGGAAGGAAGGAAGGAAGGAAGGAAGGAAGGAAGGAAGGAAGGAGACTAAACTAAACACAATTCAGGAGGACATGCTTTTGCCCTTGAAAAGAATGTATGGAATTTCTCATTTCCCTAGAGAAATTTCACAAATTATCCAGTTTTTTTTCCCCACTGCTTTCAAATTGGTAAGAGAATTTTTGAAAAATGCTGGTGGCAATCGAAGCCTCCGTTGGACAAAATAACCAGAAAAAACGAAGCTCAGCTTTATAAGCACTTTCATTTGACTTGTTTTCAGAATCCCCATTTCTGAAAGGCATACATGTAGTCCTCTACTTACAACAATTGACCACAAAATTTCTGTGGCTGAGACAATTGCTAAGTGAGTTTTGCCCCATTTTACAACCTTTCTTGCCACGGTTGTTAAGTGAATCTGGATTCCCCATTGTCTTTGCTTGTCAGAAGGTTACAAAAGGGGATCACATGACCCTGGGACACTGTGACCATCATAAATATAAACTATTTGCTAAGCATCTGAATTTTGATCATGTGACCATGGGGATGCTGCAACAGTCGTGTGAAAACAGTCACTTTTTTTCTGTGCCATTGTAACTTCAAATGATCTCTAAACGAATGGTTGTAAGTAGAGGCCAACATTAGGATGCATTAGGATACCAACTTCTGAAAATATGAGGGTGGAGCGGAAAAGCAGGAGGAATGTGAGAAATAGTCTTTAGATGACCCATAAATAAATAAATTTGAAGCAAATGAGGTTGTTCACATCTGGTTTGCATAACCTGGAAAAGTTTTTTCCCCTTGGTTCAAGAGTGCTCCAGGCACTGACAATGGCTGAGAGACCTCCCCGCCAATTTTCCCCACCATCCAAATGTTTGCCGTTGTGATGAAGTGGTAATAAGAATCATAATTAAAGCCACACTAAGCACTCCTGTTTCAACCAGAAGCCTGGGGTGCAAAAGCATTTGTCTCTCTGTTCGGAATGGGACCACCAGTTGATCATAGCCAACTCACCATGGCCAACTCACCACGGCCAAGCGATCATGGCCAACTCTCCATGGCCAACTTGCCATGCCAACTCACCATGGCCAATTCATCATGGCCAATTCACCATGGTCAACTCACCATGACCAACTTACTGCAGAACAACTTGCCATGGCCAACTCACCATGGCCAACTCATCACGGCCAACTCACCATGGCCAACTCACTACAGCCAACTCATCACTGCCAACTCACCATGGCCAACTCATCACAGCCAACTCATCATGGCCAACTCATCACGGCCAACTAACCACGCCAACTCACTACGGCCAACTCACCAGGCCAACTCACCACGGCCAACTCGTCACAGGCCAACCTCATCACGGCCAACTCACCATGACCAACTCACTACGGCCAACTCATCATGGCCAACTCATCATGGCCAACTCACCATGGCCAACTCACTACGGGCAACTCACCACAGCCAACTCACGACGGCCAACTCACCATGGCCAACTCATCATGGCCAACTCACTATGGCCAACTCATCACGGCCAACTCACCATGGCCAACTCACCACGGCCAATTCCCCACGGCCAGTTTGCTGCAGGACAACTTGCCACAGCCAACTCGCCGTGGGACAACTTGCTGTGAGACGATTTAAGAATTCTATTTAATTATTTAAAATAAATAAAAAAATATTTTAATGTTTGCCATTCACATTTCATTCTGTCCCTCCTTTTGCATCCTCTCTCTAATGATTCTGTTCTACTATTTCTTTGATATTAGTGTAACTCTTGTCCCATGGCAAATTGTCCTACAGAGAGTCGGCTGTGGTGAGTTGTCCCATAGTGAATAAGCCGCAACAAGTTGGCCGTGTCGAGTTGGCCATAGCGAATTGTCATAGACCCCTCTCTGTTGCCCGCCATCTATTGCACAACATATCACTTTCATGTGGGCTGAATGAGCTACTTCAGCTGTCTCTACACTGAAAACCCATCACTGAGACAGCTTCAAGCTGTCTGCCTTTTTCAAGAGCACAAACATTTTCATAAGGGCGGAGAACAATGCATGCAAACAGAGGCTGACAGATGTCTCAGTCTCTCCTAGTGAAACCTATTTCTGTGTAGTACGGATGGCATGTGTGTTTGCACGCACATGTACCGGTATGTATTTACAGGACTTACAGGTAGTTCTTGACACACAATCACAATTGGGACCAGAATTTTCATTGCTAAGCAAGGTGATTGTTAGGTAAGTCATGCCCGATTTTACTATGTTTTTTGTCATGTTTAAGTAAATCACTGCAGTTGTTAAGTGAATCATATGGTCATTAAGTGAATCCAGCTTTTTCCATTGACTATGCTTGTCAGAAGCCAGCTGGGAAGGTCACAAATGGCAATCATGTGACCCCAGGATTGTAAATACATGCTGGTTGCCCTATTCTTGAATTTTGATCATGTGTCCATGGGAATACTGCTATGGTCGTAAATGTGAGGACCTGTCATAAGTCATTTTTTCAGTGTCTTTGTAACTTTTAATAGTCACTAAATGAACGGTTGTAAGTCAAGAACTACCTGTGTTTACAAGCAGATCTGCAGCAGAAGATCAAAAAAGGAAAACTGACTTCCAGAATGTCATGAACATTGGCTTAAACCACATAACAGAATTACAGAGTTGGAGGGGACCTTGGAGGTCCTCTAATCCATCCCCCTGCTCAAGCAGGAAACCCTATACCATTTCATAAGATAAACATAAGAATTTAAGAATTTTGATATAAAACTATCAAGGATGGAATCAATAAAAAAGTGGAGTATAAACTCTATAAGAACTGAAATGAATAAGAGCCTTATAAAGAACAGAGGCCACATTTGTACTATTCCATGTAAACTAGCACTATTCCATTAAAAGGAAGTATTGCCCCATTTAATATATTTATAATATGAACATCACCAGCTTCGTGGTAGTGGATGATTAGGGGGTGAAAAAAAATCCTTTTTCAACAACAAGTCAAGATGCGAAATAATTTCAAAGTTGATCAATTTATTTATTGGTTTGTTTTTAAATGTATGTGCTTCCCCTCTCATCAATAAGGTGACCCTGAGCAGCTTACAAACAGTAAAAATATAAATATAAAAAACAATTAAAATTAAGAAGAGTTACATAAAAACTAAAATAACCATTTGTTTGAAATGGTATAGGGTTTCCTGCCTGAGTACGGGGTTGACTAAAACAGGGCTTTTCAACCAGTGGTACGCGTACCACCTGTGGTACTTTGGCATGTGGCAGGTGGTACGCGACCATCCTAGAGAAGTGTAGTGGGGGAGGGGAATGAGCTGAAGCGACCCATGCCTGAGGGAGAGGCAGCTGGAGCTGTAGGACTGTCAGGGCTCGGCTGAGGAATTCTGGGAGTTGAAGTCCACAAGTCTTAAAAGTGCCAAATTTGAAGACCCCTGAGCTAGCTGGTAGTGGTGCATATTAATAAACATGGATAAATTCATCATACATTTGTCAGTGCAAAGGGAAAGTGATTCAGCAAAGGAACAGCCGCTGAAGAAATTAAAACCGGTACTTTTTTACTTTTTTCTACAGTTTGTAACATTTTTTTTAGATTAGAGAATAAAATACAAAAATACAAAAGCAAATAGTAGGATACAGTGGGGAGGAAAAAGGGGGAAAAGTGAGGGGGAGAAGGGAAAAAGAACAGACTTCCTCTGTTGCAGTAGAAGGAAGCATTAACACTGAACCTCAACTTTTTACTTTTCCATAATATTATAAACTAGCCATTTTTATAACAACAAATGAATCTAATCAGTAAAACCCAAAATCCCCCCCTTTTTTTCTTTTCTTTTCTTTTTGTCATCAAGTTTTTGACACCTTGCTAAGCACTGGTGGTACTCAAATATTGTCATGTCCTAAAAGTGGTACAATCTGTGAAAAGGTTGAAAAGCCCTGGACTAGAACAAGGGTCCCTAACCCCCAGGATGCGCCCACTGCCGAGTGGGGGCCTATTTGGAATTGGGCCGTGCGATTGGCTGGCTGGAGCACACACGTGTGCCCGCAGCTCAACTTGCACAAGAGACAGGCCAGCGGGCATTTGCGCACATGCGTACCCACCTGCCACTAGCGCAAGTCGAGCTGGGCGCGTGCACGCCAGCACACCATTTGCACAAGGGTTGCGTGCACAGAAGCACGCATGCACAATGGCCCAGTTCCCCTTTCTCCCCCACTCCCCCCAGCCGGGCCACCAAGCCGCAAAGGTTGGGGTTCACTGGACTAAAAGATCTCTAAGGTCCCTTCCAACTCTATTATTCTGTTAAAACCAAATGGATGGACTGCATGGGTGAAGTATTCTTACTGCCATGAGACAAACCAGACCAGGAAATCAACTTCACAGGACAGCTGAAACAACTTTTAGAGATTAGCTATACCAGGGGTCGGCATCCTTAAACACTCAAAGAGCCACTTGGACCCGTTTCCCACAGAAAAGAAAACACTGGGAGCCGCAAAACTCACACATGTGCATGCGCGCAGGGGGGGCTTGATTGAAGTGTTTAATTAAAAAGAAATAGAGGTTGCTGTGCATGAGTTCTCTCTCTCTTTCTCTCTCTCCCTCTCTCCCTCCCTCTCCCTCCCTCTCCCTCCCTCCCTCTCTCTCTCTCCCTCCCTCTCTTTGTCTCCCTCCCTCTCTCTCCCCCCCCTCTCTCCCTCTCTCCGATCTTCTGCTCACCTGGCAAGCTGGCTTCACGCTGTCCTCCGACAAGCTGACACACATTCTTATTGGGCTGGCTCTCTCCTGCCCTTGGTCTGCCAGCCCTCTTCCCCCGCTAAGTAAGAGAGAGGGGGGGAGGGGGGGGGAAGCGCAAGTGCCTCTCTCTGTCTCTGTCTCTCTCTCTGCAAATGAGGCTCCCAGGAGGCTGGGAGCCACAGGAGAAGGCTCAAAGAGCCACATGCAGCTCGGGAGCCGCGGGTTGCCAACCCATGAGCTATACAAACAGAATTTTGGATCCAATCTGAGTTGGTCACCGGAACCAGAGGTCTAGTCTTGCAAGCTTTCAGACTCATGCTGGAGCCCATCCTCAGGGAACTTCTCTCTCACCAGAGTGTGTCCCCATGACCGACTCAGATTGGATCCTGCAACATTATCCTGGGACATTTGTCTACATTAGTGAGAATTTAGGATGCCTGATTGTGCTGTTCCTCCTCCCCCTTACAGTTCTGAGAATTAGGGAGATGTCTGCCTGAGCTGCTTCAAATGTTATCTGGAGGTTTTGGACTTAAAAAATGCTTCAGCTTCATTTGGTCAGATAACAGCTTGTACATCCCTCCATCAAGGTCATGTTCCTTACTCTCACCAGTTATTAAATGGTTTCTCTTCATAAAAGGAGAAAGAAAAAAAACCAGGATGGCCCTCAGTTTCAGTTGGGGCAAAGACTGAAACTGGAAGCTCCAGAATTCTTGAGACATGCTTAATTTTTAGTTGAGAGGAAGAAATTATTGTTGTTTCTGACCACAAGGAAGATGAAATTTCATCAGATCCAAAAGAAATGGGAGGAAATAGAGGGTGTTTTTTTTTTAATGCTTGATTGTCTCACAATCAGACAAAGGTTTTACAAGCCCTTGACTTTAGTCATTCACAGCAGTGTCTCATTCTTGCTCATGCTGCGTTTGATATCTTGTGAGTCAGTTGTGACTCCTTATTCTCGAACAATCAGAATTTAGTTATTTCTGGATTACTTTATGAGTCTGTTTCCCATGTTTTCCTTCTAGCTAGGTCAGGGGTAGGCAACCTTGGCTCTTTTATGACTCATGGACTTCAACTCCCAGAATTCCTGAGCCAGCATGGCTCAGCTGGGAAACCTCTCCCTTTCCCCTCAGCATGGCTGGCTCAGGAATTCTGGGAGTTGAAGTCCACGAGTCATAAAAGAGCCAAGGTTGCCTACCCCTGATGGTGAACTATTTTATAACCTGACCTTCCTCCTCGTCGTCCTTTCCCTCCCTCTCCTCTTCCTCCTCCCCCTCTTCTTTCTCTCCATCTTCTTCTCCTTCTCTTTCTCTTTCTCTTTCTCCTCCTCCCCCTCCCCTTTCCTCTCTGCCTCGCCATTCCCCTCCCCCTCCTTCTCTGCTTCGCCATCCCTCTCCCCCTCTGCCTTGCCATCCCCCTCTTCCTTCCTCCTTCTCCCCCTTCTTCCTCTTTCCCTTCTTCTCCTTCTCCTCCTCCTTGCCCTCCCCCTCCCCCTCCCCTCCTTCTTCTTTTCCTTCTCCTCCTCTCCCTCTCCTCTCCCCTTCACCATCCCCCTCACCACCACCTCCTCCGTCTTCTTCCTCTCTTTCTCCTTCTTCTCCTTCCCATCCCCCTCCTCCTCCCATCTTCTTCTTCTCCTCCTCCCCTCCCTTCCCCCTCCTCCTCCCCTTCTCCTCCCTCTCCTCCTTTTCAACATCTGCATCCTCCTCCCTCCTTGTTCTTCCTCTTCTTCTTCTCTTCCCCCTCCCCCTCCCCCTACTCCTACTCCTACCCTTCTTCTTCCTCTTCTTCTCCCCTCCCCCTCCCCTTCTCCTCCCCCTCCCCTCCCCTCCTTTTTCTTTTTCTTTCCTTTCCTTTTTTCTTCTCCTTCACCTACCACTCACCATCCCCATCCCCACCCCTCTCCACCTCATCCTCCCCCTCTTCCTCCTCCTCCTCCTCCTCCTCCTCTTCCTCCTCCTCCTGCTCCCATAGTTAAACGATTCTCAGAGACTATGCCCAACTCAAAGACAAGACTATATTTCAAAATTAACTTGGGTTATTTTACCACCCCAGAGCTTTAGGGTGCACTCCTCCTCCTCTTCATCAGTCTCAATTTATCATCTTCCCTTTAGAACTGAGTTGTTTTCATTTTTCCTCCCTCAGCGTTCTTTGTACCTCCTCCTCCTCCACCCACCCCTTAAGTTGCCTTTGAGGTTCATAATGCCTGCAACTACCAGCAGGCCTTTCGTCCTGTTATTTTATTTGGAAATTTACATGCTGCCCACTCTCTTAGTAGCTCCGGGTAGCTTACAGAAATGAAATACAAACAATCATAAAATAAAACTTTAAACATGAAAACACTTGTGCCTTTTCTGCCCCGGCTTTTATTGATCGACTGTTCCAGCTGTGGAGATCCATCAACAATCTCACCAGTGTTCTCCGCAGCAGTTCTCAGGGCTTTCATTGGATACATTTAAAGGCTTTATGTAGATAAGTCAAATGGATGGTATTAAATAAATATGATTTTGTTTAATTCAATGGGGCTATGTTTTTACAAGCAACGATTTTATAAAGTTCAATGTTTGTATATAAAGTCTGATCTTGAACAGGCCTGATGCTACTGCAGTACAGTATCCAATACTGGGTGAGAGGGGCATTCATGGGATGGAGGTGGGGCTTAAAAAAGACAAACAACCGTGTAATCAAAGTCCTGCTTTTCTCTTATGAAAAATTATGAAAATTTATTTTTTTATCCACATGCATGCCATGTAAAACAAGGGCAGAGCTTTGGTTGTGCTGCCACATTATTTATTTACTTAATTAAATGTTGAGGCTGCCCAACTCCAGACCACACTTGGAATATGTCCAGTTTTGGTCACCATGATATGAAAAAGATATTGAGACCCTAAAAAAAATGGGCATAGATCAGCAACAAAGATTATTAGAGGACTGGAGATTTCAGGAATGAAATCTCATACTAGTCTGAGTATGACTAGTCCAACAAAAAGAAGGACTAGGGTTGATAATGACAGCAGTCGTCCAATATTTCAGGGGCTGCCACAAAGAAGAGGGAGTCAACCTATTCTCCAAAGCACCTGAGGGCAAGACAAGAAGCAATGGATGGAAGCTTATCAAAGAGAGATTAAACTTAGAACTAAGGAGAAATTTCCAGGTAGTGAGAATAATTAATCAGTGGACTAGCTTACCTCTAGTTGTGGGTGCTCTATCCTTGGAGGTTTTTAAGAAAAGATTGGACAGCCACTTGTCTCAGATTGTACTATAGGGTGGCAAACCTATGGCACGGGTGCCAGAGGCGGCACTCAGAGCCCTCTCTGTGGGCACGCGTGCCGTCACCCCAGTCCTAGGCCTTCAGCTGGGTTTTATAAAACCTTTTCACTTTAGGCCTCCGCCGCCGTGTGCAAAAAAAAAAAAAGGTTCAATCAGTCAATTTCAACTTCTCACGGGAAAAAAAGATCTTGCAAAGTTGGAATTGATTGAACTTTTTAGTCCCACCCGGTCTGCCGTTACCACCACAGCCATGCCCACCCAATGGGCCACGCCCACCCAATGGGCCACGCCCACCCAATTGGCCACACCCAGCCAATGGGCCATACCCAGCCAATGGGCCACACCCACCCGGCACTCGACGATGCATAAATGGGTTTGGGGTTGCAGTTTGGGCACTCGGTCTCTAAAAGGTTCGCCATCACTGCTATAGGGTCTCCTGCTTGAGCAGGGGGTTGGACTAGAAGACCTGCAAGGTCCCTCCCAGCTCTATTCTGATTGACTGAAAGCAATCCAACCTAGAAGTAAGGAGAAATGTCCTGATACTGGGAAGAATTAATCAATGGAATGGATTACCTCTAGAAGTTGTGAGTGCTCCATCACTGGAGGTTTTTAAGAAGAGATTGGATGGCCATTTGTCTGAAATGACATAGATCTAGTTGCCCAGAGTTTCCTCGTGGCGAGATGGGCAGTAAATAAATTTAATAAATGAATAAATAAGTCTCCTGCTTGAGCAAAGAGTTGGATTAGAAGACATCCAAGGTCCCATCTGTTATTCTGTTATCTTACCTGATGAAATAAAAGTAAAAAAATCAGAAAGAAAATAAGCTTCTTGAACATCTGGAAGGACAAACACCCCAAAGAAAAACAGGCAGGGGTTCAACAAAGTCAAGTTAGCAGGCATTAGTCAGAGGGATAGAAGCTGTCAAGTCTGGATCCAAAGAGAACTCAAAGAGAGGGTGGGCTTCAGGACCCTTTTATCTACCAAAGACCTTGCTTTGTTGATTCTCAAATTTGGTAGCTGTTGACGAGACTTGGGGGGGGGGGGGTTCTATGTGCTCAGGTCCCATTTTTTTTGTCTGGTTCAGGTGACACTGTTTTTTTTCCTTTTGTTTCCTTAACAACTTGGTTCTTTCTTAACTACTTCCCCTAAGGGATCTTTTCCTGGCTTTTGTCCACCCTGCTAATGCACTTGCTTCATCTTTAGGTATGGAGCTTCAGCCTAGTCTCACGGGTGGAAGGGTCAGAAATGTCAAGATGAAAGTTGTGGCCATGTGATCAAAGCACTGTCTCTTTTTATGTGCATGCAACATCAACACATGTACAAAAAGGTCAGGTCTTCAATCGCACTGCCCTGACTGCCAACTTGATTTTTTTGATCCCTGCTTCAGAAGCCTCTAATCTTTGGGCAGAGTATGTGATGTGAACACAGAAAGTGTGTTTTGATAAGCACAGAGCTGAACGCCTTTTCTGAACTCAGCCCCTATGGGCCACATCAACTGCTCCTTTGAGGAGCATAAATATTCAGAGACTTCCATGTATTCATGAGACGTATCACCAACTCTATGACTGGCTTCAAAGCTGCCATGTAGATTTCTTGTACGTAAGATTTTCTGTTCTTGGAAAGTTATCTTGTCCAAGAAGAATAAGCAAATGCTGCTAAGTTTCTGTGTGCAGAAATCCTCTCCTATAGAATCACTGAGCAGGAAAAGACCTGGGAAGACATGTGGTCCAATCCCAATGTTAATGGGTGGAGAACACACAAAAAATCAAGAAGTCTATCCATGCTGTACTCTCAAGTCTTCACAATGCTAATTCTATTCGGCATGCTGGCTGGGGAATTCTGGATTAATTGTTCCCACTGTTAGGAAATTTCTCGTTAATTCTAGGTTGGTTCTCTCCTTGATTAGTTTAATAATAATAATAATAATAAAGTTGGAAGGGACCTTGGAGGTCATCGAGTCCAACCCCCTGCTCAGGCAGGAAACCCTATACCATTTCAGACAAATGGCTGTCCAGTCTCTTCTTAAAAAACTTCCAGTGTTGGAGCATTCACCGCTTCTGGAGGCAGGTTGTTCCACTGGTTAATTGTTCTAACTGTCAGAAGTTTCTCCTCAGTTCCAGGTTGCTTTTTCCTTGACTAGTTTCCATCCATTACTTCTTGTCCTGCCCTCAGGCGCCTTGGAGAATAGCTTGACTCCCTCTTCTTTGTGGCACCCCTGAGATATTGGAATACTGCTATCATGTCACCCCTAGTCCTTCTTTTCATTAAACTAGACATACCAATTCCAGCAAACGTTCTTGATATGCTTTAGCCTCCAGTCCCCTAATCATCTTTGTTGCCCTTCTCTGCACTCTTTCTAGAGTCTCAACATCTTTTTTACATCGTGGTGACCAAAACTGGATGCAGTATTCCAAGTGTGGCCTTACCAAGGCATTGTAAAGTGGTATTAATACTTCACGTGATCTTGATTCTATCCCTCTGTTAATGCAGCCCAGCACTGTGTTGGCTTTTTTGGCAGCTGCAGCACACTGCTGGCTCATATTTAAGTGATTGTCCACTAGGACTCCGAGATCCCTCTCACAGTTACTACTATTGAGCAAGGTACCCCCTATACTATACCTGTACATTTGGTTTTTCTTGCCTAAATGTAGAACCTTACTTTTTTCACCATTGAATTTCATTTTGTTAGATAGCGCCCAATCTTCAAGTCTGTCCAGGTCCTCCTGTATCTTAAGCCTGTCTTCTGGAGTGTTGGCTATTCCTGCCAGCTTGGGTCATCCGCAAATTTGATGAGTTCCCCATCTATCCCCTCGTCCAAATCGTTGATGAAGATGTTGAAGAGCACTGGCCCCAGGACAGAGCCCTGGGGCACCCCACTGCACACTTCCCTCCATGTAGATGCGGTTCCATTGAGGACCACACGCTGAGTACGGCCGGTCAGCCAGCTACGAATCCATCTGGTGGTGATGCTGTCTAACCCACATTTTTCTATTTTATCAAGTAGTAGGTTGTGATCTACTTTATCAAATGCCTTACTGAAGTCCAAGTAAATTATATCCACAGCATTCCTCTGATCCACTAATTTTGTCACTTGGTCAAAGAATGCAATAAGGTTTGTCTGGCATGATCTGTTTTTGACAAACCCATGTTGGCTTTTAGTAGTGATTTTGTTTGCCTCTAGGTGTTCGCTGATTCGTTGTTTGATTATCTTTTCCAGAATCTTCCCAGGTATTGAGGTCAGGCTGATAGGTCTGTAATTTCCTGGGTCCATTTTTTTCCCTTTTTTGAAGATGGGAACTACATCAGCTCTTTTCCAGTCCTCCGGTAATTCCCCAGTGCTCCAGGATCTTTGAAAAATATAGTTCAATGGTTCTGAGATCACATCTGCCAGTTCCTGAGAACCCTGGGGTGTAATCCATGGTCCTGGTGATTTGAACTCGTCTAGGCTGGACAGGTGCTCACTTACCGTTTTCTTGCCTATCTTAACTAGCGTTTCTATTCTGTTTTTTATGGCACTATTTTTGATAGGTTTATCTGTTTTTTCCTTTTGTGTAAAGACAGATGCAAAAAATGAGTTAAATAGTTCTGCTTTCTCCCTGTTGCTTGTCACCTTTTTGCCACTTTCACCCACTAGTGGACCAATCATTTCCTTCACTTTTTTCTTGTTTTTTACATGTTGAAAGCAGCTTTTTTTGTTATTTTTGACTTTGGTCGCAAGCCTTAGTTCATTATGAGCCTTAGCTTCCCTCACTTCATCTTTGCAGGCTCGGGCTATTTGCTGATATTCTGTCTTAGTTATGTGCCCCTCTTTCCACTTTCTATATTTGTCCCTTTTATCTTTCAATTTATCAGAGAGTTCTTTATGCAGCCATGCTGGTTTCTTTTGAGAGCTGTAATTTTTCCTCTTTGTTGGTATTGTGCTAGACTGGGCTTTTATTATCTCACTTTTCAAAATTTCCCAAGCTTCTTGAGTTGCTTTCCCCTTGAGGATTCTCATCCATGGAATCCTTCCCAAACCCTCTCTAAGTTTATTGAAATTAGCTCTCTTAAAGTCCAAGACTCTAGTTTGACTGTGTTCTATTGCTTGTGCTTCCATAATGTTGAATTCCAATATTGCATGATCACTTCCTCCCAAGGTTCCTGTGGCTTCAACACCTTCTATCATTTCATCCCTGATAGTGAGAATTAGATCCAAAATGGCTAATCCCCTAGTTCCCTTCTCTACTTTTTGGGAGACAAAGTTGTCTGCTAGGTTTGCAAGGAATCTGTTTGATCTTCCACTTGGTGCAGAGTTTGTCTCCCAGTTGATGTCAGGGTAGTTAAAGTCCCCCATTACTATTGTGATGTGCTTCCTACATACCTTAGTTAGCTGACTAGCAAAAAGTTCATCTATTTCCTCTGTTTGGTTGGGTGGCCTGTAGTATACACCTATGGCAATGTCATTTCCCCCCCCTTTTATATTGACCCAAATGCATTCAAGACAGTTTTCATCATTGTTGTGCTCTAGTTCTGTAGAGATGTAGTTATTTCTTACATATAGAGCAACTCCACCTCCTCTTTTATTTGGTCTGTTTCTTTTAAATAATTTAAATCCCTCTAGCCTTGTGTTCCATTTGTGGGTTTCATCCCACCATGTTTCTGTAATGGCAACAATATCATATCTGCCCTCATTAGCCTGAATTTCTAATTCACCCTGTTTGCTGTTCATACTCTGTGCATTGGTATATAGACATTTGAGTCCTTTATGACTGACCCTGTGTTTACTTTCTACGTAACCTGTGTGGTGCCTGAGTTCCCCTATTGTCTTACCACCTATTTGGTTAGTGCACTTTGTGTGGCACTTGCTATTAGAAGCTTGATTTTGCTTGACAGCAAGGTTGATATTCTTGTCCACACACACATCTATGTTACATGCACTGATAACCCTATAATTGTTAGATTGCCGGGGACAGGGATGTTCTGTATCAATTAACTCACTGTCCCCGCTGTTTAGTTTAAATATTCCTCCAGAAAATCTGTGAATTTATAGCCGAGTAACTCAGTCCCTTTCTTTGATGGATGCAAACCATCTCTTTTGTACATTTTTTCATTAGACCAGCTACAGACATCGTGACTAATATATCCAAAGCCTTCCCCTTTACACCACTCCTTTAGCCACATATTGAATTCTGCTATACGCTGGCCTTTTCCATTTTGCTCCTTATACACTGGTAAAACCTCTGAGTTTCCATCCATTGCTTCTTGTCCTGCCTTCAGGTGCTTTGGAGAATAGCTTGACTCCCTCTTTTTTGTGGCAGCCCCTCAGATATTGGAACTCTGCTATCATGTCACCCCTAGTCCTTCTTTTCACTAGACTAGACATACCCAGTTCCTGCAACCGTGCTTCATATGTTTTAGCCTCCAGCCCCCTAATCAACAATTTCCAAGCTGCCAAGGTTGAGAAACACTGAACTAAAGGATGGTGATCATTCTCACATGCCATTTCTCACCCCAAAATCTTAATCTTATTCATTAGCTAAGTGACTGGAGTTGTCCCCACCATAGGGCAGAGCGAGAGCCATCTCCAGCAGCAGATTCTGTGGGCAACAGTGGCAACTCTCATGTCAACTCCACCCTCCACCCCTCCCATTGAAAACCAAAACAAGTCCTGGACTTCTTAATTAGCTGCTTAAATTCAGATGCTCTTTGGCAGGATGATCCAATCAGCTTCTATGCCTTGAGAACGAGGTACCATTTTATTAGGATTGCATATCTGAACTGCTAAGACAAATTAATGGATGTCAGCCAAGTAGAATTAGCATTTTGGCGTTTGCTAGAGTGCTGGGTGAACCCAATGACAGCATGCCCAAAGATGAATTCAGATCTACAGTGGCTGCTGATAATATGCAACTTGGCTAAAATGAAAGGGGAGCAGTTTGAAGATTGAAACAGAGAAGCCATAACACTGGGAATCAATTTACGGGTGAAAAGTAGGCAAGGTTTAAGAAACGTATGGTTGAAACAGAATTAGAACAAGACTGAGCAGCCCATCTACCTTTGAAAGACAAAGGCTACTCTTTTGAAGATAGCAAACTCCACATTTTGGACAGAGAAGACCATTGGTTTAAAAGAGGGGTCAAAGGGACCATTTTAAAACTGAACAGTGATCTCTCAACAGAGGGGGAGGGATACGACACCACCTGTCTCCTGTTTACAACACAGTCCTTTCAGCAATTCCAAGAAAGTTCCACACTCATTTGCACTATTCAGGTGACCCTGAGGGCACAGATAACCCTCTAAGTGGACTCGATTCTCAGAAAGAGTGCTAACAACCAGATGATTGCAAGGAATATAAAATCTTCCATTCTCCACCATTTAGTCAGAACTGAAGAAGCTTCTTGGATGAGAAGCAAATTGTCTTCAAGGAAAAACAAAGAAAGTCCAGTTGCCTTTTGAAAAAGCACCTTTGGGATAAGTACCCTGGAGCAGATCTGTCCAGATTTGTCTGAAGCAAAAATAAAGTTTGGAAGTGCAGTGAAAAGGCTGAAACTACATGCAATGTTTTCTCCCTCGGCCCAGTTTTCATACCTCCCTGCAACTCCAGGAAATGTAGCAATACATCGATCTGGAAATAAACATCTTGGAGAAATGTCAGATATGAAAGTTCTTTCGCAGCTTCTATCTCTGTTTTTTTTCTATAATCTTGCAAACAAAACAAGGAAAGGAAAAGTGCAGTGTAAATAGAATATTATACTTTAGGGTGCTTTGACTAGGAAGTTGTGAATATGAATTAGCACCATTCTTTCATATTCCTGGAGAAGCATTTTTTTCTAAAGGGCTGAAAAAAATGAGGCATTTGTGCCTGCCATAATTTAATCTAAAAATAAGCAAAATAAACTCCACATAAATTATACTGGCCATACAAAAAAAAAAACCAATCAAAATATTTTTCTGGCCAGGCCCCTCCTCTTTCAAGGGATAATGGAGCTTAGAATTAAACTGGTCTATTTTATATTCTGTCTTAATGGGCCTAGGATTCTGGTTGAAGGGCTTTTAAAAGAGAGTTTATTTTTTTTTAAATTGTTTCTATTTTTATTACATCTGAAAGACCAACTGTACTTCTTTATCACCTAGATCAGTGGTGGCGAACCTATGGCACGGGTGCCAGAGGCGGCACTCAGAGCCCTCTCTGTGGACACGTGTGCCGTCGCCCCAGTCCTAGGCCTTCAGCTGGGTTTGGATTTATTTAACTACTGACCTAGTAGTTACAGTTTTTGAAATCATATAAAATTAACAATATGATAGCCCCACAGAAAAATTAGGAAGGAAGGAAGGAAGGAAGGAAGGAAGGAAGGAAGGAAGGAAGGAAGGAAGGAAGGAAGGAAGGAAGGAAGGAAGGAAGGAAGGAAGGAAGGAAGGAAGGAAGGAAGGAAGGAAGGAAAACCATAATATGGCAATAAAATATAAAACAAAGGGATGCTTTGCTGTACAGATAGTTGTCGACTTATGACCTCCACTGAACCCAGAATTATTGTCATTAAGCTGTTGCTGTCCTTAAGTAAGGCGCCTACACAATCCTGGCTCTCCTTATTGCAGTTGTTATGCAGAGCACGGGGTGGCTCAAGGGTGGGGGAAGTCCTGAGTTGTAAGCTGAGGTCTACCTGTACAGAGCTTTAAAATAAATTTGCTTTCCTAATTTAGAGGTACATTTTCCAAACTTCCAAATGCAAGTTTGTAGAATGCAGGTTCATAGTCCAACATTAGTTCAATCTGAGCTCAAGAAGCCAAATGTTCAGATTAAGGAAATGGAAGCAATTTGGGGGAGAAGTCAGGACTCTGTGACAGAGCACATGGGGCAGGGCATCGGTGTAGTCCACGAGAAGTCTATGCAGAACTGGGGGGAAAAACCTCATTCCCAGATTATACTTTCCATCATCAGCCAGCATGGTTGAGAGTGATAGGAACTGTCATCCAAAGTAGCAGCCAGTTTTAGGAGGATATTGTGGGCTGAGCTGGATGGAATAATGTCCATCTTGGTGTGAAGCTGCTTTCCAGTCTTATGCGGTCCTGCTTATGAGTAGCTGTAACAATAATAATAATCCTTGTCATTGACAAAATCATCTTCAGTCAATTGCAAAAGGCAGCTTTACTCAGAACAGCTCACATCCTGCAACAATACCTTTAATACTATCAAACAACATCTGCCTATCCCAGATCCTCGGGAAGGACTTGATAGGTGGGCAAAAATGCCAAATCTAATCTAAACATCTGGCTGACTGTGTGATCAGCCATAATAAATCAGCTCAAAGCCTTCCAATCTATTGAGTTTGTTATATACTTTCACCTTGTTATTGTAGTGTTACAGTTTTTTGTCTTTATGTGATCTTTTCATACTGTTAAAAAAGGAGATGATTTTTTTTTTTTAGAATTTAGAGAATGCAAAAGCAGCTCCATGCGTTTTTTTCACAGCTAGTAATTGTGTCATTTGCAGGAACAGAATTTCATAGTGTAATAAACTCGGTAGATTGGAAGGCAGGACACGCTGTAGCCATTAATTTACCTGACAACAGAAACAACCTTCTTACACCATGTAAAAAGATACAGGAATGCCTGTTCTCCACATTAAGCACACTTCAGAAAGTATCACAATTGTTCCACAATTTATCTTAATCAATTCAGGATGAGCTTTAACAGCATGTAAAATGAATAGGCTGTGCGAGGGTATTGTACATCAGTCTCTAGACCAAATCCAAATATAAGGCTGTGGCGGATTTGGCAGCCTGCAAAACAAATTAAGAAGCCAGCAAGAAATGGTTCATATTAGGAATCCCAACCATGTCATCCCTAACAAACAACGAGGGCAAATGTATGACACTAATACAAATTATGTCGCACAAATGACATCATCACATAGATCAGGGGTAGGCAACCTTGGCTCTTTTATGACTCGTGGACTTCAACTCCCAGAATTCCTGAGCCAGCCTCCATGCTGGCTCAGGAATTCTGGGAGTTGAAGTCCACGAGTCATAAAAGAGCCAAGGTTGCCTACCCCTGACATAGATGATACAGAATGATGCTAGTGTACTAACGGGGCAGGTTGCACAACCATGTCATCACATGACTGAAGTATGATCATGATCACATCCCTGCAGTTCTCTACTCCCCCTTGCTCGCCCCCCTCCCCCACCATCAGACCTATAAATTCTAACTTTCCTCTGATTTCAGAATGGCTATGGATGTAGTTTCACAAATAATCATGTAAGGTCTTGGACATTGGTGGGATTCAAATATGTGAACAACCGGTTCTCTGTGTGGATGCCGCTTTTGGAAGTCCATTCTGGGCCTGGGCAACAAAGCATTAGCTACCGGTTCTGCCGACGTGGTATGAACTAGCTGAATCCCACCACTGGTCTTGGTTGCCCAGTGAGCTCCCTAGTTCATTGAAGAAGTAAATAATAATAACACTTTATAAACTTGCATGTTGACTCTGGTTGTCCCACAGCAATCAAACAAGGAAATTACAATCGCATCAATAGAAGATAAAAGATAAAATTGAAAGACGGTAAGCACAATGAAGCAAGAGGCCTCACTGGGTGAAGAACCATGTCTTCATAGTTCTTCTAAATAACAGCAGAGTGGGCGCCATCCAGTTCTCAGGGGGAAACTTATTTTGGAGGGGGGGGGTGGGCTGCTACAGAGAAAGAATGATTCCGATGTCTTGATGAGATTGTTTAACCAAAACAATCAGGAGTGCCCAAACTGCAGAACTGAATCAGCTGGGCAGTTGGTATGGCAGTCCCTCTAGTATCTAGCTCCTACTAGATCAGGGGTCCTCAAACTTGGCCACTTTAAGACTTGTGGACTTCAACTCCCAGCTGGCTGGGTAATTCTGGGAGTTGGTCCACAAGTCTTAAAGTGGCCAAGTTTGAGGACCCCTGTACTAGATGCAGAGCTTTATGGAAACAAACAGCACCTGGCTGAGAATCTTGGCTGTCTCTACAAATATTAATACTACCCTTAGTCAGCACATCACCTTAATGCTGTCAAAGGAGAAACTAATGGCATAATAAATAATCCCTTTTGCTTAAAAGAGATCGAGCAGAAGCCTACTCAGTTTAAAGAATCACATAGTGGGGTGTTTTCAGATAAATACATTTTCTATTGCCCAAATTTCTCATTTTCTCAATTTTTAAGTTGAAATAGAGCAGGGTATGAGTGGGTTAATCTGACCTTGAACATTATGAGGATCTTATGGGAATAGCCCTCTATTTACGACTGTAATTAAGTCTGGCAATTGTGGTCATAAGTCATGATGGTCATAAAGTGGGTTGTCATATGACCAGGCCCGATTTGATTTTATGACCTTTTGCAGTGGTCATTAAGCAAACACAGCGGTTATATACCGAACGCTGTGGTTGTACAGCAAACACTGTGGTAAATGAAGTGGTAGTTAAGTGAACCCATTGTTCACTGTAGGGTGGGGGTTTTTTCCCCAGAAACCGGAAGTAAATGCCACTTTCCAGGAAAAAAATGTTGCAAATTGCAGTCATGTGTCTAGGAGGTGCGGCAAATGGTTGTAAATGCGGGTTGCCAAGCGCCCAAAATGTGGGAATGTGACTGTGGTGTGGGGAGCAGACATGGTAACTTGGAACCAGATCATAAGTACATTTTTGGGGGGTCAATCATAAATTCAAAAAGTTGTTAAGTGACCGGTTGTAAATTGAGGACTACCTACATTGACACTGACACAAAACAGCACCAGTTCGATTGGAACAACACAAAAACCATCAACCACGCTACCACCCGCCACACTCGTGAGTTCATCAAAGCCTGGCACTCCACAAGCAATTCCATCAACAGACACACTAGCCTACAACCAGTCTATGAACCCCTCAGGATCCAAATCAACCACACAGCCAACCAGAGAGAAGCACCGACCCTCAACCAACCCAGGCAAGCCCACCACCACTAGCTGTTCACCTCCCAATGACCCTCATCTGATGTGACCTCCCCATCACAAGACCCATCACAAGACTCATCACAGACCCTCACTTGACACACCCACACCTGAAGCCCTTATAAACAGAAGAACACTGACATCTCCTAAATTCCATTGATATGTTACCTAGCCTGGTAACGAAATGTGCAGAAACCCACAAGTTTGGAGAACGAACCTTCACCCTCATACTACTTATATTCTCTAGGTCAGGGGTCCCCAAACTGTGGGCCATAACCCACTACTAGGCTGTGGCCTATTTGTACCAGGCCACTGCGCACGCACAGCTCAACTCACAAATGAAGCTGTGCATGCACATGTGCCTGCCCCTCACACAAAACCATCCCTTCTTCCCCCACTCACCCACACACACACCGGGCCGTCAACCCAGAAAGGTTGGGGAACGCTGCTCTAGTCATTCTTGCTGAGAACCGATAGCCCTTCAGAATATGTCTTTCTAGCCAATACATGAATAGGGGTATCTCAGCCAATCTGTGTTTGTTTCCTTGTTCCATTCATCCATTCAGTGTGTACACTGCCCAACTCCCAACAACTCTGTGCAGTTCATAAGAAAACATTAAAAAACTATAAAATGATATAAACAATAAAAGAAAACCCAAAGATGGCAAAACTAGGGTGTAACAAACACACAACTATTGAGAAGCAACTGAGATCACAGTGAAACCCAGCTGCTTCTGCAGCTGTGTTCACTACTTGCTCGTGGGAGTGCAACCTATGTGGGCTTTGACACATTTCTGCAGATCTTCACCAAATAATAAGGATTTGCACATCTCTTTTTTTTAATTACTCCAAATTGTGAAGAGTCCCTTGGTGTCAAACTCTCCACCTCCCCCAAAAATGATGCAGAGAAGCATTAACAAAATCAAAGCTCACATCTATCACTGAACTGATAGAAGACCATGTTTCTATCAGTGAAACACTAATGATGCTACCTATAGGTAGTCCTCGACTTATGACCACAATTGAGCCCATTTCTGCTGCTAAGTGAGACATTTGTTAAGTGAGTTTTGCCCCATTTTACAACCTTTCTTCCCACAATTGTTAAGTGAATCACTGCAATTGTTAAGTTAGTGACACGGTTGTTAAGTGAATCTGGCTTCCCCATTGACTTTACTTGTCAGATGGTCGCAAAAGGTGATCACATGACCCTGGGACACTGCAATTGTCATAAATGTGAGTCAGTTGCCAAGCGTCTGAATTTTGAACACGTGACCATGGGGATGCTGCAATGGTCGTAAGTATGAAAACCGGTCATAAGTCACTTTTTCCAGTGCCATTGTAACTTTGAACAGTCACTAAATGAACTACCTCTAGTTTGGTAATGAAACTTCTGAAAGAAAACCATCAAGCTCAGAGAGCATCAAGGACCCCACAGTATCACGAAACTATTATATCAACTGTGATGGCAAGCTCACAACTATTACTGCAGATCCATCTTTTTTGAAGATATGTGGTAAACAAATGTGCAAAAGGGGCAGTACTTCCACAGCAAAAGGGGCGGTACTTCCACAAAAGGGGCGGTACTTCCACAGCAAAAGGGGCGGTACTTCCACAGCAAAAGGGGTGGTACTTCGTGCCAGTCCTCTTGTAGATTTTGAATCCATTTCTTCTGCAGATGCCATGTTAATTTATGTAAAGCTTAGCAGGATTTAAAAATAGAAGGGCTCTTCCTTATGCCAAAACAAACTGTTCATTTTGCCTAGGAATAGAATAGAATAGAATAGAATAGAATAGAATAGAATAGAATAGAATAGAATAGAATGGACCATGGAGGTCTTCTAGTCCAGCCCCCTGCTCAAGCAGGAGAACCTATACCATTTCAGACAAGTGACTGTTTAGTCTCTTCTTAAAAACCTCCAGTGATGGAGGGCCCACAATTTCTGAAGGCGACCTGATTATCTTCTCCATTCTGTGTAGAGCAGAAAAGATGATTTTGTGATGGTCACAGACCACATTTAGCTTTTGGGGGAGGCAAGGGACAAAAGATTATGCACAGTATTGACAGAAGAGAATATTTGTAGCTCAAGGTTGAACTGTGGGGTCCTTGGTGCTCTGTGAGCTTGGTTGTTTTCTTGTAGACATTTCATTACTTTACTAGATAACATCATCAGTGCTAGAAGGGAATGTTTGTTTTTTGTTTTGTTTTTACAAGCCTCACTCCCTTCAGCACTGATGATGTTAACTAGCTGGGTAATGAAATGTCCGCAAGAAAACAACCAACCTCACAGAGCACCCAAGACCCCACATTATTCAGAGGGCATTTAAGAGATTTCTGTAATGTTAGGATTTTTCATTTTTTTTCTCCTGAATTTTCGTTAGTCTTTTTTTTTTTTTTTTTTGCCTCTTGAGCATATTTTAGATTTGCATTACAATTTTCTTGTGCTTCCTGGTTCAGAATAGTGGGAAACCATGATGCCAGTTGGAGCAATTGTGGTCAAAGGGGGTTGGCTGTTACATGTGAACTAAAGACTTCATTTTGTCATCTCTGTTACTGAATTACTAAAGAGCGATGTTCCTTTTGCCACCTGCTAGATAATCCAATAAATGCCAGCCTTTGTAGCTAACTGACTGTGCAAAGCAGGTGTGCTACCACCAACTTTTCACCCCAGTGGGCTCTATTTGTATTAGCCGATATACTAGAGTGCTTTCAAAACTCAATTCAACCCCTTTATATACTCTCTTCAGCTGCCTCTCCATTTTAAAAGCTATTATTCTTCCCCTCCCAACCTTCTCTTTTATTTTCCACCCACCTTCCCCAACCTTCTGTAATCTCATTTTTTACAGCTCATTTATATGTTTTTATTCAGTTTAACTTGTAATTCCTCCCCACTCACCCCGTTTTACTTTGTAGCAGGGCTTGTTTTAAGGGAGGGAGGTGGGTTTCTTTTTTTTCCTTTTTATTCTTTCTGTCTGGCACCTGTGATTATGCACTTCAGTTCAGCTGCTCAAACGTGTCACACAATATATAATAACAGGGGAGATCATGCTGACTGCAGCCTTGTAAAAGAGGAGGGGAAGACACAAACCAGGCCACCTTTAAATGTGTGCCTGGCAGAGCAAAGCCTTCTATTCCCTATAAAATCTGATCAAAACTTCAGGTTTCCACCTGTAATTATCTTCTCTTTCCTCCCCGCTTCCTGGCATCGGTGACTTTAAAAGGAAAAAAAAAAACTTTTTACAAAACATTCTGCTCAGCTGAACCGTCTTCAAATATCTTATGAGGGGGAAAAAAAGTCCACTTGTTTTGGGAGCGTTCACAATAGTTCAGCACAGGTGGAGGACTGGTTTAATCTTCACCGTGTTTTCATCCCAGGCCTGTGCACCTTTTGACTCACCAAGCTGTGAGGTCACTGCCCTTCATCCTCCTGCTGTGGCTCATCTCCTCCTTCTCTCTTCCACCAAGATCAGATTGCAAAAAAATAAAAAAATAAAAATGAGGGTCTGCCAGACTACAGCTCCTCTAGTTAACTTTACAAAGGCTTAAGGTTGCAAGGCAGGAAGTATTGTCAAAGATCCTGCACTTGGAAAGTTTGAAGGCCTTCAAGACAGAGGTCAATGAAAGGCAAGGAGGCACGGTATGTTCATTGACAGCACAAGGAGATGATCACAAGAATCCATAATAGTTGTAGATGAACAGACCTGGCAAAATGATGTCTCTCGGGTCACTAAAAATCAGAAGTTACCAAAGGACTGAACAAAAGCTATTGGCTTAGGCCAAATATATGGAGGGAGATCTCACCGCTGGGCTCCTTTCCTGATCTCCATGTATTCTTCCAGCTCTCCCATCGTCACCCCAAATTATATGACTGGCCCATTTTGGGGGACTGTCTGATCAGGTTGATACTTCTCTGTTTTTTCCCCTTTCTCAATGAACCCATTTCAAGCCCTGTGCTCTTGGTGACAGGCCTCTTCACTTCACAAGGAGCAGAAGAACATGGCTGCAGTGAAGAAGGGGGAAAAAAACTGTGTAGAAATTATCCTGATCTCAGGGAGGTTTTTACCCAGGTCTTTTCACTATTAGAGCAGTCAAGTTATGACAAATTGATGGCGGTCAAGAGGCATTGAGAACTGCGTTTTCGGCCCATAGCAACTAGCTGTAGCGAAGGCAAGCTGGCAAATGAAGGAACACCTTCTCAGGAGCCATTCTGAATTGGATCCATCATTAACTGGTCTATGGCCAGAGGAATGGAGATGCGGTTAAAAGCACAGATTTTGTACAGACTCAAGGGCCTAAAAGATATCAAAGCACCAGGAGGAGGGGACGTGGCAAATGCAGCTGCAAGATTAAGGGTCCTTCTACATCACTTAGCAAGAAATGAAGGGACAAAATGTTATACCCAGGAAAGGCTAATATGGTTTAAGAAAAGGGAAAAACAGAGTGAAGAAATTGGCCGTGTTTCTCTCCTGTCTATCTCCTCTCCTTTTTCGCACTAATGATTCCACCTCAAACCCAGAAGAAAAGAGCAAGAGGGGAAATCTTTTCAACCTTTCAATTAAAGTCATAAAAATGAGTGATCAGGACTGGGCAGACATTGTACTTGAAATAGTTCTTGGTCTTCACAATACCCTAATATATCCAGATGATAGAAATGCTTCAGAGATGACTCAAGCTCTGTACAATAATAACTCAGTAATGACTCAAAGTCTCCACAGTGAAGACTTGATGGATGAGTTCAAACAGCACATTAAAGGCTAAAGCTAGGTGAAAATAACAGAACATGCTATGCTCCAAGAAACCATTAGGGCTTAATGGGATGGCCCAATTCCTACATACGTTGAATCAGAAAGAATTCAGCTCCATTATAGTCTTGCCTGATGTGAACCCAGTCAAAGGTTCACTCAACATGATTAATTGGGTGAGATGAGAGTCTAGTGCAATGTTTCTCAACCTTGGCAACTGTCTTAAAATTGCCAAGGTTGAGAAACACTGGTCTAACATGTTGCATGAAGTGGGACAGGAGAGGAGTAGCTTGAACTCAAAATTCTATGGGGCAATTATGAATTAATCTAGAAATAAGGAGAAATTTCATTACAATGAGAACAATTAATCAGTGTCTTGCCTCCAGAAATTGTGGGTGCTCTATCACTGGAGGTTTTCAAGAAGAAACTGGACAGCCATTTGTCCAGAATGGTATAGGGTCTCCTGCTCAAACAGGGAGGGGGTTGGACTAGATAACCTTCAAGGTCCCTTCCAATCCTATTATTCTATGTTCTAATTTACCAACCCTCTGTCAGTAGCATGTCTGCAATTCCAAATCCTAGTCAATTGTAGTGCAGTGTCCAATCACTTCTCCAAGCAAAATAGATGGCAATAAAAGTCTGAAAACAGAAGCTTGGCGCACCTGGAGGGGAAGAATATTCATGTGCGAATGCTGTTTGTGGCTTTTAGTTCAGCATTCAACACAATCATCCCTCAGCATCTGGTGAACAAACTGGGTCTATTAGGTTTTAATACTCCTTTATGTAATTGGATACTTGATTTCCTTATTGCTAGGCCCCAGGTTGTGCGAGTTGGAAAGAAAGTTTCCAATTCCATCTCCTTGAGTACAGGTTCCCCACAGGGCTGTGTCCTGAGTCCACTACTGTTCACCTTGATGACCCATGACTGCTGTGCCAAATCTGCTACAAATCATATTGTGAAGACCCAGTGGTGGGTCTTATCCAGGATGACAATGAAGATGCTTATAGGGAAGAGGTGAAGGCTCTGGTGGACTATGCAATAAAAGTAACCTGGTTCTAAATGTTGATAAAACAAAGGAGATCATTGTAGATTTCAGAAAGAGCCAGCATATCATACTCCACTCAGTATCAAGGATTCAGCTGTAGAGATGGTCAACAGTATTAAGTATCAAGTATCTAACTAACAATCTGAATTTGTCTCTCCACACCTCATCCTTAGTGAAGCGTGCAAACCTGCATCTGCATTTCCTGCGTTGGATGAGGAGAGCACACCTTTCTCCTTCTGACCTGGCCACTTTTTACAGAGGCACGATTCAAAGGATTTTAACAAACTGCATCACTGCTTGGTTTGGTGGTAGCAGAGCCTCAGATAGAAAGTCCATACAGAGAATGGTAAGGACAGCCGAGAAGATCATAGGAAACTCGCTTCCTGGTATTCAGGATGCTGCTTATAAACGCTATGTGCTTAGAGCTCAAAGCATTGTTAGAGAGCCCACACACCCACTTTACGGTCTTTTTCTGTTGCTCCCCTCTGGAAGGAGGTTTCAAAGTATTTCTAGCAGGACTACCCGATTCTGTAATAGCTTTGTTCCCTATGCCATCCGTCTGGTAAACTCGCAAGATTTGTTTTTCTCGCCATGCACATGTATACATAATCCGAACTAGACTGTTGTTTCTCTGTGTCATATAATATATGTGGGTATATGCATAATTCTGTATTTATTTATTTATTTATTTATTTATTTATTATTTATTTATTTATTTATTTATTTTTGTCATATTTATGTAGTGTATATCGGAGGTGGTGACCCTTTGAGAACTGAATGCAACAAAATTTCATTTTAATGTATGCCAATTAGTGTACATTCAAAGTGACAATAAAGTTATTATTCTATTATATTTGAGAACTTGCTGTTCAAGCCACAAAACATCTTAGAAATATTTGAGCTATGGTGGGTATAGCTCAAATATTGCTATATTTGAGCTATGCCCACCATAGGAACACATCCTTTGTATAGGATTTGGGGGAGAGAAATAAATCCAGTGTTGGTGATGGAGGAACTTTGAGGAAGGTTCCCCCCAACATATTCTCCTTGACCACCCCAAGTTTCTTGTACTTAGCTTTTCTTAAGACTGAAAAGTCCCAGCACTTCATCTAACATTCCAGTCTTAATAGTGCAAATGGTGAGTCTGAACATTATCACTTCTCTTCTTTTAATCTCTTCCTCAAATCCTACTCTTTCTTATTTTGCTGTTTGTTATTGTTCAATAAGAGGATAGCAAAGTTGGAGGAACCTTGGAAGTCTTCTAATCCAACCTCCTGCTTGAGCAGGAAACCCTATGCCATTTCAGACAAATGGATGTCTAATCTCTTCTTAAAAACCTCCAGTGTTAGAGCATTCACAGCTTCTGGAGGCAGGTTGTTCCACTGATTAATTGTTCTAACTGTCAGAAAATTTCTCCTTAGTTCTAGGTTGCTTCTCTCTTTGGTTAGTTTCCATCCGTTGCTTCTTGTCCTGCCTTCAGGAGAATAGCTTGACTCCCTCTTCTTTGTGGCAGCCCCTGAGATATTGGAACACTGCTCTCATGTCACTCCTAATCCTTCTTTTCATTAAACTAGACATACCCAATTCCTGTCACTTTCAACTCTTCGCAACTCCATGGACCATAGCACATCACCCCCCCCCCCGGTTCTCTGTCTCCAGGAGTTTCCCCAAATTCATGTTCATTGCATCAATGACACTATCTAACCATCTTATCCTCTGCCATTCCTTTCTCCTTTTGCCTTCAATCTTTCCCAACATCAGGTTCTTGTCTTTCACTTATCATCTAACATTTCATTGCCAGATATCCCTACTATCCTCCCCATTTCTTGCCTTGCCTTCCTCCATTAGCTGTCCTTAGCTACAAAATACAACATCCTTAACCAGGTCAGTTAAAAACCACATGCTGGGCTTGGTTAGTTTTGACCTTGGTTAAATTTTGTATATGTGTTTTCTAGTATCGTGCATTTGGATTCCTCACCGTTCCGTATATTGTATGAACTCAGAAAATGAGCGAAAGCAGTAACTTAGTTAAGCATGCTATGAAAACGCAACCGTTGTTTAATTTAGACTGTAAATGCCTTGTGGCCAAAGATCCCCTTGCATTGCCTGTGTAACTTCGTAAAACTCCCTGCACTTTAATTATGGCAATAACAACAGCAACTCACCAATCTACCTTTCTTAGGAGTTGGTAGGAAATGAGCAGCTTTGGGGATTTGTGGACAAGATTCTGATTTTATTTCTGAAAGCTTGAATACTTAGAGCTACACTGATTTGATTTATCTGAGCATCCTGATGGCCCACTGGTCGCTAGGCAACCTAATCCCCGTCTGTACTCTTATATTGCTCTTGGGAGACAGACTGTGAATGATTGTTGCATGGATGTGAAACTAAATGGGCCGTGGGTACCATTTGTAAGCAAGCCGAATGTATGTTTTGAGTAAGTAGAAGAATATCTATTTACTTGCAAGTGTCAACATGATAATTTTCTTCCCTCCCCTCTAATTTCTATATAGCTGGCAACACAAAACATACTGTTGGAGAGGTAAGGATTTTCAAGTCACAAAAAAAAAAAATCTCATTGATCACTAAGGGAGTGGGGGAGAAAGTCAACTTCTAAAAGCAGGAATCCCACTTGGAATACTGAGGCAGAGAAATAGCCAACATTGATCCAAAGGATCTACTTGTTTTCAAATACTGATAGTCCTTGACTTACAACCATTTTTTAGTGACCATTCAAAGCTACAACAGCACTGAAAAAAGTGATTTATGACTTCACACTTACGACCATTGCAGCATCTCCATGGTCATGTGATCAAAGTTCAGGCGCTTGGCAACTGTCTCATATTTATGACGATTGCAGTATCCCAGGGTCATGTGATCACCTTTTGCGACCTTCCGACAAGCAAAGTCAAAGGGGAAGCCAGATTCACTTAACAAGCATGTTACTAACTTAACAACTGCAGTGATTCACTTAACATCTGTGGCAAGAAAGGTCATAAAATGGGGCAAAACTTATTTAACAACTGATTTGCTTAGCAACCAAAATTTTCTGCTCAATTATGGTGACAAATTGAGGACTACCTATATTTTATAAATTATCTGGTTTATTTCACTTAAGACATAATGTTAATAGGTGATGTGGTGCAGGAAGGCATTCAACTAGCTCCTGAAGATACTGGCCCAAAATTCAAGAAATCAAGCAAATATTGGATAGTAAACACAAGCTGAATGCAATGAGAACAAGCAAAGAACATCAGAATTGTAGGAATGACCAACATTAGACCAAAGGGGCATCAAGATCATTGGGTGTCTCCCACACTGTGTGGACTGAGCTCTGGGATGCCTACAAGCAAAATATAAAGACCTTCTTCTACTGCAGTGTTTCTCAACTTTAGCAAAGTTAAGATGAATGGACTTCAACTCCCAGCCATGGCTGGCTAGACCAGACTATGAAACCAAAGTTTTGCAGGCCAATATTACTTTTACTATAAAGATATAGTAACAAAATCTTGCAATTCTGAATGCACTTTCCCCACTCAGGATTCTGTTTGAGACATTACAGTTATGCCCCAGACTGAGGTTTCTTTTATCAGACTATTGCCTTGATAGCAGCTCTTCCTCCTGTTCCTCAAGGCTATTCCTTTGTCCCGCTACAATAAATGTCATGTTTAATATATCAATACAGTGAATTTACTTAATCCCTTTTTTCAAGTCATTTAACTTGCTGACCCTCACTATATCTTGTGAATTATGGAATTATAGATTCGGAAGGAGCCATATCGGCTACTGAATCCAGTCACCTAATCATTGCAGAAAACCAAACGTCCCTCCCTATATTCAATTTTGCAGCTACCAAGATTGTTGGACGAGCAGGCACAAAAGAAGCCAGGGAAGTGATTGAAGCCTGGGAAACTGGCCCCTCGCCAGTCAACAGGAGTGCTGATTTACCATCAGCTTATCAAGTACTTAGAAGGCAAAGGCTGGGCAGCGCAAGCAAATGGCAGCCAATGATTTAATAGCCAGCCATCAACACCCCAATCAACATCTAAAAAGCCACATACAACAGGCATCATATAAATGTCACACACAGAACAGCACACACTCTACGAGAGAGACGTTCCCTGGAAATGGGCTCCAGCATGAGTCCAAAAGCTCGGATAACTGACCCAGATTGGATCCTGCAAAATCAAATTTAAACTTCTAGACCAGACATGTCAAACTCGCGACGTCACGTGATGTTGCACGACGTATCAGGACTGTTTTGCCATTGCCGGCAATGGGGTGGGCGCGGCTTCTGCGTGACGCGTCCAGCCCACAGGCCGGCTGTTTGACACCCCTGATCTAGACTGATTTAGTCTCTGCTTGAAAACATCCAACAAAGGGATGTATTGATGAACATAATAAAGAACTGATGACACAAAGCCATATATCAAGGGAAAACATAGCAATTGCATGGATGAAATACAGGTCTGCAACATATGATCACAGCTGAGCTCAAAATTTCCATTGCTAAGCAAGGCAGTTGTTAAGTGAGTTACATCCCATTTTGTGACCAGCGGTTAAGCAAGTTGCTGCAATTGTTAAGCAAATAATGTGATTGTTAAGCAAAGCCAAGTCATAACGATGTTAATAACTTAACTGTAGGGATTCACTTAACAACGATGGCAAGAAAGGTCGTAAAATGGGGCAAAACTCACTTAACTGTCGTACTTAGCAATGGAAATTTTGGACTCAGTTGTGAATGTAGACCAAGGATTAGCTGTACTGAATGTTACCTTAGTTTTAAAGAAAGATCTCAGATTCACCTGCAGATGTTGGGATTGAACCAGGGACCCTCAACATATAAGCCTGTGTGCCACACTTATCTGGCAGGGGAGGTCCCTTGATTAACATATAAGCCTGTGCACCATCACCAATCAGGGATAGCCAGTGGTGGGATTCAGCCAGTTCGCACCACTTCGGCAGAACCAGTAGCTAATTTTTTGTTGCCCAGGCCCAGAATGGACTTCCGGAAGCGGCATCCACACAGAGAACTGGTTGTTCACATATTTGAATCCCACCACTGGGGATAGCCAAAGGGAAGAAAGCAAGATGGCAGCTGCAACTGTATTATCATGCCCACCATCTTGGTTCTGTGTATGTGTTGGGTGCGTGTGCTTTACACCCCCAACACTAACTGTAGTTCTCCAGGATGTAAGAATTCTCCCTGTGTATGATCTGATCCATGGTTCACTTCTCCTAATTTCTGAACCAATTTAGCAATGTCTAAAAGTTAATTCAAGAATTAGAGCAAGAAACAGAATCTTCTGTCCTTTCAATACCTTTAGTTCAGTTGGATTTGTTACTGTATGAGAGAAATGTATTGATTAAAAAAAATTGGGACGTAGGGAATAGATCCAGAAAAAACATTTACCGTACCATAATCCCACATAGGGAAAACCACAAACCACGGTTAGGTATTTTGCTGCTCTCATAAGGATTATATTTGCAAACAAAACAGAGCTTTCTGAAGGGCTACAGCCTGCCAAAGTTTCTAAAATTTAGTGCATGGGCTTCAAGGTAATTCCTTTAAATTTCTTTCTTTCTTTCTTTTTTAAAAAGAGATGTAGAATCCAATGGAGTTGAAGAAAGTGATGAGATTAGCATTTATACTAGCCAAGTTTCAGATAGATTGGATGAGGGATTGTTGGACAGAGAGAAGAAATTGATAAGAAATGAAAAAGCTCCTTTCTGAAAGCCGTGGGGCTAATGATCATGGGAACTGTAGCAGAAGGAACACATTGTCTTATTATTTTGCATTCTCTCCTTTGGCTGAAAATAAAACCATGAAAATGATGGATGGTATCCTCAGAGTTTCTAAATAAGATATCACAGTGTACTTGGTGGTTTGATCCAGCAAGCTGCAACTTAAGACTGGTACGTAAGGGAGCTCAGAGGATAACACCACACACTTGCTGAAGATTTATTTTATTTATTTAAAGCCTTCATATAACCACCCATCTTTCAACCAACCCTGGGCAGCGCCCAATCAAAAATTAAAAGACCTATAAAATCATTTTAAAACTATAAAACTCAACATGAAAAACAACAAAAACCTGGCGCCAGTCAGTTCTAATGTGCAATCCTTTAATCTGCCAAGGCTTGGGGGAAGTCAGGCCTTTAAAGCTTTATGGAAGGCTAAAAGGATGGAGGCCTGCCAAACTTCAGGGGGGCAGAGTATTCCATAGGGCAGGGGCTACTATGGAAAAGGCATGCTTCCTAGATCCCATCCGATGGCAATATTTATTTAGGAAAAGGGATTAGGAGCAATCCCACCCTATCTGACCTGGCAGGAAGGGTAGATCTCCTTAGGGAAAGGCACTATGGTATTTTATATAAGTAATTATATTATCACTCCACAGAAACAAATCAGGAATAGAGCTTCGGGGAAGCCCCGAAGCAAAACAAAACAAGAAATTAAATCTGGTTTTAACTAATTTTTTTCCCCTTGTAAACCAGATTGGCTGAATCTGATACATAACATGAATAAACCACTACCACAAAAACTTGCATAGTTTGGTTGTGGAGTCAGTCCTTGAACTTATGACCACAATTGGGACCAGAATTTCTAGGTGAGGCAGTCAAGTGAGTCCCACCCAATTTTACAACTTTTTTGGCACAGTTGTTAAGTGAATCACTGCCATTAAGTAGATCACACAGTGATTAAGCAAATCTGGCTTCCCCCATTGACTTTGCTTGTCGGAAGCCAGTGGGCAAGATGGCCAATAGAGACCATGTGACCCTTGGGTGCTGCAATCTTTGTAAATACAGGCCAGCTGCAAAACGCCTGACTTTTGATCACGTGATCATGGGGATGCTACCACAGTCATAGGTGTGAGGATCAGTCATAAGTCACATTTTTTCCAGTGCCACTCTGACTGTGAATGATCACTAAATGAATGGTTGTGAGTCAAGGACAACCTTTATCAGCTAAGTGTTTGGGGGAATGGGATTTGGGCCAAAACACATGTTTTGACAGCATTCTGAGAGAAGACGAATACAAACAGGGATGTGGAAACAGAGTAAGAAAAACTCACATCCTATTTACTGTCTCTAGTGTTACACATTGCTAGCACACACACACACACACACAAAACACCTGAGAATCATAACCTCCTTCCTGAGTTTTCAAAACTTGGCCATTAGCATCGCTGTGCTAATCGCTGATAAGACATGAGCATTATTTGGCTCAACAAATTAAAGAGCTGAAATTAGAGTCCATGGATATTCCCAGAGCTGGTGCCCTCCATTCATAATCTTCAGTTTCTTCTGAGCCAAGCTATAAACAGCCCTATGCCAAACTACCAATCTATCTTTTTGAACTTCTTGGAATTTTTTTCCTTTGTGATGTATGGTACAATAAAAACTTCTCAATGGTATTGTTGAGGGTTCTTTTTTTGAAAACGTACCCAATTTCAGATTGACCCAGATTCAAAAGAGCTACAAAAGCACTGGGCTCTTTGTCGATATCTCTCTGTAGGGCAGGAATGGGCAACTATGGTGACTTTACAACCTGTGGACTTCAACTCCCAGAATTGGTTTTCAGTTTTGCATCAACTTGCAACTAAAACAAAACAAACAAACAAAAACCTGGAAGGACACCACTATGCATCTTGTACACACCTTTCTCAAATAAGTGTCATTCATTAACACCATTCATTAATACCCTTTTTCTACTATAATATATCTTTTCAGTTATGAAGAAAGTTCAATTATTCCCTTCCAATTAACTCATCAAACAGATACTTCTGCATCCTGGGCTTTCAGCCTGATGATGTTACTTGATGAATTTTTTTTTTTTTTTAGAGATTCACATTCCAAAACACACACAAGGATCTCTGTTTTTCAATGTTTTCTGTTTTGGTCTGATCCATTTCCTTTGCCGGCCTGTTATCATTTTGGAAGATGGTTCTTCACTCATCCTTTCCTTGATATTGTTCCTGATATTCTCCTGTGCAGAATGATCCCTTCGCCTGTTCTGGTATTTCAAGAATTTCTCTGCATGGTGTTAAGGTTTCAGGAGTTACATTTCCAGGAGTTGGCCTCATGGCACAGAATTACCTTATCAGATACAAAAGAATTGATGACACTCCTCTTCTTAATCCCCACCTTTGGGACCTGATTACTAAGGAGCAGAATACACCATGGGAAAGTCACACAGCTGACAATGGTGTCAAGTATAGAAACTTTTGTGTGAGGTTATTGTTTATTATTAAGTGAAAACTTGTCAGTAAGAATCAGGGGTATTCTAAGAAAATAAAAATAAAACAATGAAACAATGCATGCAATAGATAATAGTGTCCATCCATCATCTATCTATCTGTCTGTCTGTCTGTCTGTCTGTCTGTCTGTCTGTCTGTCATCTATCATCTATCTCCTACCTACCTACCTACCTACCTACCTATCTATCTATCTATCTATCTATCTATCTATCTATCTATCTATCTATCTATCTATCTATCTATCTATCTATCTATCTATCTATCTATCTATCTATCTATCATCATCTCCCCACCTTTATTATTATTACAAACAACTCAAGGCAGTAAATATATCGAACACACCTTCGTCCTCCTATTTTCCCCACTACAACAATCCTGTGAGGTGGGTTGGGCTGAGAGAGAGGGACTGGCCCAATGTTAATCAGCTGGCTGTCGTGACTAAAGCGTGACTTGGACTCACAATCTCCTGCTTTCTAGCTCATACATATGAAATTCCAATTAATAACCCACTAAGTGAGGAATGAAAATACAGCCTTGTTAGTTGCCCGTCTTTTCTGATTATAAAGAAAAATGGGAGGCTGCCAGAGTCCCAAATGTGCCAAAGCCTGAGGGGAGATGATTACATTTGGCTTGACATTTACTTTAATTTCCCAAAAGTTTGTAATGCTGTTATAAATAATCATAATAAGAAGATCTGCACGGAAACATTTTTAGTGGCATTTATTTTCATATGTCTGGCAATAGATGGAAAATCTGGAGCATTATTATTAAATATTATCATTGAATATTGTGCTTCATTTTCATTATCACCCATCCCACACACAGAGAAGTTACATCCTCTTCACCAAATCTAAGGTTAGGAGGAACTTCTTGAGTTTAGGGATACTGTACTAGGAAACCCAAAAAGTCTATTTCTTGGAATTGTTTTCAGATTCCTCTTTGAAGGGTCCTTGTTCTCTGAGCTTGGTTGCTTTCTTGCAGATGTTTCATTACCAGTCCAGGTAACATCATCAGTGCTTGCAAGGAGTGGAGTTTACTCTCAGTTGATACTCTAGTGCAGGGGTAGACAACCTTGGCTCTTTTATGACTCGTGGACTTCAACTCTCAGAATTCCTGAGCCAGCCATGCTGGCTCAGGAATTCTGGAAGTTGAAGTCCACGAGTCACAAAAGAGCCAAGGTTGCCTACCCCTGCTCTAGTGGCTTGCCCTGTCAGAGTTGGTGGGAGTATCTTGGTGACTCTATGGTTGGACAGTTTACTATTACTTGTTTGGTAGTTCCTTGATTGGGGTATTGTTTAACATAATAACAGAATTGGAAGGAACCTTGGAGATCTTCTAGTCCAACCCCCTGCTCAAGCAGGAGCCCCTATACCATTTCACACAAATGGTTGTCCAATCTCTTCTTAAAAACCTCCAATGATGGAGCACCCACAAGTTCTGTAGGCAAGTCATTCCACTGATTAATTGTCCTTAGCTCTAGATTGGTTCTCTCCTTGATTAGTTTCCATCCATTGCTTCTTGTCCTGCTTTCAGGTGCTTTAGACTTAGAGAATAGGTTGACCTCCTCTCTTCTCTGATTGTTGGCCTGATATCAATGTTGGAGTTAATCTATGCTCGTCTGGTCGTTGAATGCTCGTGGGGAGGTGTTTTGGTCTTTTTGTTCCCTTTTTGATTTGTTGATTGTCTCTTTTGTATATATTATAGATATGTGTCTATTGATGGCTATTTTGTCAGAGTGCCAGGTTTCTAGAAATTCTCTAGGATTTTTGGACTTGGCTTTATCTAGGATAGTCACAATTTCCCAGGTGAAACTATGGTTAAGTCTGTCCATATGTTGTGAAATTAAAGAGTTTTCATCATTCCTTCTTTAGAACTTTAGAACTTTAATTCACTGGTTCTACCTATTCTATGTACTTGTTTATATGTAGGAGATTTCTGTGTTGAAGGAGGACTTCTGCTGATCTCTATCACAACATCCCACACTTAGACTAAATCCGTCCCAACCTACAGTACTGCCTCTGTTTAATTAGAAATTAAGAGGTGGAGGTTATGGTGATGCCAAAGAAAGGTTGAAGGATACCGCTGCTGAAGGAACGATATTGGACTAACACGAAAACACATTTTTTATTGATTCCTTATATCTAAGCAATGGCACATGGGGCAACATTCTTCAGTGAGAATTCTACAACAGAAAAATCTCCCCATCCCTGCTAACTTTGAAGCTAATTTTTCAATATCTTCTCCATTTAAGAATGTAAAGATTATTCCAAATGTTTCGTATCATCTTCATATCCCAGTCATTGAATAAGTTATATCTTGTTTTGTGATATCCTGTAACATGCAGATCCTGAGACTGAAACTGTAAAATGAAGTTCACAGATTCCATAATGCTTTATAATAATAAGCAAAGAGCCTCTGCTAAATTATCAGAGAATATGAGTCTGAATAGGGATTAAAATGAGATCTGCCAAGTATCCCAGTGGGAAGGAAATGAAGCATTTTATTCCCATGGAATTTCTGGCAGGACAGAAGCTATAAACAGACCTAAAACTAGCTACATTCATAATTCTATCCCAAAACAATTTCTGGTGGGGATTAAAGTAATTTTAGATTTCAGTAGCAAACTAGGGCAAGCTGGGTCTATTTTTATTTTGTCATTAGGATCAGCTTTCAATATTCAGGTCAATTTTTTAAAAAATTAAAATTTAACAAGAAGGTGATTCAATTTATATTAGAACTTATATCAAGTGACTGACAGGCTCCCTCATTCTCTGGACATTCAAAAAAGCTACTGTGCTTAGAATGATGCCAGTTAGGGGTATCTGGGGTGTGGGTGGGTATTGAAAAAAGCCAAGATAGTGGCCACAACCACACAAACAGAGCCCTGCCTTAAATTTGATTAGAAGTAGGTGACACCCAAGATAGAATCATGTAAGCCACTGTATTCCTTGAGACACTCTATGGAAGCAAAAGTTGACTTGGAAGAAACATGGTAAGAAAAATATTGATGCTTTTCAACTTTGGTGTTGGAGAAGACTTCTGAGAACATGGTGCACAGCCAAGAAAAAAACTGATGGATCATCAAACAAATCAGCCTGGAGTTCACACTTGAAGTACAAATGACCAGATTCAACTTGCCCTACACTGGACACCTAGTGTGAAGATTCAACTTTCTCTAATGCTGGAGAAGGTAGAAGGAGAGAGAAGAAGAGGATGACCAGCAGTGAAGTGGAAGGACGCACCAACTATCTAACCTCTCTGTCTTTTGCTCCTCTGGAATGCACTCCCTCCTTGCTGGAAATCCAGACTACATTCCACCACACATACCTACAAAAATCAGAATTATGCAAGCCAGAGGCTTCCGGTTCCGGTTACAGTGCTCGCGGTCGTGCAAAGAACTTGTTCTCTTTGCCGGCCGGTTTCCCCCCGCCGGTAGACCCTGTATAGGGTCGAAAGTCGCCCTGGAGGGGCGACCACCATGGAGGAGGACACTCGTTGATCACAGAGGGAGCGGCAGCTCCCTCTGTGGTCTGAGAAATCACCTTTGGGCCGACGGGGAAAAGATCGGCCATTAACATGGCTGATCACTTAGCTGTTCCAGCCGAAAGTCACAGCAACATCTAAGCGAAAAGAACCACCGTGGATGATCCGGGTGAGACCTTTCCTTCCCTCTTGATACCTTATTTACTCTCCTGTCAAAAGCTTTTAGAAACTACTTCCCTATTCTAAGAAAGCAGCATTTGGATACTTGGGAAAACGAGCTGTGAAAATGAATGTTTATTGTCTCTTTGAGCTGTTGGATTTCGGGGATCCGGGAAAAAAAAATCCTTACTATGACTCTTTCTCTTTGCCTGTATGTCTTTAGCTCGTGTGGAAGCCTTTAGGGAGGGGGGTGGAGTGTTTTTTCTTTCCTCCCCTCCCCTTCTGAACATTGCTGTTTATTTCTAAAAAAAAAAAAAAAAAATTTCCTCGGCTATCGGGGCGGAATCACGTGGATTGGGTGGTAACAAAGTATCCAGTTTAAGCTGTGCTGAACTTGGCGTGAAGCCCAGAAATTCCTATCTGAGTGAAATTAGCTCAAGGGCTCTGCTACAAAGTAGCTATCTTAAGCTGAACTTTTATTTTGTTTTGAACTTGGCGTGATGCCCAGAAATTCCTAATAACTGACTTTTAAGGCATCTTATTCTACTACTATCTTGGATTATAAATTAGACATTTACAACACTGACTTTGACTTTTGCTGCCTGTATCTTTTTGTTGGGCTTGATTTTTTGTTTTTGTTTTCTATTTCTGTTTGGATGTTACATTTTATAATATTGCAATCTACCTTCTAAGCTGAATTTTCACTAAAAAACGAAGACTACTCCATTATTGAAATGGAATCTTACCCACAGCTTGATTATGGACTGATACTAGAAAAAAATTTGGAAATGAAAGAGGAACTAAAAGAACATTTTAGAAAGCACAGGAAAGACAATGTTTCAGAGTTAAAAATTGAAGCTCAAAGTTTGACTGATCATGACACACAACCAGATGCACAACTTAACGAGATGGAGGAAATATATTTACAACCTACTGAAGAGGAAGATCCTACACCTCATACACAAATGATGGAAAATTTTGATGCTCAAAGGCAGATTTCAACTAAAACATTTATAACCCTAAAAGCAACAGGAATTGACTTCCAAATACGAGACATTAATGCTGACAATATGAATAAACAACGAATAATTACCATACTGATTAAGACTGATTACATAATGCAGACAACACTGGAAAAAAGAGAAGAAGACTACGACCAGACTCAATTGTGGAAAAATGTGTATAGCCAAGCAGTACGATGTGAGGAGTTAGAGGCCCTATTGTGGAAACCTGTTTGGCACAAAAAGAAAGCTAGAATTAGGTTTAAAAATGAGTGCTAAAATTTTATCTGACGGGTTAAAAAGGCTTTTAGAGAATTGATTTGATTATGGTCTGGAATGGCAATAAGGAAAATTGGAAATCTTAAATTTAAAAGGAGTTGGATTGATATTAGTGAAATATTACTGTTATTTTTATTTACAATGATTGAATGTTAACTAGAAATGCATTAATCTAACTAGGTTAAAATAATTGAGGAACTTTTAGAGATTAGGATTGACTTATAAAATATATATTTGATAGAATATAAGAGAGAAGTATTAAAATATAATAGTTATACTATATATGTGTTTTAGAAATTATTATTGTTTTATGGGAAATTGAGGGACCCGAAATGTAACTTATGTGTTTATTTTAGGCTAAAATGTAAAATGGTTTTAAAATAGTTCAACCTAAAAACAGGATTTTGATTGATATGTGAATTACGAGCGATATTTTTGTTTTTTATATATAATGATTGAATTTTATCTAGATATGTATTAATATTAGGTTTTAGCTTGAGGGAAACAGAGAAGTAATGTTAAGGAATTATTGAATTATCTATGTTTGATTATATTGGGTTTTTTTTGATGATTGATCACCCTATCTCCACGGAGATTCCTAAGGCACATTGATGTAAAACTAAAAATATCAATAAAACTTGTTGGGGAAAAAAAAAAGAATTATGCAAGCCACAGTTATACATTGTCACTCTCTATGGAAGTGAAAGTTGGACTTTCAAGACACAAATGACCAGGCTCAAATTTCAGACACAGCTTTCCGGAAAAGACTCTAATTCTGAGAAAGGGGATAGAAAAGAGAAGAAGAGAATCACCCAGCAAAAAAGCGGAAACACTCAGTCACAGAACTCTATGAATGCATTGTTTGGAGGCTTGAAAGAACAGGTTAGGGATAGAGCATCTTGGAGAAAACCAATCCCTAGGGGTCACAACAACTTGATGGCACGTAATCAATCATCAAGTTCAATTACCTGCACACTGCAAGATTCACTACAACATTCCTAACAAAAGATTATCCAGATCTTTCTTTCTTTCTTTCTTTCTTTCTTCCTTCCTTCCTTCCTTCCTTCCTTCCTTCCTTCCTTCCTTCCTTCCTTCCTTCCTTCCTTCCTTTCTTTCTTTCTTTCTTTCTTTCTATCTTTCTTTCTTTCTTTCTTTCTTTCTTTCTTTCTTTCTTTCTTTCTTTCTTTCTTCCTTCCTTCCTTCCTTCCTTCTTTCCTTCCTTCCTTCCTTCCTTCAATATCTTTCTGATATCTTATTTACCAGTTTTTAATATTCCTTAAAAAAATTCATTACTACTCCAGAACTGGATGTTGGTTTTTATAAGCATCCTGAATCCCTAAACCACCTTTGTTAAGTGGAAAATTAATGTAAAAAAGAACTCCTTGTTCTACTTCACCCAAATTCCAAAGAAATGGGACCCTTCCCCACTCAAAAATAGCCAATAGATGCTTAACTCCCAGACTCAATTGGAACGCTTTCACTGGAGAAACAGTTACATCCAGATATCAAAAAATTCAGGTAAGAGGTTTGAGGCCTGCTAAAAGTTTTATTTTATTTACTTGTTCAGTCAATGACCAACAACATAAAATAATAAGGGGAATAAAACATAACAAATATAATCAGGATCGACAGAGAGAAATAAGTCTAACTGTATATTAGCAACTATAAAATAATCCAAATATGATATACTCTGAACACCCCTATTACAATAATAACATGTTTATTTTCCTAACACCAATAAATCTATTATTATAGTATAATAAAACTATATACAAAATATATGTTCTCTGAAAATTATTTAAAAATAACTGAACAAAATGTTGATAGAAATAAGAGTCGTTAGTTGTTTAACCGGTTTTGCCTTATTACCATTGAAGCAGCCCAAAATTTGGCTACTACATGACTGGATTTGAGTCCTGGAGAAGATGGTTCACATAGAAATTATCAGGTCTCCCTAAAAATCTCTCTAATAGAGGGAGGATGTATCTTGATCTGATATCTCTGTAGAGTTTGCAATATTGGGAGGACAGATCATCCAGTACAGTATATGGAAAGTTTGTGTCATGTCTTTGTGATAAGCACTCTGGCCATATGTACATTTCGCCATCCCTACAAAAGGCAACGATGATTGTAAAACAGAAGGAATAATAATAATAATAATAATAATAATAATAATAATAATAATAATAATAATAATAATAATAATAATAATAATAATAATAATAATAATAATAATAATAATAATAACAACAACAACAACAACAATAACAATAACAATAACAATAATAAAGTTTGAATGGACCTTGGAGGTCATCTAGTCCAACCCCTGCTCAGGCAGGAAACCCTATACCATTTTGGACAAATGGCTGTCCAGTCTTTTCTTAAAAACTTCCAGTATTGGAGCATTCACAACTTCTGGAGGCAGGTTGTTCCACTGGTTAATTGTTCTAACTGTCAGGACGTTTCGTCTTAGTTCTAGGTTGCTTCTCTCCTTGATTAGTTTCCGTCCGTTGCTTCTTGTCCTGCCTTCAGGTGCCTTGGAGAGTAGCTTGACTCCCACTTCTTTGTGGCAGCCCCTGAGATACTGGAACACTGCTATCATGTCCCCCCTCGTCCTTCTCTTCATTAAACTACACATGCCCAATTCCAGCAACCGTTCTTTCTATGTTTTAGCCTCCAGTCCCCTAATCATCTTTGTTGCTCTTCTCTGTAATCTTTCTAGAGTCTCAACATCTTTTTTACATCATGGTGACCAAAACTGGATGCAGTAGTCCAAGTGTGGCCTTACCAAGGCATTATAAAGTGGTATTAACACTTCACGTGATCTTGATTCTATCCCTCTGTTAATGCAGCCTAGCACTGTGTTGGCCTTTGGCAGCTGCAGCACACTGCTGGCTCATATTTAAGTGATTGTCCGCTAGGACTCCGAGATCCCTCTCGCAGTTACTACTATCGAGCAAGGTACCCCCTATACTATACCTGTACATTTGGTTTTTCTTGCCTAAATGTAGAACCTTACTTTTCTTACTTTGTTTATTTGAGGTGGAGGATAAAGGGGACATTTATGAATGGGGTATTCAGACTATAGCTTGAAGCAAATGCTAAGCTTATAAAAAAAAATGAAAGGCAGTACAAAAAAAGAGGAAAGCAGGCATCAAGGTGCCTTTTCTTTTGAAGATGAAAACAGAAAGGCATCAGCATCTGTGATGGATGAGATGTTGCAAGCCGGATTGACATCATTTACATATGGTGGAGACACCAGGCATGACACTCGATCTTTTTTCGCCTGTGAATAATGTTTTCCATTGACATGAGAATATAACAAGTCATCTTTGGGGGGGGGGATTGGGGGGAGAAGAGTGAGAAAGAAAAACATACAGCTCGATGGTCAGAAAGCATTTCTATCCCCAAAGAGATTTGTAAAGCCTACAAGGCTCCTTGGCTCAACTTAGAGGATTGGTATTGTATTCCTGTTCAGAAATTGATAAGTACATTTCTAGCAGAGATATGCAAACAGCTGAGTTTTAGAATATGGAGTGCAGAATATAGAATAACAGAGTTGGAAGGGAGCTTGGAGGTCTTCTAGTCCAACCCCCTGCTTAAGCAGGAGACCCTGTACCATTCTGAACAAACGATTGTATTAGAGTGTAGTATTGTAACTGAAGAATAATAGATTATCTTGCTTTTTTCTTAAAATAAAACCTCTCTGAAACCCAGGGATGGGCAACTATGACAACTTTACAACCCTGTGGACTTCAACTCCCAGAATTCCTGAGCCAGCATGAAAACAGGGACTTATGATTGTTTTTCACACTTGCAACCATAAGAGCATCCCCATGGTCATGTGATCAAAATTCAGGCCCTTGGCAACGATCATGTATTAATGGCGGTTGCAGCGTTCTGGGTCATGTGATCACCTTTTGCAACCTTCCCAGCTGGCTTCCAATGGGCAAAGTTAATGGGGGAAGCCAGATTCACTTAGTGACCACTTGACTCACTTAGCAATTGCAGTGATTCGCTGAACAGCTGTGACAAAAATGAGTGTAAAATGGGGCAAAACTCACTTAACAACTGCCTGGCTTAGCAATGGAAATTTTGGCTCAATTGTGATCATAAGTCGAGGGCTATTTGTATTGGTCATCACTTTGAAGATGAGCTTTTTCTTTTTTTCTTTTTTTAAACTTTTTATTAATTTTCCAATGTTACAATTATATCTTTGAAAAGCAACGTGGTGTCTGAGTTACAATAATTCCATTACATACAAATATTATTAATACAAATCTCCAACTATTACAGCCAATATTTCCTCTCTCTTTTTCCCCTTAATACATACTGTCTCTTGTTTAAATTAGTATACTTCTTATTCTATCCATCAGCTATTTAATAGCTTTCTTACATTTATCAATAATTTTATATGTCTTATTTATTTTAATCCTCCAAGGAAAGATTGAAGGCAAACGAGGTCCAGGCAGAAGAAGAACATCATGGCTTCAAAATCTAAGGGACTGGTTTGGACAAAACTCAGCAGCACTTTTTCGTGCGGCTGCTGATAAAAACAGGATCGCCAACATGATCGCCAACGTCCGATAACGGATATGGCAGAAGAAGAAGAAGATTTATTTTAACATTCCATCTTTTGGACCATCAATAACCTTATGAATTTTCCCAGCTTTAATTTTGCGTTGATATTTAAATTCAACGTTTAATATTTATCATTTCCAAATTTTTAAATGACCCCAATTCCCTTTGTCACAATTCCCCCCAACATCTAGTGTTCCGGATACATATCTTATCTATCTCACTTCTATATCAACAGATTAGTAATACAATATAATATTCTTATTTTCATTATAATTTCCAAATATTATAGATTCAATAACCAAAATTTCTCCCATTTCAGCATTCTTCCTTATGTCCACTTTCTCATATTTAAGCTTATAATTTTTATTCTTATCACTACATCAAAACATGTTAATTACGTTACATCACTCTTAACATATATATGTCTTGAGCACCTTTTTCTGCCATAGTCTCTCTCTTTGGATGCCTGAGGTGAGGTCTGCACCTACTTTTCTTACCTTCCTGAAGTGCATTAAAACCTGGCTTGCCAGTTAGCCGGTGGTCTTAAGAGGAGCATTCAGTGTTGAAGGTGGCTGACAGGTTAACTAAGAAAAGGCTACTACCATATAGAAACATAGAATTCTTTATTGGCCAAGTGGGATTGGACACACAAGGAGTTTACCTCAGGTGTTAAGCTCTCAGTGTACATACAAGCAACAGGAGATGAATCATCATCATAATCATCATAAAAATACATTCATCCTAAATCATGAGATACAACACTTAGTGATATAGGATACTAAACAAGCAAACAACATAAATCATACTAGGATACTAAATAAAACAATATCAATCATAAGATACAAGCAACAAAGTTATAGTCATAAGTAGATAAGGAGATAGGTGACAGGAAAGAGGGCAAGGAGAATAGTAATAGTTTGACAGTGTTGTGGGAATTAGTTGTTTAGCAGAGTGGTGACGTGGGGGGAAAAAACTGTCCTTGTGTCTAGTTGTTCTGGCGTGCAATATCAATCCTGCCTTTTGGCTTCTTTTCCCTGGATAGGTAGTCCTCGACTTACAACAGTTCATTTAGTGATCGTTCAAAGTTAAAGGGAAAAGTTTTTCACACTTAACAACCACCCCATGGTCACATGATCAAAGTTCAGATGCTTGGCAACTGACGCGTATTTATGACGGTTGCAGTGTCCCAGGGTCATGTGATCACCTTTTACAAACTTCTGACAAGCAAAATCAATGGGGAAGCCAGATTCACTTAACAACCGTGTTACTAAGTTAGCAACTGCCGTGATTCACTTGGCACCTGTAGCAAGAAAAGTCTGAAATTGGGCAAAACTCACTTAAAAACGATCTCCCGGGGTCACGTGGTCTCTATTGGCGATCTTGCCAAGTGGCTTCCGACAAGCAAAGTCAATGGGGGAAGCCAGATTCGCTTAATGACTGTGTGACCTACTTAATTGCAGTGATTCACTTAACAACTGTGCCAAAAAAAGTTGTAAAATTGGGTGTGACTCACTTAACAACTGCCTCACTTAGCAACATAAATTTTGGGCTCAATTGTGGCCGTAAGTCAAGGACTACCTCTGTTTAATTTTTCTAATATTTTTTTATTTATAATTTTCACTGTAAGCCGCAGAGTCACTTTTCAGAGTGAGATGGGCAGCATATAATTTTAATAAATAAATAAATATATCGACTCCAATCTTCTTTGGGAGGGAGACAGAATAATAAACCAGAATATTGTAAAGAAGTTTGTGGCCAGTTGAATGGAACAGTGACTAGGAACCCTCCATACTGCCACATTGCAGTGGTACTATTTTTGTTGTTGTTATTATTATTGTTATTATTATTTAATCTTCAATTCGATTCACAGTCTGGGACTGGTAAAACCTTAACCATTCAAGTCCTAACCAAGGACCTAACAGCTGCTAAGTTAATGTCTGAGTGTATAGGCAGTTCCAAGTAGGGTGGGTTTTTGCAAAGTCAGAATATTCAGGTCTCATAGGGTCAAAATATCCATGTATCTAGGCAACCCTTTGGGTATTGCTGCAAGGGCTCCTATTACTATTGGTACAACCATTGATTTCTTCCTCCACAATTGCTCAACTTCAATTTGCAAATCACGATTATTTCTTTATTTTTTCTAGCTGTTTCTCTTCATTTTGTGCATCACCATAATTATTATTATTATTGTTCTCCCAGACGTTTGCACATTTAACACAGTAGCTGAAATAACTGCAATTTGATCCAGCCGACTAGCAGCCTCCAGCCAATTCTGCCCATCTGCTGCTACAAACTGTGCTTTACCTTGCTTAGGCATGGAGCAAATATGCAGTATAAATAAACTGATCTCCCGTGAGACATAATTGCACATGCCGAATGGAAGTGTGACATCCTTGGGTTGATCGTTGCATCGTTTGGAGTGAGCTCGCCACCTGGGATTCAACATGGGGTGAGCTCGCTACAAATCCTGCTTTAAAAAAAAGGGGGGGGAAGAATGAGATAAATGGGTCTAATGCAGGACATGTTATTTTAACAGGTTTAAAGTAGGAAGGGATAAGAAAAGAAAACGTTTCTGCACTGATCAGGAGGTTGCTTCAAATGTCTCCAAGATTGATTGATTCCAGGGTCTAAATTTATGTAGCTGTAGCACCACAATTGTCTCAAGCCAAGAAAAGTCTTTCCCAGTCTTTTTAAATATAAATGCCAGAGACTGAGTCTACCTCATCTTTATGCAAAGTTTAGTCTCTCCTTAAATCCATTTAAAAATATGCACTTGGGTTAACCAGCCTCCCTGAACTTCCATATTTGCTTGATGAATAGATTGACTAATAACAAAGAAGATGACAAAAAGCTGAGCTAATTAAAATTTCCAATTTAAATAAAGCCAAAAAAAGAATACCCACAAAAATATTGGCCTCTCCTGGTTTTATGCCTCCTTTTCCCCACCCTATTTTTTCTTTCTTTCTTTCTTTCTTTCTTTCTTTCTTTCTTTCTTTCTTTCTTTCTTTCTTTCTTTCTTTCTTTCTTTCTTTCTTTCTTTCTTTCTTTCTTTCTTTCTTTCTTTCCTTCCTTCCTTCCTTCCTTCCTTCCTTCCTTCCTTCCTCTCTCCCTCCCTCTCCAAGAAACTTAATTTAAATTCTTCACAAAACACCAGCTCTATCAGCCAGCAATATTGGAAAGGTCATTGAAGAGGATGTCAGACATTATCTTCAAACATTCAGACACGAATGCCGAGCCACAAGTGGCTCCTGTGATTATCTAAGCAATGATACATCATGCAAGATCTGCTGCTATCTGGACATATCCAAATATTTGCAATATTTATTTCATTTATTCTGGCAGATGCCTCGGGAGGAAGACCCATCCACACAGAAAGTCAACAAATCCAGAGAAAAATGGGGGGGGGGGAAAGGTCATGCTCAGGAGTGGAAGTACTGGACGAAAATCCAGAAGTCTCCTATCTTGGAGTAAGGGGAAAATCCAGATCATCATATATTCTAGAATCAAGGCTATCAATAGGGAAGGACATGAAGATTACCTATAAAGCTGTACAGGTAGTCGTCAACTTACAACCATTCATTTAGTGACCATTCAAAGTTACAAGAGCACCAATTTTTTTTTCACACTTACAACCATTGCAGCATCCCCATGATCACATGATCAAAATTTGGATGCTTGGCAACTGGCATGTATTTACAATGGTTGCAGTTTTCTGGTGTCACATGATCACTTTTGGTGACCTTCTGACAAGCAGTCAATGGGGAAGCCAGATTCACTTAACAACCATGTTACTAAGTTAACAACTGCAGTGATTCACTTAACAACTGTAGCAAGAAAAGTCTTAAATTGGGCAAAACTCACTTAAAAACTATCTCACTCAGCAACAGACATTTTGGGCTTAATTGTGGCTGTAAGTTGAGGACTATCTACACTTGAAACCTAAGCGGTGCAACACAAAGAGAAGGACATATATATTACAATAAATCTATTATTTATACTACACTATTTCACCCTGATAAATTTTTCAGAACGTCTGTTTTACTACAATGGGAGAATATAACAATGACATTCTGATTAGCAGGTTAGGTTAGAATGGGCAAGAGGGCATGGCAATTAAATGGATTTCAGAAATCATACGGGAAGAATATTTTATCATTATGAAGCTGGAGAACAGAGTGGGTACCATAAGGTTTGGTTCTGGGCTTCACATGGTATGCTCATTAATGTCTTAGATAAGGAGATGGAAGAAATGCTGATCAAATTTGCAAATTGCGAGAACACAAGCGAGCAGTCAGGTGAGGAGACCCAAACTCATGTAGTCTCACATTGCAATAAACAAGGACATATTTTGCAGCTACTAAGATTGTTGGATGAGCAGGCACAAAAACAGCCAGGGAAGTGATTGAAGCCTGGAAAACAGGCCCCTTGTCAATCAACAGGAGTGCTGATTTAACCCCAGCTTATCAAGCACTTAGGAGGTGAAGGCTTGGCAGCACAAGGAAACAACAGCCAACAACTTACTCACCAGCCATCAACATCTAAAAACCCACACGCAATAGGCATCATATAAATACCACACATAGAATAGCCCAAAGCACACACTTTACAGATTGAACTTCTTCTTCTAGTATTAGATGTTCTTGTAACTGGGGAATATCTTATGTTTTTGTATGTTCCAGTAGCCTCTTGACTTGATAATGACATGGCTACTGATTTAACTTCATCTACTAGCACTAAATGTTCTTGTAACTAGGGAATGTGTTCTTGTATGTTCCTGTGGCCTTCGGACTTGGTAATGACAGGTTTATTGATTTAACTTTATCTTCTAGTACTACCGTAGATGTTCTTGTAACTAGGGAATATCTTAAGTTCTTGTAACTAGGAAATATCTTCTAAGTATCTTGGAAGTTGGCATTTCTACTGTATCGTGTTTCCATATACTCCTTCCATCTGTCTTTGATCTTTCTTGAATCAAAGAGCCAGAGTCTCTCTATTGGCATCCTTTTGCATACCAATTCGGGGTTGAAAACTCTTTCTGAGTCCAAAGATCTTTTGAAAGACTTGCCTTGTTTTTCCATGTCTGTTTCCATCTTCAACATCTGTATGAACGTTGTTGTAATATTCCTTTTTTTTTTGTCTCTTCTAAATGCTCTCTGAAACTCTTTGTTAAGTTCCTCCCTGAGATTTTTCTTGGCTTTAGCTCTCTTCTCTTCTCTTTTTAGCAATTTTCATGTTGTTGTTTTTTAACAGCCAGTATGCTTTCTTCTATTTCTTCATTTCTGATAGCCTCTTTTCACCCCCATCTTTAAGAGTGTCCTTGAGTTCATTCCTCAGTTCTTTTGGTCCTCTTTCAATAGGACAGTTATTAGATGTAGCTACATATTTGATACATTCTTTTACATGTACATATTTAAGATGATGCATATTTAGACCTGAGATACAGGTCTACCTTCAAATCGATGAAATGCATGACTTCAGAGAAGCATGTTCATTGGAAATGGGGGGGGAAATATAACACAGAGACCACATCTTGTCAATTCCATCCTACTGTATCTGCCCCCCCTCCCCACAGTTATCATACCTTATTAGGATATTCCGTAAACTCATGACTTACCACATCTGGTTCACTGGAAAGAGGCAAATGAAGTCTTAATGAGAGACGTGTTCCATGCTGATAAAGCACCATCCTGCTCTCCTTCATAAAGAAGAGATAATGTCAGGCACTGAATATCAAAGCAAATGTAACATAATTGGACAGAGCAGAATAGGGTCTTTTCCCTCAGGGCTGTTGCAAAATTACAGGGTAGTGTACCAAAATGGCAACATATATTACATGTCATCTTTCACTCAAGAACAGATCTGTTCCTCAGCGGTAAGAAGGGAGAGGCACGTACAGTTCTGGAGGCCCCTAGAGATGGCACCTTTAACACTACTGTTATGCAAACTGCATTGGTTGCCAGTTTGCTTCTGGATCCAATTCAAGGTATTGGTTATTACTTAAAGCCCTTTAGGGCATGGGCTCAGTGTATCTCACCACAATAGGGTTCACCCGTCCAATCCCACTCACTCCAGCAGAAGAGGGCCACTATGGATCCCATCTGTCAAAGAAATTTGGCTGGTGGAGTTCTGGAGAAGAGTCTTTTCTGCTGTGGTTCCTGCCCTTAGGACATTTTCTTCACCGGAGCTGAGGTCCTCTCCTTAAATCCTGGCTCTGCCAGCTGGACTGGGGTGCTGATGGGGTTGATCCATGTGGGGATAACTGATGGGGTAAAGAGAAGATCCCCTGCCACCCATATTCTCCTTGGTTTTAGTCTCTATTTAATCTCTTTTAATTTTAATCATTTTGCATTATCTTTTTATCATTTTGTTAGCCACCAGAGTCACTTTCAACAGTGGGATTTAACTAACTAACCAAACAAACAAACAAATACTTTGACTTAACGAAAGGGAATTGCAAAGGATGTGCAATGATGTAGAAAAGTTGAATATGTCAGATATTGTCAGGTGCAAAGGATCAGGACCATAGGTTGAGTTGTACTTTAGAAAGATTTAGCGCTGTAGCCTATACACAAGAATCTGGTAAACTAACAGTCAGCCCTAAACTGGCGTTAGATAAAGGTCAAGGGAATTCAAGGGGAGCTGAACTTGAATCTCTTGTAACAACATAAGGATTCTAAACTGGTAACACATTTAATTCCGGCCTCCAGAGTGTAACTGGCCCAAAGTTATCTCTTGAACTGCTCTGACAAGTGACCTGTACCTGAGCCTCCCTAATCCTAGTCTACCGCCTCATTTGCTGTACCAAACCATTTCTGTGTGGATGACAATCAGCACAATAACAGACTCTTATGGAGCCTGCAGACAATCGGAACTGCACAAGACGTCTCAGGGTATCTTAGGACACCAAATGAATTACTTTCCTTTTCTCTATTAAATCAGCCCAAGGCAATTCTTCAAAATGCTATCTAGTGTCCCCAAATGATTTAGAAGTGTCTTATGCTGTAGCATTTCTTCCGTTATTCAGTGAGACTTGGAGATGCAATTATTGCAGGCCGACATTCACTTTTTCTTCTCCCTTTCTCCCATCTACCAACCATTTGTAAATTTCCCCAGGAAGTGAAATATATTGAATAGCATTTCCAAAGCAATCAGAGGGCTAAAGTAAGGAATGCACAAATGAGCAAACATCTCTGTTCCTTTATTGTTCGCATTTTTATATCAATTAATAAGAAATTGCTGAAAGTATTGTAAAACTGTGATAATTTGCAACCTCTCACAATATACACAGGCTTTGTAATCTCCCCTTATTTTGTAAAACGATTAGCATTTCTTTTACTATGCTTTTATTCTTTAACACACACACACACACACACCAACACACGTTTGTGTGTGTGTGTGTATGTTTGTATGTATGTATGTATATTTCAGGCTTTTAAAGCACAAATTTAAAAGCCTTTTAAAAACATGAGTACTACAGTTGGCACACAGTGTCCCCTAACATATCTTAATTAGTAAGCCTTAGTAAGTGTGGCCGTAGTAAGACCACAGTTGGAATATTGCATCCTGTTTCGGTTACCACAATATAAAAAAGATGTTGAGATTCTGCAAAGAGTGCAGAGAAGAGGAATAAAGATTATCAGGGTTGCGGGAATTGGATATGTCTAGTCTAATGAAAAGAAGGATTAGGGGTGATATGATAGCAGTGTTCCAATATCTAAGGGGTTGCTAGAAAGAAGAGGGGGTCAACTATTCTCCAAAGCGCCTGAAGGCAGGACCAGAAACAATGGATGGAAACTAAACAAGGAGACAAGCAACTTAAAACTAAGGAGAAATTTCCTGACAGTGAAAACAATTAATCAGTGGAACATCTTGCCTCCACAAGTTGTGGGTGCTCTATCACTGGAGGCTTTTAAGAAGAGATTAGACAGCCATTTGTCTGAAATGGTATAGGGTCTCCTGCTCAAACAGGGTGTTGGACTAGAAGACTTCCAAGGTCCATTCCAACTCTGTTATTCTATGTTCCAAACAGGAACACTCTATTTTGTAGGCAAAATTTCAGTGGTGAAAGGCTAATACTGATGAGTTTTCCTCAGTTCTCAAAACATGAATTGAAAGCAGCCTTGGAGCTTATCTGGTCCAGTCCATGCCCAGTGCAAAAATTCCCTATACTATTCCTGACAGATGATCATCTGGATTGTTTAAATACCTCTCATTCATGAGAGCTGACCATCTCTTCATGCTGGCTGTTCCATGGCTGAATTGTTGTAAGCATTACGGAATTTCCCTGATGTGCAGTCAAGATCAACTTCTTTCAGTAAAACCCTTTATTTCCTCTCTATTTTCTGAAACAAACCTGACTGATTATGCCCCATCTTCTATATAACAGCCCTTCACAAACCTGAAGAGAGCTGTGATGTCTGCTGGCAATCTTCTTTTCTCCACATTAAATATATAGTGACTCAACTGTTTTTCAAGTGTCCTTCTAGACCAGGGGTAGGCAACCTTGGCTCTTTTATGACTCGTGGACTTCAACTCCCAGAATTCCTAGCTGGCTCAGGAATTCTGGGAGTTGAAGTCCATGAGTCATAAAAGAGCCAAGGTTGCCTACCCCCATTCTAGACCATTTGCCATCTTGGATGCTCTCCTCCGGAAATGTTCCTGATTATATGTAATCCTTGACTTATGACCATCACTTAGCAACCATTCAAAATTACGACAGACCTGAAACAGAGGACCTGGATCTAAAGTTCCAATGGTCAGCCCCCCCCCCCCGTGCAAACACATGACCGTACTTAGGGCATTTGGCAACATAGCCACATTTATGATTCTTTGCAGCTTCCCCCATTTTACAATGACTTTGCCAAAAAAAAACCAGCACTTTTTTTCTGGTTTTCCTGCAAAACCACTCCAAAACAACCGTGGTGTTTGGTTTATGACCACAGTGGTTGCTTTATGATCACTGCATTCACTTAATGATTGCCACCAAAAAGATCATAAAATTGGGTCAGTCACATGACCAGCCCATTTTAGGACCTTTATGACTTATAACCATAATGGGCAGGCTCCATTAGAGTCATAACTTGGGGAATACCTTTAATATTCTTCTTACAAGCAATACCCTGAATTGTATATAATATTTTGGTGTGGTCTGATCAACACAGAATAAAGAGAAATTATGATTTCTATTGATCTTAAAGATGTTAGTTTCCACCCAAACTGGAAAGTTTGCTGAGAGCAGAACACTCATATTGGCTTTCCAATGACTTAGTGATGGATTTTTTTTCTAATAAAACCCACTTGTCCCACCTTATTTCTTGTCATCCACTCAGATGCTAAAAGGGGAAAAGAGTGATAAAAAGAAGAGTGGAATCTGATTACAGGTAGTCCTCAACTTATGAACACAATTAAGCCTAAATTTCTGTTAGGTGAGTTTTGCCCCATTTTACGACCTTTTCTGCCATGTTAAGCAAATCACTTCAGTTGTTAAGTGAATCATCCAGTCATTAAGTTAATCTGGCTTTCCCTATTGACTTTGCTTATCAGAAGCCATCTGGGAAGGTTATAAATCAGGGGTTCCCAACCAGGGGTGCGAGACGATATTTCGGGGGGGGCGAAAACTTGGGTTTAGAAGTTTCAAAATTATAGTGCATATGCATAATAATTCATTGCCGTTATTTCAAACTTTTGTAAGGGATGCGAGAATATATCAGAAGCGTTCTAGGGGTATAGAAAAGGTTGGGAACCATTGTTATAAATAGTGATTGCATGACTCCAGGACACTGCCATCATCATAAGTACATGCTAGTATTTATGGTGGCACATAAAGAGCCGTGGTGGTGAAGTGGTTAGAGTGCACTATTGCAGGCCAATTCTGCCACTTGCCAGCAGTTCGATCCTGACCAGCTCAAGGTTATCTCAGCCTTCCATCCTTCCAAGGTCAGTAAAATGAGGGCCCAGATTGTTGGGGGCAAAAAGCTTAGAGAGCACTGTGAACCGGTATATAAGTCTAAGTGCTATTGCAAGTCACCAAGTGCCTGAATTTTAATCATGTGACCATGGGGATGCTGCAACATCCCCATGGTCACATGATTAAGTATGAAAAAGTATGTAAGTATGAAAAAATGGTCATAAGTCACTTTTTTCAGTGCTGTTATAACTTCAAACAGTAATTAAACAATTGTTGTAAGTCAAGGGCATCCTGTTCTTGGGGCTTCAGTTACTACCAACCAATAGCTTCTAATAAGTTAGGATATCAAGAAAACAAAAAAGATCGCCCACATCTAACCAGAGAACTATGTTCCAAATTATGAGATAATTGCCAGACAGTTTAGATCCATCTTGTGTTATACAAAGTATATTATTCAGTTTGAACTCCACTTAGGAAAGTTTCTAGCTTGGCCTCTGATCAAATGAATGTGTGTCCCCCAGTCTGGGACATACTGAATGGCCCATTTCAAGGATCCAGAATCAATATCTTATCTTTTCCCCTTCCCAGACGTACATAAGAACCTGCCAAATGCAGCTTGAGCTGAACTGGAGGGCAGCAATGTGCAGTCTCTTAATGGAAGTAAATCCACATGTATTGTCACTGCTATCCAGAAATAACAGGGAAGGGATTTCCAAATCCCTTAAAGATTTGCAAAATGCTTCCAGTCTTTATTTCCATAATCTCCTAATGCTGAAAGCAAATTCGTTTCTGTTCATTGCCTGAATGGGCTTCAACTCTTTGGTAGCACAGGCATGAAAAAGAATCCGTTGAATGGATGTCGTTATGGTAGTTGGTGCAGTTATTGATGTTGAGACAGCAAATCTAATAAGGCTAATCAGAGTGTGCCTAAGAGGAAAATCCCATTGAATTAAATCAAATGTAAGTGTATACAAGATTGTAGCTTCCTGGACAAGCTATGTTGACACAGTACTCTTAACCAGATCAAGCTAAAACCCTAGCAGTTGCATTCATGCCATTCATATCCATGTTGTTCATTTTGGGTTGGCCATATAATGACTTTGCCCACTTTGATAGGTTAATTGTTTAGAGACTTCCATACTCTAGAACAGGGCTTTTCAACCTGTGGTACGTGTACCACTTGTGGTACATTAATGAGTGGCAGGTGGTACGCAGCCCTGCCTAGCCAAGTGTAGTGGGGAAGGGAAAGAGCCAGCACAGGCAAAGACTTACAGTGAGAGAGTCCTCTGGAGCTGCAGATTTTACTTATGAATGGAGCCATTTGGGGAGGCTGCCTTAGCCGGCAGCCAGTACTTACATTTTTTTTCTTCTTTAAGTGCCAGCTGGGCTCCTTACTTTCCTTTCTAGCCAGTAGCTAATTCTTAAAGGGGAAGTGCCTTTTTAAGCTAGTTCACTCAGCAGCTTGTCTTTTCTGTCTCTGGAGGCCTTTCCTTGTTTGATCAATATATGGAAGAGGGAAAATATGGGGGGGTTCAAATTCTTCCTTCAGAAGGAGATGGGAATGAGAAAAAGGGAGACAGGGAAGGGAGGGAGGGAAGGAAGTCCCGCCTTAGCAGTTGGCCACCAGCAGCTCTGCCACTGACTTTGCTTGTCAAAAGGTTGCAGAAGGGGATCACATGACCCTGGGACACTGTGACCATCATAAATATGAATCAGTTGCCAAGCATCCAAATATAAATCACAAGACCCTGTTGCTGCAATGGTCATAAGTGTGAAAAATGGTCATAAGTCATTTCAGTGCAATTGCAACTTTGAACAGGTTTTTTTTTTGTCACCAAGTTTTTGGCACCTTGCTAGGTGGTACTCGAATATTGCCATATCCTAAAAGTGATACAATCGGTGAAAAGGTTGAAAAGCCCTGCTCTAGAACATTCCCAAGGGAAGGGTCTTTGGTGCTCTCTGAGCTTGGTTGTTTTCTTGCAGATGTTTCATTACCCAAATTAGGTAACATCATGGGTGCTAATGATCACTGATAATGTTATCTAGTTTAAGTAATGAAACATCTGCAAGAAAATGACCAAGCTCAGAGAGCACCAAGGACCCCTCATTTTAACCCTGAGCTACAAATACTCTCTTTTATTGATTCCCAAAGGACCATACCTCTTTAATTCAGTTCTTAACCTTATACATGAAGTGCTCATATTTCCTATAGACTCCATTGCTTGTCCATAAAGTTCTTAGGATCAACCTTCTTTGTTAAACTTAGGAAATCAGCACAGTCCAGGACCCAGTGTGAATTTAGAAGGCCTCAAGCTAGATGTATTGGTCTGTGAGAATAACCTTGAGAGAAGCTACTTGGTCAGACAAACATATTTCAGCTCACAGAAGAATGGGGCATGGGAAGCATCTCAGAAGTAATCATCCCAGCTTTTCTGGAAAGGGGGGGGGAGGAGAAAAGTGTTTTCAGACTTGCAAGATTCTACTCCTTTAAATTTACAATAAACATAGCTTTGGTTTTCAAACAATCAGAATAGAGTTGGAAGGGACCTTGGAGGTCTTCTAGTCCAACCCCCTGCTCAAGCAGGAGAACCTATACCAGTTCAGATAGGTTACTGTCCAGTCTTTTCTTTAAAAAAAGCTCCAATGATGAAGCACCTACAACTTCTGAAGGCAAGCTGTTCCACTGGTTAATTGTCCTCACTGTTAAGGAGTTTCTCCTTAATTCCAGGTTGCTTCTCTCCTTGATTAGTTTCCATCCATTGCTTCTTGTCTTGCCTTCTGGTGCTTTGTAAAATAAGTTGACCCCCTCTTCATTGTTGCAGCCCCTCAAATACTGGAATACTGTATCATGTCACCCCTAGTCCTTCTTTTGTCTAGACTGGCCATACCCAATTCCTGAAACAGTTCTTCATACGTTTTTGTCTCCAAGCCCTTAGTCATCTTTGTTGCTCTTCCTTGCACTTTTCCCAAAGTCTCAACATCATAGCTTCTTGGCTAGACTACCTCAAAGAGGTGGAATTAGTGCAATCATGTCAGCTGATTTTGGTATTTGTGTTTATATTTGGGATCAATCGTTTTGAAACCTCTTTCAGGTTGGACACTGAGGTTTTTCTCAGTCTTCTCCCAACTCCTTGCCAGGCTACCAAGGGCATTGTTACATTAAAGTTACATTAAAGAACTCAGCTACAAAGAAAAGTATGAATAAGCTTGTGATAAAACATTTGGTATAATGTCCGAGATGTGCCCAAACCTTTTGGTGATTCTTTACCATAAGGTAGCGGCCCCCAAACGTTTGAGCATCAGGGACTGGTTCTGTGGAGAGAGATTTTTCTGTGGACTAGAGGGGGCGTGGTTTCATGTGCTGCCTGCATCTTGCAGATGGGGCTTTGCTTGTTTGCGCGGCCTAGTTTCTGTCATGTCGCAGCCCGGTGCCGGTCCAGGGACCAGGGGTTGGGGACCCCTGCCAGAAGGCATTCACAGCATTCACAGCTTCTGGAGGCAGGTTGTTCCACTGATTAATTGTTCTAACTGTCAGGAAATTTCTCCTTAGTTCTAGGTTGCTTCTCTCTTTGGTTAGTTTCCATCCGTTGCTTCTTGTCCTGCCTTCAGGTGCTTTGGAGAATAGCTTGACTCTCTCTTCTTTGTGGCAGCCCCTGAGATATTGGAACACTGCTATCATGTCACCCCTAGTCCTTCTCTTCATTAAACTAGACATTCCCAATTCCAGCAACCGTTCCTTATATGTTTTAGCCTCCAGTCCCGATCATCTTTGCGTCTGACATAGGTGTGATGAAAGCGAATAATCTAGCCTTCACTGTCTCCATCTTAGTAAAAAGTTCTACATAAAAGTCTCATTTGATCCATATCATGATGTATGGGGGAACTCAATATGGATAGGCCAATGTGATGATGACCACGGGACATGGAAGATTGCCAATCAGAAAGTTAAAAATAATCATAAAGAACATTAATTAATACATGAAATGAAAGTTATGTTCTCTCTCTCTCTCTCTCTCTCTCTCTCTCTCTCTCTCTCTCTCTCTCTCTCTCTCTCTCTCTCTCTGTGTGTTTGTGTGCATGTGAAATCAAGATAATCAAGACAGAAATAATAGATCTGAAGGAAGTTTAGCCTTTGTCTGAAGAGGTTTAAATAGTTATGACCTTCTTCCTCTTTTGAGTTGGGTATGTCAGGAGAAACATACAAGCAAACTGGAAACAGTGTAAATGGAATATATGAGTTATTAATATTAATTGAATGATATGTTTGCATATATCCATCTATACTGATAGGTTATTCATCATAAAATATCACAGTGACTTACCATCCCATTAAAAATGAAAAACTTACAATTTCCTTCAATAACTTAAATACAAAACAACCACATTGTATCATCATCACAATGTATGTCTGAAAGAGAATGATTGAAAAATGGAAGAAATATTCAGCAAAATAGAAAACATGATTCCACTAATCCTGTTACAGAATATTAGAATTAGGAGGGGGAAAAATACCTTGTACACCAGATGAGCGTAGTTATTAATGTGCTGGCCCAGAAACCAGGAGACTGTGAGTTCTAGACCCAACTTAGGCATGAAAAGTGGTTGGGTGACTTTGGGCCAGTCACTTTCTCTCTCTCAGCCCACCTCATAGGGTTGTTGTTAGGGAAAATTAGGAGGAGGAAGTATTGTGTTTGTTCGCCACCTTGAGTTATTTATAAAAATAATAAAGGCGGGTTATAAATGCATTTATTTAATTTATTTTTGTTGAAAGTTTTGGGTCATTTTATTTCCATTCATCCAAAGAATATCAAGTTGGGGACCAAGTGGAACCTCCTTTTGACTTACTTTAGAATTTGGAGACCCAGGTGTTTTGCACTTGGAAATCCTTCTCTTTGAAGGCACCACTGGATCCAATTGCTTACTGTCTTGGATAGCTCTTTGTAAGGAAACAGAGAAGATCTTTGATTGACGTCATCTTACCTCCTCTAGTTGCTGTGCCTACATCCCAAGCAGGTCATAACTCAACGTGCTATTGTTCCAGTGATGTATGTCTAAGGGAGGCCATTTCCATGCTGTAGTCCATCACTGGAGTGACAACTCTTTGTGGAGTACATCACAGGGAAAAGATTACACAAAGCTGTTGTATTTTAAAGTCTCAATAATAGATCAAAAACATACTGCCTTGTTCCCAACCCTCAGGGCAAAATGGGTAGGCTGTGCTTCAGAGAGAAGAAACAGAAAAACAACCCAACAGGAAATAGAGCCAATATGAAATACTTGTGTTTAGTGGCACGTCTTCTTTCACATATTATACACACACACACATACACAAACGTATTTCACCTCTTCTTCCTTGTTACACTGTCCTTCCTTTACTGGGAATGCACACTAATGCATGTATCCATACATACTCATTATGCTCTTCTTTTGTGGGTTAATTAGCATTCAGCAGAGTGCAGACAAAAAATAAGAATGCTAAGCTAAGAAATAAAAACAAGAAAGTCATATGGTTAAAATTAAGTTACTCTAATGCTATAGCAATAGCAATAGCACTTAGACTTAAACACCGCTTCGTAGTGCTTTACAGCACTCTCTAAGTGGTTTACAGAGTCAGCATATTGCCCCCAACAATCTGGGTCCTCATTTTATTGACCTCGGAAGGGTGGAAGGCTGAGTCAGATCTTGAGCTGGTCAGGATTGAACTCCTGGCAGTGGGCAGAGTTAGCCCACAATATGGCATTCTAACCACCATGCCACCATGCTCCTATTCAGTGTACTACCCCCATCTTCCTATCTGTGCCATTCTTGTTTCTACTATTCTCATAGATCAGTTCAATCATCATACAAAAAAGATTAGGAGAATGGAGGCTGAAACATATGAGGAATGGTTACAGGAATTGGGTATCTCTAGTCTAGCAAAGGGAAGGACTAGAGGTGACATGATAGCAGTATTCCAAAATCTAAGGGGTTGTCACAAAGAAGAGGAGGTCAACCTATTCCCCAGAGGACCTGAAGGCAGGACAAGAAGCAACAGATGGAAACTAATCAAGGAGAAAACCAACCTAGAACTAAGAAGAAATTTCCTGACAGTTAGAACAATTAATCAGTGGAACGACTTGCCTCCAGAAGTTGTGGGTACTCCAACACTGGAGGTTTTTAAGAAGAGATTGGACAACCATGTGTCTGAAATGGTATAGGGTTTCTTGCTTGAACAGGGAGTTGCCCCCATCTTCTTTGTGGCAGCTCCTCAAATGTTGGAAGATTGCAATCGTGTCACCCCCTACTTCTTTTCATTAGACTAGACGTACCCAATTCCTATGTTTCAGCCTCCAGTTCCCTAATCAGCTTTGGTACTCTTCTCTGTCAAAGCTTTGTTCCACATAGCACATTATTCTCCATGATTACTGGCAAAACTCTCCAGAGATACTAGCAACAATTTGATCTGCAAATGGGGAGAATGGATTGGACATCTGGAAGGAGAAATAATCATTTTATGAATAGATGATAGTGTGCCACTGAAGATCTGTCACCGAAAAGTGAAATGAAAGAAAACATATTGCTTTAGAACCCAGCATATTTAATTTCTCTTTAACACCTAAAAATCACTTTTAGGGGATTTTTGCTTGGTTGGCAAATCCATGAATTATTTGAACTGGGATGAATACTCCATCCATTTCTTGTAAAACTTAGAAATAATTGCATGATCATACCAAAGAAGGGAACAATAATGCATAACAATGATGCAACCAGAGTCCTAATTCACATGTGATCAACTCTCTTGCAAAATAAGAAAAGAGGAGACAGTTGATTGGCATCAGTATTTGTTTGTTTATATTTCTTAACCATCCATTTCCAATGGATGATGTGGGTGCCATTTGTGAATATAAAGCAGGTGAATATTAAGCAGGTACTTTATCAGATTGCTGTGTATTTGATTGATGCTTGAAAGAGGGAATGGATAACATTTAGGACTCTCCCTTTGGAAAGACTCACATCTTCGCATATGCCAGTAATTGAACATAAGTGGTTTAATTTCACACTGAAGGACTGTGGATGTTCACTTAAAATAGTCACCAAGAGTCTAAATTCTATTTATACAGCATAATGCTGCTTAAACCAGAACATACTTAAAATGGCAATTCAAAATCCTTAAGAAAATTAATGCTTATAACAATGCAACTTTCTTTCTTTCTTTCTTTCCTTCCTTCCTTCCTTCCTTCCTTCCTTCCTTCCTTCCTTCCTTCCTTCCTTCCTTCCTTCCTTCCTTCTTTCTTTCTTTCTTTCTTTCTTTCTTTCTTTCTTTCTTTCTTTCTTTCTTTCTTTCTTTCTTTCTTTCTTTTCTTTCTTGTTGTATTGGCCAACACAGCTACTGAATGAAAAATGGGATATGAATCCAATAAACATGAATAATGAGTTAACCCAATACATTTTTTCCCACAATGTGCAGATTGTCCATTGAGCAAAGCAGCAGGTCAGATTGAGGAATTGGCCTTATTCTTGGAAGTGGTCTAGGTCCCTAGGTTTCTAAGTTATTTATTTTGGAAATAAATAGGATGAAGATGAGTTCCATAGGGATTGAACTAGTGACAAGTTGGAACAATCCCAGTTTTAATAATTTAAATAATTGTATTTATTTGTTTATCATATGGTACATTCACATCATATTTCAGCAAAAAGAAACACAAGAGTAAAATACAAAACACAGAATATAAAATCTGAAATCTTAACAGGATTACAAAGATTATCTAAGTTGCAAACGTAACTTTTTACTTCATTTGTTGCAGCCACAAAATCAGCAAAATCTCCATTATAGGCTCTGTTTTGACACTCTGTCACTATGTGTTGGATAGTTTGTTTGTCAGCGCCACAATCACAATTCAGTGATGGTATTTTTCCCCATTTATAGAGGGTGTCATGGTTCCGACAGATGAAACTCTTCAAAGAACTTCGAGGCATTGTTTACCTTAAAGAATCTTTATTAGAGAAGCATAGCATCAGCACTAACATAATCGAAGCCAAAAACTGAATTCTCCTCCCCTGAGCACATAGTATCAAAGCACAATTCCCTCCTCCAATTAACAATCATAAATCACATTCTCCAATTAGTTTGAAATGCAGGCTTTCCCTCCAGTTCTCCAGCCTGCCAATTCTTATCATCTCTTATTTCAATAACCTTGGTTCACACACTAGGTCCAGTATTGTTATGTCTAGCTAAACTCTCATGCACATTCCTCCCCCCAGCATCATCTAACTCTAACTCTAACTCTAAGAGTAAAACATATGAAGAAAATGGTTGCATCTTCAACTGTTGTCAAAGCAAAAACATTCGATGTTAGCAGTGTTGACAGAGGGTATCTGGGCATCTACCATAACCAGTGTGAAATTTGGTTCAGTGTTGTCCATATCACATGGGGCTGGTCAAGTCCAGGTTTTTTTCAAGATGCAAGGAAAGCTTGTGGGGGGGGCAATTTTCTATCCAGTGTTGCTTCCACATGTTATGACTTGCCTCCAGAAGTTGTGGGTGCTCCAACACTGGAGGTTTTTAAGAAGAGATTGGACAACGATTTGTCTGAAATGGTATAGGGTCTCCTGGCATGAGGAGGGGGTTGGTCTAGAAGACCTCCAAGGTCCCTTCCAACTCTGTTATTCTGCTATTCTGAAATAATCTTTACATCTGAATCATCTGAATTTTGCTATTCAGAATGAGCAAGTGAATCCATACATCTTCATTCAAAAATAAGCTGTAAACGAATAAGCAAAACTAACCACTTAAACGAGGATCTCAAGAACTATTTCAGTTTTGAAGTTGGGCAGTTGAATTTAGTTGGAAAATAGGGGGCAGGGGAAATGAAATGGAGATGGAAACAGAGAGAAGGAATTCAGGAGCAGCTCTGTCGAACGTTATACTCCTGGTGTCTCAGAGTTATAAAAAGGACCTGGAGGACACACTATCCTTCCAGGCATTTCAGACTTACTGGAAATGAATTTAATTCCTGGCTATTCCAAAGTGGCTTTGTTAGGTTATATGGATTTAATCATCAGCAGGACCTCTAAATATGCTCTGTTTTCCAAACAGTTCCATCTAAATGCAAATGGATGCTTGTTATAGCAACCCAACAGCTGAGGGCTTTCTCCCATTAAATAGGCATGAGAAGGCCGGAATTAATTTAATGCGAAAACATTCCCCTGGATAAGAGGAATCTCCGCTCCGTGTTTTGTATCATTTCCTAACCACGATTTCCACAGCACCGGTAATATGATAGATATTTTTAAATCTCTCTTTCTACTACCAATCCCCTACCCACCCCCACTGGCTGCTTCCTTACTGAACGGAATGGCAAAATCATCTCTTTCTGGAAATGACTTGTCTGTGGGCACTCTGTCAACTAGAATGCAGATATTTGTATTTCTTTCTCAAAGAAAGGCCCTGAGGAAAAGGGGGGCAGAAGATGGCAGCAAAAATGAGTTTGCTAGATATATACAATTTGCAAGGGATAGCACCAGTGGTGGGATTCAAATATATGAACAACCGGTTCTCTGTGTGGATGCCGCTTCCGGAAGTCCATTCTGGGCCTGGGCAACAAAAAATTAGCCACGGTTCTGCCGAAGTGGTGCGAACCGGCTGAATCCCACCACTGGATAGCACTTCTGCTGTGATAGAGAGTCCCCATCAATGTCTAGGATCACAGGCCAGATTGTGTCAAAGCCTTGGTGGCGCAGTGGTTAGAATGAGTATTGCAGACTGACTCTGCCCATTGCCAGGAGTTTGATCCTGACCAGCTCAAGGTTGACTCAGCCTTCCATCCTTCCAAGGTCGATTAAATGAGGACCCGGATTGTTGGGGGCAATATGCTGACTCTGTAAACTGCTTAGAGAATGCTATAAAGCACTATGGGGTGATATATAAGTCTACATGCTATTGCTATTTCCCTGGAACCCAAATAATCACCTTCTTTCTGCATGCTGAATGCACCATCAGTTTCCAGAATGGAGAACGTGTGTTATCTTTCCATGGCTGGCTCAGGAATTCTGGAGTTGAAGTCCACAAGTCATAAAAGGACTAAGATTCCCCACCCCTGATCTAAAGGGTCTCCTACATTCTTAGTAGGAATAACCTCTTGTCACTATTCCAGCACACATGTTTCTGTTAGGTATCCCATATTCCCCACCCCCAAATCTTGATGTGCTGCCTCATCAGGGTGGTGGTGGTGGGCAGTAGTGGCTGTGGTGATGTTGTTCTTGTGTTCCTGGGAGAGATAAGCAAAAAGCACTGGGAGTGTATGTGTTGGCCTTGTAAAGTAGTCCAGACAAGAACCACAACCAGGAGAGAGAGAACCAATCTAGAACTAAGGAGAAATTTCCTGACAGTGAGAACAATTAATCAGTGGAACATCTTACCTTTGGAAGTTGTTGGTGCTCCATCCCTGAAGGTTTTCAAGAAGAGACTAACAACCATTTGTCCAAAATGGTATAGGCAGTGGTGAGATTAAAATATGTGAACAACCGGTTCTCTGTGTGGATGCCGCTTCCAGAAGTCCATTCTGGGTCTGGGTAACAAAAAATTAGCTACCGGTTCTGCCGAACTGGTGCGAACTGGATGAACCCCACCACTGGGTATAGAGTCTCCTGCTTGAGCAGGGAGTTGGACTAGAAGACCTCCAAGGTCCCTTCCAACCCTATTATTCTATTCTATGTGTACAACCATCTCCTTTAGAGCAGACAGCAACACTTCCTCCCTCAGAGAAAGGTTGATAATCTCTGGATCCATCCACTTACGCCGAGGCTCAAAGATATTAACATGAACATAACTTCTAATTATATTCTACTCTACCTGCTTATGCTAATATAAAAATGAAAGATGAAGAAGAAATTAGAAATGAGTGACCTGTCTACAGCAAACCACCTTGTACAAGTACAAAGATAAAAAAAAAGTCAGTGAATAGAGAATTTGCAATCTTGATGAAAGGGAGATGTTTGGTGGTAAGTGCAAAGGACTGAGAGTGGAATTCTGTTTTTCCTTTGCAGTTTTTGTGTGCTTGTTATATTTGGCATATACAGTTATGTTGTTGCTATATTTTTCTATATTCTTTTTCACATTTATTTTTATTTCAAATAAGCGGATATTCAAATGTGCAGAGTTATTCAGTTAATGCTCAGTTAATACAACATGACCTATACCAAGCAAAAGATATGAGAAAGAAGAACTATTTTTATAGATGAATGCAAGAATATCTACTATATTGTTTATAATTGTTAAGACCTGAATTTATATTGGTATTATGCTGTTTGGTTTCTCCTGGAAAATTGCAATTTCTGGCTCGTAAGAAAAAATAAATACAAGTGGACTTTTAAGTTTGTTTGTTTTTTAAAAAAAAGACAGTATGGAAAAAAGTGGGACCACATATTCCTTCTATTCCAGAAAAAAAATATTGAGTCTGAAATATACAAGGCAAATGTAATCATTGCAAAAAAACAATAATGAAAGAGTCCCACATGTTAATGTTCTGATCAATTTCAACTTTGTGAACCTGGGGTGAAAGAAGCAATCATGTGAAATACAGACAGTACAACAAAGATATTCAAGGCTGCTCAAGCTTTGAAGATGCTGAATGAAGTCTGTTCATGAGGATAATCATTCCATTTTCTAAAAAAAAAAAAAAAGTTAATCCAAAATACATTCCTAATGTTGTTCTCTACTGTAAATGTATCTTCTGGAGATGACATCTATATCATTGCATTGATGCTTATAATAAATCATAAGAATGCAATTTTGTTTCTGGAAATGATCAAAAAAATCTTTTAGAACAGTGGATAAACAATTCCCTAAAATTTAAATTATTAAATTTGATTCTTCCTGACTAGAGATTTAAATCATGGATTATATCAATTTGGGCTTAAATCAAATCTGCCCTACTTCATAAGATTGGAGTTGACTCCCCCCCAACAGCTAAAAGATTACCTGTAGTCCTCAACTTATGACTGCTTTGTGATCTTTTAAAGTTATGACCTATCTTAAAAAAGGGAACTTACAACCCAGATCCAGTGTTCCAGCAGTCACACACACCCCACACCTGCAATCACATGACTACATTTTGGTGCTTGGCAACACAGCAGCATTCTAGAAAATAACCCAGAGTACAAGTATTCCTTGACTTACAACTGGTTACTTAGCAGGGGGCTACTTATAACCTGAATTTGAAGTCTCAATGATTGGGCTATTCTCTGCAATCACGTGATTGATGACTGAACTTCAGATGCTCAGCAACTGGGCTGCATTAATAGCCAGTCAGTCACATGGCCACACATTTTATGACAGTTTTGCCAAATACCGGCACTTCTGATTTTTGGCAAAACCATGCCCTTAGCAACCAATGGGCTTGCAGTTATAACTGTTGCATTCACTTAATAACCATGAGATTGGTATTTATGACCACCATGTTCACTTTACAACTTCTGCAAAAAATATTGTAAAATCAAGTTGGTCACGTTTTATGGTTCTCACAACATACAATCATAATGGGCAGGCTCCATTAAAGTCGTACGTTTGGGGACTACCTGTATATCATTTTTTAAAATGGTTTCCCATTCTATTATTCTACTAAAAAGCCAACGCAGTGCTAGGCTGCATTAACAGAGGGATAGAATCAAGATCACGTGAAGTGTTAATACCATTTTACAGTGCCTTCGTAAGGCCACACTTGGAGCACTGCATCCAGTTTTGGTCACCATGATGTAAAAAAGATGTTGAGACTCTAGAAAGAGTACAGAGAAGAGCAACAAAGATGATCAGGGGACTGGAGGCTAAAAAATATAAAGAACGGTTACTGGAATTGGGTATGTCTAGTTTAACAAAGAGAAGGACGAGGGGGGACATGATAGCAGTGTTCCAATATCTCAGGGGCTGCCACAAAGAAGAGGGAGTTAAGCTATTCTCCAAAGCACATGAAGGCAGGACAAGAAGCAACAGATGGAAACTAATCAAAGATAGAAGCAACCTAGAACTAAGGAGAAATTTCCTGACAGAACAATTAATCAGTGGAACAACCTGCCTCCAGAAGTTGTGAATGCTCCAACACTGGAAGTTTTTAAGGAGACTGGACAACCATTTGTCTGAAATGGTATAGGATGGACTAGAAGACCTACAAGGTTCTATTCTATTCTATTCTATTCTATTCTATTCTATTCTATTCTATTCTATTCTATTCTATTCTATTCTATTCTATTCTATTCTATTCTATTCTATTCTATTCTATTGAGTTCTTATAGAATAAATTTCTTGAAGCAAAACTCTTCTGAGTCCTTGTCTCTCTCTTGAATTCCCAACCTTTGAAAATGTGATACATTCTTAGATGAAATCATTGTTTACTGCTTTAAAATGTGTCTTTGCTTTGCCCTGTGTTTGCTACCTGTGCTATATAGCACATTTTACTACAGTATTTTAATGTTCTCATATCACAAAGCAGCTTTATGATAATTAGGTAAGAACAGATATACATATGTTGTTGTTGTTGTACTAATGACTACATTAACAATCCCAACATTACAGTACACTATGTTTTTATAGATTCACACCCCTCAAAGAAGTGTGCCTCATATCTCAAAGGGCTAAGCTATTTCAACTGGAAAAGGCCATTTGGCAAGACTCCAGATTTTCTAAGTGAAAAAGACATGCACTATAAAGAGTCCAAATATGGCCTCAGGATGTATACAGAGAAAACATTTTCACAGGACAATCAGATCAGCATTATACGTTACTGTCAATGTGTGAAATTAGGCATTTCATAGAATGCATAGGAAATCTATAGAATGCCAAAAATGGGATGTCAAAGTATGAAACGCTTAATATTTCACACATTTCCTAGGTATTCTATGCAATGCCAAAAGGCAAACTGGCAAAGTATAAAACAACTCCTGTTAAAATGCCATTCTAGAACAGAACAGAACAGAACAGAACAGAATAGAATAGAATTCTTTATTGACCAAACGTGATCGGACACACAAGGAACTTGTCTCTAGTGCATAAGCTCTCAGTGTACATACAAACAACAGTGTGATAACTCATAGATTATAAATCATAGTTACAATTATTAAATCATAAGTTACAAAATCCATACTTTAGCCTTCCTTGTTGCAACAAGTAGGTAAATATTCATCTTTTTCTCTTGTTTTTTTTTCAGTAACAAAGTCCTATGCTTTGTTTTGCATTTCTTCTTTCATTTTCATATACATCTTTCCAATAAAGGGTTAGGGTTAAAGTTAGAGTAAGGGTCAAAGTTAGGGTTAGGGTTAATACTAGGGTTAAGGTTAGGATCAGCCTAATTCTAAATTTAACCTTAACCCTTTCCACGATTCTCTTTTCATACTTTGCCTAAATAGTGCTTGTCATTCTGCATAATGTCTAAATATTATATACGATGCCTAGGGAAAGTATATAGTAAATTAAAACAACACAGACATTTCATGCTTTGGCTAAAATTTTCATACATTCTATAGATTTCCTAGGCATTCTAGGAAATGCCAGTTTTTCACACATTGTCAGTAACATATATAAGAGCTTGGATTATTTGTATACACAAAGGTAATAAAATCAAGCTGTTTTTTCGTGTGTGTGTGTGTGTGTGTGTGTGTGATTGTGTTTGTATTTTAATGGCTCAGTCTGTTTATAAAGCATCAGTTCCTGCAGGTATAACTCTTGTCAGGGCACATATTATCCCATATAAACTCTTTAACAACATTTGAAACTCTGGAAAAAATAACTTTCTATATAAAAGGTAAACTCTATAATTCCACTATTGGCTTATTGCTTATAAAATGATACATTCCCTCTATTTCTGATGTTTATGTCAGAAGTGCCATAATAAGACTCCCTGAACACAGGTAAATATTACCACTAGGTTTTTGACTGAAGTTTTTAGAGAATGAAAAACATTTGAAGTCCTTGAGGATACCCCAAATGCAGGCAATAAGGAGTAATATACTTATTCAATAACAGATGCTGAATAACTGTCGAAACAAGGAAATTGAAAACTGGGAATAGAAAATAATGGTCTGGCTGACATCTGGAGAAATACCATATTATAACATTTTGTTTTTTATTTTACTTATTTTATTGGTACTCTTATAGAACATAGAATGATAGGTTGGAAGGGACCTTGGAGGTCTTCTAGTCCAACCTCCTGTTCAAGCAGGAGATCCTATACCATTCTAGACAAATGGCTGTCAAACCTCTTCTTGAAAAGACCATCACAGCTTCTGGAAGTAATCTATTCTGCTAATTAATTGTTCTCACTGTCAGGAAATTTCTTCTGAGTTCTAGGCTGGATCTCTCTTTAATGATCTTCCACATTACTCCCTTTCCTCCCCCCTCACGTCCTTTGGAGAATACAGTTATGGGAACTGGGCATGGCTAGTTTAGTGAAGAGAAGGACCGGGGAGACATGACAGCAGTATTCCAATATTTGAGGGACTGTCACAGAAAGGAGGGGGTCAACCTATTTTCCAAAGCACCTGAAGACCAGACAAGGAATAACCAATGGAAACTGATCAAGGAGAGATTCAATCTGGAAATAAGGATAAATTTTCTGACAATGACAACAATCAACCGATAGAATGGATTCCCCTCAGATGTTGATGGTGCTTCATCACTGAAGGCTTTCAAGAAGAGACTGGACTGTCATCTGTCATAAATGGTGTAGGGACTCCTGCTTGGGCAGGGGGTTAGACTAGATGATGTACAAGGTCCCTTTCAACTCTGTAATTCTATTCTATTCTATTCTATTCTATTCTATTCTATTCTATTCTATTCTATTCTATTCTATTCTATTCTATTCTATTCCTATGACGGCCCCTCAAGTACAAGAAGACAGGTATTATGTCATCCCTAATCCTTCTCTTTGTTAGGCTAGACATACCTAGTTCCCTTAACTGTTCATTGCACAATTTAGTCCCCAGACCATTCATCTTTGTTCCTCTTCCGTGCTTTCTTTCTGGGGTCTCAACATCTTTTTTGTTGTGGTGACCAGAATTGGATGCAGCATTCCAAGTGTGATCCTTTCCTGAAAGTGCAGATCCTTTGCTGAACACACAAAGGAACTGCAAGCTCAAGTTGTGAAAGTCAAAGACCACAGTGAAAAAGATGTGACTACAATTAAAAATGAAGAAGATCAAACTAATTCAAAGAAACAACTTTAGAGTTGAAAATGAAAATATTAAAGCTGTGGATAGCTTTTGCCTTTTAGGATTGACTATCACCAATACATGAATTAACAGTCAAGAAATATGCAATGTGACTAGAACCTGATGGGGTAGCAATGAAGAGGCCTTGGAAAACATATTCAGGTGACATTTTATGTGTGTATCTACCAAGATCAGAATGATGCAGGCAATGATCTCCCCTGTGACATTCTATGAAAACAAATATTGACCTTTGCAGAAGCAGGATAGAAAGAGTATTGAAAAAGATCCACAAGAATAAAATGGACAATCAAGAAAAGAAAGAAACATAGAACCAATCAGACCAGAATTCTCACCCAAAGTCTAAACGACAAGGCTCATTTTATTATATTTTGGACATATTACGTGAAGACCCATTTCATTTGAAAACTTCATAATACTGGGAAACATTGAAAGAAAGAGAAGAGCATGGCCAGCAACAAGTCTGATGGACTCAATTAAACAGCAGTGAATGCACCATTGAGAGACCTGAAAGATTAAACTGCTTGATCATCTTGAGAAAGTCTGCCTATGCTAAGAGTTGACACAGATTTGATGGCACACAATCAATCAATCAATCAACCAATCAGAGAGGCAGAGGAAGAGCACAGATATGTGCACAGCTGAAATTGATTTCAGTCCCAACTCATCCATCCATGTCTCTCTTGCTTTGGAGGTTAACTTAGCAGGGTATTTTTTATATATATTTCCAATTGAGACCTGTTAAAAGAAACCCACTCCTTCATTTCGTTTACCCCTTACTTTCTCATTCTGTATTCGGCAAGGTAAAATGCCATACTGTCTGCAACACTCTGCTAATGAGCTTTGTCCTTCCCCCTCTCATAAAAAGGTAAAATAAATAAATGGATTCTTCCATGCTTACATTTATATCTTGACTTTCTTTGGCATGCTCAGGACAATTGATGTGAGGAGTAGAGATTCAAACCTGACTTTCCCTGGTTCCAATCTGGATCCTTACCTGGCATGGAGCCATGGCAACTGAAATAATCATAATCATGGTCACAATCAGAATTATGACAAATAGTTTATTCAGGGGATAGTGTTGTGGAATCAGAGAAACTCCAAGCAGATTACAAACTTAATTAAAATACAGAAAATATACAGTTTGGGGGGGGGAACATGTCCCTAGATACCTTTGGTCCTATCAGGTTAAAAGATATTCTTAAAAGATGGATGAATGGAAGGAAGGAAGAAAGGAAGGAAGGAAGGAAGGAAGGAAGGAAGGAAGGAAGGAAGGAAGGAAGGAAGGAAGGAAGGAAGGAAGGAAGGAAGGAAGGAAGGAAGGAAGGAAGGAAGGAAGGAAGGAAAACCATAGTATGAACCAATCTCCAGTATTTTCTTGAATTCTTTTGGGGTTTCATGAAAATTCATTTGGGTTTCACTGGGATGGGTAGAGATTTCATTGTATCTAGCTATATTGAATCTAGTATCTTGCATTGTATCTAGCTGAATTGTATCTAGTTTATTTTGGGATAAACTGATGGTTTATTAATGGTCATATAATCATTTCTAGCATGGCTATCATTTTGTGTATGTGTCCACCACGCACCATCAATATTCTACCATGCTCCCCACCCAAGAAGGTTGTCTTCTCCACCATAACTACGATACTGTGATGAACCATTTTTTTCTTTGTTTCACCACATCTAGAATAATATTATAGAAAGCTTGCCAGACAGAAGAAAAATGATAACTGTATCCCAAGATGTTTCGTAACAAAAAGACAGTTGTTAGAGTTGGTTAAAACCTTCTCTTGTCTGCTTCCTTCTCTGAAACTCATTTTCTTGGACAAACAGTATTGGGAAGTCTTAATGTTAATTAGCAAGAGTGAGTCACTGGGCCTTTGCGGGATGCTTCTCTTTAAACTCATGCAAAGAGCTATTGATGCTCCATTATCTTTCTCTCTTTGGCCAGAAACAGTAGCTTCTCTCTGGCCACCAGTTCAACCTTTCATCTGTTGGGTTCTCCTCTCCATTACAATAAAGTAGGGCAACACAAAGGATAAACCCATTGTTCACTAAGAAATATAACACAGATGTCCATACCATGGTGTCTCTGGATTTTTCCAGTACTGGACAATGATGAAACCAAGATATAAATGGAGGATATTTTGTTTTTAAAAGCTCCCCTTTAACATTTTTTTAAAGCTCATATATGTTGGAATATTTGATTGGAAGAATATGAACTATATTTCATTTAAGGTGTTTCCAATGACTATCCCATGGAACATCCTCAATTAATGAATAAAAAACATCCTATGGCGAATTAGATGGACAGTGAGTAGGATAGCTGTAGGTAGTCCTTGACTTATGACCACAATTGAGCCCAAAATTTCTATTGCTAAGCGAGACAGTTTTTCAGTGAATTTTGCCCCATTTTATGGCCTTTCTTGCCACTGTTGTTAAGTGAATCACTGCAGTTATTAAGTTAGTAACACGGTGGTTAAGTGAATCTGGCTTCCGCATTGACTTTGCTTGTCAGAAGGTTGCAGAAGGTGACCACATGGCACCAGGACACAGCAACCGATATAAATATGAACCAGCTGCCAAGCACCTGAATTTTGATCATGTGACCACAGGGATGCTGCAATGGTTGTAAGTGTGAAAAACAGTCATAAGTCACTTTTTCAGTACCGTTGTAACTTCAAACAGTCACTAAATGAACTGTTGTAAGTTGAGGACTGCCTGCATTTCTACTAAGAAGCACATGTATGTCAGCTGCCTTGCGAGGTAGTCCTAAGAGGAAGCACACCCAGAAGCACTAGCATTACATTATTGTAAGGTTACTCAAAAAGACTCTTGAAAGTCTGAAAATACATCTCTTCCCCCCTCACCTTTATAGTCCAAGAAACTAGGGAGGGTCCCTTCTGAGACCTTTGCCACATCCCCATTGCTTCTGCAGGCTCAGCTGCCTCTTATCTGACCATTGTCTAGTCTCCAGCATTTCCTCCTCTCTCCCAAGGTCATTCTCATATACCAGAGCAGTTAGTGATCCAATTATATGGAATAAATCTGTCACTACTGAATATAGATTGCAGAGGGAATAGAAACAGGCCCCAGCCTGGTTTAAGAAAAAGCAGCTACTATCTTTTCTTCACAAATGATATAGGTTATATAAAGTGTTTTACTTTTAATAATAAAGGAATGTGACCAATTTTGTATATGTTTTTATATTAGCTACAACAGGTTCTTTCAAAACACTTTAAAAAGTTTGGCAATGGGTCTTAGGCTTTTGAAGTTGATGAGGATGGCTTTTGAAATTAGTTTAAGGCTAAGGCTGCACTTTGCCTTCTCCTACTTTAAACCATGTTTAAACTACCTTAGAGCATTAATGGGTCAATTATACTTCTTCCCCTAGGGGGTTGTGGTGGCACAGTGGCTTAGTGACGCTGGAACTGCCAGCCAGAAATGAAGCGAGTTCCCATTGCTTGTTCCCTAGCTCCCGCCTACCCAGCAGTTCAAAAGCGAAAGCAATATTGTGAGTAGATAAATGGGTACCACTTCGGTGGGGAAACATAGCTGTGTTTGTGTGTGAAGAGTGGAAGCTGGCACTGGACCTGGCCAGATGCGAAGCAATGCAACACGCGGCAAGGTGAGGCGAGACCAGCGGAGGAGCCTGGAAGACCTAGCAATCCAAGCACCACTAATTAGTTGGTGTAAAGCTACTTCGCCCCCTTGTTGTGCACCAAGGATAGGCATGCAAGTGCCGAATAGAATGACCTAGCAGTCTAGGCTGTCAGGACTGCATTGTGTCTAGCATTTGTAGATTTCCCTGACATGGTATGCCGTACGCTAAATAAATAAACTCCTTCCCATGTTCCAAATAATGTCATCCTTTCCACACTTTTATTGGGATATAGGCACTAACATTGGAAACTACAATTGTTCAAACTAAACTGAAATGCTGAGCAGGTTTGAAGACTCTGCAATTAAACTATAAGGACAAGAGAAAGCTTTGCTGACTATTAAAGAGAGTGCCACTTACAATTTTTAGTCTGGAGATTCATCAGGAGCATAGGTTTTTGGAGACTCTAGTCTAATCAGATCCTCAGCAGCTGGTCTTGGCTAGAATTGACATTCATTCATTCATTCATTCATTCATTCATTCATTCATTCATTCATTCATTCATTCATTCATTCATTCATTCATTCATTCCTGTGCCTTTGGGTTAATGTTGACTCCTGCTAACTGCCTGAACTAGTCCCTACAGTTTTCTTGGCAAGATTTTGGAAAATTTGCTCTTGCCCAGTGGTGGGATTCAGCCGGCTCGCACCGGTTTAGTAGAACTGGTAACTAATATTTGTTGACTTCAGCGAACTGGCAGATGCCCTAGACCTTTTTCGCAAGGCCCAGAATGGACCACCGGAAGTGCATGGATGCCATTTCCGGAAGTCCTTTCTGAGCCAGGGAGGCCTCAGAACGTGCATGGATGCCACTTCTGGAAGTCTGTTCTGGGCCTCGGAGGTCCAGGCTCAGAACGGACTTCCAGAAGTGGCGTCCACACAGAGAACCTGTTGTTCAGGTATTTGAATCCCACCACTGCTCTTGCCTCTTCCTAAGACTGAGGGAAAGCGACTGGCCCAAGGTCATCCAGTTGTCTTTCGGCCTAAGGAATTAACCTTGACACCAAATGAGGTCTCCATTTATTGGTTAGGTTATTATACTCCACTTTTCTTCCAGGAACTCAAATCCTGAACAACAACCAGAAGTCACATACATGAGATGGACAGCTATATAAGTTCAATGAATAAATAAATTACTTTTGAAGTAAGTTGTTACCCCCAAATCTCTCATTGAATTTTCATGGGGGGTGGAAGAGTTAGTTCAACATGAGTAATCTCAGGTCTAGCTCCACACCTGAATCACTATATAATGCGGATTCTCCCTCTTTCTGTCAGCCGTGCCTTTATTATCCCATTATTATCCACCATCACCCACCCTGGTCTCCTTATTTTTAAAAAGTACATAGACAACAGCACCCATATAATTTTTACTCAGAGTTAAATGTAGTTGGTCCAAATGGAATGTTCACTTGGTTTATTTACATTTATATGAGAATTTGCTAATATTCATAAAATAGGTTAAAATAGAGATAGTCCTCGACTTACAGTCATAACTGAGCCCGGAATTATGATGGTACATCATTGTGGTCATAAGTTGAGACATCACATGACCAGACCTGATTTTATGATCATTTTTTATGACAGTGGTTAAGTGAACGCCGCAGTTATTAAGTGAATGCGGCTATCATTAAGCATATCCATTTTCCCCCATGAGAATTCTTCCCCCCTGGAAACCAGAAGTTAATGCTTGAAATCACTAAATAATGTCGCAAATTGTAATCACTTGACTGCGGGGTTTTTGCAAATGGCCCTAAAGGTAAGCTAGCTGCCAGGTGCCCAAAATGTGATCACATGACAATGGGGAACAGGATGTGACCATCTTAACTCCAAAAAACAGGTCCTAAGTAGGAATGTCATAACTTTGAATGTTGTCAAGTAAGTGATCATAAGTCAAAGACTATCTGTAGGACTGGTTAGACCGGGGGTGTCAAACTCGCAAATCACGTGATGTGTCGCAACGTATCGCAACTTCTTCTCCATTGCCAGCAATGGGGTGGGCGCAGTTTTGGCATGACACATTCGGCCTGCGGGCTGGCAGTTTGACACCCCTGGGTTAGACAAGTCCCCTCTTCATTGGATGATTTTAGGCCTTGATAGTTGTGGACCAACTCCACAATCATAAAGGAGAAACAAAGATTAAAATCTCATTTTTTTCCCCACCCAATCTAATACCAACAAGACAAACATTTTCTAGTTCCTAAAGCATCCAATAGCAGCTTTTCATATTACTTCTTCAGCAAACATCTGCAATCTGAGAACTGCTAATAGCAAGCTCCAATTTATTCCAACAATTGAAATAATAATTATAAATTATCCAGCAATGGAGATTTGCAAAGGTTTGGCTAAACCATTAAACACACACACATCTTTTAATTACAGTCATTTTACTAAGATTTGGCCTCACAGTATAGGAAAGACACCCTCACAAAGGTAAACCCAGTTGCAAAAAGATTGTTTACCCTTCTCTTATGTCTTTACAGCTGCTTCTTCTCTCCTTTTGTTAGGATTGACTCTCTGCTCCTTCCGTGTTTTGTATAAAAGCTGCTCAAGTGGAGATGAACATTATGAAAAACACTTCAATCTTCCTCACACGTTTTGGCTTAATTCACTGGCAGTCATACCAAATGCTATTTACAAGGGGGCTCTCATCAGCGTGTAGTCAACATTAAGCATTTCAAATCAATTGACTATCACTTTTCATTCCCTTTTATTTTTTTTCACAGATGAGCAAGTTATCGATCCAAAGTGTTTTCAGTCTCATTTAATATACTGGAATGGACTTAAACTTTCCCCCATGTAAACCGCAGAAGAAATTAGCTAGTTTGCTTTAACTAAGACAATTCTCATCAGTACCCAAGGATGGGCCTGGAATAAAAATTGTAATTAAGTCTTCATGGATATTTACAGGTATCTGGATGCTCATTTGTGCATGCAATGCCTTAAAATGTACTTGATTTTAATAAGAAGTGAAAAGCAAGCAGTATTATCCTCCACTCCACCACCCAGATGTATGCAAATCCTGTCACCCCTTGAGTGATTTACAACACTTAGTAAATCTCAGCCTAGCCCTAGACCTACACACATCCAAGGATAAGAGTTGAACTTCTAGAGAAGAAAAACAAGTCCCTTTCTGAAATCTTTCTTATTTTCTGCCTAAAAACAAAAGAAGCATGAGCACCTATCCATCTAATCTAGAATCAGAAATTTTCCAGATTGTGCAGAAAAACTAAATCAACTCCAAGTTCCAGTAGAATGCATTTATTTAGGAACCTAGAAGGATGAGTCAGAAATTGTCACCTTAATGTTAAACAAAACTTAGGCTTTACTAGATAAAATGGATCCAGTTCATACTTAAAATTATCAGGAATCCAGGATCTCCTGCACTTCTAAGTGTTGTTCACCTTCGACTAATATGGGTATAGGCACCGGATGTGCAGGTGGCCTAAGGTTAGATGTAATCTCCGGTTTGAGCAAGCTACAATGGAAAACAGGATGGATGTCCTGAGCAGGGGTTTTCCAATGATTCCAGAAATGCCTGGTCAGCAGAAGAGTCAGTCGTAGTGTGGAGTCTTTGGTGCTCTCTGAGCTTGATTGTTTTCATGCAGATGTTTCATTACCCAACTAGATAACATTATCAGTTCTAGAAGGGAGCGGAATTTGCTGTCTGTTTATATATTAATGGCTTGCCCTATCTGTGTTGGTGGGAATGTTCTTGGTGGTTCCTTGATGAGTCATAGAAAAATCAGTCTGGGATATGGGTTCAGGTTACATTATGTTTGTTTATAAATCAAATTTATATAGCTGCCCATCTCATAAAAAGTGACTTTGAGTAGTGTACCACAAAGAAAACAACACAGATATAAAACAGCAGTTATATAAAGTTAAAAATTCACATTAAAAGATAAATATTGTAAAAAACAACAACAACCCAAATATATAAACTCTGGGTAAAATGAAGATTTCCAATCCTCTGACTCAATCCAGAAGGATACCATGGTTGATGATACCACAAAGAAGAGGGGGGTCAACTTATTTTCCAAAGCACCAGAAGGCAAGACAAGAAACAATGGATAGAAACTAATGAAGGAGAGAAGCAACCTGGAATTACGGAGAAACTTCCTAACACTGAGAACCATTAACCAGTGAAAGAGCTTGCCTTTAGAAGTTGTGGGTGCTTCATCACTGGAAGTTTTTAAGAAGAGACTGGACAACCACTTGTCTCAAATTGTATAGGGCCTCTTACGTGAGCAGGGGGTTGGACTAGAAGACCTCCAAGGTCCCTTCCAGCTCTACTCTGCATTATTGTGGTACCAAAAGTGGTCGAGGATCAAGTAGGGCAAGGATAGATGCACAAGAAAGAAACTGAAAAGCCCTTTAGGATCAGCATTTCTTCATAACCTAGTGGATCTCAGAAACATGTAAGTCCTACTGGGCCTTCACTGCAGGTTCTTTGAAAGCTACTGCAGTTCCAAAAATGCCAGAAATACTATCCAGGAAGCAGAGAATATTGGAGGCAAGCAAATTCCTTCAGAACTTAAGAGCTTTGCTAATCAAGGATCCATGACATAGCTGACTCAAAGCATCTTCTGAAAAGCTTAGAGGTCATGAGCATAATTGTCCTCTTAGTTAGTAACTTAGATTTATGGCGTATTGCTTTTGCTCTGAAAGTAATATACAGCTATCAAACCTAATAGCCCTTGATAGCCTGATACTCCATTAATTTGTCTAGAGCTCTTTGAAAATCATCTGAATTAGTGGCTATCACTTCTGAAGGCAGTCACACTTTAACTAGAACAATGTCTATGACACTCAGCCATGATATGGCTTAGTGTGTTTAGCAGATTGAAGTTACTATGGTTTGTAAACCATGCAGAGGGTTTGGAGTGTTCTGTTCATGCAGCCAATTGGTAGTACTTGTGGTGGCTGACCTAACTGGCAGTAGATGAAACTAGTATGGAACTGGTCAAATGAAGTGAAGTCCGAGCAATATCTAACTTCTTCTGAACACATCTTCCTTCCCCTGTCCTGACCACTTTCTACAGGGGGACAATCGAGAGCATCCTGTCATACAGCATCACAGTCTGGTTTGGAGGCATCACTGCTTCAGACAGGAAGGCGGTGCAGAGAGTGGTGAGAATGGCTGAAAAGATCATTGGCAGTTCCCTCCCTACCATCCAGGACATAGCACAGAAGCGTTGCTTGAGCAGGGTCCGTAAGATTATCTGGGACACTACACATCCTCTTCACGACCTGTTTTCCTTGTTACCTTCTGGGAGGAGGCTTCGTGGTATCCGTAGCAGAACATCCAGATTCAGCCATAGTTTCATTCCATACAGCATTAACCTTGCGAACTCTCAAGCTTCCTCCTTCCGTTATATATTCAAGATGGACAGTATTTAATATTTATTTGCTATGTATATGTAGGGATGTGGGTCTATATATACTGTATGTTGTACATAGTATGTTTAGGTGTGTGTCATGTATATGTTTCACTTTGAGAGCGGGCAACTAAATTTCATTTTTTATGTGTGCCATTGTGCCCACAATATAAAAATGACAATAAAGGTTATCTATCTATCTAACGCACTGCAATGCTCATATCATATATAAAAAGTATGCTGACAATGTCAACAACAAGAACTAATACTATATAGCTGAGAGCACTCTCTAAAGCAGGAGTATCCAAGCTTGGCAACTTTAAGACCTGTGGACTTCAACTGCCAGAATCCCCCAGCCAGCTATGCTTTGACTGCTGATGGTTTTTCCTAGCTTCTATGTACTGTTTAAGCATGACATTGCTAGAGTAAGAAGTGAAAACAGATAAAAATGGCATGTGTTGCTAGGAAAACTCCTGCTTCCAGTTGTTATAAAATTAAGGGCTATTAAAGGGACGAGAATAAACCAAACGTAGATCTCTTTGGCTCCTTTCTAATTCTAAAAAAATAGACTCTTCACTTGAACAGTTCTGATGACAACATAGAAATATCCAAATAATTTTCTGGCAGCAATACAGAAGAATCTTTTCCTGTTTTTGATTTTTATTTCTTGCTCTAACGTACACCCTGAGATTTTTCCGGTCATCTCCCAGCCAAGTAACTGACAAGGTCTAACTAACAATCCTCTTTCACTTTTTTTTTAGCAAGGTCAGCTAGCTGAGATTCAATACTTTCTTCTCCTAAAACCTGTCTCCCAATTTGCGGGCAATGAAAACAGAAGGTTGTGATGGCTACATCAGGGGAGGAAATTGTTCAGTGAACAGGGTTGATTCAGAGAACAAGGGAAATTCAGTGGGAAGTTTCCTGTTCTGTGTAGCTGCAGTAAGGAGGAAGCTCCAAAATAATTGCTATCTGGTCTAAGAATCTGGAACATGTCTGGATTTATATTAACAATCAGAGAAGGAGCCTTGGGGTCCAACCAGAGAGAAAGGATCAATGATATTTAAAAAAAAAACATGAGAACAAGCTTATTTTCTTTACTATCTCCCTTGTATTGGGATGATGAGGATGAGGATGAGGATGGTGAGGATGATGATGATGATTTTGTTGCTTTGCATGTACCTGAGATCTACTGCACCAGAGACAAATTCCTTGTGTGTTTAATCACACTCAACTAGTAAAATATTCCCTTCCCTTCCCCTCCCAAATCCTATCCTGTCCTGTCCTGTCCTGTCCTATTCTGACTATATGAACAGGAAAAACCTTGGTTATACTGTATATACATACAGGTAGTCCTCAACATATGACAATAATTGAGCCTGGAATTATGATTAAAGTCATGCCAGTTGTTAATTGGATTACCACATGTCTGTGCCTGATTTTACTAACCTTTTGCCATGGTTGTTAAGCAAATCCATTGCCTACAATGGGTGTTTTCAGCTAGAAACCAGAAGTAAATGGCAGTCTCCAGCAAGAAATCTAGTTAAAAAAGTCATAAATCATGGTCACGGGATGCTGCAAATGGCCATGAATTCCAGGCTTGTTGGTGAGCACCCAAAATGCAGGGTTGGGGGGGCATCAGAACTTTGAATCCAGGTCATAAGTAGCTATGGGGAAGACCATCATAACTTCAAATGGTACTAAGTCCTGGAAAAGATAATAAAAAAACAGATCTGCGAACAACTAGAAGCAAACAAAGTTATAACTGGTAGTCAGCACGGGTTTGTTAAAAATAGATCATGCCTTTTCCATTTTCAATGTTGTCAGTCCCTTTTCTTAAGCTAATACAGTTCTTATTATCTCAATTAAATAAAAACATATTTATTACATTTATCAATAATTTTTTAGCTTATTAGGTATCTTAATTACTGTTACATTCAATCTTTATAAACAATCAATATCCTATTTATTTGTTTTCCCCAATTTTTAATTTCCCATCAATATTCAAATTCAACTTTTAGTATTTATACTTCCACGTTTTAAATGACAAAAGTTTTCTTTATCTCAATTCATAACAAAATCTGGTATTCAAAGTACACATCTTGTCTATTTAAGTATATTCTATTTTAATTAGTAATATAAAATCCTCGCTGATAAATCAAAACTCCAATTTTCTTCAGACTTATTCTAGCTTTCTTCCTTTGCCATCTCGCCCTCCATGTCAGTGCTTTTAGGTCATCAAATAGATCTCCCTCTGTTATTATATATATTATTTGAAATAAAAGAGACCATCCAGTCACCATTTTTTGGGAAGGGCTAATAAATCGTCTCTCTATTATTCCAGATCCCCATAATTGTCCTGGTATGTTTATCTTCCCTTTGGTCTGTTCTTCTTCTTGCTCCTCAAGTTTCTTCTGGTTTATATAGAAAGTCTTTTCAATGTTGTCAGTCCCTTTTCTGGACTTTCCATTGACTGTATTTGTTGGTCAGTTGAATCCTCTGTCATAGTATTTAATTGTTCCACTTCTTCTGTTATGTTTTGTGTAGTTGATTCTTTAGTTGTAGTCAAAATTTGAGTTCATATATCTAGGCTGACATCTTGTTCTTTTCTGTAGCATCTTATTTCATCATAAGCTGAAAGAATGGTTTCATGTACAGATATAGTATAGGGGATACCTTGCTCAATAGTAGTAACTGTGAGAGGGATCTCGGAGTCCTAGTGGATAATCACTTAAATATGAGCCAGCAGTGTGCTGCAGCTGCCAAAAAAGCCAACACAGTGCTGGGCTGCATTAACAGAGGGATAGAATCAAGATCACGTGAAGTATTAATACCACTTTACAATGCCTTGGTAAGGCCACACTTGGAATACTGCATCCAGTTTTGGTCACCACAATGTAAAAAAAGATGTTGAGACTCTAGAAAGAGGGCAGAGAAGGGCAACAAACGATGATTAGGGGACTGGAGGCTAAAGCATATCAGGAACGTTTGCTGGAATTGGGTATGTCTAGTTTAATGAAAAAGAGGACTAGGGCTGACATGATAGCAGTATTCCAATATCTCAGGGGCTGCCACAAAGAAGAGGGAGTCAAGATTTCTCCAAGGCGCCTGAGGGCAGGACAAGAAGTAATGGATGGAAAACTGATCAAGGAGAGAAGCAACCTAGAACTGAGGAGAACTTCCTGACAGTTAGAACAATTAACCAGTGGAACAACCTGCCTCCAGAAGCGGTGAATGCTCCAACACTGGAAGTTTTTAAGAAGAGACTGGACAGCCATTTGTCCGAAATGGTATAGGGTTTCCTGCCTGAGCAGGGGGTTGGACTCGATGACCTCCAAGGTCCCTTCCAACTTTATTATTATTATTATTATAAATGTATTGCTTTTAACATAAGGAAAATCTGTTCCTGGAGATAAGTGACTGTCCAGTCTTGTCTTTAAAACTTCGAGTGATGAAGCACCCACAACGTCTGAAGGCAAGCTGTTCCGCTGGTTAATTGTTCTCACTGTTAGGAAGTTTTTCCTTAATTCCAGGTTGCTTCTCTCCTTGATTAGTTTCCATCCATTGTTTCTTGTCTTGCTTCAGGGGCTTTGGAAAATAAGTTGACCCTCTCTTCTTTGTGGAAGCCCCTCAAATACTGGAACACTGCTATCAGATAGATGATAGATAGATAGATAGATAGATAGATAGATAGATAGATAGATAGATAGATAGATAGATAGATAGATAGATAGATAGATAGATAGATAGATAGATAGATAGATAGATAGATAGATAGATAGATAGATAGATAGATAGATAGATAGATAGATAGATAGATAGATAGATAGATAGATTAGAAGATAGGATAGATAGATAGATAGATAGATAGATAGATAGGATAGATAAGATAGATAGATAGATAGATAGATATATAGATAGATAGATAGATAGATAGATAGATTAGATAGATAGATAGATAGATAGAATAGATAGATAGATAGATAGATAGAAGATAGATAGATAGATAGATAGATAGATAGATAGATAGATAGATAGATAGATAGATAGATAGATAGATAGATAGATAGATAGATAGATAGATAGATAGATAGATAGATAGATAGATAGATAGATAGATAGATAGATAGATAGATAGATAGATAGATAGATAGATAGATAGAATATGGATATCCATATCCATATCCATATCCATATCCTGTCTGTCTGCCTGCCTGCCTGCCTGCCTGCCTGCCTGCCTGCCTGCCTGCCTATCTATCTATCTATCTATCTATCTATCTATCTATCTATCTATCTATCTATCTATCTATCTATCTATCTATCTATCTATCTATCATCTGTCTATCTACCTACCTACCTATCTATCACTGTCTGAAACTTCAGTATCAAAGCTATTCTCTGTTCTGACCCTTAATGGGCAGAAATTGGTTATGAATTTTAAAAAATAACAGTGGAAAGCACAGTAGAATCAAACCTACTTGTGCTAGCAGACAATCACACTGGCCATTATCTTAAGATTAGCACTATGAAACATCTTTGTATTTTATAAAAAAAACTGAAAAGATCTTAGCTTTAGTTTAATTCTATTTGAAGGCGCTTTCATCAAGAAAGGTTAATCTGAGCAACTGGAGCTAATAATGGTACTCAGGCAGCTGCCATAATCATGAGACTGACCTCAGTGATATGTTAAGTGTGGTGTACTTCACCTTACTACAGTTGATAGCTTTTCACAGTCAATTATCTTACCATGATAACAGCTTCTTTAGGTCTACGGAATTAAATATAGGCCGATGTGCAAAAGATTCATCTTTTCTGATCTCACACTAGCACTATCCCACAAACAAAAGAGTAATCTGGTTAACCCCTGGGAGAGTTTCCTCCAAGGTTTGCAAACCTTACAGATAGTCCTGTTGACCCATATCATAAAATGCAGAAACTAAAGCAAAGTGATGTTTCCAGAATAACTTGACCTTATAAGGTCAATTCCTTAATGAAAAATAATGATATAAAACTGCAGCATTTTTGCAAGCACTGCATGGAACCCCTATGCAATATATATATATGAGCAAGCAATTGTCAGTCAGAAAACTGAGCATCTGGAGAACTGCAAAAACCCAGGGATAATTTCTTCCGAGTTGTGCTTTATATCAGGAAGGGCGGGATGAATTCGATTGGCTCATATTACAATGTGAACCAAAACATTCTCCTTGTAATCTTGTTATACAGCCCAAACAGATTCCTAAATCTACTTTCAGTTTGTAGATCCAAACAGTCAGTGAGAGGTTGAAGAATTATTTTTATTCTTTTCAATCTAAGAGAATGTCGGAAACAGGTTATATAAGGAGGACTCTGCCTGTCCATCAGTAGGATAACTCTCGGAAAACTGAACAGAAAGGAACCAAATAGGGCAGGGGTCCCCAATCCCCAGTCCACGGACCAGCACCGGTCCATGGCCTGCCAGAAACTGGTCCGCACGAGCAAGTAAAACCTCAACCATGCATGTGTGGGATGCAGGCAGCGCGCGAAACCACGTCCCCCCTTGTCCGCGGGAAAACCATTCTCCGTGGAACCAGTCCCCGGTGCCCAAAAGGTTGGGGGCCACTGAAACTTGGGAGAAGTAAGCAGAAGAGAGATGGAGTTTGGAAATGGGCTGGATCTAGCTTGAAGCTGCAGAGAAAAATATTTAAGAAAAAAATCCCCCCAATGTGTTCCATAGCATTGCTTCATTTTAAGCCCCTTCCTACTTTTCCTCCTGGTCATGTGACCCAGCAGAGAGTGTACTCAGGTTGCATGTGCTTCTCAGTAACCACACACACACACACACACACACACACACACACACACAATTTTAGGAAGGGGAGGTAGAAACACAAGGAAAAGTACACATGCTTCCTCCGAACCCTGCTGGTAAAGGGGATGGCAAGAATTAACCAAACTTACTCTGCATGCTTTCCCTACTTGAATATTCTTTCCCGTCCAATGACTTGTTGCAATAAATAATGAAAAAAGGGGGCTCACATTCTTTCTGTTTGTTTATCAATATTTCAAAAACAGAATAGGATTCATTGAGGGATGCGGGGGAGAGTTATTGCCAGCAAAATAAAGTTCCAGGTTGAAAATAGTCTGGATGAAACTGGGGGCTATAAAGAAAAACAAATGGATAAATTTCTCCCAATACATCCATTTGGAAGAGTGAGTGGGACATTCTAAGACTCCCCTTTCCCCTAGGAGCATGATCAAGAGCATCATTATGATTAAGTATGATTAGCCATACTTGTCAGGAGATAGCGCACTCTTTTGAAGACAGCAAAGTCCACATTCTGGACAGAGAGGACCGCCGGTTTGAAAGAGGGATCAAAGAGGCTATCTACCTTAAAACTGAATAGCTCTCTCTCAACAGATGGGAAGGGATATGACAGCTCCAGTTTACAACACAGTCCTTTCAGCACTTCCAAAAAAGGTTCGTGCCCATTTGCACTATTCAGGTGACCCTGAGGGCACAGATAAACCTCCAAGTGGCCTCAACAACTCTCAGAGAGAGTGCTAACGACCAGATGATTGTAAGAAGTATAAATCCTTCCATTCCCCACCATTCAGTCAGAACTGAAGTCGCTTCTTGGATGAGAAGCAAAAGGTCCAAGGAAAAACAAAAAAAGTCCAGTTGCCTCTTTAAAGGAAAATATTTGTAGCAGAGTTGAAATGAGAGGTCCTTGGTGCTCTCTGAGCTTGATTGCTTTCTTGCAGGTGTTTCATTAACCAAATTAAGTAACATCATCAATGCTAGCACTGATGATGTTACCTAGCTTGGGTAATGAAACATCTGCAAGAAAACAACCAAGCTCGGAAAGTTCCTTGATGTACATTATTGTTAGACATATTTCCCTGATGTAAAATATCTCTTTCTGAACATAGCTTTCCTTTTCTTTTTAAATTGTACTTTTTTCACACACAAAATGATATGTCTTGTATATTTTTGACAGGAGAAATATAGACAGTATCAGACTCAATTCGATTGCTATCCATGCCAGGGCGAGTACTTATTGGGTCTCACAAATTTACTCCCATCAATGTCTCCTCTTTTCTGCCTGACTGTCTCTATATCTTGTAACAATATGAATTAACAGGAACTCATTAATTTTCATTTGCTAAGTGATGATGATCCTCCTGAAATCCAATGAGAAGTGATGAAGATTGCTCTCTAGAAAGAGTGCAGAGAAGAGCAACAAAGATGATTAGAGTACTGGAGGTTGAAACATATAAAGAACGGTTGCTGGAATTGGCTATGTCTAATTTAATGAAGAGAAGGATTAGGGGTGACATGATAGTAGTATTCCAATATCTAAGAGGCTGCTACAGAGAAGAGGTCAACCTATTCTCCAAAGCACCTGAAGGCAGGCAATGGACGGAAGTTAATCAAGGAGAGAACCAACCTACAGTAGAACTAAGGAGAAATTTCCTGACTGTTAGAACAATTAATCTGTGGGATGACTTGCCTCCAGAAGTTGTGGGTGCTCCAATACTGGAGGTTTTTAAGAAGAGATTGAACAACTATTTGCCTTAAACGTTATAAGGTTTTCTGCTTTAACAGGGGCCTGGACTAAAAGACCTCCAAGGTTCCTTCCAACTCTATTATTCTATTAGGATTGCATCTGCAAATAATCCACCAGCAGAGGATAACCTATCCATTATAATAAGACTCTGATGTTGTAATGTTGTGTCACCGCTTCAAGAGTGGGTCATTGTCAGGCACCTGCCCTGCTGCTCTTGGTGTGCTACTGTGCCACTTAAATCCATCAAATTGCAATGAAGCTCGCTGGGGAGAAACTTTAAAAGCCTCTAAAAACACAACAGCTTTGGCAGTTACCATCATTTTCACAGCAGTCCCTCAAGTAAGCAATGGTTTTCTTCAACTCAAACTTCACCTTCCTATTACAGAAATAGTAAGGGTTTATCTCTCCCTGATCCTCACCTATAGATATAAATTCCCCCTATCCAGTTCACTTGTCTTTGCAACTTGAAAGCTCCTACCTGCTGGGCAATCTTAATATATATAAAATAAATATTTTATTAATTTTCTAATTTTACAATCATGAGTACTTAATAAACAACGTGTTGTCTGGGTCGATTGGTAATTCAGTGGTACATATTAACTTTCTAAGTCTAGTTACAATACTACAGCATTCAGTGCTTCCTTGATCCTCTCTTCTTCCGATGGTATGCATTTTTCCACACTGGGCAAATACAATATGCATTACTGTTAATACATATACAATTAAATATAGACATCTTCATAACATTTTTCTGGTTTTATACATAATATCGATAGTGTCAGTTTATAATATCTTTTCTAGCCAGAACATATCTCAATTGCATTTGCACTTCAAATCTATTTCTTCAATCAATATCCTGTTTTTCCCACTTTTAAAACATTTTAATCTCCCATCAATGTTCAAAATATCTCTATCGCTTGTAATTTTCTCATAATAAATTATATTTGGGTAACCAAAAGCTTCCCTTATTCAAACCCTTTTAGAATTTTCATATTTCCCATCTCATAAGGCTGAACCCTAGGATACTACTTTCCTGGAAAAAAGAATGCCCAAAGCAAAGAGGGAAGGGAAGTTAACAGTAATACATATTGTATTTGCCCAGTGTGAAAAAATGCATATCATCGGAAGAAGAGAGGATCAAGGAAGCACTGGATGGTGTAGTATTGGAACTAGACTGAGAAAGTTAATATGTACCACTGAATTACCAATGGACCCAGACAACACATTGTTTATTAAGTACCCCCTTTTCCCAGCTGAGTCTGCAAAAGTGAAAGTTTCCAGGAACAACAAAGAGTCTTATCTTAGTCCAGGCTTCAAGCCAAGTTTCCTTTAAGCATAATAAATTGTAGTGCTGTGATTCGCCACTAGATGTCATTGACACCATCTTCTAGCTTTCCAAATCCAAGCCTATTTTACAGATTTTCAAATATCTTTTCTGAAAAAAGGTCTCAAAGGTACTTTTAGTCCCCAAATTTCAAAGCTATATATCTGTATTAATTCCAAATTGATCTTTGTAGTTTTCTCTATTTTCCCCCAAAACAATTAGTTCACCGCTTTTCTTTTCCTGAGGGAGCGGGACAAAAACTTCCCTTCCCTCTCTCATCTGGGAGGATTCTTTGCTTTGGGCATTCTTTTTTCCAGGAAAGTAGTACTAAGGTCATAAAAAGAGGATAAAGTCTCACCCAGTTCCATCCACGTTGCTCAGAAATTGTAGTTAGTACTTATCTTCGGTTGTCAGCAGCTTCTGACTGGCCACACGAATGTAGCCAGTCTTTCCCACACCGATTTGGAGGGCTTCCTTCAAAGGGCTGCCACCCTTCTGTGATCAACGAGGGTCCCCTTCGTCACTTCTCCGGGGTGAGTTTTGACCCTTTAAGGTCTCCAGCGGGGTGAAATCGAATGTGGAAGAAGGAGCCCCATCTTCCTGTGTCCGTCAGGTTGCGACGCCTAACCGGAGGTCCTTGCTGGGCAATCTTATTAACTCAGTGGTGGTATCCTAGGGCTCAGCCTTATTTGTGTCTGTGTATGTCCCATTCTTGAAATTCAGAATTTGTCTTGAAGGAGTCCTCCAGAAGAATATGAAAATAATTTTGCTGGGTCACACCAAAACATATACAAGTAGTCGTCAATTTATGACCACAGTTGGTTCTAGAACTTGCATCATTAAGTGATGTGATTGTTAAACCACCTTCACACTAGAGGTGGTTGACTAATTAAAACCTAATCCCATCTCCCCACCCCCAGCCCGTGTGTCTGCCTCCCTCCTTTGCCATCTTGTATTAATGATTTTATGGTATGGTGGCAGAGTGGTTAGAATGCAGTACTGCAGGCTACTTCTGCTGACTGCCGGCTGCCAGCAGTTCGGCAGTTCGATTCTCACTGGTTCAAGGTTGACTCAGCCTTCCATCTTTCCAAGGTTGGTAAAATGAGGACCCAGATTGTTGGGGGCAATAGGCTGACTCTGTAAACTGCTTAGAGAGGGCTGTAAAGCACAATAAAGCGATATATAAATCTAAGTGCTATTGCTAGTGCTAATATCTTCTGTGTTATTTTAAAATGGATGATTTTAATGTTTTTATGTTGTAAGCCTCCCAGAGTCATTGGATACAAGATGGATGGCAAATTAATTTTGAAATAAATAAATAAATAAATAAGTTGCGCCTGATTTTACAATCTCTTTTTTTTTTGCTGTTGTTAAGTGAACCACACCATCATTAACTGAATCTGGCTTCCCCCATTGACTTTGCTTGTTGGGAGCCTGCTGGGAAGGTTGCCAATGGTGATCACCATGACCCCAAGATACTGCAACATTTGTAAATACATACCAGTTGCCAAGAGCCCAAATTTTAATAAGGGGACCATGGGGATGCTGCAATTGTTGCAAGTCAAGGACATAACATTTATGTTTCCATGTTAAACCCGTGCTGGCTTGGATATTGTGCAGCTGATACAGTGCATAAAATTGAATACATTTATATATTCCTAGGCAAAACAGGGGTAGAAATAGAACTCCAAAGTCAAGGCAATGGCTATATCAAAAATGTTTTTGTAATTCCCCAATGTAATATGCCCAGGGTGCTCCTTTTTACCTTCTCAGCCAAAACCTCTAATGAGTGAAATGTTTTTACCAAGAGTCATCAATCTACCATAACACCTAATGAGTGCATCTTGCTAACAAGCCAATGCGTTTGCATTCATTCATTCACTCAGTCATTCACAGAGGAGACAGTAACTGGAGATAAAATAAGCACTTGGCTGACTGTCAACGCAATCCAGCAATGTTCCACATATCCACTTCAAATCTTCAAGAGGCTGTTGAGCACATACCAATAAATGGGGTGGGTGTGGGTGTGTGTGTGTGTGTGAGAGAGAGAGAGAGAGAGAGAGAGAGAGAGAGAGAGAGAGAGAGAGACCAGTAAAATATGAAAAAGTGACATTAGCAGTTAAAGTGATGTACACAACTCAAGAGCATCAATCAGAATCCACTACTTGAGATTGTAATGGCACAGAAGACTCTCTGAATATCTGCCTGCTCCCAGCTCTGTATTTTCCTGTTCTATTCAGGAAACAGTTATTTTGAAAGCTTTCAAGAGTATTATTAAAAGATTAGTCTAACTGTGCTATCACAGACAAGGAGCTTGAATGACAGAGATTGCCACCTAGTGCAACAGATGGAATAAGATGAGGAAGCATCTCTGACCAGTCTCATCAATAACCCTTTGGTGTACTGTTATGTATGCATTTTCCTACCTCACAAAGTGATAGCCGAAATAACATTGTGAGTCTCATCATAGAATCCTATAATTGAAAGGCACCATTTTGGCAATCAAATCCAAACTTCTGCTCAGCACAGGAATTTAAGTTAAAGCATTCTCACCTGATGGGTATCCATCCTCTTCTTAAGCACATACAGGTAGTCCTCAACTTACAATCAACCCTTTTTTGAAGTTTCCACAGCACTGAAAAAAGGGACTTATGACCAGTCCTCACAAGTATGTCTGTTGCAGCAACCCACAGTCACATAATCAAAATTTGGGCACTTGGCAACCAGCATATGTTTATGAGTTGCAACATCCCAGGGTCATGTGGTCACCATTTACAAGCTTCTCAGCCAGCTTCTGAAAAGCAGTCAATAGGTGAAGCCAGATTCGCTTAACGACTGCCTGATTCACTTAACAAGTGCAGCGATTCACTTACCAACTGAAGCAAAAAAGGTCTTAAATCAGCCATGACTCATTTAACAACCACCTTGCTTCTCTATGAAAATTCTGGTCCCGGGTATGGTCCTAAGTCGAGGACTACCTTTATAGCAAAGTGAAGCAACCATCATTGGAGGTTTTTAAGAAGAGATTGGGCAAGCACATGTCTGAAATAGTATAGAGCAGACATGTCAAATTCGCGACATCACATGACGTCGCGCGACGTATCGCGACTTTTTCCCCATTGCCGGCAATGGGATGGGCGCAGTTTCGGCATGACGCATCCAGCCCGCAGGCCGGCAGTTTGACATGCCTGGTATAGAGTCTCCTACCTGAGCAGGGGGTTGGACTAGAAGACCTCCAAGGTCCCTTCCAGCTCTGTTATTCTGTTATCTCTTGGAGTCATTAGCTACCTTTAGGAATGTGATATTTAATGTCCAATAGAAATGGCCAATAGAAACTTGTTTCACATAGAAAGCAAGGAAAAGAATCCTAAAGTAATCAAATTGGAAAGGACCTTAACGTTCATCTAATCCAGTCTCTGCTCAGTGTAGGATCTACCACAGAATCTCTGACAGTTTTTGTTTGAAAATTCACATAAGCCTTCACCAGTTCATGGGGGATTTGTACCGCAGAATGACAAATTGGCACAGTCAGGAAATTCTTCCTGAATCTATGTCCTTAGTGGAGCCATCTAGTTCTGGATCTGCCATCTGGTGCAACAGAGAATAGGTCCACTCCTTCTGTGGGATAATCCTTCAGATATTTAAAGACTGCTATCCTTCCTGATCTCACTTATCTTTTCCACAGGCTAACCATACCCAAATCCTTTATCTGTTCTCACCCGGACTTGACTTCTAAACCCTTCGTTATCTTCATAGCTCCAATTTGTCGCTCTCTTTTCTGAATGGAAGTGCCTAGAACTGCATCCACTATTCTGATTACCAAGGCAGAGTAAAATGAAACTATTACTTCCTGTGATCTGAACTCTGTGCTTATGTTAATGTTCTCCAAGACAACTTGACTTTCAGGTGTGACATCCTTTCAGGTATTTGAAGAGCAATTCTGTACCCCTCCTCATCTTTTTTCAAGGCTTCTTTCCAAATCCCTTCAATCTCTTTTCACAAGATTTCATTTCTATGCCCCCTGATTGCTGCTCTTCTGTGAGTTGTAAAGTATAGAAATTCACAATATATCAATTTTGGATCATTGTGTACTTGTCGCATCTGAGAAAGATGATGACAAAAGCAGCAAAGATGCCAGAAAGGCAAAACAAATTCAGCCAATGGTTGGAACAAAACAGGGGTGTAAGAAATGTATCAAATATCATCTGGAGGAAATGGACAGAACAGTTTTGTTTTATTTATCTTGGGTTTGAACTGATTTCAGTTTACTTTATTTGACTTATTTTGAATTTGGTTATTTTTTCTTTATTTAATTAAATTAGACTAGCAAACAAAGTTCAGCCCTAAAATATAAAACAAGAATCAGCCAACATTTCTTGTCATCAGATAGCACTTAGACTTATATACTGCTTCACAGTGCTTTACAGCCCTCTCTAAGTGGTTTACAGAGTCAGCATATGGCCCCCAACTTTCTGGGTCCTCATTTTACCGACCTCAGAAAGATGGAAGGCTGAATCAACTTTGAGCCGGTGAGAATTGAACTGCTGGTAACCAGCAGTCAGCAGAAGTAGCCACCACGAAGAGTGCTTTTATCAGTGATAACTTCTCGTGATGATCGTATCTCTGGGAACTTCAGAAATAGACAGTTGACTTCAAATTTGACTTGTGAGCTTTCTAATTACACCTACTGTTATGTGGACCACCGCTGTAAACAGAAACCTCATCTAACTAGCTCTAGTCTGGGTTCAGGTTGCATAATTCTGGAATACTTTCATCTGATCCGATAAGGGTCTTCTTAGAATTTTCTGATGAGGTTTGCAGATAAAAGCTTGTGCTTATTAATTTTTTTTCTGCTCTCATCATTTCTTACATTGTAAATCAGCATTCTTTGTCAGGAATCGTGAAAAATAAGATGAGCTAGTGCCCAGTTTCCCAGCTGCATAGTTGGCACTCTTCACATTAGTAAGGTTGGTAGTCACTGTTAGCACATAGTCAAAATTGATTAAAATCCTTATTTAGCTCAACTAAAAGTGAAAGCCACTTTCTTTCCTGAGGCTAACATTTGAGTCCAATCCAATTCTGTGGGATATGGCTTCTTAATATTACTTCAGATCCTTTGAACTCTCTCTTTGAATTTTCTCTCTGCTACTAACCAAGCAACAGTAACTCAATCCAAACCTTAGCAAAAAAAAAAAAAATCCTTAATCCTTATTTCCCCAAACTGAAAAGCAATGGAGTCAACATTTATCAGAATGCTGCAGTGCAGTGCACAATTCCAAAGATGCACACAACAGCCAAGAGAAACAGGTGTGTTAGGAGAAACACAAAAACACATTATCAGCAGAAAATAGCTGGCAGAAAGGCATGCATGCTAGGAAGGGCTCACAAAAAATGTAGATGAAATTTTGTGTCAATTTCCTTTTGCACTGAATCTTCAATTCAATATGACAAAGCTAAAATTTACTGAGAGGAAAGAGACAAACTGAGCAAACCTAAACTTGGCTAATTCATCAACCCCTTGACAAACCATACTTTTATTTATTACCGTGTTTCCCCCAAAATAAGACTAGAGTGTTCCACTCTAGGGGACAGTGCTCATCTCCGTTTCTTAGCTGAAGGAGCCAGGGTTGTCCAAAGATGGTCATGTGGCCAGCCTGGCTATATGCCAAAGGCACATGGAACACTGTTACCTTCCCACCAAAATGGTACCTATTTATCTACTCGCATTTGCATGCTTTCAAACTGCTAGGTGAGCAGGAGTTAGGCAAGGACGGGAACACACCCCATTGCACAGTGCTCAGATCTTGAACCCGGGCTGTCAGCTTTCCATCTGACAAGCTCAGTATCTTTGACTGCTGAGCCATTGCACCCCTCAACCAAATATAGACACACAAACACATAGCAAAGGACATGCATATCTACCTCTTGTAGGTCGTCCTTCAAGATAGGCACACTGAGGAATTTATTATTTGAACATTAAGAGGCAAATTGACCCAAATGACATTTTCCCATCAGATTCGAATTTTGCTACCAGTTGGCTTTCATACTTCCTGAATGCTCTGACCCCAAAATTCATGGAAATGAAGAAGAAATATGTATTTGGGAAGAAAACATTTAAAACTATTAAATACAGGTTTAAAGTTCCTATTCTTATGCGATGGAGATTCTCAATCATCCAGTTGTGATTGTCCCAAAGGTGTTTTTTTTTTTTTTCAAAAGGCAACTGGACTTTCTTGTTTTTATCCTTGAAAAGATTTCGCTTCTCATCCAAGAAGCATTTTGGAGAACTGAAAAAGCTTCTTGGATGAGAAGCGAAACGTTTTCAAGGAAAAAAAACCCAAGAAAGTCCAGTTGCCTTTTGAAAAAAATATTCTTATGCTCAGTTTAAAAAGTAAATAAATTGTTATAGAACATAGAATCATAGGGCTGGAACAGACCTTAGAGGCCTTTTAGTCCCACTCTTTCTGCAAGGCAGGAGACCTTATATCATCCCAGTCAAATGGTTTGAAAATACATTTTCAATTATTTTTTGTGGGCCATAAAGGAGATTGTCCATCTTTGTTCAAATGGAGAGATGAAAGTGAGTTGTGAGAGGTTGAATCCTTGAAGCTACAACTTTACCAGAAAGTATGAATGAATGAATGAATGAATGAATGAATGAATGAATGAATGAATGAATGAATGAATGAATGGGCTGGTTCAGTCTCCCAGGCATGGAAATTTAAAGTTAACAAATGAAAACGAAACATTGAAAGTGTATCTTCATTAAGAAAGGCTTTTTTATCTGTTTCTGTGGGAAATCAATTAGCTACAGGGCATTGTGGAGGTTAACTTTGGATTACCTAATCTTTTCTTCCACAGGTAATTAACCTTGCTGTTTATATCAACTGCCAAAAAGAGAAAAAAAGGGGAAAAGGAGCCCATTATTGAATCACTTGTAATGACAAGAACTCGATATTTTGGACAGCTAAGTACCCAGCAGGTTAATTTAAAATAGATATAGAACAGCTATCCCTAAAACGTTTGTGAGATCATTAATATTTTCAACATTCTGTCTTAGATTGAATTGATTTTTTTTTCTGACAGCTACCTTGAATCAGCACATGATTTGATTTCCAAAGTCTCCGAAACCCAAAAATCTTGAGTCTGAAATGGGTAGCACTCTTAAATTTTCTTTCTGCTAAAAATACTACTACAAATCTGCTAAAAATATTCTTCTAAAAGACTAATAATACTATTACCAATTTGTTAAAAATGCTCTTCTAAAAATACTAATACTATTACACATCTGCTAAAAATACTATTCTAAAAATATTACTAATACTATTATAAATCTGCCCAAAATGCTCTGTTAAAATATTACTAACATTATTGCAAATTTAAAATATTCTAGTAAAAATACAACTAATACTAGTGAAAATAGACTGAATGTGTATTCCTAATTTGCTGGTGAAAATCACCAAAGTTTCACCTAGGTTTGGCCAATTAATCAATGAATTAAACAATCTAAGTATTTGTTTAATTATTCAGCCAGTATATCACTGAATCCTATAGAAATCCTGGCCATCAGCAACTTGTAGGTGCAACATATGCATAAGAGTCGAATTTAGGCAGTCATAAAACATCTGCAATAAGATAAATGATAAAATATCCATGGTAAGAATCTATAAACTTCAATTTATATAACAAATTATCCACCAAGAATGAATTCAAATTCTTTCCTGCAAATGCATTCAAACCTCAATCAGCAAAAGCTCTATGGCAGGGGTCTTCAAACCTGGCCCTTTTATGACTTGTGCACTTCAACTCCCAGAATTCCTCAGGACGCTGGCTGAGGAATTCTGGGAGTTGAAGTCCACAAGTCATAAAAGGGCCGAGTTTGAAGACCCCTGCTCTATGAGAATTCTCAGCTTAGAGTATTTTCTGAAGCAAGACCATGGTGTTGATAAATCTAGTTGCAATAACAGGTACTCTTGTGAAAATGTAGCTTCTCAGTGCCTCTATCCCATATCTCTTTGACAGAAGTGGGGTATTAGCAGCAACCAGCTTGACACATAGGCAAATGTATGGATCAATTTTGTGGTCTTCCCTTAAAAGATTTTGATGAAGGAGATGGAATAGCTGAAATTATACTGCAATTGCTGGATGTTTAAGGAAAAACATTAGTGATACTGTTTTGACTATCTTAGCACAAAGAACAGAAACTCTAGAATGCTGATGACAGTGATATGCCAGTTTTTGTCCAAAGTGTTGCAGCAAAATATTAATAAATAAATAAATACATAAATAAATACAAATTAAAGAGAAGAACTAAGGGTGACATAATAACAGTCTTCCAATATTTGAGGGGCTGTCCAGAGAAAAAGGGGTCAACCTATTCTCCAAAGCACCTGAGGGCAGAACAAAAAGTAACAAATGGAAGCTTATTAAAGGGAGATCCAACCTAGAATTAAGGAGAAATTTCCTGACAGTAAGAATAATTAATCAGTGGAATGGCTTGCCTCCAGAAGTTGTGGATGCTCCAACAGTGGGGGGGGGGGTTAATGAAGAGATTGGACAGCCATTTGTCTGGAATGGTATAGGGTCCCCTGTTCAAGGAATGGGTTGGACCAGAAGACCTCTAGATAAAGATAAAGATAAATAACCTTTATTGTCATTTTTATATTGTGGGCACAATGGCACACATAAAAAATGAAATTTAGTTGCTCTAAGGTCCCTTCCAACTCTGTTATTCTGTATTCTGTAAATAAGGAATCCAAATGAGTGGCAAGTCAACCAGTGTTGGTACCAGAAAAGAAAAGAACATAAAGAATGTCACTAAAATGTTAAAAAGCAGTGAAAATAATATATACATCAGAAGCAAAGAAAAGTACCTCCAGAGATGAAATATTAAAGGAGTAACATTAGCCTAATGATGTCTATATGTCACTCAATGTCTTCTAAGAGACAAGTGACAATGATACAACAAAAGGAAGCCTATGTAACACAGGGACAAAGTCAGGATTTTCTGGGTGTGAGTGTTCCTATTTTTAGCTCCACTAAGTCAATTTTAAAGCTTTCCTCACCATTTTTCATCATTTCCGCACCAGGTTATGTCAGGAAAATATGGATAAATCTAACAGCATGGAGCTTACACTTAGCCTGTAAGGATGGCACTGTTTGGTTATTAAATTCATGATGGTAAAAGACTATGAATCTTGCAGAATTGGTATCTGGGTGTAATATGCAGCCTTGGAGATTCAGTAGCCCACTCCTATTCACAGTGATGATAAGGAAATTGTAGAAAATTTGCTGGAATTCCAGAGAGTGAATCTCTGCAGAGAGTCACCTGGTTAAGTTGTCTGGTTATTGAAGTTGAGTGAATAAAATTGTGGGCTATACAACTGTGATGGAATGTAGTGGGCTGGATTCCTAGGGGTGAGATGGGGGCATATTCTGGAAAAATAAGAGACAACTCAGTCCAGATATTTTGTGTGAGAGAAAGGAGATGAAAACAACCCCTCCCTAAAAGTTCTCAGGGTATATGCAGATAGCAGAGTCCTCGGTCTGGCAGGATTCTGTCGATTGATGTGGAAACAATAAAGAACTCACTTGGAAGAAACATCATGTGTCATTCTTGGTCTTGGGGCCTAATAACAACTGAACAGGTCCCTTCATAGATTATAAGGAAGCCAGGGTGAAGGTCTTGGTCTAGACTCTAGGTCTAGGAAACCCACATTCAAGATTACCCTCACCCATGCAAATTCTCTGAGTCACTGTCTCTCGGCCAAGGCTATTTCTAAACTATAGAGAGAAGCCCATGAACGTCACCTTGAAGGAAAGGTATGATTCAAATCTTAATCGGAGGGAAAGAATGGATGAACTCAAAGTCAGTCAACAAGTTTTGCTTATCTAAGGAAAACACTAAGACTTTACACACTATCAATAATTGAAGGATGATCCTATATGTATTAAACACATTTACATAGCTGCCCAACTCATACATAGGTGACTTTGGGAGGCCTACAACATTTAAAAATGCACTGCATAATTAAAAAACACATAAAAATCCCCATGCCATCACTGCCCATGGCAGCAAAAACACAATCAACTCAGCCACTTGACTGGCTGATCTCCACATTTTAAGGCCTTTTGGGAAAGCAACAGGATGGGAGCCAATTATACCTCAGGGGGAATGATGTTTCATAGAGAAGGGGCCACTACCAAGAAGACCTTTTTTCATAATCCCACCATAAATACATTACTAATCGATAGGGCCCACAACATAATCTGCCTTCCTGTCCTGGTGGGCTGGGCGGCTGTAATAGGGGAGGGGCAGTGCTTCAAATATCCTACATGTAATCTCTGTGGGTTTTTTTTAATCCTCTTGACTTCCAACATCTCTCATACTTTTCTGAGCTATTTTCATTTTTGCAATGTTCTTTTCATAATATGGCATCTCTTTCCCCTCTTCTGTATTTATTTTATTTTATTTTATTTTATTTTATTTTATTTTATTTTATTTTATTTTATTTTATTTTTTTATTTTATTTTATTTTATTTTATTTTATTATTATTTTATTTTATTTTATTTTATTTTATTTTATTTTATTTTTTATTTTATTTTATTTTATTTTATTTTATTTTATTTTATTTTATTTTATTTTATTTTATTTTATTTTATTTTATTTTATTTTATTATTTATTATTTTATTTTATTTTATTTTATTTATTATTTATTATTGTATATATATTAAACTTCTTAACCACTCATCTCTCTCACAGAGGGGCTCTGGGCAGTGTACAATTTAATCAATATAATAAAACATTAAAAACTGAAAAATGTAGGATTAAAATTTTTAAAGAAATTAAAAATGATGGGTTCTTTCTACCTTTTTTGAATGCTGAGGCGTAAACACTAACGAACAGGTATTTTTATTGCTTTACCATCGCGCTCTGATCTTCTCTCATTTGGTTTCATCGCTTCGTTATCATGATTGGTCTTTCCCAGAATACTGAGAGGCCACTCAACAAAACAAGTATTCTCTTGCTGTACTTGACTGAGTGGGTGAAGATCCTCTTCCTTTCTCCTTAGCTTTTGTTTTAATTTCCTTTCAAAATAACTCTGAGGTGATCAGTACTGATTTCACAGAATATAGATGGGGGAGTGGAAGAGATGTGAATGAGTTGGGAAGTCCCACAAGGATACTACAACTCCCCTCAGGTAATTTTCAACTTCAATTTCATTTGTACGTGGCCATTCCAACACTGTGAGGAACTCTGCCTTGCACTTAAAATTCTCTCAAAAGTCTTCATCCACTGCAAAGGAGGTTCCACTTTAATTCCATATTGCTTGGAAATTTATGTTGGATTTCTCTGGATGTGTTTTTGTGCTTGCTTGATTGCTGGAAGTGGTAGAAGGTGCTGTTCCTGATTTGTGTGTGGGGGGGTCATTTTCTGTGAAATTCTTGCTATTACTTTGAAGCCTCTTGTAGAAAGACAGCACACACACACAGAGAGAGAAAGAAATATTTTTGGGAATATTAAAAAGGCAGAATATTATATTTCCTCAAAGGATCTTAAAGGCAGAAAACCAGGCCCAGTTTTCTTAATAGCCCCAGGCAGAGGCCAGGTCTGTAGAAATACAGATTTGATAATGCTATTCAGAAAGGTTGGGGCCAGGAAGCTTGGAGCTGATGAGATTAGAAAGACAAAGACCCTTAAAATCTACATACCACACCCAAACTCTAAAGACATGACCTTTAGGACATAATAGGATTAACCCACCAGTACCAAAAAGGACACACTCAAAAGCTCAGGTCAAAGTTCATGCCATAGGAACAGGAAACAACTCCAAACATAAAAGCCCAAGAAGGTATAAAAACCCACCACTACATGTGGTCAGCTTTCCCAGAGCCATATTTTCTGTCTGGCTCTGCTCTCCAATAAACTACAACCTTCCTTCTAAAGCAGTCTCCATTTTGTTTATTCCCGGCTTGGACTGGACCCTGATGAAGATTTTTCTTTCTACACTCTCTAGTGGCTCCCACTTTCCAATGTGAAAATCCCCTTAATCATTTCCTTAGGGATTTTAATAAAAATGTAAGAAGACAAGGAGATTTATTTATTTATTTCACCCCATAATTTCTATAAATATCTCAAAGCGGTGAACATACTCCTTTCTCCTCCTATTTTCTCTACAACAACAACAGCAACCCTATGAGGTGAGTTGGGCTGAGAGACTGTGACTGGCCCAAAGTCACCCAGCTGTAGGAGAAGAGCAGGATGAGCTGGGGGACGGAATTAAGTGAGTCATCGGCTTAGAGTCGTTGCCTTCCCACAAGTGCTCCAAGTTCTACCCCTCTTGAATTCTGTTGACCCTTAACTGGTGCCAATTTAGTGTTGAACTTTAGTTAACTAGAATCTTATGTATAGGCTTGAATAAATCTTCTATGCTGCAACCTTAATAATGGTCCTAATTCTTTGTGGCTGACATCAGCTGGTTTTTATGTCTAAAGTGGGCCTAGAACTCACAGTCTCCTGGTAATTGATTCAAAGTCAGCCAGCTGACTTTTATGCATAAGGCAGGATACAACTCACAGTCTTCTGTTTCTAGCCTGATGCCCTAACCACTAGACCAGTGGTGTCAAACTCGCAACGTCACGTGACGTGTCACAACATATCGCGACTTTTTTTCCATTGCCGGCAATGGGTGGGCACGGTTTCGCCATGATGCGTCTGGCCCATGGGCCGGAAGTTTGAACCCCTGCACTAGACCAAACTGGTTGCATCTGCCAGAAAAATGACTGTAAATTGAAAGGTTAGCTTGGTTAGCTTGCATTATTTAGTTACATTATTTTAAGAAGAAATTCACAGAAATATTCTTCTTCTCCTTTAAAAGAAAAGCAATTTATGTTTTCACAAGTAGTATGAGAATCAGTACCAAAAGTGTGATTTTTTATGTAGAGCGTGAATTCATTCATTCATTCATTCATTCATTCATTCATTCATTCATTCATTCATTCATTCATTCAGCAGTCTTCTAAGCTGCTCTTCAAATTACAAATGATCTCATTCAGGAAAGTACATGAAACATCAATATACATTTTAAACCAATCTCCAGAAATAAGATATAGAAAAATACAATAGAAAGTGCAATATAATCATTAACGAACCATTAATTGCATGCTAGCCAGCCCTAGAAACACTCACCTCCTGCAATTTAAAAAAACATATAGCAATTATATTATTAATTCAAAGCAGACTAGAATAAAAACTATAACATAAAATGAAAAAGCTACCCATGACTCTCAAGCAAAGGGGATCCACAGCTGTAAGGCTATTTTGTCCCTCACTTTATTGCTCCCTCTGTTCCTCCACCATTTTCACTTTAATAAACAGAGGAAATACTTTAGAGTAGACATTCCAGTCCATTGCTTGGCATAGACAGATGACAATCCTTCCCCATTCCATACACAAAAGCTGACTGGCTCCCATTTGAATCTTACTTCATTTACTAATGATGGAACAATTTTCCATTTATATATACTACTAAAACTCTCCTGTCTGTTTGTAACCTTCAATTGGGCAAAATGGCACATCACAGGGCAACCATTTTTGAATCAAGTTAGTTCAATAGGATAACTTAAAGAATGAATTCAAAATCTGAGATCCATTACTCCCATGGAGTTGAAATTTTAAGGATCTTCAGATCAGTTGTATTGGCAAAGCTGTAGTTTCTGCAACACCATATATGCCACCCTGGAGCACTATTGTACTGCCATGGTCGGCCACAGTCATGTGTTCATGATTTCCAACAGTCCCTGCTAGCTTCTCACAAGCAAAGTCAGTGGGGAAGCTGGCAGGAAGTCAGAAGTCACTCCCACTCCTACTGCTTTTTTACTCACCCATGGTCATTCAGTTTATCAATTTAGGTAAGGAAATATCTCTGAAATGATGACTCAAGAGGTCATCATGGGTTGTCTAGTTATACTTAAGGGCAACTGACCAGTTTAGGAAGTACAAGACAAAGATCACAGAAGTTACAATTCTGTTCTACAGTGGAGAAAATGGCCAAGTTGCTAAAATAGAACAGCTTAAGGGACTTCCACTGTTCTTCCAGCGTTCGCTACCCAAAATTGTTGCTTTGCTCTGTTTATCACTTCAATCTGTCTGGATCGAAATGTGCTTACTTTTCATTTTATTGCAGACGTACTCAATTCTGCATTTGGAACAATATCATTGGTAGCCAAGAAAACAAAGAAAGGTGGAAAGAAAAAGAAGATGACCAGCAGCCAGGTGGGTAGACTCAGTTACAGCAATGATTCGTCTATCAAGTTGTGGACGGATCCTCTTGAAGAAGATTTATTCAAGTAGTTGCTAAAAGCTGATACTGAGTTGATGGCATATAATCAATTAATCCCATTATCTTGGCCAAAAAGGAAATACTAAATTTGGAGAGTCAGCACTTCTTTTTATTTGATATTAGAAGATTTCTAAAAGGCAAACATTTGTGGTTCACCACCATCTGTGGTTCAAATCTTCTTCAGAGAAAAAGGGTCTTTGTTTTATAGATTCAGTCTAGTCTGCAGCCGCTTTCTCCAGAATTCTAATGAACAACGTAAGAAAATGTGCATAATGCAGAATTCCAGTTTCATTAGAATTCTGCGTTCAGCTATGCACATTTATTTACATGGTCCAGTTCCTTCGGTCTACTGCAGCTTTTCTTTTTTGTGTGTGTGTTAGCAGTTTGTACAACTCCACCTGGACCAACTCTGTTTTGAGGTAACCCAGCCAGTCTCGAGTTCAGATAAAATGAGGAGGATTGGGCGCAGGGTTAGCACCCCTACCCTGTAAAACTAAAAAAAAAATCCCTTAAAAAAACAGCAAGCAAACTGAAAGTCCATAGCCGATCATAGCTACTGTAATGACCGTGACGATCATAATCAACAACAACAGCATGAAGGTTGTCGAAACCACAAAATGACAGTGTTGAAGTAAAGCCAAAAGAACGTCCAGCGGTTGATGGTAGATCGATACTTAGTGCAAAATTTACAACATGAATTGCAGCATGGAATATTCAATCTTTAAAGATCAGGTAGATTTAGAACATCTTTCGAGAACTGTGAAAGAACGTCGAATACGGCTTGTTGGCCATACATTATGTATGCCTAAAGATCGGCAACCAAAAATTGCAGTAAGTTTCATTCCTCCTGGAGGAAAGAGGAAAGAAGGCAGGCCTTGGGAAACTTGGCGCCAAACACTTAAGGAAAATCTTAAGATTATTAATGTCTCTTGGGACGATGCCAAAGATGCTGTGAATGATCAAAACTGCTGGAAAACACTTGCAGCCCAATGTGTGCTGCACAGGACATGATGATGATGATGATGATGATGATGATGATGATGATGATGATGATGATGATGATGATGATGATGATGATGATGATGATGATTTTCAATATACCAATTATAAAAGCAATCTTGATGTAATTGAATGAGTGCATTATGATGCGTTTGGTGTACTGTAACTATTGCAGAAGTATTCCTGAACATCTACAGGTCACAATACAAAAAGAATCTTGGTGCATATGCTCTTAAAGAAGACCTAAAGCAGTTCATTTCAGAAACTATGTAGTTTGGAAATCTAAAACCCAGGGGAAAAAATGAATCAAGAATTCTAGAAGCACCCCTAACCAAGTTACAACTGCTTTCTTTCATTCGCAAAAGGATCTGAATAGACTTGATTTCCTGTAGACTGTGTACACCTCCTATGAAAATAAATGAGATTCCTTCATATCAGAGGCCAACTACAGGTATTAACTATAAAAGTGACTTTATATTATCTGAGTTATAAAATTTAGACTTAATGGGTTGTAAAGCATGTTGGTACTTTGTTGAGAGAGTGATATTTGTGTTTAGGATCATGGTTTAGCAAGCAGTCACTTCCAGTCCCTGTTTGGATCCATTTCCAATCAGCAGAATAATGCAGCATCTTCTTAATGTGATTTCCATATTGCTACTGCTACTCTCCCAGTTTTATGCTGGCTTCCGGGATGCCAACATTTGCAATTAGAAAGATGAAAATCTTGGCTTTGGTTGAGGCTTTTATTTGACTAGAGGAGAAAGTAATCAGAAGCATTTGACTCAAAAATGATGGTGCCAAACTACACAACAAGCAATTAAGAAAACAAAAACTAATTTCATACACTTGGATGAAGAAGCTGCTTTCAAAGATTTAGAATATAGTTCAAGTTAGAAAAATCTCAGTACATCTAATTGCTTCCTTTCTATATACACTGCTTGTTGGGATGTGAGCTTCACTACTGATGGAACACAGCCTAAATCAATCTTGATATGAATGTATGCGTCAATTTATGAGCATTCATTGAGATGTTTTGTGTGTAGCTCCCTGTCCTCACACAAAGAAAGCAGTATAATACAATGTGGCAGGACACACAGCTGAATCACAATCTTATTAGTATGTACCCTGCTGCATCCTTAAAATGACGCACACTCAAAAATCTCTACCCAAGTGCATACACAACACTGCTTTTTCTGAAGGCAGAATTTGAGGTCTATAACAGGAAAGGGAGAAATAATACATGGAAGCTTCATTTTGGCAGTGTTATATTGATCAGTATGTGCTTCTTAATACCCTAGAAGATGAAACAAATGCAAGATAGCAACATAAGTTACAGTAACATCTATGAGTTATATTCTCATTTATAGAAAATTTTAGAATTCTTTTAAACGCAGTTCAGATGTTAAGCCCAAGTGAGCATTATTGCATTGATTGTCTCCATCTTCCAAGTTTCTGATCTTGCTGAGTTCAACAGATATGAAGAGAATGCATATACATGCTCACTTGTATTATTAGTACAAACACAATATTTGGGAGTAGCTAAGGAAGGACTGTTACCAAACCAAAGAAATGGGACAGAAGATACGTTTTAGCACAGGAGGAATTTAGTATAAAGCAGGAGAGTCTGATAATATATATAGTATAGGGAAAAGGACATAAGTGAGACTTACTTAGTGCTCTGGAGCTGGCATTTTTTGCACAAATTTGTTATAAACTTGAAACCAACTACTAAAAGGTTATTGAATGAAGAGAAAGAGTTTTTTTAAAAAAAGAGGAGATTGAATTCTATTTTGACTTTTGCCCTTTTGTCCAAAAGACGTTCAACTGATTTGTTCCAATGTCTTGTCTTAAATATGACATGAAGATATTGCTCTGAAGACTTGCCGAAGTGTACTTTATTATGTTTCAGCCAGAAGCAAGGGCATCCACAGGGTGTGCTCAAAAATAGTTTCTTGTATGTGTCATGACACTGACGGTGTCATTTGCTCACCTCTCCTCTTACGGATGCCTCTGCTTTCAACTATTTTTAATTGGCTTTCTGATGGTCTGGGTTATTGTCAGGGATTGCAGCAGTTTTAGTGGGTGGTGGCTTCCTGTATATAAGAGTATACATATGGTATATTTGTATTTGAGGAAACCAAGCTTAGAAGGCTTTCTGCTTTAAAGACTGGTATAAAAATATCTTGATGAGTGAAGTGAATAAATTAATGTCCAGCATAACCAATTATATCTCCCTCCATGCTTTGGAGCAGGGGTCTTCAAACTTGGCCCTTTTTATGACTTGTGGACTTCAACTCCCAGAATTCCTCAGCCAGGCATGCTGGCTGAGAGATTCTGGGAGTTGAAGTCCACAAGTCATAAAAAGGGCCAGGTTTGAAGACCCCTGCTTTGGAGTATCTTCTACTGAGATGGGAGATCAGAAGTGTGTGGAAAGTGATATTTAACAGGCTCGATGGTTCTTAATGATCATTTGGTGACTCCTGCAATCAATAAATCCTAGGCCCTGGGTAGCTGCTCTTTGGAACTGGGACATGTAAACAGCGGGCAAATAACTGAAGTCCTGGTTTGCCATTCCCAGCTTCCATAAAAAGATAGAATAATTTCTGAACTTCTAACTCCACAAGTCTCTAGAGTGTAGGAAGATTTTCTTCATTTCTCTATGAACCACAAATCTAGGGGACAATCTCATTGCTTCTGTTTTCATGGATTGTCCTGTGGGAAATGAGTACTTTTCTTCTCCATCAAGTTAAAACCTTTGAGAAGAGGCTTAGTGCCAAAGCTCCAAATTAAATATAGAATATGTTTTCAAGAAATAACTGCAATCTGTTCTCTAGTCTTCAAGCATATCTTGATTCATTGCATTTATACTCAAATCTTCTCCAACATAAAGCACCAAGCTAGAAACCAGGAGACCGTGAATTCTAGTCTCACCTTAGGCAGGAAAGCCAGGTGGGTGTCCTTGGGCCAGTCACTTTCTGTCACCCCAACTCACCTCACAGGGTGGTTGTTGTGCAGAAAATAGAAGGAGGAGGAAGCATTGGTATGTTTGCTGCCTTGAGTTATTTATAAAAATAATAAAGATGGGATTAAAAACTCTAAAAAGGAAACAAGAGAGCATTCTTGGAAGATGTCTCATTTAATCCCAAACCCAACAGAGTCTGTCTATTGGTTAGAGGAAACAGAAAGTAGATATAGTCTACAATGGTGTTTCTCAACCTTGGCAACTGTAAAATTGTGCTGACTTCACCTCTCAGAATTCTCAGCCAGCATGCTGAGAGTTGAAGTCCACACATCTTACTATTACTGTGGTTAAGCAATATTGGTCTGGAAAGTCACCCATGGAAGAGGAAGTTGAAAGAAAACATCAAAGGAAGAGAAAATAAGAACTCTGTGCTATCAAAGAAATTACCTTTAACAAAGGGAACATGAAGCCTAGAATACTTTCTTGGTGGTTATCTGATTCCCCTAAAGCTGAGCTAGGAAGGTAGAAGAATCAGCATTTCAGCTTTTTCAGATACTGGAGCCATCACAATAAGGAATGGAACACTATATTTAAAAAAAAAATCAAAGCAAAGAGGGAGCTCTCTCTAGGTGTTAACAGAAAAAGATCAGGTGCCATCCCATGAGTAACTTTATGTGAGCCAGTTATTATTGGTAATAAGCAAAACAACACAATGTTTGTGCCTGCGATTGTCCTGTCACTTCTCCATGATACTAACTTGACAGCCTCTCTGCTGAATGTGCAGCTAGTTTTTTCTCACCCTGTGCTGTGATTTACAGATTTCTCAAGCTTTTCTTTGGATTTGTCCGCATTTCCACATCCATATATTTGATGTAGTGCTGAGCAAGGCATTTGTTATCTTCTACAACGACATGCTTGTAGCTCAGTAAATCTATTTCCAGCTTGTCTTCCAAGACAGATGCTACAAGAGTTTCTTCTGAGGCATCAATTTATCTGATGCAAAGAACAAAATATGTGACAAATGCCTCTAGAGTTGCAGCACCTTACACCATTCTCCCGGTCAATGTGTAGCAGCAGCTTGCCCCTCGTCATTTAATTACTTTGGCTCAACAGCTATCAAAACAATTGTTCACTTGATCTGGACTGCAAAAGTCTCCTTCTATGGTATTTTTGCCTAAAAGGAAAGAATCATGAGTGGGAATACATGTTTTGAAAGAGAAGTGGACTCTTCTGGGAAATAGTAGCCTCTCCATTTTCTGGAGAAACTTAAGTAGAAGATGGATAGTCATTTTTTTAGATGCTGCAGTACATCCAGTTCTGGTCACCACAATATAAAAAAGATGATGAGACTCTGGAAAGAGTGCAGAGCAGAGCAACAAAAATGATTAGGGGGCAGGAAGCTAAAACATATGAAGAATGGGGTTACAGGAATTAGGTATGTCTAGTCCAATGAAAAGAAGGACAAGGGATGACATGATAGCATTGTTCCAATATTTGAGGGGCTCCTACAAAGATGAGGAGGTCAATCTATTCTCCAAATCACCTGAAGGCAAGTCAAGAAACAAAGGTTGGAAACTAACCAAGAAGAGAAGCAACCTAGAACTAAGGAGAAATTTCCTAACAGTGAGAGCAATCAACCAATGGAATTGTTTGCCTTCAGATGTTGTGTGTGCTTCATCACTTAAAAAAAAAAGACTGGAGAATGATTTGTCTGAAATGATACAGGGTCTCAAGCTCAAACAGGGGGTTAGACTAGAAGACCTCGGAGCAGTGGTGGGATTCAGCCAGTTTGCACCACTTCGGCAGAACCGGTAGCTAATCTTTTGTTGCCCAGGCCCACAATGGACTTCCGGAAGCGGCATCCACACAGAGAACCAGTTGTTCACATATTTGAATCCCACCACTGCCTCTGAGGTCCCTTCCAACTCTATCTTCTATTTTCTATCCTACACTGCAGTGAACAGGGAAGCCTCCAATAACCATTTTCATTTTTAGAAGCTTCTGAAGATTTAAAGTGTAAGGATTTTTTAATATAGAAAGAAGGGAATTAGGGTGAACATTAGGTGGGATATGGAGAAAGCACAAAAAGAAGAGGTTTGTTTCTTATGTCAATAGCACTTAGAGAAATCCACCTAATCTAAATAGCAGGCAGCAAATTCAAGATCAGTAAAAGAAAGTGATTTTTTGTGATAACAGCTGTGGGCTTAGATTGTTTCTTAAAGGAACAAGCAACAAATCCATAAGAGAAGGAGTGGACATTTAATGCCAGCTGGGAGATGGAGTCAATACAATTTGGGATACACAAATCTTTCAACTTTCGTCATGGGCTTCCCAATATGAACTGGATGATCCCTGCTGGAAGCAGATTAGTTTAGATGGAATGATCCAACTAGGTTCTTGTATTCATGTATCTGAAACTCCATCATACAGAATCTTGCATTTACTACCACATGTATGAGAAAATTGGCACCTAAAGGTTTCCAAATACTCCATATAATATTTGGGTTTTTATTATTATTGTCTTTTTGTATTATGCATATGTATAAGTGAATACAGTACAGACAGTCAATTTGGTGTAGTGGTTAAAGCATCAGGCTAGAAACCAGGAGACTGTGAGTTCTAGTCCTGCCTTAGGCACAAAGCCACTTGGGGGACCTTGGGCCAATCTTTTTCTCTCAGCCCTAGAAAACTGGCAATGGCAAACCACTTCTGAAAAATCTTGCCAAGAAAACTACAAGTAGTCCAAACAATTGCCAGGAGTCAAAAACTAATTTGAAGACATAAACAAAATAAAATACATATAAAATAAATATTAAAATATTACTATGTGGGGATGTGACTTAGGAACTGAGTCTGTCTTGTAGGTATCTCAACATAGGTTTTCATACACAATTTTGGCCTCAGGAAGAGAGACAATTGAGATTGCACTTTATTCCTAGAAAATACAGAATAGCAGAATTGGAAGGGATTTTAGAGGTTTTCTAATCCAACCCCCTGCCCAAGCAGGAGACCCTATACCAATGGTTCTCAAACTTTTCTTCACCACAGACCCCCTTTAAATACCTTTTGTAGCCACAGACCATGGTCACAGACTCCCAAGATTTAAGATTTAAATCATAATATTTCTTCAAGCCTTCACGGATCCCCTATGATGACACTGTACCCCACCCCAGGGGTCCACAGACCACAGGTTGAGAACCACTGCCCTATATCATTCTGGAAAAATGGTGTCCAATCTCTTCTTAAAAACTTCCAGTAGTGGAGCAACCACAACTTCTGGAGGCAAGCCATTCCACTAATTTTTCTCACTGATAGGAAATTTCTCCTTAATCCTTGGTTGCATCTCTCTTTGATAAGCTTCCATCCGTTACCTCTTGTCTTACATTCTAGAATAGGTTGTCCCCCTCTTCTTTGTGACATCCTCTCAAATATTGGAACATTGCTATCATGTCATCCCTAGTCCTCCTCTTCATTAGATTGCACGTACTCAGTTCTTCTCCCTCTTGAAAGGAAACAGCCCATTCTGTCCCCAAGCTTATCTTTCTTGAAGTACAAGGCCCTCAGAGACTTCCACCTCAAGCTAAGGAAACGTTTTAGTTGCCCTGGTAACCATGATGCGGGTGGTCTTTTTGCTGCTCTTGATGGGAAGTGTTATTTCCAGTTGCCGTAGCAACTACATTTGCTCAGTTCCTGGCCCACAACTTCCAAATGAACAGCAGCCATTGTGTGTTTATTGCCACCAAGAAGCCATCCATGTCTTGAAGTGCTGGAGACATTCAACTGACACTTTCAGACTTTGTATGAATTGTGATAATTATGATGATAATGATTACTATCATCATCTTGAAGCAATTCAAAATAAAAGTCCAGGGAGGAAAACACAGTATGGTTAATAAGGTCAAAAAAGTAGCTCTTTTAATATAAACATTGGGGGGGGGGAACCCAAATTGGCTAAATTCCTGCACTGTGAAGGTCTAAGTGATCCCTTCCAACTCAGTTATTTTATGAAATGGTAATTAGTAAAGAAAATGAAAAGAAGAGAAAATAAAAAAGATGTTGCTATAATAATGGTTATCAAGCTCAATCACAGTGGATTTCTCCTTTCTCTACAGAAATGTGGCAGAATAATTCTGTTTTGCTTCCATCTCCCAATTTCTCTGGCTGATCTCAGAAAGCTAAATAGGGCACAGCCTGCTTAGTGCTTAGATGGGAGACTACCAACAGACTTGTAAGCTAGAAATTGGAAAAAAAAAAAGTCCTAAAAAAAGGAAGACATTTCTGTATTGTTTTCAAGAAGACTATACAGATGTGTCTGTTCTTGAACTCACATGGAGATGTATTTGGCTTGAAGAAGACTTGAATTTACTATATCGTTTAATTTAAAACCAAACAAGGAGGAAGAGAAAGTCTAACAACGGTGAGCAGAATGCAGTTTGCAAATAAGGCCAAAACCATTTCCATCCAACAAATAACATCTATCATTTTTAAAATTAACTCAGACTGGAGATGGGAAAAGTGGTTGGGACAATCAATATCCATGCAGCCTCTGGAGCAGTGTTTTTCAATCTTGGCAGCTTTAAGTTTTGTGGATCTCAACTACCAGAAATCTGGCTGGGGAATTGTGGAAGTTGAAGTCCACATATCTTAGAGTTGCCATGGTTGAAAAATACTGCTCTGGAGAGGCATAGAAACCTATCTAATGACATAGTGACACAAATGGAAGAGAAATCCACAAATCCACAGAAAAAGATCTTTAGATCGGACCACCAAGTTAGCAGAACTCCATCAGTGCAAGCTGAGAACATAGGAAGAGGTGAAGTGTAAAAATGGCAATGAATTGCCACTAAGATCCCTCCCACCCTCATTCTCCTCTTTGAGAGGGAATAAAAACCATGCCATTCAAAACTATTCTACTGTCATATTTTAATGGTACATGGCATATTGGTAAGAAGCTATTTCCATTATGAGTAAAAGGCTTCTTCTCTCCTCCTAGCAGAATCTCTAATGAAAATACCTGTTCCCTTTTCACACACAGGACTGCAAGTCCATAGGTTGACCATTCCACAGATTTAGAAATATCTTGCCATGAGGTACAGCTCTTCCAGTAACATCTTCAAAACAGGTAAAGTGATAGAGATTCCATGACGGGGAATTAAGATTACAGTGCTCCAACCACTAGATAGCATTATTCAAAACAGAAGTGTTTGGTCGTATGCAATCCCCTCTTCAAAATCCAGTGGTATAAATATGTGGTTTCTAAGGCTTGTAAGCCAAGAAAGAGCAAACTAAAGGTACCAATAAAGGAAAATATTAGTAGCTCAGGGTTGAAATAAGGGGTCCTTGGTGATCTCTGAGCTTGGTTGTTTTCTTGTAGATGTTTCATTACCCAGACTAGGTAACATCGTCAGTGCTGGTAAGGAATGAGGTTTGCTCTTAGTTTCTATTCTAGTGGCTTGACCTGTCGGTGTTGGTAGGAATGTCTTGATGGTTCTTTGATTGGGCTGCTTACTGTTAGCTTGTCTGGCAGGTCCTTGATTGGAGTATTATTTATTTCTTGATAGTTAGTCTGATGTTAATCTTGGAGTTAACCTATGCTTATCTGGGTGCTGATTGCTGGTAAGGAAATGTTTTGGTATCTTTGTTCCCTTTTTGGCTTGTTGATTGTCTCTTTTGCACAGTGTGTAGCTATTATTTATGTGTCTATTGATTGCTAATTTGTCAGACTGCCAGGCTTCTAGAAATTGCTTAGCAGTTTTCGACTTGGTTTGGTCTAGGAGGATCAGTTTTCCAGTTGAAACTATGGTTAAGTCTGACCATATGTTGTGAGATTACAGTTACAAAAAATAGAGCTGTTAAACCTCTGCAAAGCATGAGACATTGATTCTGCACCTTTATAAAACCTACATTAACCATATTAACATCTGTCCAGGTCAGACATTCCTACTCTAAAGGAATCACCAGAAAAGGCAATAGTTGGGAAAAGCAGATCTACAACAAATCACTCAGTTGAAGATTCTGGCCACAGAGACAGGCAATGTCTTGTGAAATTTGACTGACATGCACTCTTGTGACAGAAACAGCACCTTGAAATAAAGTGATGAGATTTCAGTGTGCTACTTTGGATGGAGACACAGAAGTGTGGTGTTCTATAACCAAATCATTCAAGTGATGCCGTGGGATGGGGAGAAGGAGAATTCACCAGCCATGGGAAATAAATGTTAAATTTGTTAAGATTTCATGGTTAGCTGCACAGATATTCATTGGCTGCTTTCCACTGTCAGGGTAACAACTAGTTTTCCAGCCAAGAGACAGAGTAATGAATAGGTTGTGAAATACACTGGTAAAATACACTGGTAAATACACTGAATAAAAGGATTTTATTCATCATCTCTGATTTTCTAGAATCCCCCTTTTTTCCAGCTTCCCCCCCCTCCTTCATCCACTCTGTCCTTTTCTTATTATTTTTAAAAAGTGTTTAATATGCATGACTTTAAAAAACAAAGCGTTTCCTATTCATTGCAGGGTGATAAAACTTTTAAAGTGGCAAGGCACCCGGATCGAAAGTTCATTATGTAATAATTAATACATGTTCAAGGACTGTGTAAATATTATGTTGTAATCGTTGTAAGGAGACACAGACAGGATCTCTGGCAGCGCCTTTCAAAAACCAAACATTAGCAATTAATCTCTCTTAAAAGTCTGAGGTGTCAAAATGGATGTTCTTTTTTAAAAATTACAATCTGGAATGTCAGCGGGAAGGAGGGAGCTATTTAGCATTTTAATCATGGCACTTTCATGTCTTTGAAAGAGAGGCTTCCTCTCCAATCATTTGTAGCTTTTCCCACAAGGAAATGTTCAGGTGGGGAACCAGATCCAGGTAGGCCTTTAGTGAAATCAAACCTTGCCCAGGAGGTCATGTGACACCAGGGGGTGGAGCCTAATAGAATCCTCATGAAGGATTCGTGGTGGCCTAAATTTCTCTTTGTAGTGTGTGTGTTGATAGAGAAATTACACCATTGCAAACAGTCCTTGACTTACAACCGGTCATTTAAGGACCATTCAAAGTTCTGATGGGCCTACCCAGGGGCTACTTATAACCTAGACTCTAAATTCGAAAGTTCCCCCCACCCATGGTCACCTAACCACAGTTTGGGTAGTCAGCAACCAGGCTGCATTTACAACTGTTTGCAGTATCTTGCAGTTGTATGACTGTGTTTTATGGCTGTTTTGCTGAAAACCAGCAGTTACTTCCAGGTTTTGACAAAACCAACCCCATAGCCAACCCCTGGTTTGATTATCAACCAAAGCAACATCTGTGGCAGTTGCTTTATGACTACAGTGTTTGCTTAATCACCAGCACAAAATAGGATCAGGCATATGAACAACCCACTTTACAACTGTCACAACTTATGACCGTAATGGGTAGGCTTCATTATGGTCATAACTCGAAGACTACCTGTAAATATAGAGTGGATGCCTTGCCTTGCACTGAGCAGATCATCTGGCATGCATTTTCTTCCAATAGAAAAGAATATCTAGCGCTCAGAGGTGAACTGTGGAGTTCTTGCTGCAACCATGAACACCAAATACAGTTAGAAGACATATTGTGGGCAGACTCAACCCACAATTTTATCCTCTCCAGTAGTTCAGAGGTCCCCAACCTTTTGGGCACCAGGGACCGGTTCCGTGGAGAGAGGTTTTTCTGCGGACCAGAGGGTGTGTGGTTTTGTGTGCTGCCTGCATCTCGCAGATGGAGCTGTGCTTGTTTGTGCGGCCTGGTTGCTGACATGCCATGGCCCGGTACTGGTCCACGGACCAGGGGTTGGGGACCCCTGCAGTAGTTAACACCCAGATAAGCAGGAATTAATACAAGACAAATAACACAAGCTAATGATTCTGGTGTAGAATAAGCAATGTGAACTCTGATGGGCATGTCTCATCAAGCCCGTGAGACTTCCTCAAGCTTCATTGCTTACCAGTTGGCTTATCAGTGCTGATTATCACCCATAAAGCCCTTCCTGTCATAGGGCCTGATTATTTGAAGGACTATTCGTCTCTGGTTGTTTCTGCCCATCTGATGAGAGCAGGCAGAGTGGACACATTTTGGGTACCATCCATTAAACAGTGTCATCAAGCACAACTCAGAAGGCACGCTTTCTCCGTCACTGCACCTGCCCTCTAGAATGAGATCTGATGTAGGAGATGACCAGGTGAGCCTGAGGGGAAGGCCAAACACATCATCAGTCACCATTTGCACCCATGATGCACAAATCATTTGCACCCATGATGCACACATCATTTGCACCCATGAGAGATCTAAGTCCAGCCCACCTTGAATTCCTTCTACTCTTCTACTCTTCTCTCCCACTAATTTCCCTTGGCCATTACATCCAGCTTGCTTACACCCTGACAACATTCAGGAAGCTATTAAAGACCTGGCTTGTTTCATAGGCCTTAGGGACAGGGTTGAGTTTGAGCCTCTATAATATATTTGTCTTCTGGTCATTCATGATTTGTTTGGTTTATTGTACTATTCTTCCTTTTTTATTGGTCAGCCGTCCAAGTCTCTTGGGAGTTGACAGCCTCTTCCTTATATCGATCAATCAGTCAATCAATCAATATCAATCAATCATTCAGCATTATGAGAGCTGCAATCATTCAGCATTACAAGAGTGACAACAAGATATTCGGAAAACAATTTCTGGGATTTTTTTTTCCCCTCAAGATTTTACAGGTTTCCCCTTTCCTCCCATCTTGCCTTAAATCTAACCTTTGTCACCAACAAATAGTGTGATCAATTTCTACATACCATAAAAAAAAAGTTGTATGCTGCTTTCTGGGTCTAGGACAACTTGCCCCGGCTAACCCAGCATGGCCATTTCGCTGCAGCCATCTTACCACAGCCAAGTCTCCATAGACAACTCACTGCTGGACAATCCACATGAGATAACGCAACACAACATATATTAACTGCCACTGTTTCTTCTACATTATTTCCATTTGTGTCAATGATACCCATGGCAAGATGGCCGTGGCGAGTTGGTTGCGGCAAGATGGCTACAGCAAGATGGCTATGGAGAGATAGCCGCAGCAAGTTGTCCCATTCCATGCTTTCTTCCCTTTCTTTCACTCCTTTCAGCAAAACTAAAAGTCAAGCTAAACCTTAGCTGACCTTTCATCAGTTGATTACAGCTGGTCATGGCTGGTTTAAAATTTCTAAATTCTGAACATTTAAATGGAGCAAGCACCAGCCATATGGAATAGATTATTTTGCCTCCCTTAAATCTTCCTGCCATAAAATTGTTCGTGAGGGAAATACTACTGCTGCAGTCCAGCATTGCCATCTAGTATTCCCAACACTAACTGAGTTTGCATAACATGTTAGATAAACTGAAATGAGGTTTGGTAGTTTGCCATTATTTTAGCCAGCTAAATTGACCAATCCTTCCTATTAAGCTATAATGTCATTTGTTTATTGGGAGAAAATGTGTATATGAATAGAGCAATTATATTAATCTCCATTTAGGGCTTAGCACATTGTATGAACCCAGGCACAGAGTGTGTTTTGAAAGCTGGTGTTGTCGTGAAAAGTTCAGTCAAAGAAATTCCTTTTGTTTTGCATTGAAATTGTTATGATCCATCCAGAGTTCATCCCTGGGGGGAAAAGGTGTAGTAATGCTGTAAAACAAATAAAGTAAATGCAACACCACTACCACCACCACCAGTTGTCCCAGTAGCATTAGGAATAATGAACACCAATAATTCAGAATATTATTCAAGTACCTGAACCATAAGCAGTGCAAGATCAGAAGATGTGGAGAGACCTGGCCCATGAAGTCCACACATCTTAAAGTTGCTAAGGTTGAGAAATACCATTGTTGAGGGTTCAAACTAACTTGCTGTAGAGGATAAGACTAGAACTAATGGGACGAAATTTGAAGGATGTACATAAAGTTTAAGAGGAACTTCTTAACAATAACAGCTATCGATGAGTGGAATAGGTTACTGCATGGAGTGGTTTCTTCCCCTTCACTGGAGATTTTCAAACAGTAGCTGGATAGTCATCTATCAAGGATGGTGTAATAAATCCTGCAATGTGCAGGAGGTTGGACTTGATGATCTCTTAGCTTCCTTCCAACTGGATGCTTGTATGATAATTCCAGAGGAACTGCCACCTTGTCATTCAAAATATTAAAATCTTGAAATTTCAACAGGCTTATAGCCTCTGCAAAATTCAGCTGTGCTTCAAGCAAGAATCTAAGAAAACACTTTCCCCCCCCCTCATTTTCTGAGCCAGTTAAAAAGCACTGCTTCGCAAGGTAGTATCAAGAGCCAGCTGTCAACCATTATGCTTGTTAATTTATTAAAACCAGTTCTTTATCCTCTCAGGAAATCATGGCACTCACACTTCCTGCCAGACAATCACATTCAAGGGCCAGGCTGTTGAACTTGTTGACAATATCAATTATTCAGTTTTCTGCCAATTCCTATTAGACTTCTCAGGCTGGAGAATTTACACTGCATTATTGAATTAAACACACACACAGCTAAAAGCTTCAGGGAACCCAAACTAATTAGCCAGCATTTGTAAACCCCTTTGTTCATGGTAATTTGTGTACAAGGGTAGCTCAACCTTTTAATTATGATACGTTCACGCAGACCAGTTACTGTACCTTTGTCTTTATGTGTGCATTGGTGAGGTGTGAAAAAGACAATGGGCAGGAAGTAATTTTTGATTTAATGAGCAGTGACTGTCTGGCATTGTCCTGCTTAACCTAAAATGCAAGTGTGTTTTTAATTATACGGAAGGAAAATTAAACACCCCATGCGAGACACTAAGCCAGGGGTGTCAAACTGCTGGCCCACAGACTGGTTTCATCATACCGAAGCCACGCCCACCCCATTGCCAACAATGCACAAAGAGTCGCAATACATCGCAACATGTCACGTGACATGGTGAGTTTGACACCCGTGCACTAAGCACATGCTCCACTCTACCTCAGAAAGGGAGAGAGAAAGACACATTGCTGTCATCCCTGAGAAGACCTGGTTGTAATTTTGAAAGACAAGGGAAGTAAGTTTGTGGTCTCCGTGTCACCTATCCTTAGAACTATCAATCTAACCAATCTCCGTAAAAGTCATTTTATACTTCCTGCGGAGTTGATTTCTTGGTCTGGTCTACCAAGTGGAGCTGACACTAAATCCATCTCCACCAGTCCCTCCTCATGCTAGAATACTGATTGATTGATTGATTGACCACATTTCATATTTCACTACAATCAATTTGACTCTTACAATATAACCTGGAAGAAAGTGTCTTATGGTGACATTCTTTGATTGACACTTCCTCCACCCAGTCATCACAGTCATACTAGAGACAAGCAATCTTGAATCATGAGAGACAAACCTATAAGATCAAGATGAAGAAGAGGAGGGACAACCTATTCTCCAAGGCAGGACAAGAAGCAATGGGTGGAAACTAATCAAAGAGAGATCCAACCTAGAATTAAGGAGAAGTTTCCTGACAGTTCCTGGAGTTTTCTGCCTGAGCAGGGGATTGGACTAGAAGACCTCCAAGGTCTCTTCCAACTCTGTTATTCTATTAAGTTTCCTTTGAGTCAAGTTCAACTTCTAGTAAATGAGTAGATCCATACAGAGGTTTCAGCAACTGTACTAAAAAAGTTTACAATTGCATTGAATGTTTCTTTGATTTTCCAGTCCAGCCTATAGGACTCGCATATCCTTGTGGTCTGCTGTATATGTAACAGAATAATAGAATTGGAAGGGATCTTGGAGGTCTTCTAGTCCAATCCCCTGCTCAGGCAGAAAACTCTATACCATTTCAGACAAATGGTTGTCCAATCTCTTCTTAAAAACCTCCAGTGCTGGAACACCCACAACTTCTGGAGGCAAGTCGTTCCACTGATTAATGTTCTAACTGTCAGATCTTTCATCCAAGCCATAACTGTATTAAACCCTGTTCAACTTTTTGAGAAACTATGCCTCCTGCTGGATATTTTCAAATGGATGTTCACTCAGAAATGCACATACTGAACTATATTTGTCAGAGGGCTTTAAAACAATATTTCTTACAGTTTTAGAGTTGAGAATCACCTTGGGAGCATTCAAAAAATTCAAACATCCTACAATCAGTTTGAAATGCAGAGTGGATTAGTCCCTTGGTGACAGAGGAATTGCCTCTGTAAGCCATCTGCTGGGAGACTAGTGGGCTTTCTTGTGCAGTTGTTGGCCACTGTGAGAAGAGACTGCTGGATGAGATTTGTCTTTGTATGGTAGTGTCTGGGCATTGTGTGATGCCCACTTGCAGATCTCAGAAGCTGAGTTCTAAAGCTTCTGAAATGTTTTTGATATATGGCAGGGTGTGCCATGTGGTTAGTCTTGTACCTTGTTTCTTCCTTTCTCTTCCCACCCTGTTGCGCAGACATTTTGTGACAAATGTTTGTGGGTACACATTCTGCTTGAATTGTTCATGTAGATACTTGCTCTCTAACTGTTTGGTTTGCTGGATATCACAGTGGGTTCTCACACTACCATATAGTGTTCTGATGCAACTACCATATAGTGTTCTGATGCGTGACAGTGGTTGGTTGCTGTTGAAATTCAGAATGTGTGGTGGTACACATTCTGAAAATTTTGAAAGCTGTAGAACACAGCTTCCAAGATCTGCAAGTGGGCATCACACAGTGCCCAGAGGCTACCATACAAGGACAAATTATGCATTGTAAAGATTGCTTGGAGGTGGGAGATACTTCCAATGTAACCTACTGGATCACCTGCATGGATTGCCCTTGTGACTTTGTAGGACAGATGGGGAGGAAGCTAACCACCAGATTACAAGAACACAAGCAAGCGGTCAGACGAGGAGACCTGAACTCATTGGTAGCCTCACACTGCACTGAACAAGTACACACATTCAATTTTGCAGCTACTAAGATTGTTGGACGAGCAGGCACAAAAACAGCCAGGGAATTGATTGAAGCCTGGGAAACAGGCCGCAAGAGTGCTGATTTACCACCAGCTTATCAAGTGCTTAGAAGGTGAGGGCTGGGTAGCACAAGCAAACAACAGCCAATGATTTAATAGCCAGCCATCAACACATGCCAATCAACATCTAAAAAGCCACTTACAATAGACCCTATAAATACCACACACAGAACAGCATACACTCTGTGAGAGAGAATTTCCCTGGAGATGGGCTCCAGCAGGAGTCTGAAAGCTGGGAAGGCAAAAAATCTGGTCACGGTGACTAACCCAGATTGGATCCTGCAACATTATCCTGGGACATGTACATTTGCCTTCATTCAAAATAAGTCCCTATTTGAGAAAGATAAATCTAAAAAGCAAGGCATTTTGAACAATAATGTACAAAGAAAGCAGATACATTAATGGATTCATTTAAAGCGGAACGTTAAAAAGAAACATGAAAAAAATTAAGAGTCTGTATTAGGGTATGAACACAAAACTAGGGATATTTTAAAAAATTGACTAATGGCAAAAGATTTGCACTGATCTCCATATCTCTTCATACATTGTCTAATTGTCTGGAATGGTAACAGGAATGGATTGCATAGCATACAGGATCAAATTAGGCAATGCTATCTTATATAGATTGATTTCATGGAATGGAATGGAATTTTTGCGGTCTGAGCACCATGAAAACTAAAGTCCAACTCTTCTTCATTAAAGGAAACTGTTAAGTAGGAACTTTTCACTGAAACACTGCTATTGATTCAAGCCCAGCCCAAGAACGACATAAAGCAATCTAGCCAAAGTTCAGTCCTTCATTTGCTTACACCTTATAAACAGAATCTTGCCAGACTAAATCTATACTACTCTAACTCTAATGGATACACCCTGGGAGAGATTCTAGGCAGTGGCTGTCCTAAATCTCTTCTTCCTTCCTCAATTCAGCTCTTGTCATGACCCCCTCTTTGAAATGTGCTCCCTCCTTCCTAGACGACTGCTGTTTCGTTGGAGTCCATTACACCTTGCTTTCGTTAATCTAATGAATCTCTCTTGTGCTCTCTATCTCTCTCTGCGTGTGTATTTGAGCTGTGCCCCACTTGGGGTTTGGGGTTTACAAAAAAGATCAGATACAAGGTGAAGATTCACTACAAAAATAGATCAATAGAAGGAAAGACAAAATAAGAGCTTTAGTCTCATGGGATATCTGCTGCAAAAACATAACTTCACCAAAGCCACATGTTTTCTTAACACATTTCCCCAAACATGATAAATCAATTTTCATCTAATTAAGTTATGGCCGAAGAATTAATTCCTTAGCTGTTAAAACTGACAGAAAATACTCCTAAATTGGCGTGTGCGTGAAAGAGAGAGACAGAAGACTCACTTAAATGTTGCATAGCCCCAAATGTTAAGTTAAAACGAACGAACTATAAAAAAAAAAATGCATAAGATATTCTGGGCATGTAACCCCATTTGTAAGAGTGCTAATTTTATACAAGGAGAAATTCATGGTTTCCTGTTTTCCAAGAAGTTCTGCTTCCTCTGCTGAATTAAATGGAGCAGTGCCTGTCAATATTTATTAGCTTGCATCTGCATCAGGTTTGTACTATAAGCAACACACCGAAGGAGCTGAAATCAAGTCTAAGTTAAATGTTACCACCACCCCAACTCTCAGGACTGGAAATGCTTATTGTATGCAAATAAGAATAAGCTTTTTTCTTCTTTTTTGTTTGCAAGGAAAGCTTTTGGAAACACTCTTGGTGCCCAAACACTTGGTGGAAGAGAAGCGGTCCTTATTTACTGGTGATTGCCCAGTGCTCCTTTCCTTTTTAAACTTTAAACTGATCCCACCGACAGTGCAGCCTCTGGTAAGATCTTCTTACTTTTTCTCTATGGAGAAAAGGCTTAGGGGTCCTTGCAAGGGAGAATCAGCTCATTGTTGATTTGTTAGAAGTTCACTTCTAATACTGAAGAAGAAGAAGAAAAGGAAGAGGGAAACATTGCACGCCACAGTGGCACTCAGAGGTCCATCTTAGTATAAAAAAAAAATCCATCACCTGAACTGCTAAGGTAAGGTGACTTTTTCCCTCACCCGAAACAGAACGAACTCCATACCTTCAAAATTTTCATTCATCCTGAAAGGTTGAAAACCTTGTTTTGCTCTCCTTCCTTTAACCAGCAAGTTCTGTAGAATCATTTGACTGAAGGCTAAGTAGAATAGCCAAAACCAAGATGTTGGATAAAAGCTAACTAAAAGTCAGCATTGAAGGTGAGCAACCTATGGGAAGATTATCCTTGATTAAGTAAGGCTGAGCTGAAACAGAAAGCAATCCGTCCAAGAGAATGAGAAGAGGGGAGTCAGCTTATCCTCCAAAGCACCTGAGGATAGGACAAGAAGTACTAGGTGGAAGGAAGATCATTAAAGAGAGATCCAACCTAGAATTAAGGAAAAAATTCCTGACAGTGAAAACAATGGCTGCCTTCCCTTTCACAGTCACGTGACTGCATATTGGGTGCTTGGCAACCATTTGCAGCGTTCCATAGTCACATGGTCGTGATTTATGATATTTTCTGCCAAAATCCAGTGCTTGCTTAATGATCATGGTGATTCACTTAACAACAGCCACAAAAAAGGATGCAAAATTGGGCATGATCATGTGGTGATCCATTTAATGACCAGCCCCATTTAATCAGTTATGGTCGTAAGTCGAGGACTACCTGTACATTATTATCCTCTATTTTTGGAGCTTACCATTCTTGCTTCTGACCGTCATTTTTTTTCAAAATATACTGTACATACCCTGCACACTAGATGCTCCACCGTGTTATTTAAAATGCATTCAGAAGGCTCTGCCTAAATCTTTTAATCCCATTTGATCTACAAACATAGCAGTAACATGACAGGTTGGATTAGCTCACTTGGGTCTGTGTGAAATTACACATCTCAAGCCCCATTACAAGGAAAGCAACAGCTGCAGCTTCAGATAGAGTTTTTTTTCCCCGCTTTCCAATCCTGCTATTCCTCCCCCACCTTTCATTTGTAACCCTGAGCTAGACATGAATAAAACTTGTCCTTCTACTTCCGCTCGATTGAAATACATGCACACAAGATTCACACACACACACACACACACACACACACATACACACACAAAATTAAGCTCACTAAGCATCAGAGTGACTGAAAGACCGATTTTTCTGTTAAGGTTTCCCTATGTTTCCAGGATTTTTCTCAGGACCACTCAAAGTGGAGCAGTTAACCCTGCACATACTTCTGCTGTGGCTTCATATTGGTAATACAGGTAGTCCTGTATTGCAACAGTTTGTTTAGGGGAGGGGTGTCAAACTGCCGGCCCGGGGTCCAGATACGTCATGACGAAACTGCGCCCACCCCATTGCCGTCAATGGAAAAAAAGTCGTGATATGTCGCAACATGTCACGTGACATTGCAAGTTTGACACCCCTGGTTTAGGGACTGTTCGAAGTTATAACAGCACTGAGAAAATAGCAATAGCACTTAGACTTATATATTGCTTTATATGCTTTACAGCACTCTCTGGGTGGTTTACAATGTCAGTATATTGCCCCCAACAATCCAGGTCCTCATTTTACTGACCTCGGAGGGATGGAAGGCTGAGTCAACCTTGAGCCGGTCCAGATCGAACTCCTGGCAGTGCAATGCAGAGTTAGCTTGCAATACTGCATTCTAACCACTGTGCCACCACAGCTCCTCCTCATCTATCATTTTCCGAACCCCGGAGTTATGTCTCTCCTCTGGTCTTTCTTTCCTTGATCTACTTCATGGGATACTAGATGATTTCCTCTGATCCATATTTGTAATGAATTGAACATTTGTAATTTACGAAACAGTATTATCCTTTGGAGAAGCACACTTTTCTGAATGCTGTTATTCATACTCCTGACCCACAATTGGCTTACAACCACAACTGGAACCAGAATTTCTGTCGCTAACCAAAGTGGTTATTAAATAAGTCATGCCTGATTTTACATCCATTTTTGCCATGGTGGTTTAGTGAATCACTGCAGTTTATATATGAATCATGCAGTCATTAAACAAATCTGGCTTCCCCCATTGATTTTGCTTATTAGAAGCCGGCTAAGAAGCCGGATGATGATCACATGATCCCAAGACACTGCAAGTGTCATAAATACATACTGGTTGTTAAGCACCAGAATTTTAATCACGTGGCCGTGGGGATGCTGTGCCAGTTGCAAGTGCAAGGACTGGTTGTAAATCACTTTTTTCAATGTCATGGTAACTTCAAAGAGTCCGTAAATGAATAGTTGTAAGTTGAGGACTAACTGTACAAAAGTGTGCTTTTTAGGATAAAATTAAAATGTATATTAAAAAAGCACCTTTGGGGGAAAAACAGATAAATGCAATTTATATTGGAGAGTTAAATTCTGGATCAATGCAGAAACAAGGAGTTATGAGTGAATACAAGTGCAACTGGCTGGAAAAAGAGATTATTCTATCTATTCTTACTTTCCAACTTTAATTTAAAAAGACAAAGTAAGAAAATGCCACCTGTGTCTAATATTTGAGATCTTATAATCAAGGCATCCTTTAGCTTCAGGCCCGCATCCGTTTCTACTTCTGAAGTCCAGCTCACTGGTAAAATATGTCTGTATGTTATCTTCCCACTAATCATACTAAATGGCAGTAATTAATCTGAAGCTCATTAAAAAAATTAAACATAGTTAGTTAGTAATAAAAAATGGCAGGGTTTTTTTTCCCTCTCTCCTCCCCTTTTTTGTGATTGTTTTTAATGAATAAACAGTGGCTCTTCCATTCATTATTTATCTCCCTCTGAATGTTAATGAGCACTTTCCAATGCTCATTAACAAAGTTCAAAATTTATGGAAAAGTGGTACTTCATAAATACAAAATTCCTTCACAGTTTAAATATATACCAGTTCAGAAATCAGTAATTATGTCTCAAACTGCTCATTATACTTATAATTATAAGCCAACGGTGGCAGAACAGCACATAAATTAAAATTTAAAACAAATAAAAGTGGAATCTAATATTTATGGAAGTTACGCTGTGTTTGAATTATGGAGGGGGAAAGGTAGAAGCTTTAACTGAAAACTATTAACCCCCCACATATGAAGTTTCTCCTTTAGCCTTCTAAATACAGAGGATGAAGGAATGCAGCGAACAGGGTTTCTATCTGGCTCTCTCATTGAATTCAAAGACCCAACAGGAGTTAGTCTAGTCTAATAAATCAACACAAAGCTGGAGATCAGAGAACATTGCTTTGTGGCCAAAATGGTGGAAGCTCAAGGCAGAGGGAGCACGGAGGTGAAGGTTCAAAGAGAGAGCAAGCAAGCAAGATGAGGACCTTGAGAAAAGATGATAGAGGGGTAGATTTGATAGCTTTCTTCAAATTCACCAGGTTCAAACCATATCAGGCCTAAAATGATAATCCTACTTGGAGTTCCTTACAACTGCCCCTATGTGATTGATTGATTGATTGATTGATTGATTGATTGATTGATTGCCTGGCTGATTATGCTTTTAGGTCTTTTAGTTCTTATCAGGAGAACAGAACTCTCACACAAGGTTGTGACTCACACAAGTACAGCATCCTCCTGCCTCCTTATTCCTATGATGCCACAATTTCCATGTTGCCCATGTTGTCAGTCTCCAAAAACCAACAAAGATATGAGGTTATTTCTCCAAGAACATTTTTTTATTATTGGTCTACACCTATAGACAGAATCTTACCAAACGAAAGCACCCTAACTTTCTACAATAAGCATATACTGTATTCTGAGAACTACTGAGGAGAGGCTGTCTTCACTCTCTTTCTCTCATATGAACTATCTGAACTGAACTGCCTTTTATTACACTGAAATGTATTTCTTCCTTCCTGGGAATCCAGACTACATTCCATCACACATGCAGCCAGTCACAGCCTTGGGAAGAAGGCTTGATTCTGGTTTTGATCACATCTTGATTTTAAACTTAGCTAGGTTGGGTTTGACCCAGTGGTTTATTACATTGTCCAAATCCAGACTATCTGGATTCATTTATGGCTCACTATACAGCTAGTCCTTGACTTGCAACCATTCATTTAGTGACCTTTCAAAGTTACGTTGACACTTTTATAGTGACTTATGATCATTTTTCACACTTACGACTGTTACAGCATCCCCAATGGTCATGTGATCAAAATGTGGATGCTTGATCACTGGCATGTATTTATGAAAGTTACAATGTCTCTGGGTCATGTGATCACCTTTTCTGACCTTCTGACAAGCTAAGTCAATGGGGAAGTCAGTTTCACTTATAAACCATGTTACCAACTTAACAATTGTGGTGATTTCACTTAAGAACTATGGCAAGTAAGGTTGTAAAAAAAGGCAGTCTCACTTAGCAATAGAAATTTTGGACTCAATTGTGGAGGTAAGTCAAAGACTACCTGCATCTTGTAAGCCCAAAACGGGGCTTAATTTATTAACCGGATTGAGTGTAATGTATAAACACAGCCTTATTGATGCGTGCATCTTGAGATCCTCCATGCATAGAAGGATTCTTATTGGAATTTTGGATTTATCTATTTTTACTTTGGCTTATACATATTTCATTTTGTTGGGAGTGCACTATTTCCCTGGGCAGCGTTGAGGGAAAGGATCATAGTCCTTATCAAGGGGAGAAGCTGACCCTAATGTCATACAATATTATATTTTTTCATCCAATATCAACAACAATTGCATGCCATTCTTAAAGTGAACCACCAGCAACTATTTCTCCCCCACCAAATGATCTATATCTGTTTTTAACTTAACCAAAACTGCTTTGTAAAGTTCTTAGAAACTTAAAAGTTTGCACAATAATTTGCAAGCCTCCTTGTTGGCCTAATACAGGTAATCCTCAACTTACAACTGCAATTGAGCCTGGAATTACGGTCGTAAGTCATGGCAGTCATTAAATAAGCTGTCACTATGTGACCATACAAATTTTTTTTGCAACGGCCATTAAATAAACAATATAGTTGTTAAGCGAAGCATTATATCCAATGGGCATTTTTGCCAAAAATGGGAAGTAAACACCAGTTTTGGGTTAAAAAAAAAAAAGCCAAAAATCGCAGTCATGTGACCACGGGACATTGCAAATGGCCCTAAATGGGGGCCGGTTGCCAGATGCCCCAAATTAAATCACATGACCGCAGTGGGTGGACACAGCCATCAAAACTCTGAAACCGGGTGGTAAGTAGCTCTGGGGAGGCCTGTCGTAACTAAGCAACTAGTTGTAAGTCAAAGACTACCTGTAAAGATTTTTCCATAACATTAGTCTTTCTAAAAGAATGCTGTATTTTTCCTACCAGTTCACATTAAATGTGATGAAAAGAGAATTTGCTTTCAATAACCCCGTCAAGGAAGCAGAGAGTTTCAGAGAAACTCTTACAAATGGTGTTTTTGCATTTACAACTGTGTCCAGGGATTTGTATGACTGTCCTGTTTTTTTCCCCTGTACAATCATTTCTCTAGTGAGCTGCTTCCCCCACTTCCATAAAACCTCAAGGGAAGACATCAGGAGAAACAGCCTTTCCCCCCCCCCGGGGGGGGCTTTTTCAGACTGGGAATTGTGAGCAGCCAAAGAAATTTCAGAATGATGGAAAGCTGCGTCACCGAAAACAATAACATCAGCAGAAGATCCCTCTGCTTCCTTGAATAACCAAGTAAGGTCAAAAAGACCTTCAAGATAAATTAAATCCTCAAGCATCCAGAGAATCTTTCACAGGGGAAGAAAACTTTGCTGGAACGGCAAGGCAGATTTCTAACATAATATAATACAGGAGTCAGAGCTTTTCTTAGCCTCACAATGTTGGGTGCTCGACAAGGCTGTTCTTGATTTTCAAATCTCGTCTAAGACTTTCCTAACTAACATCTTATGCAGTGCAGGGGAACCGTGTGAAGATTTCCTCTCTAGCTTAAATCACCCCTCAGGGGGACATCAGACCATAATCTTCCGTTCAGATTGATAAGCTAGCATTAGGTGGAGATTTCCTCCTAATTCTGGTTCCGGGACTATGAACCCTGTTAGCACCTTGATCTGGTTGCCATGGCCACAGGGGGGGAAGGGATCGGCCTCTGCTTTGGGGTGGGTTTCTGGGCCCATTGCAATCCTCTTCTCTCCCACATCCATCTCTAGATGTGGTGGCCACGCCAGGTAGCTCTTGCAATCTAATTAAATTGTCTTTGTGCTTTGCTGGATGAAAAGGTATTGTGGAGAAACAGCATCTGTTGATTACACAAAGCTAAGCAATTTCTTTGGCAATCATGGGCAGGAGTTAGCTAATCACAGAGCTGGAGAGCTTCCTGCTGCGTTTTCCATTACCTTGTAATTTTTGTCTTGTTCCCTGTTGCTGAAAACGGCCCTCTTTGCTTTTGAATTCACCCCGCATCCCCCCCCCCTGCTCATCTTCCCCACTCCTCTTGTCAGTGCAGATGATTTCCACTGGGGGAATGTCTTGAGCTTAGTTATTGGAGTTTAGCAGCCAAGGAAACCTCTGTGATGATGCCATTAATCTCCCAAATTTATGTTCTCTTCCTTTTTGAAGGACTAGGTGCAATTAGAAACAATTTGTTTTGGGGGAGGGGATGTTTTTTTTAAAAAAATCATAATTTTCTCACCCGGTCCAGGCAGCGGAAAGAGAGAGGGATGGTTTTTTTAAAAAAGAAAAGAAAAATCAGAGCATTTGCAGCTCATTAGCATCAAGATTCACAAAACATCTGGCCTTGTACCCTCCTCTTTCTTTCTGATGGTGTTGCAGAGTGCCAGGGGTTTTTGCATTCAATCCACACGCCGGAGATGCAAAATTGCTTTGCCAGGAACTCATTAAATGTTCTCACAAGTCAAACAGTGTAACCGTTTGGGGAAAATTGGAATATTTCCCCACCGCCCTCTCCCACCCAGAATGTTATTCTTACCATGGCAAGCACGTAACAGCCATATATTATTCTTTGAACATCTGACCATGGTTGGGTTCCCCATGCATTAACAACAGCACAAGACTCACGTCCTGGAAATATCTATTTTAGTTCCAGGTCCTCATGATATGACTGGTGTATAGTTGCACATCAATGAGGAGGAGGAGGAGGAGGAGGAAGAGGAGGAGGAGGAGGAGGAGGAGGAGGAGGAGGAGATAGTTTTTCACTTATTTTACAAGTGACCAATGACTGAAGAGCAAGGGACATTCCCACCACAGACACAACAGCCAAATTGGGTTGGTGGGAGTACAGATAGTCCAGTTCATTTAGTGACTGTTCAAAGTTACAACAGCACTGAAAAAAGTGACTTATGACCATTTTTCACACTTACGACCATTGCAGCATCCCCCTGGGCATGTGATCAAAATTTGGATGCTTGGCAATTGACTCATATTTATGACGGTTGTGTGTCCTGGGATTATGTGATCACCTTTTGCGACCTTCTGACAAGCAAAGTCAATGGGGAAGCCAGATTCACTTAATAACCATTATTACTAACTTAACAACTGCAGTAATTCACTTAACAACTAGGGCAAGAAAGGTCATACAGTGAGGCAAAATTCACTTAACAACTGTCTCGCTTAGCAATGGAAATGTTGGGCTCAATTGTGGTCGTAAGTCGAGGACTACCTGTAGCATAACATAGCTTAAGCCAGTGCAAGATGGTAAATACTTTCTTTGTCATCCAGCCAGAAAACCTGGACAGCGGTTGCCTTATTTGTTAGTTGGGTAAATGATGACATTATGTATTCCCGCCCCCCGCCCCAGAAAGAATAGGTGGGTCATGTTTGTGCTGCTATAAAGTGGAAGTGTGAACCTGTCTTTAAATTATTCTAATCTGAGCCTCAGTTAAAGCAATTTTTCACTCCTCCCAATCCATTGTTCAAACTGTTGGAACATGGAAAGCAGAGACTTTTTGCCATCACACCACACTCTCTAACGGTAGCCTCAGGTTATATAAAATCTATCACCTTGGATGGAGATCAGTTAACTGCAGTGCCTAGGATGAGAAGAAGAAATAGAAGTAGGGCAGGAATTGTTAATGGGGGCAATAAATTCCAGGATGGCTTGGTTTTCTGCCAGATCAAGTGGGGGAAATCCTAGAGTCCTAAATTCAGGCCATTTCCTTTCATATTGCAGTGCTCTCCTTGGTAGATTTATCTTCTGTTAACCAGCAGAAGGGGGACAGCAGCAAAGACCAAGGAGACCTAGGCAGTATTTCTTTCCCATGTCTCCCAAGGTTATCCCACATGCCACTACAGTTCCAGAAAGGTGCCTTCTCAGTGGCAGCACCTACCCTGTGGAACAGCCCCCTCCTGGAGATTCAGATGGCCCCAACCTGTTAGCCTTTCACAAGGCATTGAAGACCTGGCTAGTTCCCCAAGTCTGTGGATCAGGGGGCAGATATGCTCTGCTATCATGAATGGTTAATACTTAACAGTATTAAGCATTAAATATTGAAGCTGCCCAGAATCATGGACTAAGATGGGCGTCCATATAAAATGAATGAATGAATGAATGAATGAATGAATGAATGAATGAATGAATGAATGAATGAATGAATGAATGAATGAAAGAAACATTTTATCCTTGGTGCCAGGGGGGTTTATGCTTGGACATTTGTTTTTAAACTTGTAAGCTGCCCAAGTCAGTTGTGTGAGTCGGGTGTCTATAATAGATAGATGGATGATATAGATTAGATTAGATAGGTAGGTAGGTAGGTAGGTAGGTAGGTAGGTAGGTAGGTAGTAGGTAGGTGGGTGGGTGGGTGGGGGGTGGTGGGGTGGGTGGGTGGGGACGGACGGGCGGGGCTGCGGGCGGGCGGACGGGCGGGTGGGCGGGCGGGCGGGCGGGCAGACAGGCAGGCAGGCAGGCAGGCAGAGAATTTTTAAGGAACAGTCTTTCTTCCTCAAGCCTTACTCAAGGCAAAACAATTTTCTTATGCCCAAGAAACCCAGACAGAGATGTTAACTCCTCTGGCTTATCTAGCTGTTGGTTAAGATGCATCAAGAATTAGCTCTGTACATTGAGTTACTTTTGATAGTAGAGTTTTAAAACTTTAAGGAAGAAAGTGTTCTCAACTTCACCTTTAGATGGGAGCAAAATACAGAATACAGAATAACAGAGTTGGAAGGGACCTTGGAGGTCTTCTAGTTTAATAAAGGTAAAGGCAGTAATGTTGAATTGTTGAACTAGAAAAAGAGGATTCCCCTGAAAAATATATATTGAATCATATAGCACTGTGGGAAGTCAGCCCCCCAGAGAAGGAAATATTAAAAAGGGCAGAAAAATATATTTCCTCCAAGGATCTTAAAGAAGCAGGAAAGCATGCCCAGTTTTCTTAATAGCCCCAAGTCTGCCTCCCCCAAGCAAAAACCAGCTCTATAGAAATGCAGATGCAGACCATTCAGGAAAGTTGGAGCTAGAAGATTAAGAAGACAAAGACCTAAAATCTGCATACCTCACCCAAACTCTAAGAGTCATTAGCCCAGCCCCAGGGAAGCAGGATATGACCTTTGGGACATAATAGGATTAAACCACAGATACCAAAGGCCCAGAAAAGCACACTCAGACTCAGGTCAAAGTTCATGCCACAGGAACAGGAAACAACTCAAAACAAAAGGCTTCAGAGGGTATAAAAAACCCACTCCCTACATGTGTTCTCTCTCTTTTCTGCCAGCCATCTTCCTGTCTGGCTTTCCTCTCCAATAAACTGCAACCTTCTTCCCAAAGCAGTTGCTATGTTTATTCCCAGCTTGGATGAACCACGATGAAGACCTTTCTTCCAACAGCACCCAGTAATGGTAAAGAACTTGTAGGCTCTGTTCTAACAGCTAATAAAAGAACACTTGCAAACCTTTGTGCGACACTTGTTGGAAAAGGCAGCTTTTATAGGAAACCAGTAGAATTAAAAGTAGCCACTTCCACTGCCAAGCAGTCCCAGCTCTAATTAAAACACACTGGACAATTGATTAATTGGTAATCGGTGCTTACAATTCAAAGCTGTGGTACATGTTCCAAATTTCCAAAAACATCCAATCCAGCAATCAGCTCAAAAATTTCTGCTTTCAAGCCGAGCCTGGAGTTCAGGTTTCATTGGGCTTAGCATGAGGAAATGTCTGGATTGAGTCTGTGCTGAACTTTTCTTATGAACTTTTGTAAAAGTTCACCATTCTTGTTGAGTTTGATGCAAAGCAAATTGCTTTCCCTTTTTTCTTCCAAAAAAAAAAATATGTTTCCAGACAAGTCCCAAGGTCGAAGAATATGCAGCAGAAGAAGCTGACCTGGAACAAGGCAGAAGGAAATGTCACACCTCCGGCTTTACCCCATAAATGGCAAGTTTTCATAGCCGTCACCTTAAGAATTCTGGTTTCTTGATTGTGAAGGCCGAAATGCAAGAAAATAAAATTAGGAAAACAAAGGTATTTTATATCTCCACCACTGTAAAACCATATAATAATATCTCAGTCTGGGTTTGTCACTGTTTTGTAACTTCATGTCTTTCTTGACAAATTATAATAAACATATTGAATGAATAACTTTTAGCTCCACGTCTTCCTTGACCAGGAGTATGCAACCTTGAGAACTTTAAGACTTGTGGACTTCAGCTCCCAGAATTCCTCAGCCAGCTGAAGTCCACAAGTCTTAAAGTTCTCAAGGTTGCAGATCCCTGTCCTTGACAAACATAAGTTGATATATTACAGAGTTTCTGTCTTGCCAGCATCCCCTAGAGGTGATTATGCTTGATTTTTGGATATAGTACTGATAGGAAGTCCTCGACGTATGGCCCCAATTAAGCCCCAAACTGCTAAGTGAGACATTTGTTAAGTGAGTTGTGCCCCATTTTACAATATTTCTTGCCACAGTTGTTAAGTGAATCATTGCAGTTGTTAAGTTAGTAACATAGCTGATAAGTGAATCTGGCTTCCCCATTGTCTTTGCTTGTGAGAAGGTCGCAAAAGGGGATCACATGACCCCAGGACACCGCAACTGTCATAAATATGAGTCAGTTGCCAAGTATCTGAATTTTGATCACCTGACCACGGAGATGCCACAATGGCCATGTACTTTTTTCAGCGCCATTGTGACTTGGAACTGTTGTAAGTCAAGGACTACCTACAGTAGGATGGGAGTAATCAAGTTTCAGCCTAGAATATCACTGGAGGCTTGATCTATGATACAAGAGTTTTCCAGCTAAGCATAGTTCCATTTTCTAGATGGCTACCAACTTATGGATTTTTCCATCCCTGTTCCTGGATTCTGGAAGAGGACAGTCTTCTGGAGTGAGCAGTTGGAAGAGAGGACATGGTACCAGCTCATGCTTTTGGGGGGGGGGGAAGCAGAGGGTCATTTTAAATGTCTTGAACTCTCATTTAAGAGAGTTTTTTCCAAGGTGGCATAAAGATATTCATAAGATTATTTCACTTTTATCATAAAGCATGATGGAAATATGGTGGAAGAATGGGAGCAAGGTGGAAGGAGGGTGATGATTCAAGGACTCTCTCAATTCATATGTAAGACAAAGATGGATGGACCTCATCATGGTAGGATCTATTTTGTCTTGCTTGAAGAAGCCCAAGTTACACCAATGAGCATAGATGACATTTGCTCAGAATTAAAGAGTTTGTTTTCAATACCAGAACTGAATACAATGCAGAATTTTCCACATATAAAAAAGAATCATCTCTAATATTCACTCCATTATCATAATCTGGATCAGGGTCCTTTAACTGCTTCTAGTTAACCAGTTGGAAACCAAAATTCTTTTCTAATATATTGCAAGTGATAGCTGCATCAGTAGACCTAGCTCAATTTTCTGCTCATTCATGGAGTAGAAACCCCCCAGTGCTTTGATTGTTTAGAAAAGGAAACTAAAATTATTACATGGCTAAAACAGGAAACTCTATGCAAGTTTCAACCTTTTTCATATAGAGTAAAGGTGGATAATAGTAGTCATTATAGCAATATATAAAATAAAGCCAAGTATAGAATGTGAATATAGAGAAGTTCCCCCTCCCCCTCTCTTTAAATGTTAGAATTTAACTGAAATTAAATGTGGAGAGATTCAGAAGTAATAAAAGGAAGTATGGAATGTGTTCCTATCAAATATAAAGGTCTCTAGTTTAAAAGGTTTAGAGATAGCTAGGGTGCTGTACAGGTAGTTCTCAATTTACAACCACACTTGGGACATGATAGCAGTGTTCCAATATCTCAGGGGCTGCCACAGAGAAGAGGGAGTCAAGCTATTCTCCAAAGCGACTGAAGGCAGGACAAGAAGCAACGGATGGAAACTAATCAAGGAGAGAAGCAACCTGGAACTGAGGAGAAACTTCCTGACAGTTAGAACAATTAACCAGTGGAACAACCTGCCTACAGAAGCGGTGAATGCTCCAACACTGAAAGTTTTTAAGAGACTGGACAGCCATTTGTCTGAAATGGTATAGGGTTTCCTGCCTGAGCAGGGGGTTGGACTAGATGACCTCCAAGGTCCCTTCCAACTTTATTGTTGTTGTTGTTGTTGTTGTTGTTGTTATTATTATTATTATTATTATTATTATTATTATTATTATTATTAAGAAATTCCTTTGCTAAGCAATACAGCCATTAAGTGATTCGTGCCTGATTTTACAATCTTTTTGCTGCAGCTCTTAAGTTAATCATGCCACTGTTAAACAAATCCAGTTTTCCCCATTGACTTTGCTTGTCAAATGATGATCTTTGGACCCCAGGGTGCTAAGACCATCATAAATACATGCCGGTAGCCAAAGAGCCAAATTTTGATCACGTGACCACAGGGACACTGTGAAGGTTGTAAATATGAGCACTGGTCATAAGTCAGTTTTTTCAGCGGCATTGTAACTTTGAATGATTGTTGAACAAATGATCCTAAATTGAGTATTACCTGTATTGGATTAAGAGGAAGGGACTAAGTTCTATTTCCTCCTTAGCCACAGAAATTGATGTGGAGACCTGAGGCAACTTACTCTTTCTTTACCCAACAGCCAATGAAGATGTTGAACTAACAGTTGCAAGACCCAGGTTCAAGTCACTTCTAAACCATGGGTGTTCACTGCCAAACTTTGGGTTAATCTCTCTCTCACCCCAACATATCTCACAAGGCTCTCATCCTGGGGGAAAATAGGAGGAGGGAGCATGGCATACAAATAATTTTTGTAGAAAAGAATGATGAGAATAAAGCCATTGCTGCTTTACACAACTTTCTGAATCAAAGGCATCACAGTGTAAAAAGGAAGATGGGCAAATTCCACCTCGACAGAAGCTGGACAAATTCATCTAGATTTAACTTAAATTTAATCAAAGTTTAATGAAAACAATTAAATACAGTAAATCTGCTGATCACCCACGTCTTGAACAATTTCCAGTTGGGCAGCAAATTTCAAAGCTCTGTAAGTCACACCCAGGCCTTTGGCCAAGTCGTCATGGCAACTTGCCACAGCCAATTCGCCACGGCCAACTAGAGATACACTAATTTTGAAGAAATAGTGGAATAGAATCATTAAAGAAAAGAATCCAAATGAGGAACAAAATGAACTGTGACTGACAAAAATTAAAATATTTTTAAAATTATTTTAAATAATTAAATCGAATTGTTGAGTTGTCCCACGGCGAGTTGGCCATGGTGAGTTGGCCAAGGCGAATTGGCCATAGTGAGTTGACAGTGGCGAGTTGGCTGCGGTGAGTTGTCTTATTCCTCCTGAAGCATCAGGCTGAACCTTCCTGGTGAAGCCAACCATGGAGTAAAAGGACCACGGAAAAGGGCATATCCCACCAGCCATCCAAATTGTGGGTGCCTTGCTATCACCTCCCTCCAAGCTTTGTTACTTTTGCAATTTCTTGGAAAGTAGAAACAATCTTTCCATCCTGCCAAGCTTCCATTCCTAAGACTGAAAATGAGAAAGAAGGAAAAGGAGAAGGACTTTTGGCTCAAGCATAGGCTCTCTTCGTTTCTAAAACTAGGTCTCTACTCTAACACTTTACAGAAAATGCTCCTAAAACATAGGATGCAATGTGCATCACTCCTGTGCAGTCAACTGGCTGATATTCTAAAATTTGTTTAGTGCATCCAAGATGTGCTCAGCTCCTTCCCGTCTTTGTAAAAGTAAAACCGTGGTCTGCTCAGTGTATGCCAAGGTAATTAAAACTAATTGATTCTGAATGAATGAGCAGTTTTTATGGTGATGGATAATCCACTTAGGGAAGGAGGCCTTTAAGAGAAAAGGAAGGAAACAGAGATGGTGCTTAGGAAGATGATCGGTGAAAAGACAGACTTTGAGGCCTATAAAGGAGAATGTTTGTAACTCAGGGTTGAAGTGAGGGATCCTTGATGCTCTCTGAGCTTGGTTGTTTTCTTGCAGACATTTCAAGACTAGTAAGATTAGCACTGATGATGTTACCTAGTTTGGGTAGCGAAACATCTGCAAGAAAACAACCAAGCTCAGAGAGCACCAAGGAACCATCATTTTTCGCCTATTGTGGGATGCACTGCCCAGATGCTTACCACAAGGAGGCAAGGGAGCACCCAAAAACTTAGAAAGCCATTCTTTCATGCTGGGGAAACACCCCTTTTATGGAGAATTTCATTTCATTCCCCAGAGATCACTGTCGCTTTTAAGTACATTTTATACCTGTCTACTTAGTTTCATTCAAAGGCAGGTAAATTTAAGCCGAGACAGTAAATCACTTTCTAGCTCATTCATGTGTTCATATATTCAAGCATTAATCCCTTTTGTTCAGTTTCATCTGCCTGTGATTTATTTTTGTAAAAAAGCAAAGTATTATTTCACCACCGCAGTGTTGTTATTATTTGATTATGATGATGGGTAATCCATTTTAAAATGATATGTGGCCCCTGATCCTCTAGAATTGATAACTGACTTTCTTTCCGATTTTCAATAGGAAGCAATGGAAGTGGATTCATTAACAGCCCTAATGTACATCTGTCACCTCCACCCCAACTAGAGGATATTGCACAATACTTTGGGTCATAACTGAACCAAAAGACAACACACTAAATCCCAATAAATTGAAGCAAAATCAACACTTGCAGATTTGTCACTCAAAACACAAATAACCAGGCTCAAGTTATCCTATTTTGGTCACATTATGTGAAGACTTAGGTCTTTGGAGAAGTTTTTGATGCCGGGAAAGATGGAATGAGAGAGAAGAAAACAACCAGCAGCAAAGTGAATAGCACTTAGACTTAGTTACTGCCCCATAGTGCTTTACAGCACTCTCTGAGCAGTTTACAAATGTCAGCATATTGCCCCCAACAATCTGGGTCCTCATTTTATCAACCTTGGAAGGATGGAAGGCTGAGTCAACCTTGAGCTGGTCAGGATCGAACTGCTGATAGAGGACAGAGTCAGCCTGCAATACTGCATTCTAACCACTGCACCACATGGCTTTTTAAAGTGGATGGACTCAGGTTGGGAACAGATTGTCATGGAGAGAAAAATCATTTTTTTTCTTCACAAGCACAAAATCCAGAAGTGATTTCCAAATAAAAAAAACCATAGTTCAATATATTCTCTATCTTTTCCAGTTATTTTAATATTGCAATTGCAAGTTGCCTGTAATTGGCTTTGATGGTGGTGTGGGGCACTGTATATGCTTTTATGAAACTGGGTCCTGAACCTCAGCTTTCACTTTTTGCTTTGCACTGAAGAGGGAAATCACTTTTGTGATTTTCCACTTGATCTCACACATGCACAAACATTAGCCTGGTCATTTGTAATTCAAGGAAGAGTTGACTTGTCTGATGATCCATTGGTTTGTTGCTGGGACCCTAGAAAGAGGGCAGAGAAAAGTAACAGAGATAAGGGGTCTGGAGGCTAAACCCTATGATGAACACTTCAGAGAACTAGGTATGTCTAGTCCAACAAAGACAAGGACTAGGGGTGACATGGGGTCAACTTATTCTCCAGACCACCTGAGGGCAGGACAAGAAGTAATCATTAAAGAGAGATCCAACCTCGAGCTAAGGAAAAGTTTCCTGGCAGTGAGAACAATTAATCAGTGGAATGGCTTACTCCAGGAGTTGTGGGTGCACCATCACTGGAGGTTTTCAAGAAGAAACTGGATGACCATTTGTCCAAAATGGTATAGGGTCTGCTGCTCAAGCAAGGGGTTGGACTAGAATAGAATAAAGAATAGAATAGAATAGAATAGAATAGAATAGAATAGAATAGAATAGAATAGAATAGAATAGAATAGAATAGAATAGAATAGAATAGAATAGAATAGAATAGAATAGAATATTGGCCAAGTATGGTTGGACGTACAAGGAATTTGTTTCCGGTGCATAAGCTCTCTGTACATACAAGTAATAGTGATAATCATGATCACATACAATATGAAAATACATTCATCATAAATCGTGAAATACAACACTTCATCATAAATCATAAGACTTAGTGACAGTAATAGAGTACTAGCTAAGCAAACAACATAAATCATACTAGGGTACAAAAAACCCAATATAATTTGTAAGATACAAGCAGCAAAGTTATAGTCATAAGAAGATAAGGATAGGTAATAGGAAAGATGAAGAGTAGAAGACCTCCAAGGTTCTTTCCAACCTAGTTATTCTATGTTTTATATTTTATTGGCTGTCCACCATATTCTCAAGCATCTCCTTAAACACCAGAGTTCAAAAGATCAATACTCGTTCTATCTTGCTTCTTTAAAGTCCAACATAGAGGGTCACAGGGAATACCATGACTTGCATGGTTCTGATCTTGCCTGCCTGTTTACATGTAGATTAAGGATGCAGGTTTCACACCTTCTTTATGTTCAGGCTACTATACAGTATGTGGGCTGCAAAAACCTAGACGGTACTAGATAGCAGGAAAGACACACCAAAAAATCTAAGGTTTTGCTGCCATGTTGGGGCTGCTTGGAATAAGGCCTCAGAGACATGGATTCCTCATACGGTATTCCATTCCCTTCTTTCTGCCTTCTTCTCTTCCAATGTATCCTTCTCCATTAACCATTGCTGAAGCATTCAAAAAAGCTCCTGGCTGGCATATCACTGGCAGGCTTTCTTCGAACATTGCAACTAATAGAATAACAGAGTTGGAAGGGACCATGGAGGTCTTCTAGTCCAACCCCCTGCTCAAACAAATGGTTGTCCAATCTCTTCTTAAAAACCTCCAGTGTTGGAGCATCCACAACTTCTGGAAGCAAGTTGTTCCACTGTTTTATTGTTCTAAAGCTCAGGAAATTTTTCTTTTGTTCTTGGTTGCTTCTCTCTTTGATTAGTTTCCATCTGTTGCTTCTTGTCCTGCCTTCAGGTGCTTTGGAGAATAGCTTGATTCCCTCTTCTTTGTGGCAACCCCTGAGATATTGGAACACGGCTATCATGTCCCCCCTCGTCCTTCTCTTCATTAAACTAGACATACCCAATTCCAGCAACCATTGTTTGTACTGTTTGCTTGGTTTCACATGCAGCTGTGGTATCCTAATAATGTGAACCAATGTTGTGGACTTGTGGTTTGACAGTAGCATTATAAGCTACCCACTGGGGCTAGAAAAGTGGATGTAATGCTAGGAAATTATATATAAGTAATTTAAGTAATTTCCTTTAAGCTTCAAGTTCCTCCATTCTAAATTCCCTTGCCTCAAGCACATTACTGCTGTTTTCATGGAGCGCATTATTTATTAGAGCTGTGCAAGCATTTTACAGAAGCATTTTGCAGAACACACAAACATAAGCAAACCTCCACCCTTGAAACATTAAAGCAGCCAAATCCTCTGGAAAACCCACCTGGCTGTTTTGAGGCTTTTTTTTTCTATATGAACAGATGCCATGGTCCCTGGGACCCAAAACTCACTTTGGGTGCACAGCATCATTTTGGAATGCTTATGTAACCGTGTCATTTGTTGGATAAAGATGGTCTACATTTTCCGGACAAGTGGTCCTCAGTCAACAACCATAATTGGGAAGAGGAACTCCATCGCTAAACAAAGGAGTTGTAAAGTAAAAGAAAAAAAATCACATGACCATGCTGATTGACAAGATGATTTCCATTAAATGAATTACCTGTGATCATTAAGCACATCATGTAACTTCAACGTGTGACTTACTGCTGGCTTCTCCATTATCTTTGCTTGTTGGAAACTGGCCGTGAAGGTCAAAAATTGCAATCATGTGACTGTGCGATGCTACAACTGTTGTAATTGTGTGTCAGTTGCCAGAGACCCAAATTGCAATCATAGGGGGGGACACTGTGATGGCTGCAGCTTGGAGGACCATCCATTAGCCTCCTTGTTCAGTGTCATTGTAACTTGTTGAATGAGTAAGGACCAGTTAAGTAAGGACTACCTGGAATCTGTGCTGCACAATCCCTTGGAAAGACTTTGACTGGAAGAGCAAATTAGAATTGCTATTATTGCTGTTGTTGTTATTTAGAGTTGCAGGGACCATTTAGTACCGCAGGGACCAACCCAAGCTCTCCGAAACTATTACCTTAGCAGCTGGAGTTCAAGGCAACCTGCTTATTGTTCCAATATTTTAAACAACTATCATCCCCAGAGTGATGCTGATATAATCACTTATTAAAATAATTTTAACAGACGTCTGGTCAGTTCATGATCAAAGCAACAAAGGGAAAGGACAAAAAAGAGAAGAAAAAGACGCTCTCCAAGACTCCCCAACGGAAAAGACCATAAAAGAGGATAGCTCCATAATGGACCCACCAGAAACTCTAGCGTTGAATCCACTCTCAGTAGACCACAGAACTTCTCCCTATCATTAACACTGACAATACTACCATTTTGAGATGGGAGACAGGCAAAAACTCATGATAAACCCTTAGAAACAGGCTGTATACAGGTACCCCACCCCACCCGATTTACAGCAGTTCGTTTAGTGACCGTTCAAAATTACAACAATACTGAAAATAGCGACTTACGGCCATTTTTACACTTATGACTGTGGCAGCATCCCAATAATCATGTGATCAAAATTCAGATGCCTGGCAACTGACTCATATTTATGACGGTTGCGGTGGTCCTGGGGTCACGCGATCACCTTTTGCGACCTTCTGACAATGGGGACAATGGGGAAGCCAGATTTATTTAACAATCGTTTTACTAACTTAACAGCCGCAGTGATTCACTTAACAACTGTGGCAAGAAAGTTCATAAAAATGGGACAAAACCTCTTGTTAATATTTTATTTAAAAAATTATATATTCAATTCTTAACATAAATTTAATTTATTGTATTTAAGGCAAATGTTCATAGTAAAGTTTACACTAAAAAATAAAAAACGTTTTTCAATTCACCAACAATTTTTAAAATAAAGACATTATTTACCTTTCGCACATAGTCAATCATTGTACACACACCCACACATGTCAGTTGTGTGACGAAACATAGAGGAGCAGTGCCCTAAGCTGAGCAGCGCCATCACAACTAGCGTGGACGAAGTACGCATGCATCATACTCGACACACAAACAGCCCGCACGCACCGTTTTAATGATTTTGCCACTGACCTATTACACTCGACAGGACAATTCAAGTCCATGAGGACCAAACATCAAATTTTCAAAAGTTACTTTTAAAACTTGGAAAATCTGTCAAAAAAAAGGTGCTGGAACTCTGTTCCATTGCGTTCTATGACAAAAAAAAAGCACTGAGCAAGAAAGTCACAAAATTCAGAGAGCACCAAAAATCCCACAGCTAAGAAAACAAACCAATGAATCATCAAGCAAATCAATTCAGAGTTCTCCCTTGAACCACAAAGGACCGGGTTCAAATCATCCTACTTTGGACACATTATGTGAAGAAGCAGCTCTCTGGAAAAGATCCTAATGTAAGGAAAGGTGGAAGGAAAGAGAAGAAGACAAGCAGCAGCAAGGTGGATGGACTTAATGACAATGGTGAGGGGTGTATTGTTCGAAGACTTGAAAGACCAAGCTAGGGAAACATTATGGAGAAAATCTATCTATGAGGTCACTAGGAGTCAACAATGACGTGAGGACACATAGATAATCAACCAATCGTATTTAAAGACACACAGAAAGTCAGGTGGGTCTCCTGAAACAGGAAGTTCTATTGGCCAGGACTGTCCCATTGGAAGGGACCCACTCTCCCCTATTTTACCATGTGCTACACAAATGGTATGCTAGCTTTTCAAAAGACAAACTAGTGTCAACAGCTTCATATTATGGGTGAAACAATTCTTTTAGCTCAATTATCTTGAAATTCAATTTGAGACTTTTTTTTTCCTTTTGATAATATGGACCGTCTAAAAAGAGAGACCAAAAAAAAAGTTATTAACATACCTGTAGCTTGAGTTTATGAATTTTTTAAAAAGGAAAAGCTGCTTCTTCGCTCAACGTTTGAATTATTCAGGTGCCTTGCAACACAGTCCGTGGCTAATTACAGCTTGCAGATGCAAATGAAAGCAATAATGATCACCATTTCTTGGGCTTTTATACCATGCCAGGTTTTCAACTTGAGGGTCTTCAAACATTAATTAAGTCTCACAGCACAGTGGTGCACCAGCCCAATGAATCGTTCGCAGCTGCAGTGGAGAGATGACATAATATTCAGAAAGAAGACTGCTAAAACTGGGTTGCAAAAATTTTATTCTGCCACTGGGATCTTCATATCACCCCTGCTATCTAGTGGTCATCTGGATTTTTACAGGCTGGTTCTATTCTAGGTCTTATGGGTCTTTCAGCTGAAATAACAGCCTGCCACATCTGCTTTCTAAATGCCAGGTTTATTAATCTTGGCAAAGAAACTTCTGTTTGGAGAAGGGTATGGATTTTTAATTCTTTTTTCTGACTGTTGTTTTTTTTTGTTTCTTTAGCAAAGGAGATAAGTGTGGCTGCTTAACCTGATTTGTTGGGGCTGAATGAGCCATGGTGGCTCATTCCATTTCTGCAATCCTCTCTTCATAACATGGTTCCTCTTTCCCCTCTTCTGTATTTTTTTATTTTTTATTTATTTATTTGTTTGTTTGTTTATTTATTTGTTTATTTGAAAGCTCAGAAGACTAAACCTCTAGTCCCAGTGACCAACCCAAATTGGATCCTGCAACAAATTAATACTGCTAGAGGAAGGATGTTCCATAGAAAAGGGGCTACCACTGAGAAGTCCCTTTTCTGTGGTCCTACCAGATTACATCCCTAATCGATGAGACCTGTAACATACTCTGATGAATGATGAAAGTAGTGTTGAGATGTCACATTGCAAGCTCCACCCCTTTGGGGCATGCATGTGATGTCACAACACATGTAGACATGATGTGGGCTCTCATCACAATGCTCTAGTGCTGCTGATGCCACCCTTGGCTTTCCTGCAGGTTAACCACCATCTGCTAAATCGTGGATTCCTGGCCCCTGAACCAGGACGATGATTTCTCATTGCAGGGTAAACCATAGCTGATCATAGCATATTCTGCAAATTATGACTTGATGAGTCATAATGATGAGTCCCCAAATATCTTCACAGCTTTTAGCATCTTCACTGCTGAATCTTTGACTCCACACAAGTATTTGGTGGTAAGATTGAAGGTCCCTTGATTGCATCTTAATTATCGAAAAGATGGATAAATTAAACAACTCACACGTCCATTTTGGCACGTACTGGTTCAAAACACACACACACACACACACATAAGCAGACTCCTAGACAAGCTAGGGTTGTAATCATGAAGAAGCTTCTAATTACATTTAAATTGGAAGACGAAAATTAAGCAGTTTGTCTCTCTGTAATGCATGGCCATTAGAGTAATTGCAGCTCTTTTAATGAACAGCATGCATATTTACTATAAAGAAGGGGAGAGGAAAAATTAATTGACGGTTTGGGCCAATATAAATGAAATTCCTTTACAACATCCATTTTCTGATCAACTTCAAGTTTCAAGTTTTCAAGCCTATGGCATTTTCTGCCCTTCACTGATTCCCTTCACCCATCCAATTTGGGTGAAAGCTTCCGTATAATACAATGCAAGTTATAACACAGTGCTTTTCACTTAATGACAAGCATTTCTTCCTAATAATGTGCCCAGCTTAATAATGGTTCGCTCCAATAACACATATCTGAAAATTGCCGGCACCTTAGCATTACCTCTCTTGAAAAATCAATTTTATTACTATATTTGTTTAGTCTGGAATAGTCTGCCCTCATGTGTTTTGAAAGACCAGTCAGGTTCCTTCACGCACTTAGATGGAAGTGGGAAAATCGCAACCTCTTGAAGGTGAGGATACAGATCCAAAATTTAGATATGCTTTCAACCTATTTACAAGGTAGCTTCATAGGAACTGAGTATCAAGCATTGCATAGTTCTAGATTTGTGTGAATGGTGTCACCTTGCTGTGCCTTATTATAGTAGACATTGCTTCTCAGGAATGAAGTTGCCTTTGCTCTCAATTTTTTGGCTAACGTGCATTAGGCACACACTCGTTTTTGTAATAATCAGAGCACTTGAATTTGGACCCTGAATTTTTGGCTTTTTAAAAATGGGGTTTTTTTTACATTCCCTGAAGCACATTATTTCTACATTCCATTTCATATCCATAAAATAATGCATATATATCTGTATACGTGCAGATCTTAAAAAAGGAAGACAGGAAGAAAATCAACTCATTTGAGCTGTGGGGCTGGAGAAGGCTCCTGTGTATTCTTTGGACAACAAAGATGACTAACAAGCAAGTATTGGAGCACATAATTCCAGACATGTCATTGGGAGGCAAAAATCACAAAATTGCATCTCACTTACTTTGGCCATGTCATGCAGGGGAATTCACTGGAGAAAACAATTACGTTGGGAAGAGTTAGCAGTATAAAGAAACCAGACCTTCAAAGAACATGGCGGAAGGACACCATCAAAGCTGACATCAGCCAGAGCATTGTGCTGTCCTGTTTATTCACCCACACACATACACCACAGGTGTAAGGACTCTTTATTAAGGTTTCTGAGCCTGAATTGGTATTCCCCAGCAATTCCCTGTGCCAGCACCAGCTCATCCCCAATGAGTTCCACAGGCTACTCAAATGAAGCCAAGACTAGTCCTCAAGGAAAAGGTGAATCCAGTCCACTAGGCAAAAGCAAGTTCCTAAGGCAAAGGCAAGTCCATAGGCAAAGGCAAAGGCAACAGCTGAAGAGATACAATCCAAAGTTTAAGGCAAGAACACAGCAAGGAAACGAACACATTGTTCCCAGCATTGTCTCCATCTGTCTATTGTACTAAATAGCAGCAGCCCATCAACAGTAATTGGGATGACCTTAGCTGCTCCTGCCTTTTCTCTGCCCTACATGTTCTTGGATCAGGTGCAGAAGGCAGTTCTTCCTCATCACTGACTGGCTGCAGCTACCTGCTTTCCCCACCTGAAGTCTCAGGGCTGTCCTGCTGCAGCTGTGCTTCAGCCAAATCCCTCTCAGATGGTTGCTTGGAGCCATTGACCAAGTGCTCTCCTGATGTGCCCGGAACTGGTTCATCCTCCTCCAAGCTGACATCTGGAGAGGTATCTGGGGAAGCGTGCAGAGGAGTCATTACAAGCATAGAACAACTCAAAGTAGTGCAAGATCGGAAGATGTGGAGAGACCTGGTCCAAAGCATCACCAAGAGTCAGACTCAACTGAATGGATAACACCATCATCATCATCATCATCATCATCACCACTACCACCACCACCACCATGTGCAGATCATATCTGAATGTCTGTATAGATCGGTGTTCCTCAACCTCAGCAATTTTAAGATGCATGGACTTCAACTCCCATGTATTGGCTGGGGAAATCTGAGAGCTGTAGGCTACACATCTATAAGTTGCTGAGATTGAGAAACACTAGTATAGACACACACACACATATATATATACACACACCACATACATAATTTCTGAACAGCTCATAGGTCTGCGCTGGAGCTCTGCCAGGCAAACTGACTCCATTTGACACCTGGGAAATTTAAAGCTGCTGTGTATTGTTATTTTACAAGCTCTTATGCAGTGTTTGTTTTAAATTATGTGTGCTGAGATTTACTACCGCCTGCAGGAAACTGTGTACACAGGAAGGCACACTGGTCAGTGTGCCTGCATCAGTTAAGAAGTGAGAAAAAATAGAGTTAGTGGGGAATTCCCAAGGAATGGCTAAGACTTTGAATGACAGTAGTTTTAGATGTTAGTGTGAGCAAATCAAGGTTCCATCACAATAGATGGGGCAGCTTCTCAACACCCTGGGATCAGAATTATTCATTGTCTTGATACTATCCCTCTGTTGATGCAGCCTAGGATTGCATTGGCTTTTTTCACATCTATTGAGTTGTAAAGTTTTAAAGCTTGCCTATTTTATATCGAGAGCCATGCAGAGAGCATATCACACCATGGAGGCCACCACAGAGAGAGCATCTCCTATGCAACCATTCACCACACCTCAGCAAGGGAGTCACTGACTCAGGGCCTACACAGATCATCTGCTGATGTAAAGTAGAAACATATAAGAAACTGTATAGTCCTAAGCCATGAAGCCATGAAGGTCTTAAAATCAGCATATTGAATCTAAATATTCAGGTTCTCAGTCTTCTAATTCAAAATTGTCCATCTCCTGAGCTGGAACTGAAGCACCAGGCAGCAGGAATCAACCATTCCCTTATTGTGGTGATGATAATGATCCTGATATCATTATTATTATTCTCTATTTACAACAATGTGAATTCACAGATGCCAGTTCTTCAGCTGGTATTGGCCTTCATACACACTGAGTTATTTCCAAAAACCTAGGAGGTTGTAATATATTAACATAATATATGTTAGATCTAAGCAGTTTGGCTTTTTGTAATTGACAGATGGCCAATTGACATACATGCCAGCCAAGATTTTTTGGTATGGCATCTAGTATTCCAATAACCACTGGGACCATCATGGCTGGTTTATGTCATAATCTCTCTTCAATTTTCAATTTTGATACTTTGTGATCTCCAATTCTTTCTATCCATTGGTATTGCCATATCAATTATTCACTGTCTTCTGTGTGTTATGAGCCAAGACTTTATCCATCTGTATTTATCCCACAATATTTTAACCTGCACATTCTCGACTACATTTATAACTCTATGTTCCCTCTTATTTTTCAGTAGTGGCACATGACGTTTTTACAGATGTTCCAGTGAATCATTTTGGTGTCTGTGTTATGTTGGTGTTTATAATCATTTTGTGCTATCTTCTCGCATGAGTTGAGTATATGATCTACTGCTTTTTCTCCTTCTTTGCACAATCTGTACTTTGAATCATTTGACAATTTCTCCATTCTTGGCTTGATTGCATTAGTTTGAATTGCTTTCTCTTGTGCAGACAAAATCAAGCCTTCAGTTTCTTTTCTTTAATGTTCCCATTGTAAGACATTGCCATCCCCTTTCCCCCAATTTTTGTAGAAACTGAACATTATTGCTTTTCCTTGCCACCATTATCATCATCAACAGCACCACCACCCTCCAAAGCATCTCTTTGGGCAAGGAAAAATTTCTGAGAAGTTCTAAGAATTCTATTCATCCAAATTGTGCTCAGTGAGAAGTATGATCTTATTCTCTCTGGGCAGCCATCATCTACCATGTCTGTGACTTGTTCTAATTCTTAACTAGCTGGGTATTTCACCTTTGCTCCCACACAATTCTGCCCCTTTGCATGACTACCGGACCCTATTTGATGACAGCCCCTATCTCAGCCCTGAGGTTCTTCCGGTAGATAAAATGCATACCTAAACAGGAGCACTCTGTGTTATTCATGACTGAGAAACACCCCATAGCAGGCTTCCCCATCTGGATGACCCCTGATGTATGGACTTCAATTCCCTAAATTTCCAAAGCTATGTGTTCATTTGCTAAGAATTCCCTGAGTTGATATCCTCACGTCTGGAGGTTGAAAGTTGTCCCTATTGAGGTTTGCATGGGGAAAATATACTGCAGTTAAGGAAGATCTCTTAAGGAATAAGGGGGGGGAGGGACCCTTCAAGGTGAGGAAAATGGAAACAAGTGTGAGGATATGTCCCTATCATCCTTAACTTAATTCTGCCTATCTTGTTCTTCGGGGAGAAAAATGTAAAGATAACAGGAATAATTCAACGTTTTTGAGAAGCTGACACCAAAAGCGACAGACATTTCGTACAGATTGTTCCATCGCCAGCTTCTTTCCGGCAGAGAAGATCTAATCTCAGCATCTTCTGATCCTTTTCTATAGTTCATTACTTTCTAATCACTTCTAGCCCTTATCGAAAAGAAGCTCTGAGCCACTCTGACTGGAACAAATCCATAAATCAAAGTAAGAGAGAGGTTTAGCAGAATGCCTTCCCTTTCAGACTTCACCTACCTCTGAAAAACTACAGGGTGTGAAATGTGTGTGTGTGTGTGTGTGTGTGTGTGTGTGCATGCGTGTGTGTGTGTGTGTGTGTGTGTGTGTGTGTGTGAACCTCCAGTATTCAGAAATAGAGCTCTGAAAATGTTCAGTCGGACTCAGACCTTACAAATAAGGAATTTTCCAGCCTGCTGCTCTTCAGTTCTGGTTGACTTTGGGCTTCACTTCCCACACTCTCCAAGTCAACCACATGCTGGTTAAAGGTCTGTGCAAGTCAAAGTCCATCTAAGGAGCACCAAGGTGGAAATATATTAATAGAATTATGTTAGATTGAAGCAACACAGAAGTCGCAGTAATAAATGAAACTTCAGTAACAGATTGCTGGATTGTTTTTGTTTGTTTGATGAGGTCACTCTAAATGAAAGCAATTTTGAGCTTTTCAATTAACTGGCAAAGATACCCAAGAGGAATGGCAAAAGGGCTCCCCCTCCCTCCAATAAATTAAAGTTTTGAGAGCGACTTTGGTACTCTAGTTAAGGCACCAGCCTAAAAAGTGGGAGACTGTGAGGTCTAGTCTTGCTTTAGCCAGTTGGGTAAACGTGGGCAATGGCAAATCAGGAGAGAGAGAGAGAGAGAGAGAGAGAGAGAGAGAGAGAGCGAGAGAGAGAGAGAGAGAGAAAGCTCTTGGTTTTTTCTTTGTTACTTTATTTTTAAACCATGGAAGATGGTTTCTGTACTCTGCACCTTATTAATAACCTACATAAAGAATAAACTGCAGCACTTTAATTTCAATGTTTAATAGAATTGAGAAATAATTGCAACCATTGTGTCTCAAAGAGATTTTTATTTTTCGTGGATTTTTTTTTTTGTTACTGAATCAGAGAAATTAAGGGATAATTAAACTGAAAGAAGGATCTTTTTGCTATTTTTGTGAGGCTCAAGTACTTCCTTTCTACCCATCTCTTTCCCCTCAAAAGTTCTTCTCCTACCCATCCCTAACTATCAAGATAGTGACTCTCAGATTTCATTAGACAAAGATGGATTTGTTTAAGGGAAGATGGAATATGGTCTTGAAAACAAGCAGTATGCAGATTGTGTTGCTGGACATTTTAATTAGCTGTCCAACAGGTTTCTCCTAGCGAACCTTAAACTGTTCTCGAAAAACCAAGCAAGATCAGAGCTAGAGAAGACAAGGAGGAGAGGGAGAGGGAAGGAAGAGGAAGAGGGAGTGGGGAAAAAAGAAAAAAAAAAGAAAAGAGAGGAGGAGGAGGAGGAGGAGGAAGGGAGGGAGGAAGGAAGGAAGGAAGGGAGGGAGGGAGGGAGGAAGGAAGGAAGGAAGGAAGGAAGGAAGGAAGGAAGGAAGGAAGGAAGGAAGGAAGGAAGGAAGGAAGGAAGACAGACCTGAATATGTCATTGAAGTCACTAGGAGGCATTAAACTTAACTTAAAGTGGACTTTACTACTATAGGGGTGCTATGACAGAAATCTCTGTGTCTTGGATTGAAAAATGGCCATTTCCAAAATATTGTAGAACAAAAAGAGATGGATATATTTGCAGCCTCAAACAAGCAATTAGCATCCTCCTCATTAAATCAAGACATGGTAACAAAGAAGAGCAAAGGCAATAAGGAGGCTCTGCCTTAATGTATCCACTGATAAATGATGTCCAAGGTAAACATGGCCAGCTTCCAAGATTCTGCAGCCAAATCCCTTGCTCACTGCAATAAACCTGCCTATTCTGACTCTGAGGATCTTGCTTTCTTGTTGTGTGCTGCTATAAAGAACTTGACATCAACCCTAGAAACTGGCTATAGTACAGTAAAAAGCCAGGTGTACTTAAGGAGCCCCAGTATTTGGGCAAACTCTAAACTGCAAGTGAACTTTAGGCAATAGACTGTGGCGCTGAAAGCAAACCTGAGCAGCCCAGGAAAGCTTCCATCACATGTTTGTTCTGTCTTATCTCACAATGCAGGACACAAAATAATTTGCAATAGTGGCAAATATCTGTAGCTCGGGTGTAGGATGAGGGTGAAGGTTTGTTCTCCGAGCTTGGGATTTGGTTTCTGAATGTTTCATTACCAGGCTAGGTAACATCTTCAGCAGAGTTTAGGGCAGGGGTCTTCAAACTTGGCCCTTTTATGACTTGTGGACTTCGACTCCCAGAATTCCTCAGCCAGGCACGCTGGCTGAGGAATTCTGGGAGTTGAAGTCCGCAAGTCATAAAAGGGCCAAGTTTGAAGACCCCTGGTTTAGGGGATGTCAGTGTTCTTCTGTTTATAAGGGCTTTAGGAGTGGGTGTGTCGAGTGAGGGTCTTGTGATGGGCCAGGTGTGAGTCATCAGTGAGTCTTGTGATGGGTCTTGTGATGGGGAGGTTACCTCAGGTGAGGGTCATTGGGACAATTCTACGTGCGACAAACATCAGGACAATTGAAAACCAGGATCCACGAACACAGGCTGGCAGTCAAATGCCACAATCCCAAATCCTTAATCTCTACCCACACCAACAGCGCCAGTTTGATTGGAGCAACACAAAAATCATTGGCCACGCTACCACCTGCCACCTCATGAGTTCATCAAAGCCTGGCTCTCCACAAGCAATTCCATCAACAGACACATTGATCTACAACCAGCCTATGAACCCCTCAGAATCCAAATCAACCACACAGCCAACCAGAGAGAAGCATCGACCTTCAACCAACCCATGCAAGCCCCCCATCCCAGCAGTTCACCTCTCAATCACCCTGACCTGAGGTAACCTCCCCATCACAAGACCCATCACAAGAAATGTGAAATATAAATACATAAATGGTCTTAAGTTACTGGAATACTGGTTAGGGAATTTTAGGAAACCTCAAAGGGAAGAGCAATGGCACCAAAGACCAGGAGGGGTAGCTAGATGAGTTACAGAAACTCAGGGGCTGCCACAAAGAAGAGGGAGTCAAGCTATTTTCCAGAGCGCCTGAAGGCAGGACAAGAAGCAACAGATGGAAACTAACCAAAGAGAGAAGCAACCTAGAACTAAGGAGAAACTTCCTGACAGTTAGAACAATTAACCAGTGGAACAACCTGCCTCCAGAAGTTGTGAATGCTCCAACACTGGAAGTTTTTAAGAAGAGACTGGATAACCAATTTGTCTAAAATGCTATAGGTTCTCCTGCTCGAGCAGGGAGCTGGACTAGAAGACCTCCAAGGTCCCTTCCAGCTCTATTCTATTCTATTCTATTCTATTCTATTCTATTCTATTCTATTCTATTCTATTCTATTCTATTCTATTCTAACTGCATGGAGCAAAGAGTTCTGCTTATGGCCTAAATCAGCCCTACCTTCCAATCTAGAATCCACATGTTAGGGAATGTCCAAAATACATGTTTAGTAGATAACCTTACAAATTTAATATTTTCTGCTCAGCTTAAATTTTTGATTACAGGCACTCTTTGATTTACAACAGTTCATTTAGTGACCGTTCAAAGTTACAATGGCCCTGAAAAAAGTGACTTATGATCATTTTTTACACTTAAGACCATTGCAGCATCCCTGTGGTCATGCGATCAAAATTCAGACATTGGCAACTGACTCATATTTATGACGGTTGCAGTGTCCTGGGGTCATGTGATTACCTTGGGTAACCTTCTGATGAACAAAGTCAATGGGGAAGCCAGATTCACTTAACAACCGTGTTACTAACATAACAATTGCAGTGATTCACGTAACGCCTGTGGTAAGAAAGGTCGTAAAATGGGGCAAAACTTACTTCAAATGTCTCACTTAGCAACAGAAAATTTGGGCTCAATTGTGATTGTAAGTCGAGGACTATCTGTATTTAGGTATGGTGTGTCTTTTATGCCTTTTTTTTTTTTTGCTACAAAGTCAAGATGGCTTTCATGGCCTTGCCTGATTTATTCCTGCAACAAAACTACAATATCAACAGTAAACAAGAGCCTAATCAAGGAACAACCAAGAAGAAAACAACACACTCACCCAAATTGACAGGGCAAGCCACTTGTATATAAACAGAGAGCAAACCCCACTCCCTACTAGCACTGATGATGTTACCTAGTTGGGTAATGAAGCATCTGCAAGAAAACAACAAATCTCAGAGAGCATCGAAGACCCCACAATTCAATCCTGAGCTGCAAATATTCTCTTCTATTGGTAAAAACTACTCAGTTGAGCAACTGGTCCAAATTCTCTTGTGAACTTAATAGACAGGACAAGGCAGGACAAGAAGCAATGGAGGGAAACTAATCAAGGAGAGAAGCAACCTAGAACTAAGGAGAAATTTCCTGACAGTTAGAACAATCAATCAGTCTCCTGCTTGAGCAAGGGGTTAGACTAGAAGACCTCCAAGGTCCCTTCCAACTCTGTCATTCTGTTATTCTGTCAAGTAAGAACTTGTGACTTGGTCTTTAACAATTTTAAGAAGAGATTAGACAACTAATTGTCTGAAATGCTATAGAGTTTCCTGCTTGAGCAAGGGTTGGATTAGAGCAGGGCTTTTCAACCAGTGGTACGGGTACCACCTGTGGTACATTGGCACCTGACACGTGGTACGCGACCATCCTAGAAAAGTGGTAGCGGGGGAGGGGAATGAGCTGAACCGGTGGCAGCACCGCACAAGCCTGAGCGAGAGATAGCTGCAGCTGCAGCGCTGTCAGGACTCAGCGGAAGCGCCAGGATCAGTGCTTCTTCGTGACTGTCAGGGCTCAGTGGAAGCTCCAGGATCAGCTGGAATGTTGCAGCATCTCCAGGGTCTTGTGATTTACATTCAGATGTTTGGCAACTGATTCATATTTATGACGGTCACAGTGTCCCAGGGTCATGTGAAATGACCAAAACCTGCTGGAACCACCCAGCAGACAGGGGGAATAAAAACCAAACACCCCCCCATCCCCACTGCCAATCCTCAACAGAAATGCTCACAACAATGAAAACCTCGGACAGGAGGAAGAGCGCTGCCGGGTGGGCAGGCAGGTGTCTTGCTTGGCTGTGGCTTGGGGGGCACTTTTTTCAGTGCCATTGTAACTTCGAACAGTCACTAAACGAACTGTTATAAGTCGAGGACTACCTGTACTTTATCACTTTTTTCCTTTTTTTTTTTTTTGGTCAAGTTTTTGACACCTTGCTAGGCGACTGGTGGTACTCGGATGTTGCCATATCCTAAAAGTGGTACAATGGGTGAAAAGGTTGAAAAGCCCTGGATTAGAGGACCTCCAAGATCCCTTCCAACTCTGTCATTCTGTCTTTCCAGTTCTCCTCCCATTTAAATACTCTATTGCACTGGAGAAGAGCCTAATGCTGGGAAAGATAGAGGGCAATAGAAGAAGGGGACGACAGAGAATGAGGTGGCTGGATGGAGTCACTGAAGCAGTAGGCGTGAGCTTAAATGGACTCCAGAAGATGGTAGAGGACAGGAAGACCTGGAGGAACGTTGTCCATGGGGTCGCAATGGGTCGGACACAACTTTGCAACTAACAACAACAACAATTGCACTGCTTTTATTTTGAGTAGCATCTTATCCTTCCCAGCCAATGCTCCTTTGGTGTCATAGTAACCCCAAGCAGACATGATGTTAGGGGAACGATGTTCTCCTGACACAAGATTTGGGTCAACCCATGAAGATTTCTTGCAAAGCAAGAAAGGTGAATCAGGACCAGAAATCCAAGATGGCGCTGAATTGTGGGTCAAGCAAAGTTATGAAAGCAACACTTCTAAAATTCGTGCTTTAATGCAGGATGCTGAACTAGCTAACACCAGCGGAGCGAGGAAAGTGGATTTTATGACTCATCTAAATTTACTCCTGGTTTAATCTCCTGATTCAGCCCTTTGATGCCCACCAGCGAGAAATGCATTCTGCTTTCTCCAGCTGGCTATCTTTCCACTAGCACTGAGCTGTGACTTTCATTCCACTTTTTGCTTATTTGTGCTTTCTTAAAAAAAAAAAAAACACTTTTTGCTGAGCGCATGAAATGTGAGCACATGAGTCAGCACTGCAAATCTGCAAATCATAACTCTGCACAAGAAGGAATGCAGCGCCATTGTGCTGGAAGGACATTTCCAAATTCAGGAATACAAAAACGTTAAATGCGTTTGTTTTGCTGGGTTATGATTTTTCTTTTTCCTTTTTATCTAGAGGCTTTAAAGTCTGGGGAATCAGGCGGCGTACAAATGTTTGCAATAAAAATGTAATAAATAATAAATAAATGCACTAATGAAAATGTTCACAGGCCCTTGAAACAAAGCACAAAGCTCCTTTCTTTAAAAATTATTTATTTTCAGCATTTTATGTGGTTTACTCAAACATCTCTGCATAGCTTAAGAAGGAAGGTTGTATAAGTAGTCCTCAACTTATAGCAGTCCGCTTAGTGACCGTTCAAAATTACAGCAGCACTGAAAAAATTGACTTGTGACTCTTTTTCACACTTACGACCACTGCAGCATCCCCATGGTCACATTATTTACATTCAGATGCTTGACAACTGATTCACATTTATAACGGTTGCAGTGTCCTGGGGTCATGTGATCCCCTTTTGCGACCTTCTGACAAGCAAAGTCAATGGGGAAGCCAGATTCACTTAACAACTGGGTTACTAATTTAACAGCTGCAGTGATTCACTTAACAACTGTGGCAAGAAAAGTCGTAAAATGGGACAAAACCCACGTAACAAATTTCTCACTTAGCAACATAAATTTTCGGCACAATTGTGGTTGTAAGTTGAGGACTTTACCTGTAGAGGCTCCTTTGAAAATGTTGTGTTGACCATATTGTAAAAACAGAATGGCAACTGACCTGGAATGAATATATCACATAAACTGCTTGTGAGTTGCCACAACTGAGTTTCATTTTCTTCCCGGATATGTGTTCATGACAATTGTCCAAACTGACCCCCCAAAATGGAATTGAAATCCGTATGTCTTAAAGCTGACAAGTTTGTGAAACACCGTGCTAGCATGAGATTGCGTGTGAGGGGGTTAAGGGGTCATCTACATTTCCCATCTCTGGGACCCTTCTTATTTGTCACTTTACAGCTGCATGCTGGCTGGGGAATTCAGGCGTTAAAGTTGCCAAGGTTGAGAAACATTGTGCTACAACGTCAGCTCATTTATTACAAGCTTGCATACCCGGCTTACATCTGGGCCAGCTAAGCACCATAGACACACACACTAAAACGTGAGGGTGGTACACGTAAATAGTTTAAATTTGCATTAAAATATGTTTGCAATGTTCTCAGCATGTCTGCTGTGCTATGCTCAAACAAATTAACCACATGATGACTTAACGAGATCATTCAATCTGTCAAATCAGTGCTTGGATTTCTACAGCACGCTGAATCACAAACTACAAAACTCAGTGGTGTCCTCAAGGCACTCAAAACAGGCAATATGGCAGTTGTCACATCACAGTTAAATCCTCGCCTCTTAGTACATGTGTGCAAGGTGAGTGCAGGGACAAAAGGGTGGGGCTTGGACTGCAATACCATCTTGCATACATACCAACACACACACATGGCACATACTGGTGACTCAAACTTAATTTCACCTTGATGAATGCATTATGCAAACTCAACCAAATGATACTCCATGCTGGAATGGGGTTGTAATTTTATGGGTGTTTTTTTTTCTTTTGAGATCTTGATGAACGTTGTTGTTCTTTGTTGTTGTTGTTGTTGTTATATACCATGATTTTTTAAGAACTCTGTTTTATTTCATTTTGCATTTCAATTATCCATTTTCAATCATTCATGGGAGAATGCTAAAGATGCTTTTTTTTCTCTTCAGAGTTTAACTCTGGATCCTTAGAGAACCTTATCTTTTAAAGAGGAAATGCAAGGAATCCAAACTTCGCATGAAGAACAGAAAGTATACTAGTGAGTTATGGTTTTCTACTTATTCACAATAATTCTAAGAAAGGCCCTATCTTTTTGTGATTTGAAATATTACTGCAGATGTCTGGCAAGCTTGTTTTTGAAGATTCAGCGCTCGCTACTTGAAAAAAGAAACTAAAAATATCATTTTCAGCCCTGATAGAATGGATAACAATTACTTTCCTGCAAAAGATGTCCTTCCTTCCTTACTTCCTTCCTTCCTTCCTTCCTGCCTGCCTGCCTGCCTGCCTGCCTGCCTGCCTGCCTGCCTTTCTGCCTTCCTGCCTTCCTGCCTGCCTGCCTGCCTTCCTTCCTTCCTGTCTTCCGGCCTTCTTGCCTTCCTGCCTTCTTTGCTTCTTCTCTCCTTCCTCCCTCCCTCCCTCCCTCCCTTTCTTTTCAAATTCTTTTCCACTTTTCAAAGAACTGATGAAATATGCTCTTAATTTTCTATAAAGTGAATGCAGTGACAGCCACTATGGGAAATCAGATGCCCAATAGGCAGTTATAATTCATGTGGTTGTCTTCAGTGGTGCCATAACAAATCAGAATTTTCCCAGGAAGTTTCATTTGTGTTTGTCTGTATGTGTGGTATGATATGCCCAGGATTATCCTACACTGTATCCCAGAGTCTAAGCCATCAAATAGCTTGGAGCAGAAATGTTATGATCAGAAGATGCTGCTGAATTCAAGCTCCAACCATCTTTCACCATTGGCCTCCTCGTCTGGAATTGTTACAAGCTGTGCGTTGTCAACACTGAAAGGTTCTTCTCTCATGTGATAACTGAAGAATGGTGGGAGAAGCATGGGGATAGAAACAAGTATTCATTCATTCTTTCATTCATTCATTCATTCTTTCATTCATTCATTCTTTCATTCATTCATTCATTCATTCTTTCATTCATTCATTCATTCATTCATTCATTCATTCTTTCATTCATTCATTCATTCATTCATTCATTCTTTCATTCTTTCATTCTTTCATTCTTTCATTCATTCATTCATTCATTCATTCATTCATTCTTTCATTCATTCATTCTTTCATTCATTCATTCATTCATTCATTCATTCATTCTTTCATTCATTCATTCATTCATTCATTCATTCTTTCATTCATTCATTCATTCATTCATTCATTCTTTCATTCATTCATTCATTCATTCATTCTTTCATTCTTTCATTCTTTCATTCATTCATTCATTCATTCTTTCATTCTTTTATTCTTTCATTCTTTCATTCATTCATTCATTCATTCTTTCATTCATTCATTCATTCATTCATTCTTTCATTCTTTCATTCTTTCATTCTTTCATTCTTTCATTCTTTCATTCATTCATTCAATAAGTTAAAGGATAAAAGATGGATACACCCAGAGAAAGAAAAAAGCAGAATAAATACTACAGGGAGGCTCACCAACCCCCTTCTACAATAGCATTTATCTTCTATTTCTTGATGCTGAAGAAGAAACAGAAACATCTGTTATCCTGCCATTGTCCCAGCCTTCTTTTCAGATAGTGTTTCAGCTCTGTTTTTCATAAACCTGACTTATGCCAGATGAGGACCACACTCACAATGTCCCATAGTGCCAGAGGCGATGACTCTAGCCAAGAGTGAGTCTTTTGGGTGACATCAGAATTAGATCTTGGAGCATCTTCCTAGTCAGTCATGAGATTCCAGATGCATTTTCTTATTGATGGATTGTATCCAGACACTGCACATTCCTGGCCAAGCCAGCCTGTCATAATAAAAAGTCCGTATTAATAATAATCAACACAGAAAGGAAAATCAACTACCATAAAACATTAAAACAAGCAATAATCTCAAAAGGAAAACCAGAATAATCAATGTATTTTCATAAGAATCCAGGAAACCAACCCAAAACACACAACAATTAAAGAAGGCAAGAAATGGAGGATCAAGCTAACAAAGGGAAGCACTGGAAGCCTTCCCAAGAAGGCCCCAGTTATCATCTATGCCAAGTTGGCCTTCTTCTCAGCTATTACACATGTTAAGAATAAAAGAATAACACAGTTGGAAGGGATCTTGGAGGTCTTCTAGTCTAATTCCCTGCTCATACAGGAGACCCTATTCCACTCCAGACAAATCGCTGTCCAATCTCCTCTTAATAACCGCCAGTAATCGAACTCCCACAACTTCTGAAGGCAAATTGTTCCACTGTTCTATCTGTCAGGAAGTTTGTCCTTAGTTCTAGGTTGCTTCTCTCTTTGATTAGTTTCCATCCATTGCTTCTTGTCCTGCCTTCAGGTGCTTTGGTTTATTTCCTCTTCTTTGCGACAGCCCATGAAATATTAGAAGATTGCCGTCATGTCACTCCTAGTCCTTCTCTTCATTAAACCAAACATACACAGTTCTTGGATGAAGAAGACCTTGGATAAAGTTAGAATTTTCCAGGAAACAGAATAAAAGGAAAGGTGTTCCTTCAAGTAGGCAAGGCCCAGGGGAATTTGATGTAATAACAATCACCTTGAATTTAAATCAGACATTTATTGGAAGCTACTGCAATTTAGTCAGTAGATGTGTCACATAAACCTGTTGGACAGAAGCCTGGAAACTACATTTTAGATCTCTTGCCATTTCAGGGTCTTCTTCAAGGGTACCTCTACGTACACTGCATCACAATAACCTAACTTGACTATTATTGGCTATAATCGACATATGGCTATGATTCTCCTCAGCACATTTATTGTTCCAGCTCCATATCTGACGATGAACTCTCCCAGCAGTTTGATGTGGATAATGGAAAAACTCTGGAAGGAGCAGGGATCCCAGAGGAACACTATATAATGGCTTCTGTTTTGACTAGCAACTGTCTCCAAATGACCCTACTTGAAATCTACTTGAGAGATGGAAATGAAACTCTACTAAAAAGTGGGATGCAGCCAGTTCCCAAGAATCCCAAGAGAGTCATAGTCAACAATATCAAAAGCCTTGGAGGTCAAGAAGGTCAAGAAGAACCAAAGAGGTCATACTTCCTCTTTCAATTTTCTGACAAAGATCACTCATCAGGCCAACCAAAACAGTCCCAACAGCATGCCCTGAAGCCATTAGGAAATGGGCCCAAAGAATTTGCCATCTCTAAGGATGCCTACCCAACTATGGGAAGTTAGAAACCAACCTGCAGTTGCCCATCTCCAAGGAATCAGGCTTCTTCAGAAAGAACTAATAATTGCCTCTTTTAAATAAGGATACATCCCATCCTCCATAAAAGAGGTATTTATTTTATTTTTATTTTTTATTATTATTAATAAAGCATTTCATAATAATTTATAGTTTGGCTTTCAGAGAAAAGATATTAAAAGTATCAGAACATAAGGTAGCTGAGCTAAAGGTTGCTATTCACTTTTGAGCATAGTATTATAAAAATGTATATTGTATGTACGACGCCTTTAACAACAGGAAAGGAATTGAGAAGCTGCTTCAAACAGCATACAGTACAATCAGTGCACAGATCAGTAGCCGGTACAGCCAGGCTTTTCTTAAGATTACCAGCAAATCTTCTAGTATTCGTTTGTGTTGACGTTCAGGCATTCATGTAACTATATTTTAACTGACAGTTCGCTATACAGAAACCATGTGTAGTTAATAATCAGCTAATAGAGCAACCGCAAATATATACAGTACATCTAATTTTAGACAGACTAAAACGAACGGGACCATGGGAATGGGGGGGGAGAGAAACAAGAACGGGCAGGAGCGATCTGACACTCGACCCCCTAACGCTAGCACACATACCCTAAGAACAACAGCAACTGGAGGAGAGAGGATACCTTTGGAAACGGCCCCTTTAAGAACGGTGCGCCCGATGCCGAGGAGCGGACCGACGACTAGGTCGAGAGCCCGGGAGCAGAAACAGCCAGTCATATAAGAACGGACTCCCAAATCTTACGTTATATGCTCTGATGATGTCGGCAGTGTGGCCGACGAAAGCTCAGCTTTGTAAATTAAACAATCTTTGTTTTAAGATTTTTATCCCGGTGATCGTTTTTATTTGTTTGTTTTACGACGTACATCTAATTCTATATAACTGAGTGAGTGTACAATATTCTTTTTTTTTTTTAAGAAAAAGTTTTATTGAATATACAATTAAAAACAGTGGACATGATACAATGCCTCTGGTTTAAACAATACTAATAGGTGTTCTTACAATCATATACATTGTAGTTAAATAATTTCGATTCTATCTTATGAATAATACTAATATAAAAAATTTCTAAGCTATCAACTTATCGATCAGCATTCGTCCCAGCATGTCCCCTTAATTCTAGCCATTTATACATTTCATTCCACATTTCAAAATAGTCTGTTTCAGTTTTATTTTTAAGCTCTAGTGTTAACCTATCCATTTCAGCACAGGATAGGATTTTATTTATTACTTCTTCTTCGGTAGGGATTTCTTTTCTCTTCCCTTTCTGAGCATAGGCTAATCTCACTGCAGTTAGAATGTGTAATGTTAAATATAAAGATCCTTTGCTGAATTTATCCTTGGTAATTCCTAATAGAAAAGTTTCTGGTTTTAATTCGATTTTTTGTGATATCTCTTCCAGCCAGTTTTTTATCAAAAAAAAATGGTATTTATGAAGGCATTGGGCAGTCCTGTACTTCCAGCTTACCCCCATCCCTTTCTGGAGGGAGGGGCGCATGAGATCATCCTCATTCCAACCTAACAATGAAGGTAACCTCTGTCTGTGATTTCTGGCTTTGCATCAACATATTATCTTCTGTTTTATGCTGACTCAAGCTGTGCTATCTGGTGCAAACGCTGCATTTCAATTCTTTGTAACAAACCTCTTCACTCCAATTGGCTATTGTGGTGGGAAAGCCCCCTCTCCTCCGGCCAGTGGTCATTGCTTTCCACTGCTTTTTTTTTGTACAAGTTCACCAATGACACAAGTTCATTGATGGAACAACCCAGGAATAGACCACACTTTTGGGTTGTGTTAAACAAACCAAAAAAAACCTTATGAAATTGATAAGAGTACTGCTACTTCCTTCCTTTAGGACACCTGATAGGAAAAATTGAAACAATTCCTTCCTTCCTCCTTCCCTCCCCCCTTCCCTTCCTTCCCTTCCTTCCTTGCTTTCTTCCTTCTTTCCTTCCCTTCCTTCCTTTCCTTCCTTTCCTTTCCTTCCCTTTCCTTTTCCTTCCTACTTTCCCTCCCTCCCTCCCTCCCTCCCTCCCTCCCTTCTTTCTTTCTTTCTTTCCCTCCCTCCCTCCCTTCTTTTCCTTTCCTTTCCCTCCCTTTTATTCCCTTTCCTTCCTTCCTTCCTTCCTTCCTTCCTTCCTTCCTTCCTTCCTTCCTTCCTTCCCTCCTTCTTTCCTTCCCCCCTTTCCTTCCTTCCCTTTCTTTCTTGCTTTCTTCCTTCTTTCCTTCCCTTCCTTCCTTTCCTTTTCTTCCCTTTCCTTTTCCTTCCTACCTTCCTTCCCTCCCTCCCTTCTTTCTTTCTTTCTTTCCCTCCCTCATTCACTCCCTCCCTCCCTTCCCTTCTTTCTTTTCCTTTCCTTTCCATCCCTTTCATTCCGCTTCCTTCCTTCCTTCCACAGGCAAGAGGCCAGGAGAAGGGAAGAGAAATAAGCAGGTAAATAAAGCACTCAGGGGCTATACCGAATATCAATCCACGTTTGTAACCAAAACAATGGAAGAAATGAAGGGGGCTTCTTAAGCTGATTTCATTTCCAGCCAATTAATGCACAGGAAACCAGCCGCTGAAGGCTGCCATGTGAAAAAGGCCTCTAATTCTTTTCAACAGGAATAAAGTCTTCCTGGGTTAGATTAAGATGCCATTTGCTTGAAGAATAATATGCCTCCCTGGCCCATTACATCTCTGCTTACTTTCAGTTATTCCAGTTAAGCCATGAAAGAAGTTTCCTGGTTGTAATTATTATAAAAAAAGGTAGCATACATCAGGGAAACAGGAGATATGGTTTAAAAAGTCAAAATGGTAGTCCCGGTGATGTGACCAAAAGTTCACCTTTTGTATATTTATTTCCCGCCTTTATTGTTTTGATAAATAACTCAAGTGGGCTAAATGCACCTAATACTCTCTCTTCCTGTTTTGCCCACAACAACAGTCCAGTGAGATGAGCTGGGCTGAGAGAAAGCGACTGGCCCAAAGTCACCCAGCCAGTTTTCACATTTATCACATTGGCCGTGACAGTAAAGGTAGTCCTCAACTTACGACCACATTAGGGATCAGAATTTCTGTTTCTAAGCAAGGCAGTTTTAAGTCAGTTGCACCCAATTTTGCAGCTTCTTTTGCCACCGTTGTTAAGTGAAGCATGCAGTCATGCAACAGTGAATCTGGCTTCCACCCGTTAACTTTGCTTGTCGGAAGCCAGCTGGGAAGGTCGCAAATAGTGATCACAATGACCCCAGGATGCTGCAACCATTGTAAATACATGCCAGTTGCCAAGACCCTGAATTTTGATCACACGACTATGGAGATGCTGCAACTGTCGTTAAGTGCAAAATCTGCTTGTAAGTCACTTTTTTCAGTGCCACTGTAACTTTGAGAAGTCACTAAACAAATGGATAACAATAATAATAATAATAATAATAATAATAATAATAATAATAATAATAATAATAATAAATAATAATAATAATAATAATAATAATAATAATAATAATAATAATAATAATAATAATAATAATAATAATAATAATAATAATAATAATAATAATAATAATAATAATAATGATGATGATGATGATGATGATGATGATGATGATGATGATGATGATGATGATGATGATGATGATGATGATGATGATAAAGTTGGAAGAGACCTTGGAGGTCATCTAGTCCAACCCCCTGCTTAGGCAGGAAACCCTATACCATTTCAGACCATGTCCAGTCTCTTCTTAAAAACTTCCAGTGTTGGAGCATTCACAACTTCTGGAGGCAGGTTGTTCCACTGATTAATTGTTCTAATTGTCAGGAAATTTCTCCTTAGTTCTAGGTTGCTTCTCTCCTTGATTAGTTTCCATCCGTTGCTTCTTGTCCTACCTTCAGGCGCTTTGGAAAATAGCTTGACTCCCTCTTCTTTGTGGCAGCCCCTGAGATATTGGAACACTGCTATCATGTCACTCCTCGTCTTTCTCTTCATTAAACTAGACATACCCAATTCCAGCAACTGTTCCTTATACGTTTTAGCCTCCAGTCTCCTGATCATCTTTGTTGCTCTTCTCTGTACTCTTTCTAGAGTCCCAACATCTTTTTTACATCGTGGTGACCAAAACTGGATGCAGTATTCCAAGTGTGTCCTTACCAAGGCATTGTAAAGTGGTATTAATACTTCACGTGATCTTGATTCTATCCCTCTGTTAATGCAGCCTAGCACTGCGTTGGCTTTTTTGGCAGCTGCAGCACACTGATGGCTCATATTTAAGTGATTGTCCACTAGGACTCCGAGGTCCCTCTCACAGTTGCTACTATTGAGCAAGGTACCACCTATACTATACCTGTAAGTTGAAGATGTGTGATGGAAGTTCCATCTGTTTTTGACACACATAAAAACCGGAAAAGCTTTCCTTATATCACTGAGGCCTTCACCTTGAGATTTTTGACCAAGCAAAGAAAAATGTGGAATGAGGACAGATGAGAAAGATGTCTGTATAAAATATTCCTGCCCAGAAACCAACTGGGAAATACAATCTGTACAATAGTAATACAATACATCTCACCCTAATGAGTGTGCATGACCAAATTAATTCTTTCTAATTGTTATTGGAGATCATTGCCCATTTCCTCCTGTTCTTTCTTCTTCTGTTTTTTCTCTTTAATTGGACTTCAAAAAACAAGGTTGTTATCTGTAAGTAGGGCACACAATGGCCATCTTACTGATTGGCTAGACAAACACACATTAAAATGGCCAAACAGGCCAAGACGTAACACTTGACCTTCAAGAAAAGTTCTCTCATCAAATGATATGACATCTTCCTTTAGCGCAGTGTTTCCCAACTTGGAAATTTTAAGAGGTGTGGACTTAAAACTCTCAGAATTCCCAAACTAGCTGGGGAATTCTGGGAGTTGAAGTCCACGTGTCTTAAAGTTCCTGTAGAAGAAGAGCAGACAGAGCCTGGGGGTGGAATCAAGCAAGGAATCATCCTAGAATCATTATGTTCCCATAAATGGTCTAACCTCTCTTGAATTTTGTTGGTCTTATCTAGTGTCAATTTAGTGCTGACCATTATTTGACTAGATTTTTGTATATAGGCATGAGCAATAGATCATCTTAACTGCAGCTCTATGTGTGGTCCCAGTTCTTCGCGCCTGACAATTCTCAAGGTTGAGAAACATTGCTTTAGAGCAAAAAGGACAAATGAAATTATGGGGAATAAGGAAGAAAACATGACCTGGCAGGGATATCAGTGGATTGTATGTTACACAATGCATGTAACAAAGAAGCAGGGCTGGTTTGACTTTTCTAATCTCCCACCCCAAATCCCACAGACCTGCCTATGTCCTCAGCCTCCCCTTTCTCTATCAGGAAGTCTCTCTCTAGCGGGTAAAATGTATTGTGTATGGTTGAATCTGGAGAAGCAAATCTTTACTGCGAAAAAGCAGGTCCTTAGGGATAAGTGAAGTAGCTTTCAAAATCTAGACTACTCTAATAGCAAAAGTAAAGATTAATAGACCCTTGTGAGAACATCAGGGGATTTTAAAAAGAAAGAAAGAAAGATCTGTTAGTGCCTGAAAAAGGCTTGAACCACTCAGTTTTCAACAAGGAGATAAAACACAGGAAATCGGGGACAGGGGAAAACATCAGTGTTTAAATTTAATGCCTACTATGTCCTCAGCCTCCCCCTTTCTCTATCAGGAAGTCTCTCTCTCTCTAGCGGGTAAAATGTATTGTGTATGGTTGAATCTGGAGAAGCAAATCTTTACTGCGAAAAAGCAGGTCCTTAGGGATAAGTGAAGTAGCTTTCAAAATCTAGACTACTCTAATAGCAAAAGTAAAGATTAATAGACCCTTGTGAGAACATCAGGGGATTTTAAAAAGAAAGAAAGAAATATCTGTTAGTGCCTGAAAAAGGCTTGAACCACTCAGTTTTCAACAAGGAGATAAAACACAGGAAATCGGGGACAGGGGAAAACATCAGTGTTTAATTTAATCATTACTGCTTCCTTTGGGCCCAAAGGCAAGCCATATGGCCATCAGAAAAAAAAGCATTTACATGCGAGGAACATAAAAGGGAAGGAGAAGCAATACAGGTAATCCTCAGTTTATGATCACAATTGAGTCCAAAATTTCCATTGCTAGGCAAGGCAGTTGTTAAGTGAATTTTGCCCCATTTTATGACTTTTCTTGCCATAGTTGTTAAGTGAATCACCGCAGTTGTTAAATTACTTACATGGTTGTTAAGTGAATCTGGTTTTTCCCATTGACTTTGCATGTCAAAAGGTCACAAAAGGTGACCACATGACCCCCGGGACACTGCAGCCATCATAAATATGAGCCAGTTGCCAAGCATCTGAATTTTGATCATGTGACCATGGGGATGCTGCAACAGTCATGTGAAAAAAGGTCATAGGTCACTTTTTTTCAGTGCTGTTGTAACTTCGAACAGTCACTGAATGAATGGTTGTAAGTTGAGGACTCCCTGTACAGCGAATGGTTCAAATAAGTGTGAATCTATAGGCTGAGTTCTGTGTAAGCTACTCTCTAAAGAACTAAAGAACAGGGAGGGAAAAGAAGAGATGGAAGAAAAAGAAGGAGACAAGCTGCACGGAAACCCAGCATTTAAATCTGCCCATTATAAAAAACAAACTTTAGGCCACTTCATTGAAGTAGATTTTTAAGGAGACGTGAAAGGCCAATAAGCTCAGCAGAAGAGAATATGAATGTCGGATCCTTTGTGGGTTGTATGATTTTCTGCTGGAAAATTCACAGATGAATTTTAAAATCACCGAGGATCAAAGTTTTTGGCTCGGAGGCAAAATCTCATCTGATTATCTAGCACAGTGCTTTTCAACTTTGGCAACTTCAAGACATGTGAACATCCAGTCCCAGAATTGGGAGCGCACTGAAGATGCCCCCCCCAAATGGAAACGAAACGTTTGCAACCAAATCACCAAGCTTGGAGATCAAACCAACATCCCAACTACCAACCCAAGCTACTAATATTCAAAGACATCTCAACTCCTAGAATTCCCCAGCCAGCATGCTTTAAAGACGTTAAAGGTGTTGATCAACACCTTGAATTGGACACAGAAGGAGATCAGTAACCAGTGCACTTTCACAATCCTGCATTCTGAACCAATTGTAGCTTCCAAATACTCTTCAAGGATAACCCCAAATAGAGTGGATTGCAGTAATCTAACCAAGAGATGACTGGGGCATGAGTGACTGAGCACTGGTCCCTGACTGCTTGGGATCATTCAAAATCAAGAGAGGTGATACTGAATAAGGATTCCCCTCCCTTCTGAAGACTCAAACATTTAAAGATGGAAATCTAACCCAGAATCATCTGAATCAACATTAATTTTAACCACAACTTCAAAAAAAAGTTAAGTGGAAGTAACCTTTTGTGTGGTGGACAGAGTAGAACAAATGAGAAATGCTTTGCACACAAAGCAAGCGTCACGTGCACTTGGGCTCCCTCTGCTGGCTCGGGAATGTTGATGTAATTACCAAAAGGGATGTGAATATGTTTATTTAAAAAATAAAAAAAAAAGGGAGGGGGGAATAATATAGAAATGATATCCTTGGATATTTTGCAAGACTAGGAGGTGAAAAAAAGAAAATGGGGAAAAAACAAGGAAAGATTAAAATAATCTGCACTTTGGATATGAAGCAGCTCTAAAAATTAAGGGAATCTGTTTTTCAAGATGACTGAGTGATGGAGAGAGATGTCATCTTGTTGGAAAAAGACTCTTAACCATCCACCTTTTGGTTGATTACACAATCAAGTCTGCATAAATCTTCACAGAAAAGAAAGGCTTTTCTAATCTTCTTGCTTACTTAATCATATATCCACACTTCACAGAAAGCACATGTCAACAGCGCATTTTACATATCACCAGCTGAGGGATGGGCAACCTGTCCATAAAATTGTAGCATTGGAATTGGCCACTTAGGAAAATAACTAGAGGAATGCTGCCTTGCCTGTGTTTGAACTCATCAAAATCCCAAAGGTGCTTTTTCAAAAGGTAACTGACTTCATTTTGTCCAGTTGCCTTTTTAAAAAAGCACCGTTGGGATAACCATGATCTGGATGACTGAGAATCTCCATAGGCATTTAACACATCAAAATGAAAGGGAATTGGCCATCTCTCTGGGTCACTGGTTCCCCAGTTGAACTGGTGGGAAGATTTCTCTAATAATCTGTAAGAATCTGCCTTCTTTTAGCAATACTCCAATATTTAGGATTCCACATTTTAAAACACGAGAGAACTGGTCCTGGCCTTTCATTCATTCATTTTCTTTCATTCATTCATTCATTCATTCATTCATTCATTCATTCATTCATTCATTCATTCATTCATTCATTCGTCTTCTATAGCAACAATTAAAAAAAACATTAAAACAGTAAAAACGTCCACAAAATTAATTAATTAATTAATACAAAAACAGCAGCCATGGTGATTAATCAACTAACAATCCAGCCAAGAAACAGGGCCCTTAGCACATTCAGGACCCCAGGACCCAATACACAGCCAGGTTTTCAAAGCTTTAGGGAAGGCCAACAGGACTGGGCCCATTCTAATCTCTGAGGGGTGGATATTCCACAGAGCAGAGGTCACTGCCCAAAAGGACCACCTTCTAGTCCCTGCCAGCCAACACTGCACTAGGATCTGCACAATGCCCAACCTGTTGGATCACGTTGGAGGGGTAAAAACTCTTGGAAAAAGGTGGACCGTCAGAGAACCCAGTCCCAGGGCTTTAAAGGTAACAACCAGCACCTTGAATTGCACCCAGAAACACACCGGCAACCAGTGCTGCTCATGTTGTAGTGGTGTTACATGTGCCATGTAACTAGCATCATTTATTACTCCTGCGGCTCATTTTGCATCCGTTTAAGTTTCTGAATACTCTTCAAAGGCAGCCCCATGTAGAGTCCATTGAAGTAATCTAAGTGAGCGCTTACAGGGGCATGGGTAACAGTGAGAGGGTGGCTTTGGTTCCCATATTTGAACATGTGCCATCATAGGTTATTATATTCTTCTCAAGGGTAAATATGCCTAGTTTTTTAATCTCTTTTCATATGACCTCACCTGATCATCTTCCTCATTCTTCTCTGAATCTGTTCCAGTTTCTCTAAATATTTTTTAAATGGTAGTGGCCAGAACTGGACAGCGAGATGCCCAGAGATGAGGGTTTATTTATTTATTTATTTCATATGGCATAACAGAATACATTAATAGCAATAGCATTTAGAAATATATACCACTTCATAGTACTTTTACAGCACTCTCTAAGCAGTTTACAGAGTCAGCATATTGCCCCCAACAATCTGGGTTGTCCCGTTTTATCTCAAAGAAGGAGAGGACAACTCAATCCTTAGAAGAGCTTTGCTTATTGACTGATAGGAAGTCTCCAAAGTTTGAGAAGTAGCTCTTCCACCATCCTACAGAGCTGGTAGAAGGTTTCAAACCTTCAATCAAGAAACTGTTCTTCAGCTGGGCAAGAAGAGAAGCAACCTGGAATTAAGGAGAAATTTCCTAACTGTGAGAACAATCAATCAGTGGAACTGGTCACCTTCAGAAGTTGTGGATGCTCCATCACTGGATGCTTTTAAGAAGAGACTGGACAGCCACTTGTCTGGAATGCTATAGGGTCTCCTACTTGAGCAGAGGGTTGGACTAGAAGACCTCCAAGATCCCTTTCAACTCTGTTCTGCTTCTACCAACTACAACTGTGGGTCCATCAAGCTCACTGTGGTCTACACCAGGGATCACGACTTTGGGGGAAATCACTCAGCACTTTGACAGCATCTTAGGCACTCTCACACAACTTACATAATAGCCATTGTCAATCATAAAACATTCATTTTACCCAGAAGGCAAATTTATTCAGGAAACCACTTCTTAATGTACTGGGATGTTTTTTTTATCACTTCAGCTTAATTTTGCCATTTGGGAACATAGATGGCCTTACTTTCATGGCAGCTGCATCTGTGCAGCATTTCTATTTTTTAAGACTACCTCTATGAAGTACAGAGGTATTATTCGAAATACAGTACATATGCTTGAAGAATGGTGCTTTTTTGCGCCCTGTCCCATAATTTCAGTTTTAAATAAAATAATTTCAAAAATAAAATAAAGAGAAATGCAGCCTGGTGGGAGAGAGAAGTTAATAAGGCACATTAGATTCCAGAGATGATGTATTGGAGATCAAAGACATATACAGTACTAACACAAGACTTCCTATCATCTTGCATCTTGCATCTTGCTTGCAATGGGCATAAAGGGCACCAATCACCCCACTGCAACTTTTTCCCATTGTTTGAGTCCTAAAACCTCGACATCTTCCATCCTTCTGCATCTCCTTTGGGGTTTAATCACAGAAGGCTCACTAATCCAGGGGTTTCCAACCTTGGCAATTTTAAGACCTATGGACTTCAACTCCCAGAATTCCCCAGTCAGCCAGCCATCCACAAATCTTAAAGTTGCCAAGGTTGGACACCTCAGCTCTAGATACAACTCTTCATCCTATAGTCTATGTTCCAAAAGCAGTCCACCAGATACGCAACCACACCACTGCAAAAATAAATCAGTGTGGGTTCCCACTGAGTAAGGCCTGCACCTTCTCACCTGCAGATAACAGTCCCCATGTACTTACATAGCCACTTAATTCCATTTAGCTATTGATTTGTGTTTGGAAATCAAATAATAAATATGGATAGAAGCCAGGATAGCATATAAAGAGTTTTTTCAATCTCTCTCTCTCTCTCTCTCTCTCTCTCTCTTCCTCTCCCTGATGCTTGATTTATGTGTTTGTTTATTTACTGATAAGTCTAAGTGTTCCCTGTTGCATTTCACATATAATCTAGCAAATCCGAAGGATTTATTTCTGTTCCCCCGCGCAATTGATTAGAAAAGTCAATGTTTTACACAAAGGATTAAAAAGAGAAATATCTCTGAGCCTGATGAAATCTCCTTATAAAAAGCTATTATCTCCCACACTCTCAGGCACAGAGAAAGCCTATGTTGTGTTTTGTCAAGCATACGGAAATTCATGAATGCATAATATGTTTCATGTTACCAGCATGATGGCAATTATGGGAAAAGACTCCTTAATTTGCGCAATGTAGTAATGGATTTTGGCACAAGGTCACTGCAAATTGTGACTTTCGAATTGAAAAGCCTTTTTTTTAAAAAAATTTTAATTGTTTTATTCCTTCTATCCTGAAGCCTATATAAAATACGATACATCAAATACAAGGTTTGATCTAATTATTGACTATGAAGCTTTCAAAAGCAGCTATTTCACTAATAGCAAGACGTTAATAGAAAAACTCTAGGATACTAACTTCTCTGAAACAAAAGTGTCTGCTGGCCTGTCCAGGATGAAAGCAAAGAATAAATAGTATAATACATCAATCTATTTAGATCACTTACCTGTTACCTGTTACCTGTACTTGCCCTATAAAACATATACTCCAGGAACTATTAGGGAGGAGCCATCATCATCCTCTTTCTCCCACACAAACTATCTAAACTGCGCTGTCTTTTGCTCCCCTGGAATGCAGCCCCTCCCTCCTGGGAATCCAGACCATATTCCAGTGGTGGCGAACCTATGGCACGGGTGCCAGAGGCAGCACTCAGAGCCCTCTCTGTGGGCACGCGTACCATCCCCCGGAGATGGTAACCGTCCCTCTTCAACCAGCCGCCCGCTAACTCGCCGAGGTCCCATGTGGCTGGATACATCCCAGCATGGCTGGTTTCCCTCCCCCCAGTCCCATCCCTCCTGGCCTCACATGCTCTCCTTTTTGCGGGCACGACCCACTACATCGCCTCCTCAGCTGTCGGCCGGCCGTCCAGCTCAGAGGCGGCTTCTCTGAACTGCTGGCAGTGGGCTGCGGAGCCCCAGAGTGCGCCGGTCAAGGGGCCGGCAGGCTGTGGCTGCTGACAGACACTGTCGGCCCCCATGCGCTTGCTGGCCTCTGTGTGCAGGGGCCGATGGTGTCAAGCAGCAACTGCCCTGGCCCCTGCCTCACCTTGCCCTATGACAATGGCATCCCTGCCCTGCTTCGCCTTGCCTCGCCTCACCCCGCAGGACGAGCCTCCTGCCCACCGCCCCACCTGCCAGAGACCCTCTGGATCTCGCCCAACCCTGCCCGGCCCCCACAGGCGTCCCTCCCCACGAGCAACATCAAGATGACCATGCCCACCTTGGCCATACCCACTCAGTCTACCATGACCACCACAGCCACGCCCACCCAGTGGGCCACACCCATCTGGCACCCGGCAATAAATAAGTGGGTTTTGGATTGCAGTTTGGTCACTCGGTCTCTAAAAGGTCCGCCATCACTGCCATATTCCATCACAATACACCAGTAAAAACAGGCCTCGCTTTACCCACCATACAAAATTAGATTGATTTTGTTCTGAATCCATGTACGCGTCAATGATATTTCCTCTGCCAAAATCCCAAGCCATCCTGACTCCCCATCCATTCAGTCCAAATTCTGACAATGCAGCACTCCTCGATGGAACTCCAGGAGTGTTTGTGTTTATTGATTTAGGAAATTCTGAATCAGAAAGGGCCTATTCGACTTTAGTCACAGTGCCCCAGTTTTCAATGAAACATATATCTTTTATTTTTTTAAAACCAATTAGAGGATGGTAATTACTGGTGGGAAACAGAGTTTTCAAGAATTGAGAGACAATCCAAGTGAAGATATTTCTATTTGTGGTTATTTCCTATAATCAGAGCACTTGGACAAAGAGAAAACATTTCCTGGCATTCTCCAGAGAGCATTTGATCACGAGAGTAATTTAATGTTTCAGGGGGGCAGGGGGGGTCTTTCTCTTGTTTCCATCACTGTTGCTTTACAACTTGGATGCCCTGCTCTATCAGTTAGACCAGAAAGCAGCATTACAAGCCTAAGAGCAAATCCGTAGCATCCGGCCAACATATTAATTAGATCTAGGAGGTGAGCAATCCAAAGCAATGCACCAACAGCAGCCAAGCAGTAATTAAACAGATTTATATGTGCTCCCACCTCTGCCATGGTGGCGCAGTGGTTAGAATGCAGTATTGCAGACCAACTCTGCCCACAGTCTGGAGTTTGATTCTGACAGGCTCGGAGTTGACTCACCCTTCCATCCTTCCGAGCTTGGTAAAATTAAGACCCAGATTGTTGGGGGCAATATATCTGTAAACCCCTTAGAGAGTGCCATACAGCACTATGAACTGGTATATAAGTCTAAGTGCTATTGCTACTGCTATGGTCTTATCATTTCCTGGAATGCTAATGAAGATCTTCTTTGAAGCATCCATTGGTTCTTCTTTCTGTAATTTGAAGCTTGGCCGGGTGAGGAAAAGTTCATATTTGTAGTCAACTGCTGTTCAGGGAAAAAGCTTTTCCTTGAGGATAGGAAAAATGGGAGATTTAAGGAAGAGAGAGAAAAATGTAGGGGTGGAGTTTCCTGGAGAGGTGTCTCAACAAAGATGGAAAGTCCAATGGGCTGGGATTCCCAGTATCTGCACTAGGTCTTATTTTGATTTTTCTGCTTTTCTTTTAACTCTAAATTTCTAATATTGCCTGAAGGCAGCTGCTAGATTTTTACCTGATCTGTTTAAGTATGTTGTGTGTACATAGACAAATTGATTAATTTTAAGATATTGAGTTGGTGTTATCAACCACACAAATATATTTTTCTCCAGATATAAATTGTATTCTATATTTACAGTCATGGCAAACGTTCTCCTGGATTTGCAAACCCCTGGTAATAGACAGACTAAAGGTAGGGGGATAAAATTAATTACATTTGTTTGACAGTATTAGGACCAAGGAAGTCAGTATTTTAGACCCACTGCTAGCCTTTGCAAACAAGCTAAACAAATCTAATAACAAAAGCACACAAAGCAAGCCTTCAAATTACAAAATGCTGTAAAACTGTATAAAAATCCTTGTACTCATTAAATTAATTGGTCAGCTGTCCCAGAACTGCATGCTGTTCTGCTCTTCAAAAACAAGAACCTTCTTTCAAAAGCAGCCTCCATTTTTATTCCCAGCTTGGAACTGGACCTGATTTTATTTTCAACAGCATGTTGTGTAAACCAGGGCATCAGGTAAGCCATACTGTGCTTTATTTATTGGAGCAGTAAATCATTATTGGAGCAAGCTCTGAGATAGAAAATAAAATTGTTCTCTCAGGTGGTCATAAAATTGGATGAGGCCGTATAGATCATCTACAGTACTACAACCTCTTTTTCAACAATTCCAACTATCAGCTAGACTATTCCAGTAAGAGGAATCCAACACCTGTTGAAATCACTTGTTCTATTGCCCAATTGTGTTACTGACCTTATGCTTTCCCTAGTATTTCAAACAAAAAAAACCTACCCTTTTGTAGAGTAGAGCAATATCGATCTGTTCTATGAAAGCTCTTCAGATATTTGAGATATGCTATATTTCAGGAAAGGAAATTGAAGGAGTGGGGATTTAAGGGTCTATTGAATTTTTGGGGGCCAATTACAGGTAGTCCTCGACTTAGTACCACAACTGAGCCTAAAATTTCTGTTGCTAAGTGAGACAGTTAAGTGAGTTTTTCCCCATTTTATGACCTTTCTTGCCACGGTTGTTAAAGTGAATCACTGCAATTGTTAAGTAAGTAACACAGCTGTTAATTGAATCTGGCTTTCCCCTTGACTTTCCTGTCAGAAGGTCGCAAAAGGGGATCACATGATCCCGGGACACTGCAACCGTCATAAATATGAGTCTGTTGCCAAGTGTCCAAATTTTGATTACGTGACCATGGGGTTGCTGTGATGGTCATAAGCGTGAAAAGTGGTCATAAGTCACTTTTTTTAGTGCCATACTGGAATTATTTTCAAAGGGTGGATATGTCAGCTGAATTTGTTCTCTTCTGCGTGTTCCAACTTAAAAAACTGTGAGATCTAAAGCAGTTCTTTCATACTTAATATTGCTTCTTCATGTTCCCTGCTGAACATCGATGGCCAACAAGTATGTTCATTAGCAATGTCTTGAAAGAACATTCAGAAAACGAAATGTAAGTAAACGTTGACACAGTTTATGAAACATGTAAAAAAAGTTCCACTTGCTTTCAAAGGAATCTTGAGAGAATTCTTCATACAATAACTATGGTTCAAATCAGATGAACCAGAGAGACATAATCTGGAGGAGCTAAATTAATTGTGATCTTATATGTCCTCTTTTTATCCTTGACTTCCACTTTCATTTCCTAATCAGTAAGTGAAAAAAGGAAGTTTGTCCTTTCTTGGACATTCAGCAAATGTTTTCATCTAAGAATTGACATTTCAACAAGCTCTTCTCGGGCCTCTCTCTCCTTTTATCCTTCCCTCTATCGTCACTTGTTTTATTAGATTGAGCAATTGTGATGGCACAAAGGAGAAGCAGTAGGTTAGAGGATGCCACTTTGTGCTTGCTTATCGGTTTTCTGCTTGGCAGGGAACCACTGGGTTTGTAATCATGAGGAAGAAGAGAAGGAACAATGGTCACAACTATCAAGTTATCCTAAAATAAAAAGAGGCAGTTCAATTTGCTGCACAACGGAAGTGAGGAACTTTTTGGCTTTAAATATTTCAAATGTATAAGGGCTGAAAGAGACAGGGAGAGAAATGTATTACTGTGGACTAGGAGATTCTGATTTTTCTTTTTCTTATGAGATGAATTCAGAACCTTTTCTTCTCTCAAAATACAGAATAACAGAGTTGGAAGGGATGTTGGAGGGTTCTAGTCCAACCCTCTGCTTGGGCAGGAGACCCTATACCATTCTCAACAAATGGCTGTCCACACTCACAATTTCTGGAGGCAGGCCATTCCACTGATTAATTGTTCTGACAGGAAGTTTCTCTTTAATTGTAGCTTCCATCTGCTACCTCTTGTCCTGCCTTCAGATGCTTTGGAGATCACGTCAAACACCTCTTGTCTGTGACAGCCCTTCAAATATTGGAAGACTGCTATCATGTCACCCCTAGTCCTTTTCTGTCCTTCTCTAGTCCTTCTCCTAGTCCTTCTCAAAAATGACAAATTTTGGGCCACAGTTACGTATATGAAGAGGCTCTATAGGCCACAAAACCAGATTAAATTCTGTAGTTTAGGTATCCTGTTGTCCAACTGGGCTGTAGAATGATAATCTGGATTCTTTCTTACTGCCACAAGAATTCCAGATTACAAGTTAAAGAAACAGGTTGCAAGTGTTTGACACGGAAAAAATGCAACAATGGCCTGTGGAACATTGCGTTCCCTCAACTTGTACACACAGCTTCAGCGAAATGAATAGGCAGCTTGTTTTGTGTATAACACTGGAGGAACATGGCATAAATCAAAGAAGGAATAACGATTGTGATATTAGACAGAATATTTATACCCACTTGTCATGCCATTTCCAGAGGAAATAATTGGTCTTAGAGGAGGTTGTGCTAAGAATACACAATCACAAAAGACTGGAAAAATACAAGAACTGAAGATATTTTCAGCTACATTTGGAAATGTCTGTGGTAAGAAAAGACAAAATAGACACTTGTTTAGCCACAAATTTGATTAATCTGGGTGATCCTCATAGCAGGATTTATCAGTTAAGATGCAACCCTATTCATCCTATTAAGAATGTAAGACTGTAACACTTATATGGGCTGTTAAATCAGTTTCTCACAACAGATTACCTTAAGGCCAAGCAATTGCAGTCACACAGTATGCTAAACTTGGTTAGTGTTAACCCTGTTAGTTTTTTTTAATGGGCTAGCATGTTTTGTTGAATGTCAAATGTAGTGTGGGAACCTAGATAATTATTTTAATTCTATGACCATGTTTGTGAACCAAGCTACTGAGAAATGTTAATGGTCCATCTAGATTGGGAGGTAGGTATCACCATGACAATACAGATAGTCCTCAACTTACGGCCACAATTGAGCTCAAAATTTATGTTATTATGCAAGGAAGTTGTTAAGTGAGTTTTGCCTCATTTTATGACCTTTCTTGCCACAGTTATTAAGTAAATCATTGCAGTGGTTAAGTTAGTAACACGGCTGTTAAGTGAATCTGGCTTCCCCATCCCCTTTGTCAGACAAAAGAGGATCACATGACCCCGGGACACTGCAATCGTCACAAATATGAGTCAGTTGCCAAGCATCTGAATGTTGATCACGGCCATGGGGATGCTGCAATGGTATAAGTGTGAAAAACAGTCATAAGTCACTTTTTTTCAGTGCTGTTGTAACTTTGAACAGTCACTAAATGAATTGGTATCCCCACTGCTTGCTGCTGGCTGTCTATGTCAAGATTGATTCGCCTTTTCATCTAGATTTTCTCTTTTGCTCATATCTTGACAATGGAATGCAAAGGTGGGAGGGGTGATGTCTAGGCAACCGAGAGCAAAGGCCACTCAAAGGAGAAGTGGACTGTTTCCATAACAAGAAGAAATGTTACTATTGGACAATGTGAACCCCCGGTGGGTGGGGGTGAGGGCAGTGGTGGGATTCAGCCGGTTCGCACCAGTTCAGTAGAACCGGTAGCTAATTTTTTGTTGACTTTTTGTTGACTTTGGCAAAACGGCTGATGCCCTAGCCCTTTTTCACAAGGCTCAGCACGGACTGCCGGAAGTGCATGGACGTCACATCATCATCATCATCATCATCATCATCATAATCATAATAATAATAATAATAATAATAATAATAATAATAATAATAATAATAATAATAATAATAATAATAATAATAATAATAATAATAATAATAATAATAATAATAATAATGTTGGAAGGGACCTTGGAGGTCGTCTAGTCCAACCCCCTGCTCAGGCAGGAAACCCTATACCATTTCGGACAAATGGCTGTCCAGTCTCTTCTTAAAAACTTCCAGTGTTGGAGCATTCACTGCTTCTGGAGGCAGGTTGTTCCACTGGTTAATTGTTCTAACTGTCAGGAAGTTTCTCCTTAGTTCTAGGTTGCTTCTCTCCTGGGCCTGGAAGTGGTGTTCATGCAGAGAACCAGTCATTCAGGTATTTGAATCCCACCACTGGGTGAGGGAGTATCGTTTAATTAAGCAAGCCTTCGAGCAGCAAAACCAGAGCTGGTTTCATTTTCTTCTGTGCCAATGTAAATTTTCAGTAAAGTATTATACTCCTGGTAAATCACGTCCCAGGAGTGTCTTTTTCTGGAAATGCCAAATGGACAGTTGACATTCTACTTTTCTTGCACCTTTCCAGGCATTGGGCCCTTTTCCAGAGAGCTGGTTCTTTGCCTAATGTTTCTGAAGTAGGATAGTTTGATCCTGGTCATTTGTTCCTTGAGTGAGAACTCTGGGTTCATTTGTTCAATGATCTATTAGTTTGTTTTCTTGGCTGTCCACAATTTTCTCAGGAATCTTCTTCAACACCAAACCTCAAAGATGTCAATATTCTTCATAACCTGCTTCTTCAAGGTCCAACAGTCTAAACTGTTACAATTTTTTAAAAAAAACAACAAAAAAGTTGAAGATTTTAAGTTTCCCGAGAGTAAGCAATGGTCTATAAGAAAAGCAACTAGCAGCATGATGTACTATATGTTGTAAGTTGTCTTATTTCAGGTGAAGGATTTGTCAGCTGTTCACTCACTGCCTATCCCGAAGTGAAGTAAATCTTCTTAATTTTTAAAGCTTATACAAATACCAGTGATTTGTAGCATGCAGATTGTTGCTTAGGTATTGGTAATGACACATTTGGGAGAGATTGGCCTTCCTCAGCTAACCTACAACTCCTTGGAGACCAGGGGTTGCTACACAATAAAGGCCAAAACAGCAGCAACAGTCTGCTTTCAGGAAAAAGAAAGAAAACAGAAAAGGCAGTTAAACAGACTACTGGTCCATTTGCTGTTTGCACTAGCAGAAAAATCTAATTTAAAAAATCTACACCCATTAAAAGATCTAACCTAACAGACAGAACGTTTGTATACAGTTTGTGTAAATTTGATTTTTTTTTCATATTTAGAAATCAAATTTGAAATGACACCACAATTCTTCTTAACAAGGCATAATTCTAACACATATTAGTGTTCTGTCCCAGCCTATGTGAGTCCTTGTTAAGCTTACAAGTAGAAACCCCTCTTCCAACAAGCAGGCTGGAACTGCAGGAAAAAAACAATCCCGTTTTATTATGCACAGATCTGAGTCAATGTCCAAGACAAACAAACACAGTTCACAGAAACTCGATCCTCAACACGAACGGTTGCCTTCGGCAACCAGCACCTCCCACACCTTCCCTTTTATTATGCAGTAAAGGGGGGGCTTCCGAATGCTTTCTCCTTTGCCTTTGGAGCTGCCCCATTGCATTCCTCTGTCCTTCTTTCTTTTCTTGCCGGCGTTTTCATGCATCCTGGATATCTCCCAGCTGTGATTCATCACTGTCCAACTCAGACTCCCAGCACAGCTGTGTCTCAGCCTGAGCGCGAGTAGAGGGGCCAGGCTCCTCGCCCAACTGTAAGTCTTGGAGCTCCTCAGAGCCTTCCTCTGACTCTGATGTCACTCCAGGCCCCTCCTCCTCCTCTGATTCCTCAGACTCAGCTGCCGGGTCCACTGGCTGGTGAGGAATCACAACAATTAGCAACAAAAACCACTGTTTATTAGATACATGTTTACAGTAGCAAGGATAACTTTAGCACAACTTTGTCTCTGGTAGGATACTGATCGAATAGAGCTGAAATTTTTCAACAGACATTTCAAAAGACAACTTTTGGTATTATCCTTTTTTTCCATTTTTTCACCTAAAAAGAGATCCAGCACTAGTTTCTATTTGTATATGCGCATGTATGTGTATGATTCACTTCGTTTGTTCAACCTCGTCTCCAAAATAATAAGAATGCAATGAAATAGTCTGCAAGTGGCACAATGACTCAGCAGTTAAAGATGCTGAGCTTGTCAGCTGGAAAGCTGAGAATCTGGATTTGAGACCCGAGCGCTGCATGATAGGGTGAGCTCCTGTTCTTGCTCCAGTTCCTCCCCATCTAGCAGTCCGAAAGCATGCAAGTGAGAGTAGATAAATAGGTACCATTTCAGTAGGAAGGTAACAGCATTCTGTGCACCTTTGGTGTATAGACATGCTGGCCACATGACCATGGAAAATGTCTTTGGACAATGTTGGTTCCTTCTGCCAAGAAACAGAGATGAGCACTGTGCCCTAGAGATGGACACAACTGGACAGGGAAACCATTACCTTTATCTTAGTCTGCATTACCCAGTTGTTCCATTGATACGATACATAATCTGTTTTATGGAAAATGCATAAGAGAAGGATATGGGCTGTTAGCCTAGATCACTGTAAAGTGGAAGGGTTTTTAATAATGGTTGATTGCAAAGTGTATAGAAGCCATCGGCATGATGTGGCTGTTTTAAAAGGCAAATGCAGTTTTAGGAGGTTGCAACTGAGACATCATTTCCAAACCATGAAGTACTAGCTCCATATTACAGGTAGTCCTCGACTTATGATGGGTCACTTAGCAATCATTGAAAGTGCCTCCTTCCCCCCCTCCTCCTCTCCCCCACGGGCATGTGGGAGCCAGTTTTGTCTAGTGGTTAAGGCACCAGGTTAGAGATAGGAGATTGTGAGTTCAAATCCCACCTTAGCAATGAAAGCCAGTTGGGTGACTTTGCGCCGTCACTCTGTCTCTCAGATCAACCCACCTCACAGGATTGTTGCTTGTGGGGAAAATAGAAAGAGGAAGATGTGTTGGATATGTTCACCACCATGAGTTTTTTTGTAAAAATAATAAAGGCAGGATATATATAAATAAGTAAATAAGTAAATAAGTAAATAAGTAAATAAGTAAATAAGTAAATAAGTAAATAAGTAAATAAGTAAATAAGTAAATAAATAAATAAGTAAATAAGTAAATAAGTAAATAAGTAAATAAGTAAATAAATAAGTAACCCCACATTTATGGCCATTTGCAGTGCCTCGTGGTCACGTGATCACAATTTACAAAGGTTTTTTTGCTAGAAACCAGCATTTACTTCTGATTTCCAGCAAAAAAACCACCCATTAATTACAATGGATTTGCTTAGTAACTGCTACATGTGCTTAATGATCAGTGCAAAAAGAGTTGTAAAATCATGCACAGTTACAAAGTGACCCACTTAATGACCAGCACGACTTACGACTGTAATTCCAGTCTCATTTACAGCTGAAAATTGAGGATTATCTGTATTCAGCATTGGCCAGGCTCTATTGTACCTTGTTTTAAGTTGTTAGAAAGAGTCGGATAAATTGGAAGAAGTGTAAAGAAGCATAGCAGAGATGGTCAGGGGAACGTAAATGAAATCCGTGAGCAGAGATTAAGGGAACATATTGAATTTTGAGAAAGCCCGTGGAAAAGGATCAAATCGCATTTGAAGGAAGGCTCAAGAAGAAAGTTAGAATCTGTTTTCTGTGGACTGTGAGAAGTTTTATATCAAAATCTATTTTAGTCTTTATACTGATTCCATCTTCCCTTTAAACATTAGTCTGAGAATCAGCGTCTCCACTAGATAATTGACAGTCAAGCTGAAACTAAATTAATCAAGTAAAAATAGCAAACGGGTGGAAATCCTTTATCCAAACTTCCTCAAACTCCCCAATAAGTTACCAGACCTAATCCACATATCAAAGGATAAGGTCTGCAAACACAATATTGTTAATTAAATTAGGTCTCCCAGCGGAACTGCATGTTCACAAGAATACACACACACACACATTTCAAATGTCACCCTAGAATTAGCACATGACACCCCAAACAAGCTCCCTCTATAAAAATCTGCATGTCCCTGCAGCTGCCCCTAAAGGCAAACTCTTTGCTTTTAGGAATAAATATTCCTTCTTTCCTCACAGCTGTCTGGACCTCATTTTTATTTATTCTTGCGCAGCCCCGGTTCAAGTTGGAACCCCAAATTATTCTTCTGACGGGGCCCAGACTATAAGGCACTCAATACTAAATTACAATACAAGAAGGCAAATTCCAGGAGAAACATTCTATCAATGCAACAAATTGGTGTAGGAGAAGAGTAGAAGTTGGGGAGGGAGAAAGACTCTATTCTTTCCCTCAAGGATTGGAGGGACCTGAATTAGCTGGACCACACCTGCACTCCAGCTTGAAAGGAAGTGCCATCCAGACCTGAACATCGGTGTATTGGGAGGAAATGCTGTAGTGAATGTGGGCTGGAGGACAAGAAGAATCCCTGTAGGTAAGAACGGAGACTTGATGTGTTAAAGGGAACTAGGACTTGGATTAGAATCAGTTTGGTGTAGTGGTCAAGATACCAGATTAGAAACCAGGAGACTTGAGTTCTAGTTCCTCCTGAGGCATGAAGCCAACTGGGTGACCTTGGGCCAGTCACTCCCTTTCGGCCCTGGGAAGAAGACAAGGGCAACCACTTCCAATATATTGTCAAGAAAACTACAGGGACTTGCCCAGACACTTACAAAGACTGATAGAATGGCCGTATTTATGTATTTGCATTATTTTAAAAAAATATTCTTTGAAACTTGTACTTCTACTGGTGTTTTCCCCTCATTCTTTTAAAATAATAATATAGACTGTAGTTTGCAAAAATGAATAATAATAGTGAAATAAAAACAAAACAGTTTTTGAAATGATGAGCAGAGAAGAGCCCTACAAATCTTTTGCAAAACTCTGAGAATAAATCGATAAGTCCTTAGATTTGTTTGTGGAGAAGTACAATAAACCCTGCATCAAAGGGAAAGAAACTTTACTTCATCCCTGTGGTTTGTACCAGTTCCCAAAAAGAATTCATCCCAAATACAATGTTACATTGCATTGGGCTGCATAAAATGATTTTTACTGTCCTCCAAACATTTAGATATTTGATTTCTATTATTCAATGATTCTGGTGACCCTGAATGGAAATCTTCAAGGGACAGAAGACTGGACAGCCATCTTCCAGGGATGTTTTAATTTAGATTGCTGTATTGAATTAGATGACCCAAATGCTCCCTTTCAAGTCTATGATTCTATTAATTTATATATTGTATTTGTACAAAGACCCAGCAGGTGACCTTAGCCGATCTTGGTCAGTCCTGATTAGTGCTGGATGGGGTTCACTTGGAAATTCCAGGGCAGTTGGCTAAATTGGGAAGCAAAAATATATAGATCCCAGAATAAGGCAAAAAATGATGCAACAGTGCCTTTATTTTTATCTATTTTGTACAATTCTACTTGAATACTTAAAGGACCACATGTAGGAGAACAGCAGGCAGAGCTGGGGGTGGTGGAGTTAAGTATGTCATCTGCTTAGAGTTATTATGGTTCCACAAATGTTCCAAATCCAACCCCTCTTGAATTCCATTGACCTTTATCTGGTGCCAATTTGGTATTCAACTTTAGTTGACTAGATTCTTGTATATAGACTTAACAATAATTCTTTTGAACTGCAACTTAACACATGGTCTTGATCCTTTGCGCTGGAAACTGCAATCACATAATTCATCCATGCAAAGGGGACACACCATAATGTTTTGAGTGCCAAACCAGCATTCACTAACATCCCAATTACTACTATTCTCAATAGAATGCCTCATTCTTGTGAGATTTTCAAAGGCTCTGGAGGCCATGTGAGAATGGGGTGTGCTTTCATGCAGCCTCCAGATATTGCGCAATCTCGGAAGCCTCTAAAAATTGCACAAGAACGCGGTGTGTTTCGCACAGTTTTCAGAGGCTGAGAAGAGCATTCTCTGAAGCCACTTCAAGAATAAATGCCTCATACAACCCAGAGCGGCCTCAATTCACCTGATTTTTTTTTTAAATGAATATGTAAATAATAGTTTATTTTTTGTTCGAGATGTTTGTGTGTGTAATATGCCAACAGAAACATGTTTTCCTAATTTTTGATACATCGAGCACAAAAGGTTCGCCATCACTGACCTAATTTAAAATGGTTTTTAAGAAGAGATTGGACAACCATTTGTCTGAACTGGTATAGGGTTTCCTGCTTGAGCAGGCGGTTGGACTAGAAGACCTCTAAGGTGCCTTCCAACTCTGTTATTCTGTTATTCTGACATCTAGATAGGACCTGCTTAAAATCCCATCATGGCATCTACTAAGAGGGCCACGAAACAGAAAGCAGGTCCTATTCATCTGAATCCAAAATTGTGCCTAGTCAATAATCTTTTTTTTTTAAAAAAAAGCTTTTGCTGCCTGAGTTATACTGGTGGGCTTCCGAGTATTTTTATTGCATTTCGTTTGAGACCTTTAGATAACTCTCTTACATTATTTATATTATATTTGCCCAGAATCTTGGAATTGGGCAATAAAGGACTTTTTTGAATGAATGTAAAGGAAATTCTATGTAATCTCTAGAACAGTGATTCCCCATGCTGGCTGGGGAATTCTGGGAGTTGAAGTCCATATGTCTTAAAGTTGCCAAAATTGGGATGTCCTCCTTTAGAGAAGCACAGGATAGAAGAATGGATTTTTGAGATCCACCAAAGTTGTTTCCGCTGCCACTGGAAACAGCACTGGCAAAGGTCTGTCTGTGATCCAAATCCTCTACTACCAAATAAATTATTAAATTGTTTTGTGAGAGAGGCTTCTGAAGATGAATGCATATTTCTGAAAGTTGCATACAGTAACTTACAGTAGATGTAATTATGTTAAAGATAAAGAGAACATACGATATTAACATTTTAAAAGCTCGCCTTCGTGTAATTTGCATAATAAAACCTGACAAAGGAGAAATCGACATTTTCGATAGCTTTCATACAGCATTTATATTTAAAATACATACATTAGAGGACATTTTGTACAAAAGCTCTCTCTTTGGGAAAGTTGCTCTTTTATTCCCCCTGGATTCTCTTTTCTCCATTAAAAACTGATAGATCAGAGAATTATTTTACCAAGGTGGTCCACAGAATTGAATACACCAGTCTCAATCAAATTTACATGGATGTCTACATTCATGCATATGGATCAAACCAACCATCTTCCTTAGCAAACACTTTCCTTGTCTTACAAATCAGGTTACACCAATGTCCATAATTTAGTGGTGCATAGTACTACACTTCTAGGTCCATTTTCCTGAAGCTCAGACTTTTCTTCTGCCCAATATGCACAAAATACTCCATTCTATTTGTACAAAGACCCAGAAAGTGACCTTAGCTGATCTTGGTCAGCCCTGATTACTGCTGGATGGAGTTCACTTGGAAATTCCAGGGCAGTTGACTAATCTGGGAAGTAAAAATATATAGACCCCAGAATAAGGCAAAATTTGATGCAACAATTTTTTTATAGGTTTTATTAATTTTTAAAAATTACAATCTTTAAAGCTTAGTAAACAACATGTCTGGGTTCACATATTTAACATTAACTTCTTCAATATAAATCTGTTCAGTACTGCACAATCCAGTATTTTTTCCTTGATCTTCCTTTCTTCCCCATATTTTTCCCTTTTCCCCTCGTTAAACAATTACAATTCTTAATACTATTGGGGTATACAAAATTAGATATAGACATCTTCATCATATTTTATTAATATTATAGAAGTAACAATAATATCAATTCATAAGTCAATATTCTGTTTTTTGTGCTCTTATTAAAGCTTGATTTCCCGTCAATATTTAAAGTATCTTTGTCAGATATGATTTTCTTAATATTAATTACATTTATATACCTAAAAAAAAAATATTCATACCAATCCTTTTATTTTCAAATTTCCCATATCAAAAAAAGAAAAAAAATGCTATTTTAATTCTAAATCATATCTTCCATTATAAAAATCTAGTTATATCTAAGGGTCATCCATTCTTTTAATCATATTCAAACAAGTATATTAAACAGACAGTGCCCCCTCTGATAGATCAAATCCTCTGTTTTTTAAGTCTAACTCTCGCTTTCATTCTTTGCCAAGCAGCTTTCTAGGCCAAGGCAATTAAATCGCCCAAGAATTTTCTTTCTATTTTTGTGCAAGCTGCTTGGCATGAGAAAAACAATTTAGGTAGAGTATTTTTGGGGGGGGAACTCCGCCCATCCACATTCCCTAGATATTTCCCCTGCCTGCTCTATGTTCCATTTTTTAGAATCTTCTTCCTTGTCATCAGGTGTATTTTGGAGAAAGGAGTAAAGGGTTTTTTGTATTTTCATTGTTATAAGTAGGTCTTGGAGTATTTTATTTGTGTATGGCAGTCCATATGTCCCTTCTCCTATCTCCTCCATCTCTAGATCTATTTCTTCTGCTTCACCCTCTGATTTCTGGTTTATTTGTTCATACTTTGTAGTCATTGTCTGGGAGCTTTCCAGTTGTAGCTTCAGTTTGGAGATTTGATCCTTTATATCATCTAGGTTATTTTTAGTTTCATTATGGTTTCTTTTTATGTCCTCTTTGTGTGCAACAATTGTTTGATAAATTTGCTGTAACATAGAGAGTATTTCCTTCTGAAAGGTATTTGTTTTTTCTTGAGGCATCATTCCTAGAAATCCTCTAGTATCACCGGTAGTAAGAATGGAACAAAAATTCCTCTAGTTTTCTGGTCTTTATATATAGCCTTTATAATCCAGTCCTAATAACAATATTTTATAGTAAACCTTTGTCTCCAGTATCCTGAAAATTATCAGTCAGGCAAGGTTGTAATCCACAATGTTCAAAATGTTCAAAATGTTCAACCTCCCTGCAGCCAGACATATTCAAAAGTCATTTTTTTCTTTCTCTCCCACTAACTCTTGAGATTAAAAGTCCAAGCTCCATAGGTATTTATAGTCCAAGAAGGTCAGGGTGATAAATATGCCAAAATATTTTCCTTTATTGCCAGCTCTTCTCCCTTAAGCTGAAATTCACCAAGTAGCCAAGGAGCTAGTTATAGTGCTGTACTCAAATCCACCACTAGATGTCACTCAAAGTCCATTTTCCACTCTTAAAACAAAGGGTTGATTTCTTATATTTCACCTCAATAATTTTTTTTTCAAAAGAGAAAATCTTAACAATTTATCTCAGTTCTCAGATTTATCAAAACTGTAGCTTTGTATTACTTTCACTTCAGTGTTATTTATTTCTGTCCCCCATAAAAAATTTAAAACGTCACTTCTGTTCACATCCGGAGTTTTTAAGCTTCTTGGGAGCCTTTCCCAGGAAATTCAGTTGTAAAATAGTAAAGAAAGGATCAATATTCTCACCCAGTCCAAACATGCTGTTTACGGTGTGCTAATTAACACTTTTGTTCTTCAGTTGTCAGTAGCTAATGGCTGGCCGCAGAAGTGTTGCTAGTCTTTTCCCTGCCGGTTTAGAAGGTTTTTTCCTTGGATCAAATGGAGAGACCGCTGTCTCTCCATGATCGACAATGCACCCCTCCTTCTTCATCGCCTCTTCGGGGCAACTTTAGGCCCTTTTCAGGACCCCCAGCAGGGCGAAATCGGGTGCGGAAGACAGAGCTCTGCCTTCCTGCGTCCCGTCTTACCGCGATGCAAAACCGGAACCTGATGCAACAATTTTCATCTATTTTGTACAATTCTGCTTTGATACTTAGGGGACCACATGTAGGAGAAGAGCAGGCAGAGCTGGGGGAGGTGGAATTAAGCACATCATCAGCTTAGAGTTATTATGGTCCTACAAGTGGCAATGTTATGCAGTATAGTAGCTCCAGGATTATGGAGCCATGGTGGTGCAGTGGTCAGAATGCAGTATTGCAAGCTCACTTGGCTCACTGCCTGGAGTTCAATCCTCACCAGCTCATGGTTGCCTCAGCCCTCCATCCTTCCGAAGTTGGTAAAATGAGGACCCAGATTGTTGGGGGAAATAGGCTGACTCTGTAAACCACAGAATGCTGTGAAGCACTATAAAGCGGTATATAAATCTAAGTGCTATTGCTATTGCTATAATTTCTCTTCTTTGCCACAAAGCTCTACCTCCCCATTAGCTTTAATGCTAGGTTCTATGCAGAAGGTTAGCCTCACTTTTCTGATGTTGCAAGATGATACCAGCCTTATTTTATTTATTTGTGTCCTGCCTTTATTATTTTTACAAATAACTCAAGGTGGCGAATATAGAACACACCTTCCTCCTCCTATTTTCCCCACAGCAACAACCCTGTGGTTGGCTTGGTTTGAGAGAGAGTGACTGCCTAAGGTCTCCTAGCTGGTTTTCATGACTAAGATGGGACTTGAACTCACAATCTCCTGCTTTCTAGCCTGGTGCCTTAACCACTAGTCCAACCTGGTTTCCAGTTAAGAGGCTTTGGGAAAGTTATCAGCCTTTCTCAATTGAGAATTGAGGCTGCTCTAGATGCTGGGTTCTCTACTGATTTCCATCAAACTCAGTATCAGGTGCCAAACTGATCAAGAAGTTGCAGACTATAAAAAAACAAACCATAGAACAGGCCATCTTGTGACTTCTGGATCACTTGTTATGATGGCAAATGTCCCTGTTTCTCACATAGTTTAGTTCAAGTCTTGTCAACATATGAGAAAGCAGGCACCCTACTTTACCTTATTTTAAAGAGAGAAAGAGTATTCTCAAAAACATGCAGGAGAAGCTGGCACACATAGCATGACCCTGAAGTTACATCCTAATTTCCATCAATGGTCTTGGCTTCACATATGTCTCAGAGGCATTTTTATAAAGCAGTACAATCACTTCTTGTGATCTTGATGCTATCCCTCTACTGATGGAGCTCAAGACTGAATAACAGAATAATAGAGTTGGAAGGGACCTTGGAGGTCTTCTAGTCCTGGCAGGAAACCCTATACCATTTCAGACAAATGGTTATCCAATCTCTTCTTTAAAACCTCCAGTGTTGGAGCATTCACAACTTCTGGAGGCAGGTTGTTCCACTGATTAATTGTTCTAACTGTCAGGAAATTTCTCCTTAGTTCTAGGTTGCTTCTCTCCTTGATTAGTTTCCATCCATTGCTTCTTGTCCTGCTTTGGAGAATAGATTGACTCCCTCTTCTGCATTGGCATGAATCAATGTTATTTTCCTTTGGAATGCTACAGGTTTTTCTTACAGTTTTATAGTTTTAAGGGTGTTTTTGTAAATCAGTCAGAGTTACAGCACATAAGCATCGGTCCATGTAAGTCTTTTAAATAAATAAATAAAACAAAGTCTACAGCAAAAGTGCTGTATGCCAGCCTGTACATCCATCTGTCTCTCACTGATGCTTAGTAAGTTGGATTGAAGTTTGTACCACAACATCACATGCCTTCTGATGCCTCCAGCTTGCAACCGAAAGCCGATTTGTATTTTTAGCTCTCTTCTACCGGTAGTTACTTAGTCATGGTTTATTAATTGTTGTCAGTGAATGGTTCTTACTTCAATTTCCTTGATTTAATTCAGGGATGCTTTCCAGCCAGTGGCCAGGACATAGGGTTTGGCTTAACTAATGAAATATATAATTAATCTACGTTAACGGCTGTTAGCAGTGCCACAAACTCAATTGGCTGAACTCTTTAATAGCTTCTTTTCAAACAGAAATGTCCAGTGCTGTCTCAAGCAATGAAGCCAAGCAATGGAGGGGAAACAGGCAAAGTTTTCATAAGGACTGGATGAGCCATCTAGTGGTACTTCCCTGTAGCTACATCTAGAAGCCCAGACAAGATGGTTGCCCTTGCAAATCAATGTACACTTGAATATGCCATGCAGTATATAGACACCTCAAGCAAATTATTTTGTTCTTGTTTTAATCCTGCCCTATATACAGTTTGAACAATTTGCATAAGGAGGAAAATATTCAATGGGAAGAAAAATGAAAACTATCTACGGAGTCATCTACCCTAAGGAAGAACTGTGCCTTTGAGAAAATATTAGACACATGCTAGATCCAGTAGGGTGATAGTGGGAGATCTATACTCCTAAAAGTGTTGTTGAATTCCCTATGAAGGTAGTCCTCAACATACAACAGAGCCTGGAATTTCCGTTGTATGTCATGACCGTCATAAATCGAGGCACCTGTGTGACTGATCCAATTTTACAATATTTTTTGCAGCAGTCGTTCTGCAAAATCAGAATGCGAATCCTACCATATGGTATGTGCGCATTTTCTTGGAGTACCATAATGTCAAACGTTTAAAGGAGACTGTGGCTTGAATTTAAGAAACTCTTTAGAAGAAAGAAAATATATAGTTTTGAGACTGCATTACACTAATCTACCACATATAAACTTGATCTAAAGATAGAGAAAATGATAGAGAAAAATCATTAAATTATTGATTATCTTTGAGACAGTTCTTCAAAGGATAAAGTTGATCACATTAAAAATCATAAACCATGGCTAACTACCTACTAGAGCCTTCTAATTTTGCTTCCTGTCCTTGGTGTTTCAAGATTGCTTGGAATAAAATTTAAAATTGAATGGTCTGTGTGCTATTTTCCTATGTGATATTTACAAGCTGGAATATTCAGAAAATAGAGTATTTCTGTAGCTATCCTATCTTGTCTGAAATGGTATAGGTTCTCCTGCTTGAGCAGGGGACTGTACTAGAAGACCTCAAAGATCCCTTCCAGCTCTATTCTATTCTATTCTATTCTATTCTATTATTTTCTATTCTATTCTATTCCATCCAGTTTATCTTGATGTGAGAAACTTACAGGACCAACTGCGTTGGCACTTGACTTCAGCACCAGGTTTCTCAACCAATCCCAGTTTGGTGCCATGGCTATCTAGGTCCCTGAATAGATCTACTGGAATACAGTATAGCAGAAGAGAATATGTGTAGCTCAGGGATAAACTGCAGAGATAAACCACATTTATACACCATGGAAAAGAGACAATAAAAAAGCTAAGAAGGAAACAAAAAGAAAAGAGCACATCCTCTCCAGTAATCAACACTCAGATAATCAGGGATTAACATCAGACATACAATTAAGCAGAAAATAATACCCATATCAAGGAACTATCAAGGACAAAACTATAGTGGCAGGGCAAGCTACTGGATATAAACAGAAAGCAAACACCATACTCCTTGCACTGATGATGTTACTTAGCTGAGTACTGAAACATCTGCAAGAAAACAACCAAGGTGAGTGAGCACCAAGAACTCCATAGAATCCATAGTGTCACGGGAGGCCAAAATATAGTACATCGTTGATGTGCTACATTCATTTGAACTCTATATTTTGAAGAAACTCTTAAAGTAACTGGAACAGCCTAGAGCATTTTCATGATAGGAAATTAATGTTTTCTAACATAAAAAGATGTTCCTCTTGTTTGATAAAGGTTATCAGGGATCTTTAAGCCTGGAGTTGGTAAATTAACATCTTCCAGATAGTCTCCATTTCATCCCCTCAGCCCAGCTAGCATGATCAATAGGAGGTCGGTAGGATAGGTAGGATAGGAGTTATTATTATTTATTAAATTGTTGTGCCACCCAACTCCCCTACAAGATGACTCTGGGCGGCTTACAAGTTATAAAACTTGTAAGGATCTGCAGTCCAAAACAATGATAGAACTACACTCCAAGTTCTAGTATGGCTTTAAGATAAGCCCAAGTAAAGTTTGGCCCAGTGTGGGAGTGGTGGTAGTGATAACGCTGATTATTAACTTTTTTACACTGAAGGCAAACTTCTGTGACACACGTAACTTAATTTTACATTTTTCCTGAGGTTCAAATGCCTTTTGTCACTGAACATATCTAAACCTTTGTAGCACATGTAACTGATGCTTCTCCTTCTCCTTCTTCCTCCCCTCCTCCTCCTCCTCCTCTTCTGGAAGCAGTTAAGCTTCTAATGGGGGAAAGCAGTAATCACTTCGAAGGAACCAAATTGCCCAATTCAACAGATGATTTTTTAAAAGAGGATTTTAGTTCCTGGAGTTGTGCCTGCAACCAAGGGACCCAGTGGTCTTTCCATCTAACATGATGAATAGGCTGGCTTGGCATAGCATTTTGCTCTTTCAAAGGGAAGGAATTGCAATCAGATCATTGGGGTAGCCATGAGTTGTCCAGTGGGCATGCCTTGGCACATCTTAGAGCTATTTTGCTATTCTAACCTTCATTTACATCAATCAAGTGTCTCCTAATGTAATCATGAATAGACCAATCAACAGGAGGGGAAACAATTACGTTGATTCCTGGACCACTGTATCTCAGTTACAATCTGATTTGCAGGGACAAGCAACTGGAAATATTCAAGGAGCATTTCAAAATCAAAACCTTACATTCTGACTCATTAATGGTCTTCATTTATCTACAGAGATCCACATAGGAATAGAGGGAAATGGTTTTAAACTGAGCCAGATTCATCTAACCCAGTATTTTCAATTTTGACAGGCAATAGTTTTCCATGTTTTCAGACTGGAATATTTCCCAGATCTACCTTGCAATGCCAAGAGTTCCTCCATGCCAAGAATGAGCTCCATCAGGCTGTTGCTTAGGATATTCACAAGACAAGCTCTGCCTCTGTTTGTTGCCTTGACTATGATATGAAAATTAGCTCATCTTTTTGTTGATCACTGGAAATTTCCATAAAGAACAAACATGACACCTCCTTATTTTACTTAATGCTTTCCAAGCCCATAGCGCCTCTTCTCTCATATTCACTTGCTCACTGGGTCTTTTCTATGGCCACATCTGGATTAAAAAGCTTCTTACCTCTAGAGATCTAATCCCTTTCATCTTTCCCTCTTCCAAGTATTTTTATCTTGGCAACAATTCTGTTGACTACCTTGAAGATCATTAATAGTGTCCTTGCTTTCATGGAGGCTTCATCTCCTGAACCTGTCTCTGGTTTACAGTATCTATGTGCTTAGTTTTACCAATTAATTCTCCTTTGTTCTGGACTTATTTTGAAATCCAAAAACCTTGTGTGCTGTGCTTACTGTGGACAGGTGGGAAAAATTATCTGAAGAAGCTTCAGTTCCCAGAACCAATATAGCTAATAGTCAACAATGTCTCAAGATGCCATCCTACATCCTTTTGAAAAAATAAGCAAAAATTGATGCCTTCCCTTAGCATGGTGATAGCAAATCTATGACACGCATGTCACAGGTGACACACTATGCCATTTTTGGTGACACGCCAGGCTATGGACCCTCTGGCAGTTGCCAGAGTTCTTATGCATCCTCTGAAAATCGTGCAATGATTTTTGGAGGCCCCAGAGGCCCCGCTAGAGCAGGCTGGAAGTCACACAAGAGGGTTTTGCTCTCACACAGTCTTTGAGGCCCTTTGAAAATCATGTTTTCACACAATTTTTGGGCACTCCAGAGGCTCCCCAAAAGCAGGGCCCTTTTGCACAAATTCCAGAAAGTCTGGAGAGGAGAATCCAGAGAAAAGGAGATATGGCAAGGCCTCTTTTGTCTCAGTTTTGTGTGTTTGTGTTTGTGTGTGTGTGTGTGTGTGTGTGTGTGTGTGAGAGAGAGAGAGAGAGAGAGAGAGAGAGAGAGAGAGAGAGAGAGAGAGAGAGAGAGAGAGAGAGAGAGAGAGAGCTGCCATCAGAGTCAATGTAGGCATTTTCTGAATTTTTAATACACCGAACCCAAAAGGTTTGCCTTAGCAAATCTAAGAGTAGCATAAGGGAATTTTGTATGTATAATATCATATTGTTTAATCACACAAGAGTACAGGACTCGGTTGCACCTAGAAGTTTGTTTGTTTGTTTGTTTGTTTATATCCCACCTTTATTATTTTTACAAATGACTCAAGGAAGCAAACATATCCATCTTCCTTCTCCTATTTTCCCCACAATAACAACCCTGTGAGGTAGGTTGGGCTGAGAAAAAGGGACTGCCAGAGGTCTCCCAGCTAGCTTTCACAGCTAAGGTGGGATTTGAACTCACAGTCTCCTTTCTCTACCCCGGTGCCTTAACCACTAAACTGACTCACAGAGGTTTTCACAGAAAAGGTCAAAACAGTCGAGATGTCACTCATGAAAGCAAAACCTTGTTCCCTTTTTCTGATGTGTGTTATATCTGGGTGAAGGAAGGTGTTTCCAGAGACTGTCCCACAATTCCAACTACTTTTTATGTAGTTGTTTAAGAAAGATAATGAAGAGGGGGAAATGTAATCTAGAACTAAGGAGAAATTTCCTGACAGTGAGAACAATTAATCGGTGGAACAGCTTGCCTCCAGAAGTTGTGGTTGCTCCCTCACTGGAGGTTTTCAGAAGACTGGATTTGTCCAGAATGGTATAGGATATTTTGCTTGAGCAAGAGATTGGACTAGAAGACCTCCAAGGTCCCTTCCAACCCTGTTACTCTACCCTCTAAAACCCTTTTCCATGCAAGAGATTCTTAGAGTAAGGGATGTGATTGTGTTCAAATGGCTGTAAACACTGCTGCCATAGAAAAGATGGATTCCTTGAAGGGGGGTTCATTTTTGTTTTTTTGTAAGTGAAGGGTTCCGGAACAAAGGGAAATTGTTTAGTCTAACTGTTGCTTTCTTGTTTTTTGTAATCAGCTCTTGCACCAGGGAAATCTCATGCAGGCGTGAGAATCATGTACATGGATGGGATGTACTGAAGGAGGGAATAAGGGAGTGTACAAGAATGATTGATGCCTTCTTTATAATGTAATGGCTCTGTTGTCTGATTTTCATTGGCTAACAAAGTTTATAAAGCAATGCTACCAACTTTCTAAGGTGTGGCACTTCTGGACGTAACTCTGCCAGCATTCCAGATTGTTGGCCACCCAGCTGCTTGATTTGATCAAATAAAGTGCTGCTTGATCAAGAAGTCTCCGCTTGGGTTATCTGATTTAGATTGACATGATACCTCAAGTTCAAGTAAGGGACTGCAACCTTACATACGAATCCGGACAGTTGAGGTAGGTTTCCCCAAAGAGCATCCTTTTTTAAAAAAATGGCAGGCCTAAATAAAATATTCATAGCTTCATACCTACAAGTGTGTACGGCGGAAGACAAGAGAAGATGCACCACAGTTTCATAAAGAATAATGGTTTATCAATCATTCCAAATTCCAGATATACCTGTAGCTACCTGAGTGAGTGTAGGAGAAATTAGGCTTTTCTTTCCTAAATTTCTCTCCCACCCATGACATTCTTGCAATGGAAGAAATGTCTTCTATTACAGTAAGGAAAAGGATTGAGCCCTGTGGCCAATTTCCTTTTATTGCTCTTCTTCTACGATGAAAAGCAACTATGCAATTTGGAAATAAAAAGGAGGGAAGCCAATTTTTCTGTAATAAAATCCATAAAGCCATCATCATAAAAGCCAAGATGATTTCCTTCTTATTTTTGCCATTTTATTGTTTTGTTTTTGTCCCTGAATCACTTGACACATATTTTATATTCTCTTCATGCTTTACAACTCTGCCTTATGCATTGACAAGCATTCCTGCTCTATCTCAAGGCTTATATTTGAGCTCCATCCTCCAGTTTTCAACTTAGTGTTACAGGTTTACCATATTTGGACATCATACTTAATCAGAAAGCTAATATCTCTGGATAACTAAACAATAACTCCCAGCAGCCCCAGCCAGCATAACTAAGGGAGAGTGATGCTGGGAGTTGCAGTTTATCAACATCTGGAGAGACTGGCTTGGATTGATTTTGGCTCTGATGTCTCATCTTCTGATGTCTCATCTTCTGCCTGAAAATCATTTATGAAATTTGGCTTGGCTCTGTTGCCTACTTTTTTCACATTACTGGCTTGATTGTTCATTGGTTTAACTGTGGTCCAGACGAGGTAAAATTACAGAAATGTGAGGTCCCTGGTGCTCTCTGAGTTTGGTTGTTTTCTTGCAAAAAATACTGAAACTGGTATTTTGCCAAAAAATGGGTACTGTACTTCAGCAGCACAAACTTTGGAGGTGTTGAGGCTATAAAAATAGAGCTGATCAAGTAGATTCAGCCTCTGAATCACAAAGTTGTCCATCTATTCCACGTGGAGAGAAGTAAGCAGTGGGGTACCACAAGGCTCTGTCTTAGGACCAGTACTCTTCAATATCTCCATAAATGACTTAGATGAGGGAATAGATGGGGAACTCATCAAATTTGCAGATAACACTAAACCGGCAGGAATAGCCAACACCCCAGAAGACTAGCTCAGGATCCATAAAGATCTTGATAAACTTGAATAATGGGCCCTATCCAACAAAATGAATTTTAATGTGGAGAAAAGCAAAATTTTACATTTAGGCAGGAAAAAAACAAAGGTATAAGTACAGATTGGGTGAGACCTGGCTTAAAAACAGTAACTGTGAGAGTTACTGTGGAGTTCTAGTGGATGATCACTTGACCATGAGCCAGCAGTGTGCAGCAGCAGCAGCCAAAAAAGCCAATACAATCCTGAGTTGTATAAACAGAGGCATAGAATCAAGATCATGTGAAGTATTAGTACCGCTTTATAAAACCCTAGTAAGACCACACCTGGAATACTGCAATCAATTTTGGTCACCATAGTACAAAAAAGATGTTGAGACTTTGGAAAAAGTTCAGAGAAGAGCAACTAAAATGATCAAAAGCCTGGAGACTAAAACATATGAAGAACGGTTGCAGGACTTGGGTTTGGCTAGTCTAAAGAAAATAAGAAATAGGGGTGACATGATAGCAGTATTCCAGTATTTGAGGAGCTGCCACAAAGAAGAAGGGGTCAAATTATTCTCCAAAGCATTAGAGGGCAGGACGAGAAACAATGGTTGGAAACTGATCAAAGAGAGAAGCAACCTGGAATTAAGGAGAAACTTCCTAACAGTGAGGACAATTAACCAGTGGAACAGCTTGCCTCCAGAAATCATGGGCGCTCCATCACTGGAGATTTTTAAGAAGAGACTGGACAGTCACTTGTCTGAGATGGTATAGGTTCTCCTGCTTGAGCAGGGGGCTGGATTAGAAGACCTCCATGGTCCCTTCCAGCTCTATTTTATTCTGTTCTGTTCTGTTCTATTCCCTAAATCAAGTCCAAACAAATCACATTACAGTTTTTGAGTCAAATGCTGTTCTCATAAACCCAGTATTTGCAACCGAAAGTTATCCTCCAGAATCATAAAAATGCTCCTCCTTGGTAATGGAGCCTTTAAGAGAAGACTTTCTCAATGCAACTGGTGCACAATAGTTTTCCTCTAAGAGATTACAAACTTTGCGATCTCTTGTTCTGATTAATTCTTTGTGCTTTAATGATGAATTTGCTTTCATTTATCACTTCTTTAAACATTTAATTACCCAGTATTGCAAGACAATTAAGTACTGAATTAGGATAGATTAAACTTGCTGAAATGCTGGCTTTCAGAGGCACAGAGAAACCAAATCCAAATTTTGCTCTAATAACAAGTGTTGATTTTTAAATAAATAAAAAAGTACAAAAACAACTGGAGCAAAATGAGAACGAAAGATTTGCAAGCTTATTGCAAGCAATTGCACAACTGAAGCATGGCAAATCTTAAAAGTAAATCATGATTTCTGGTGAATCAATGATATGAAGAAAAGTCTGGAGTATATATTGCTGCTGATTCTGTGGCCATTCTTCTCTTTTATTAATATAAAATTTTAGAATAACTGGGTTAAATTTTGTATCTCGATATCTGAAATACTTTCCACTTCCAAGGATGTAAAAGAAATAAAAGAAATTTACCATGTGATGAAGCAACATTGTTCATGATAGTTCCAGGAAGAATCAAGAAAAGAAGCTTCTCTAAAACAAGTTTTCTACTGCTAGAAACACAACAGGCTATTAAAGGTTTAAAAGAACTATGTCTAGGGAGATTCTCAGTCATCCAAGTCATGGTTGTCCCCAAGGTGCTTTTTCAAAAGGCAACTGGACTTTCTGTGTTTTGTCTCTTGAAGACGTTTCACTTCTCTTCCCAGAAGCTTTTTCAGTTCAGAACTTCAGAACTGAACTTCAGAACTTCTCATTCAAGAAGCATTTTCACTTCAGAACTGAAGATGCTTCTTGGATGAGAAGCAAAACTTCTTCAAGGGGGGGAAAATAACCACAGAAAGTCCAGTTGCCTTTTGAAAAAGCATCTTTAGATTTAAAACAACAGAAAATAACTCTCTAATTCTCCATCCATCTGCTTCCATCTGATCTAGTGAATATTTACTTGGATGTTTAAAAAAATGCATTGAACTGGAAAGTTGGCCTACCAAAGCAGGCAATGCAATGAGAATCCTCACATCTCCAGCACCTTCTGCCTCCCACTTGCCATCTCCATCTTCTAAATTGCAAAATTCATTTGCCATAACGTCTGATCTGAGTGTTTGTTTTGTTTTTGTTTTCTTTATCTCTTGTGTTGTATCACCTAGTCCAGGGGTAGGCAACCTTGGCTCTTTTATGACTCGTGGACTTCAACTCCCAGAATTCCTGAGCCAGCATGGCTCAGCATGGAAACCTCTCCCTTTCTCCTCAGCATGGCTGGCTCAGGAATTCTGGGAGTTGAAGTCCACGAGTCATAAAAGAGCCAAGGTTGCCTACCCCTGACCTAGTCTGATGAAGAATCCTTCAGAACTTAAAACCTTACACGTTTAACTGACATTTGACTGATCCTGAGAAAAGCAGCAATTGAATAAGCATGCTTCATAATCATTTTTGTTGTATTTTGTCCTAGACTGAAGACAGAACAACCTGAAAACAGGAAGGAGAAAAGGGAAGGAAGAAGAAGGAGAGAATAATATGATGCAAACTGGAAATTAGCATGATCATGATTGGAAATTCCGGAAGTTGAATTGTACACTTCTGGTTGGAGAAGGGAGATTTAACTCTCTGCTTAATACAATAAATAAATAAATTAAATGGAACTGAGGAGAAACTTCCTGACAGTTAGAACAATTAACCAGTGGAACAACCTGCCTCCAGAAGCGGTGAATGCTCCAACACTGGAAGTTTTTAAGAAGAGACTGGACAGCCATTTGTCCGAAATGGTAAAGGGTTTCCTGCCTGAGCAGGGGGTTGGACTTGATGACCTCCAAGGTCCCTTCCAACTTTATTATTATTATTATTATTATTATTATTATTATTATTATTATTATTATTATTATTATTATTATTATTATTATTATTATTATTATTATTATTATTATTATTAAATACATACATAAATCTGAAGCTAGGGCTTCCCCAAATTTTTGCTTGAATCTTCCTATCACGCCCACCTGCTGGTCTATATTTAAAATACTGGTGTTCCTTGACTAATTCAGTCTGATCATGCAGTGAGCTAAATAGGTGTAGATTTTATGTACACACCTCAGAGTGCAAGCTAAGCTTCAGCAGAGTGAAAAGTAGTTTCCAAGTTTACAACTCTGTGATATTCGCTTTTAAGTGTTTCATAGGTGATTAAACAGTGTCAGCAAAGAAAGAAACAAGATGTATAAGAGCTTCTTATTGATTGTTCCACTCTGCTATTGTGAAACTTCAGTGCCACTCATTTGTAAACCCACATCCTGCTTCTAATACAGCAGCCAGAAAGTGCTGTTAAGTTACGGCAGTTAACAACTAAATCCGTTTTTTCTTAAAGCAGAAAAAAAATCATTTCAGCTTCACTTACATTCTGCCTGTTTTCTGAACTTCCAGCTAACTTTGCCTTTACAAACTTGAGTTTTTCTCACATTAATGCAGCCTTTTTGAGTCTTTTACTTTTTTGAAAATCAAATTAATTGCAGTTACATCAAATTAAGTATTGATGCAGATTGTATCCCCTCTCCTTGCCCAGTTCTAATCTGCTTTCTAATCATCCTAAAATTTTCAGTTTGATTAAAATAATGGGGCTTATTATTGAGTTAATTAAAGGTTAGAATTGGTAACTAATACCCTAAACCTTAACTAAACACCTCTAAGAAGTCCTTATGAAGCAATGAAACTTCTTACAGAAAAAATGCTTCAAAATTTCTTCCCAGTTGAATTCTTGAGTTGTTGGGGGGGGTTTTGATCAATCCCAAATTTCTAATTCTTTTCTGAGTTGGTAGAACCACTGCTTTGTCATGCCGCTTTTATTCCTTATAATATTAACTCGTGCATTTTACTACCTATAAACTCAAAACCTCATCATGAATTTATTGAATAATGTCATTAAGTTAGTTACTCCAGGGGGGCTGTGGAGGAAATAACAAGAGGATGGTAGAACATGGATGGCTAAGAAAAAGTGGAGGATTAGACACCACTCAAAATCTTATACAAAGATAAGTTCAAAAGCTGAAGGCAAAATAAAGAAGACTTGGATGGAGGATCCAAATCATGGTCCCATAATGACCACTAGCATGATCTGAAGAACTTCTGCAGAACCATAACATTTCTTTTGATGAACAATCCAACTAAAGAATTGTTGTAGACCAAATGAATGATAATGGCAGGATGTTTGTTCAATAATAGCCTGATGAGACCCTCAAGACCCAAACTGTTTACCCCTTCCTATAAAATAAACCTCCTCTTTAACTGTAAGAAATCTACCCAGATAATACTAATAGTTTCCCAAGCTTCTTAAGTTGATTTCCCTTTTAAGATTGACATCCACGGAATCCTTCCAAATCTCTCTGTAAGTTTCTGGAAATCAGCTGTTTTAAAGTCTAAAACATTAGTTTGACTTGGATCTATTGCTTGTGCCTGCATTATGTTGAATTCCAATGCGACATGGTCACTCCCCCCCCAAACATCTGGCGGAACATTCAAAAAGGACAATCAAAGAGCTAAAAGACCACAACACCTCCTGAACACCCAGATAAGCAGAGATTAACACCAAGCAGTAAACAATACCCCAATCAAGGAACTACCAATTAGGTAAACACCAAGAACACTCCCACCAACACTGACAGGGCAAGCCATTTGTATATAAACAGAGAGCAAACCCCACTTCCTTCTAAGCACTGAAGATGTTACCTAGCTAGGTAATGAAACATCTGCAGGAAAACAACAACACTCAGAGAGCACCAAGGACCATACAAGAATAGAATATAGAAACACAGATAAGAGGCTGGGCCAACCTGTTCTAGTGTTATTGTTAATGAGTATCAGACATGATTTCCATGTCTCCAGCATTCCTATGGGAAGAGAGGAAATCCAAGTAGGGCTTCCTAAAATGTTTCCTAAAACAGAAGTAGAACCAGGGATGCAGCATCCAAGAAAGCTCGGAATACTAAACCTCTGGCTCCAGTGACAGACCCAGATTGGATTCTGCAATATTATTCTGCAGCACATATATTTTGCCTTTATTCATGAGAACCAGGGATGTGTAAGAAATTGACATGGACATCTATGGGAACAAAATTGTGCAACTTTGCAGAAGTATGGATGGCATCATTGAATGTCATTTCATAAATGTTCATTTTTCTCTCTGGCCAAAAATAAAAAAAGACCTATTTATGCACTTTAAAAAGTTGAGCACAAGTAAAAAAAAAAAAAAAGGTTTTTATGGTTGTTCAAGGCTTATGTTTTAAAAGTTTGCCTCAGGGAGATTTACATAAAAAAGCATAGCATCAGGGAAATTTGCATTAAAATTTCTGAGAGGCTTTATATGGCAAACAGTGTGCACCACCAAAGATTATCTTAAAAGCCCTCGTATCTTAGAGAAAAGTTGCAAACAAAAATGTATGCATATTTCTGTGGAATTTTTTTAAGTGTTCAGGGGACTAGGAATAGAAACTGAATGTTCATGCAAAATGAATAAAGATAATGGTGGCAGAGGACTAGGGGTGACATGATAGGAGTGTTCCAATATCTAAGGGGCTGCCACAAAGAAGAGGGGGTCAATTATTCTCCAAAGCATCTGAAGGCAGGACAAGAAGCAATGGATGGAAACTAATCAAGGAGAGAAGCAACCTAGAACTAAGAAGAAATTTCTTGACAGTTAGAACAATTAATCAACTTGCTTCCAGAAGTTGTGGGTGCTCTAACACTGGAGGTTTTTAAGAAGAGATTAGACAGTCACTTATCTGAAATGGTATAGGGTTTCCTGCTTGAGCAGGGGGTTGGACTAGAAGACCTCCAAGGTCCCTTCCAACTCTGTTATTCTGTTATTAGCAATGAGACTAACATGACTACACTTATTCTATTTACTCCTGTACATGTAGCTCCTTTATTCATTGTATATTACAGTTCAAGGGCTCTATTCTGATCCTGTCAGTAGGGCAGTTCTGTTAAATCTGATTTCCCAGTATTTAAGATGGAAAGAAAAGGCAGAAAGCCGGCTTCATCACGTTGAGTTGGATTTTTTTATTTTATCTCTTTGTGGCACGATTATTATGAAGTTCAGTCTTGTTCCTATGAATTCAGCGATGATAAGCCTACATTTTACAGCCTGTCATTTTAAAATTGCTATGCTCGGCATTGTAACTTTGTAGACTCAGGGCAGATTACACTGTACAAATTGCTGCTCTGAAGAAAGCACTTTGCTTTGGGGGATGACAAGCATTGATTTCCAATCTCTTTCCAAAATGACTCTATCATTCAGAGTTGAGTCAAACAATTTGCTTCCGCTTAACACTTTCAGTCATGGAGGCTCAGATCCCTGTGACAGGTAAGCTGGAGGTCCTTTCGGAGATATTTAATTAGAAAAAGAAATAGAAGAGGGACAACGGTAATTCAACACCTACTTAATATGACATGCCATAGACAATGCTAGTTTACCTCATTCGCACTATCAAAGGTAACTTTCTCCCCCGTGGCTTGAAAATTAGATCCCCCTGTATCCTTCTTATTCTCTTCTTTTTCACGTATAAAAAAGCTATAATCCTAGAAGATGCTCAATTGTCTGGCCGTACATACCCCTGGAATCAATGGTAAATAATTTGGAACAAAATACTAGGATTTCTTCCCATAGGGTGCAATTAACTTGTGGAATTCGCTGCCACAGGATGCAGAGATGGGTGCCAACTGCAATGGTTTTCAAGGGGGAATTAGAAAAAAAATTATAGAGGAAAAATCTCTGAGCACAGCAGCTATTTGATAGAATGGTTGTGATTGCTCTAGTAATGGAGATCGTAAACCTCTTTAAATTAGTTTCTTGGGGAGATGAGTGAGGCTTTATTGCCCTACTGAGATTGTGACCCAGGAAACCTACTTTTAATTTGTTACGAATAGACATACTCAGAATAGCATTGTAGGAATCAACCAATGCAATTTTTACTGGGTAGTTAGCAAGGCTAAATTTAAAGTAATACTAAGATGTTGGGATTAGTTTCGATCATAATGCAAGGAGAGATTGGCCCAAGCTATCAACCAGGATGAAAAGTCTCTCCCACCCACACCAACTTCTAAAAAACGTATTTATTCATACAAAAATTAGCATTTTTTAAATGCTAATACATTAAAAGTATATTCAAAACAAACTATGTTTACCATGAGGGTATATGTTGTTTCTTTAAAGAACAGAACCAGGATGAAATGGAAAACAGACGGATCAGACCAAATTCAATTTGTTGGCAAGCAAAGATGGAACAGCACAGTAAAATTACTTTTCCATGATCCTGGTATAGAAGAAGACTCCTGAGAACACCGTGGACAGCCAAGAAAACAGGTAAATGGAACATCAAAAAAATTAATCCCAATGTATTAATAATTTCTACTCTTTTAACATTTTGAGTGAACAAAGCATATTTGCACCTAGCTGAACATTCTATGAAGTTGCCCATCACAGTAGAATCCACTAAAGATTGAAGTTGTATTGCAGGACAAGACTAGGCCTGAAGTATCACAGAGATAACCAAATGACAATTTGCCTACGTCAGTGTTTCTCAACCTTCCTCAACCGCAGCCAGCATAGCTTTCTGAGGAATTCTGGGAGTTGAAGTCCACACCTCTGAAAGTTGGCAAGGTTCAGAAACATTGTTCTAAGTTGTATGAATTAGATCTAGAACATTTAGTGTATCTGCTTACCAAAGATCATCCTTTCTCCACAAAAACAATACTTTATGGATGCTTTGGAAGGGATGGGCAGACCACTTCTGTGCAAGGTGGCTAGATTTTCGACAATATAAACATAACCCTTGTTTATAAGGGGCTGACGTAAAAAAGAGGGGGTCAATCTATTCTGAAGGCAAGACAAGAAGCAAAGAATGGAAACTAATCAAGGAGAGAACCAACCTAGAACTAAGGAGAAATTTCCTGGCAGTGAGAACAATTAATCAATGGAATGACTTGCCTCCAGGAGTTATGGGTGCTCCAACACTGGAGGTTTTTAAGAAGAGATTGGACAACCATTTGTCTGAAATGGTGTAGGGTTTCCTGCCTGAGCAGGGGGTTGAACTATAAGACCTCCAAGACCTTCCAACTCTATTATTCTATTACCTGTGTGTGTTTGCTGCAGATTTCTTAGGCAAAGAATGGAATCTACTATCCCCAGATACAGAATTACAATATTTAAAACATATGATGAGGGCTGGAAAGAGGGACTAAGAAAGGAGCAAAGGGGAATAGAAATATTTTCCTTTAATGCCTGTTCACTGCTGCTACTCAAGTTTTCCATCAATCTCTAAACACAGCTGGTTTAATGCAGAGAAAACTCTAAGGTTCCCCTGAGTATTCTGTTCATCTCTTATTCATTTGATTGTGGGTGTTTGTGTTTTTTAAGGTCATTTAAGCTCCTTTTATGCCAGCCCACCTTCTGAGGGACCAAATGAAAATTTGCAATATGGTCTTCCAGAAAACTCACCCTCTTGCAGTCAAACAGCTTCCACTACTGGCCAGTTTGATAGGCTCTTCAAAATTCTAAAGGGGTGGCATTTTGTGGTGTTTATATTGTGGATTTTTAATATAATAAGTTGTCCATAGTCACTTGTGTGTGAGTTGGGCCACCATATAAATTTGTATTAAAATAATAAAATAAAATAAAATAAAATAAAATAAAGTAAAATAATAAAATAAAATAAAATAAAATAAAATAAAATAAAATAAAATAAAATAAAATAAAATAAAATAATTACATTACATTACATTAAAAAATTAAATAAAATTAAATAAAATTAAATAAAATTAAATAAAATTAAATTAAATTAATTAAATTAAATTAAATTAAATTAAATTAAATTAAATTAAATTAAATTAAATTAAATTAAATTAAATTAAATTAAATTAAATTAAATTAAATTAAATTAAATTAAATTAAATGTTCTCAGGGCAGAGACATCTGCAGGGAGAGTCAAGAGTTGGGGGGGGGAAAGAAAGCAATGCTATGCTAACACATCATGTCCTCTTCCTCACAATGCAAGCCTTTGTCAAAATGCCCACAAAGTGGGCATTTCTGCCCTGGCATCTCATGAAATTGGCAATGTTGTCCACCTCTAAGCTATTCTGCAGAAGAAAATTCTCTCTGTCTCTGTCTCTGTCTCTGTCTCTCTCTCTCTCTTTCTCTCTCTCTCTCTCTGTCTCTCTCTCTCATTCTCTCTCTCTCTCTCATTCTCTCTCTCTCTCATTCTCTCTCTTTCATTCTCTCTCTCTCTGTGTCTCTCTCTGTCTCTCATTCTCTCTCTCTCTGTCTCTCTCTGTCTGTCTCTCTCTGTCTCTCTCTCTGTCTCTCTCTCTCTCTCTCTGTCTCTCTGTCTCTCTGTCTCTCTCTCTGTCCCAATTATAAACACCACAAGAGATCTGTCCATGGGGAATCCTTAAGAGAAATGTATAAATCACATTGAACAAAGAAGGTAGCAAATTTGTCACCGTACCCGTCTGATACTGAAAACTTGGTGAGTTGGTCCACAGTCAATGGATTTGCATGACTGATCAGTCACTGTGTTTTAATCTTGGAGTCCCGGGCATATTTTCTTTTCTCCTGAGGTTAAAAGTAGATGAGGATGCTGTTAGAGTTTCACCCAAGGCACAGCAATAAATTTCTCTGAAAAAAAAATTTCTACAGAACTTGGGAGAAAGCACCAGAAGAGTCAAGGGCAACGCTTTGATAAACACATTCCTTTTATAACAGATACAAGAAACCTTAATGATGAAAATCAATTACTGAACACTTTAGCAATCCAGGTGGAAGGAAACAGTGCTGCTTTTTGATAACAGATCTGTCTGGCCCCAGGCTCTTTGGTTCTGCCCTTAGCAGTTTCAACCTTCGCATTATTCAGCCTTTTATATTGTGGTGACCAGAATTGGATGCAATATTCCAAGTGTGACGTACTGCATCCAATTCTGGTCACCACAATATAAAAAAGATTTTGAGATTCTGGAAAGAATGCAGAGAAGAGCAACAAGAACGATCAGGGGACTGGGGACTAAAACATATAAAGAACAGTTGCAGCAATTGGGTATGTCTACTTTAATGAAAAGAAGGACTAGGGGAGACATGATAGCAGGGTTCCAATATTTGAGGGGCTCCTACAAAGACGAGGGGGCGGTCAAATTATTTTCCAAAGCACCAAAAGGCAAGACAAGAAACAATGTGTGGAAACTAACCAAGGAGAGAAGCAACCTAGAACTAAGGAGAAATTTTCTAATGGTGAGAGCAATCAACCAATGGAATAGATTGCCCTCAGAAGTTGTGGGTGCTCCATCAATAGGGGCCTTCGAAAAGACACGGGAAATGGTATAGGGTCTCCTGCTCAAGCAGAGTGTTGGACTAGATGGCCTCCAAGATCCCTTCCAACTTTATTATTCTATGCTCTATTTTCCAGCCCTTCCATACATTTGAGCATATTGTTCATCATTCTGAGCTTTTAATGCAGGTGTATGAATTATAGATAGAAACTGTGAAAATTGTAATCCAACATATTGGGAGTTCATTTATTAAGGAAGGCTGGTCAAAGGGTGGTAGTTCTCTGTTCTTTTGCTACCAAATCAATTACTTTGTGCCTTTTTTCCATTAGAATGGATAGAGGAATGTCACTTTTGCTTTTCCTGGCATTCATTTCTTTTAAATAAATCCCCAGACTTTCTTCATCCCACTTACAAAAATAACTGAAAATTTGGTAAGGAATATTAAGAGGAAAACGCAAACTGAACACTCATCTGCTTCAATCCATTAAAGCAGGGATCTCCCAACTTGGCAACTTTAAGACTTGTAGGCTTCAACTCCCAGAATTCCCCAGCCAGCAAAATTCTGGGAGTTGAAGTACGCAACTTTTAAAGTTGCCAAGTTTGGAGACCCCTGAATTAAAGTCAATAATTACATCTATTCTTGACTGGAAGAGAAATAGGTTGGATCTTCTTTCCATAAATCTGTAAAAGAGATGTCTGTAGCAATCCCAACATAGAATCACAAACATAATTGAACTCACCAAAACTCAATCTCAAACTTACCAGAATTAAACACACAAAACTCTATCTGATAGTCAAATCAATCAACTTTCCCTTTCTGTCATATTCAATTTTTATCATAGTTCATCCTACTTATGAAGACATTTGCACATTGGATTATGTTTTCTTATCTTTCCTTTCTACGGCTGTTCTTTACCTTGATCATACTCAGCCCATCTCTATAGAACAAAACCTACTACAAAAATTTGTTTATTTGCAAACCCAACATCATCGCAGGGAGAAATCTTCCATTAAGTCCACTTCCTAGGACTCCATCCTGAAGCAGAAAAATCCTTATAGTTCTACTTTCTTCCATGCAGAGGTTCCCTGGGATCATGAATCATTCTAATGACAGGGTTGTACCAGTCCATATGCATACATCTCTTAGCCAAGGGGCACCAGAAGGATCACAGAAAGACAGATGGGACCTTTCAGAATGTACATCAGGAAAGACACACGGTGGAATTTCTCCCAGCCAAAATGGCACAGTTCGCAAATAAATCATGTTCATGTGGAAACAGCAGTCGTTTTTTAAAAGGTAATAACTGTCAAAAAGACTGTAAATATTTTTATAATGTAGATTGCTGCTTAATTTAAGACAGCTTCTTTATTTTCTTTTTAGAGCTAACGAGCGTGACATTAATTGGAAAAAAATCATGGGAAGAATACAATCAGCTGTTGTCCATAATGCCAAGCATGTGGTCATTGGGGGAAACTTGTGTGTATCATTCTTGACTTAGATGTAAAAATGAAAGCATTGTACAAAGAACTTGACCCTTGACCTTTCAACTTTGATTATATTTTGATGGCATACAATAGAAGAGAGTATCTGTAAATCAGGGTTGAACTGTGAAGTCCTTGGTGTTCTCTGAGCTTGCTTGTTGATTTGCAGATGTTTTATTATCCAGCTACCAAGTTTCCCTGAAAATAAGACCAGGTCTTAAATTAATTTTTGCTCCAAAAGACACATTAGAGCTTATTTTCCAGTTAGGTCTTATTTTCGGGAAAATACGGTACTAAATGCGTCAGTCTGGCTGACGATCTTAACTGGGGCTTATTTTTGGGGTAGAGCTTATATTACGAGCATCCTGAAAAATCATGCAAGCGCTTATTTTCCGGTTGGGTCTTATTTTTGGAGAAACATGGTAAGTAACATCGTTGGAGCATAGGATGTTACCTACTTGGATAATTAAATCTGCTAGCAAACAACCAAGCTCAGAGAGCACCAAGGACTCCACAATTCTGTGACTTAGCCATTTACATCAATATATTGTATAAACCTAGAAACTGTATTGATTCAGTAGCCAGATTAAGCACGTTGTGTAAAAAGAGCTATTTAGAAGTAGTTTTGAAAGGATGCCAAGCTTTATCCGTGATGGTACGGTGGTTAGAATTCAGTACTGCAGGCTAACTCACTGCTCATCCAGGAGTTCGATTCTGAACGGCTCAAGGTTGACTCAGCCTCCATCCTTCTGAGGTTGGTAAAATGAGGAGCCAGATTATTCGGGGCAATATGCTGACTCTGTAAACTTCTTAGAGAGGGCTCTAAAGCACTATGAAGCGGTATATAGGTCTAAATGCTATTGCTATTTATCAATCCTGCAAAATGGAAATTTTTATCTAACTAATCTTGTTACCCACAGGGACAATGGGAAAAAAATAGGGGATAGCCTGCTTCATCCATAAGGTTATTGGTCACCCATTCATTGCAGAATACGAGACCATTTTATTTTTATTTGCCTGTTCTTTTTTCCTCTTTCCTGTGCCATGTGCCATGTGTCTGCATGCTCATGCTTGGGAACCTGGGTTGAAAGAGGCAACCTGTTGAAATCTATAATCGCTCATAAATGTTTTTTAATGTCCTAGAGAGAGGATGTCTAATAACTTTGTTCATTTTTTTAAATAAGAACTTGCTGAACTGGAATCTTTTGCAATCAGAAAATGAAAGAAAGCAAAAGTGACAGATTTGTCAATCCTTAAATAGGGTAAATTAATCTACTGTGGTTATATAGGTTTATAATTACCGGTAGACATGTCAATTATTTGCAGGAAGCATCAGGATGTTTTATTTTGCTCCAAATCAAGGAGTGTGTTTATTGTGTCTTCAACATTCTGAAAAATTCAGGGATTGTAAAGCAAAGAGTTTATCCAAATTCTGTCGTCAAAATTCTGGAAACTTTGGAGATTATAAATCTAAAGCAAGGAGTATATCAGTCTTCAAAATTCTGGAAAGTTTAGGAATTCTAAATTTCAGCAGTCTCCCTTCATTGTTAAACTGCGAGCAATGCAGCCTGTTGAGCAGAGCTTTGCCCTCTGTCATGCACTTAAGAGCCTTTATCTGAGCAAGAACTGTTTTCTGTTCCATTTTCAGAGAGGCAAAAGCCTTGGTACAGTTCTTAGTAATGACTTCCTCCTACAATACATGATTGGCCAAGACAATCAATCTCCATTACAAACAATCAGGAGGGATAATAGGATTTTTTTTTATGGCTTGCTTGTAGTTCAAACATCAAGAGAATAGCCATTAATATCCTAAGTGGGTGATTCAGATCTCAGTGAAAATCATAGTAGTTTTGATGGTGGCCCATTCAAACAGTCATTTTCAGCAGAGGTTTATCTGAGTTTCAAATACGACTGAAGAGTCCTATCTATGTTTTATCTAGAGGAAATAGCTTGTATGAGACTGACGATAAACAAATAGCCATCAACTAAACCAGACCAAGGGGAATATTCAAAAACAGGTAAGATTTATTTTTTTTGGGGGGGGAACTCCTCAGAGATTTGGAATCAATTCCAATTTGAACTAAGTTGTGATGGTATGTGGGAATGACCTTGGGGAACAGGAAGGAGAGCCATAGACTGGATAACCATAAAAATATTTCAGTCCACAGTCAGATGGAGAGTTTGGGAAATGTTTCAGAAGGGTTTCAGGTTTCAGTATCTGTCCTTCCATCCCCCCACTATCCAGTCTCGACTGTCAGTACCTATCCTTCCATTGCCCTGCTATCAGGACTGATGAAGCTTCTTGGATGAGAAGAGAAACTATTACTTCTTCTTCTTCTTCTTCTTCTTCTTCTTCTTCTTCTTCTTCTTCTTCTTCTTCTTCTTCTTCTTCTTCTTCTTCTTCTTCTTCTTCTTCTTCTTCTTCTTCTTCTTCTTCTTCTTCTTCTTCTTCTTCTTCTTCTTCTTCTTCTTCTTCTTCTTCTTCTTCTTCTTCTTCTTCTTCTTCTTCTTCTTCTTCTTCTTCTTCTTCTTCTTCTCTTCCTCCTCCTCCTCCTTTTCTTCTTCCACAAGGAAAACAACAGCCCAGTTGCCCTTTGAAAAAGCACCTTTGAAATAACTATGACCCGGATGACTGGGAATTTCCATACATGTTTCAGAAGGGACCCTCCCTAATTTTCCAGAAAGTAATAGGAAAACTGGGAGGTTATGAGGCTCAGTTAAAAGGTGTAGGTATGCCTAGCCTGCAGAAAAGGCAACTGAAGGGAGATATGATAGCAGTCTTCAAACATTTAAAGAGTTGTCACACAGAATTTTCTATTGCCCCATTTTATATTGACTATGAAGGCGAGGGGGAAAAGATATACTTTCAGTCTTGCAATATTCTGTTAATTTAACCTTGCAGTAAAGATAAGAGCTAGTACTTCTGATCCTGCTTCTTGTCTGGACTACCTGTCAGGAGTAACATAGGTGCAGTCCCATCACTAGTCAAATGCCAAAAAGAGGAAATATTCAATAATGATGAATAAAGGTGATCTTATCCAAAGAGAAGAGACTCTGTTCCTAAAGAATTAATATAAGATTGTTTCAAATGACAACTGAGATCTATAAGCCCTACCCCATAAATCATCTTAACATGAACAATCCATTAGATAGAGCTTTGACTTCCCTCCTTTCTCCAGGCAAGCAGATGGCCTCTCCTACAAATTGTAACTCTTCTGCTACAATAGTCTTGCTGTATCCATGAATGCTGGCTGGGGAATTCTAAGAGTTGAGGTCCACCCATTTTCAAGTTGCCAAGGTTGAGAAACACTGAACAATAGAGTTCACTGGAATTGTTCAGCACACCTGAAGTGAAGATGTTCTACAGAACAATTATGTAATCATCAGCTCTGGTTCTGACTCCTTCATTTTTCTTCTGATCTTGATCAACAGGACTTGATACCCAAACCCTAACTTTAGATCTTCCCAGGGGTCTACTGTACATTAGCTATGATTATGAACTTCAATCTGAGTTAGCAACGCCTTTCAGGAGAAAAAAATTGTGTCTTTAAAGCATTGGTGTCTATATCCCTGCACACTCAAATTGAAATCATTTCTATCCTTTTGGTGAGAGTTTTGATGTTTTTGCTTTTAAAGAAGGATCAAGAAGAGAGGCTGTAATCTGCCCATAATTGAATTTCAGGCATTGGGAATAATAATGTATTGGCCTTTTCTTCTAAATCAAGAGAGGAGTTATGAAAGAGCTTGGAGTGAGTGAGAGAGAGAGAGAGAGAGAGAGAGAGAGAGAGAATGAATGCTTTGGGAAAATTTATCCTATCCCCCCCTGCCCCCTCCCCGCAAATCTTTTTACCAGCTGTTGTCGATGCTGGCAGAATTCTATCTTAGATAAAAGCTCTGATTAGAAATGAGACCAATCAAAAGATAATAGTTTCTTAACTCTGCAGTTGCTAATAAAATGTCATGTGCCATGTGAAAAAGAAAAATGTATTCTACTTTGCTATTTAGAAACATTTAAACTGATCGTCTTGACCTCTGTGGAAACAAGCAAAGCAGAAGAGCGATTAGAAAGCTTAAAGCTCATGTTTATACACATTTATCTTAAGTAATTAGATCTCTGGAGTCGAGGCAAGAGGAGAATGAGATATACAGAGCCACGAGGAAGGAAGGCAGACAAAAATGATTTATGTTGTAGAAATGTACTTCTTTTCTCTTCCTCTCTTTTTATTTTACAATGAAGACAAACTGAACAATCTATGGTGGGAAAGAGGCCGAACCTTTGATGTTCCTATGCACCCTGGTTTTCTTGGGGGGGGGAGCAGGATTGGACTTCAGTAGTGGCATTTTTCACTGACTCAGCTTATTTTTAAAAAAGTTCTCTCTCCTATTCGTATATTTTGAGGAGACATCTGGGGAATTTTTTGCACTTGTGTCAGAAGCACCGAGGCGCTCCCGGATTGAAAGGACTAGGCAGTGACATCACTGTTGCCCAGGGGATGACCAGTTGGGGGCTCCTTTCATGCCCCTGGCAGGAGCTGGAGTGAAGGACGAGAGCTCAACCCTGCCCCACAGCAGCTCACAGATCTCGAATGTGGGCTTGCTAACCTCCTGCCCTGTATTCCAACCACTCAAGCCGCCATTCTATCTGGGGATAAAGGGATGTTTAATACTATGGTTTTGTTGTTGTTCAGTTGCTAAGTCATGTCTGACTCCTCATGACCCCATGAACCATAGCATGCCAGGCCCTCCTGTCCTCTATTGTCTCCCAGAGTTTGCCTAAATTCATGTTCATTGCGTTGGTGACACTATAACCATCTCATCCTTTGCTGTGTACTTTCTCCTTTTGCCTTCCATCTTTCCCAACCTCAGGGTCTTTTCCAATGAGTCCTCCCTTCTCATTAGGTGGCCAGAGTAGTTGAGCTTCAGCTTCAGTATCTGTCCTTCCAAGGAACTATGGTTGCCTTCATTCCTCTTTTTTCTATCCTGTTTCTGCTTGTACGTTGATATTGTAATGGTATGTGGTATGACTTTGGGGGACAAAAGGAAGAGCTACAGACAAGACAAGAGCTGAGTCTCAGAAGAAATGGGAACATGGATCCTCTCTAGTTTCACTGTAAAGGAAGGGGGGATGTACTTTCAGACTTGCAAGATTGATGTCAGCATTGACTGATAGTCCAGAGAAGAAGCACACGAAGAAGTACTAGCTTCAATGCTATTGTAAGGTGTCTGAAAGTACACCTCTCCCCTTTCACCTTTAGTCAATAGAAAACGGGGCAATAGAAAATTCTGCTGTGTGACAACCCTTCAGATATTTGAAGATTATCATATCTCCTTCCAGTTGCCTTTTCTGGAGGCTAAACATCAGTCACTAAGTTGTGTCTGACTCTTTGAGATTCTATGGACCATAGCATTCCAGCCTCCCCTGTCCTTCACTGTCTCCTGTCCAAAATCATATTTATTGAGTCATTGAAACTATCTAACCACCTCTTCCTCTGCCTTCCCCTTCTCCTTTAGCCTTCCATCTTTCCCAACATCAGGGTCTTTTCCAATGAGTCCTCTCTTCTCCTTTGGTGGCCAAAGTATTTGAGCTTCAGCTTCAATATCTGTCCTTCCAAAGAACAACCAGGATTGATTTCCTTTAGGACTGCCTGATTTGATCTCCTTGCAGTCCAAAGGATTCTCAAGAGTCTTCTCCAATATCACAATTCGAAAGCATCAATTCTTCAGTGCTCATCCTTCTTTATGGTCCAACTCTCACAGCCATACATTACTACTGAGAAAACCAAAGTTTTAGCTATACAGACCTTTGTCAGCAAGGTGATGTCTCTGTTTTTTAATATGCTAAACATACCTAGATCTTTTAAATGAGTCTCATGGGGCTTGATTTCAGATTCTTCACCTTCTCCAACCTGTCCCTGCCCATATTTTCATACCATATTCCAAATGGGGTCTCAACAGGCAGAATTGATAGGAACACTTACTTCCTATAAGCCAAGAAACATGGTGTCCAAGAAATCAGGCTACCCATTACCCAAGCACTCTTATCCCAAGTTCACAACCTGTGAACTAGATGGCAGATTGAGGGTGGGGTATTCAGCAGTGCCTTCCTTGCTTGTGAGTGCAACAAAGTAGTTAGCATAATGATCTGTGCTGTATACTTGTTACTGTTGTGCAGACTGTTAATTACAACATCTGTCACAGATGAAGGTGTCTTTGGCAACCTCTTGTGAAACTTGCTGTCACCTCTAGGCATACCGTGTTTGCTAAAGGTGGAGATGGGGATCAAAAGAGAAATGATAACATTTTATTTTACTATTCTTTTAGGTACTGCTTAACTCCAGTTGACTCTGGATCACTCCCAGCATAAAAAACAAAACAACCTAGCACCTACTCAATAACAATAACTAAGATGGTAAATCTAGTGAACCACAAGCCACAACACACACCCTAGAAGTGACTCCAACCAGCCTAACCCAAAACACAAGAGATAATTTGTCAACCATTCTCCCAATCTTGGCTTTAGCTATTTTGATAAATGTGACGTGATGTCCCTAAAACTGATGAAAGTTTGCTTGTGTTGTAAATATTAAACCCCTTCCGTTGAAAATGAAAGAGAATGAAAGAGACAGACCAACCAGCAGCTTGGAGTAATGTGCACTGTTCAATTAGACCTTCTGTGATTTTCTTCTTTGTGTCTGCTTTGTGAAACAGCACCAGAGGGATTAGCACAGAGCAGCACAGGGTCAAAAGAGGTCATTTTTGAACAGCAATTTCCTGGCAGTATCTGATCGACAAGCAGAGCTGACATTCTGTTCTCCCAGAAAAGCCCCATCTTCTCAATTGCATTGCACCTCCCTGTTTTTGTTTTGTTTTGTTTTTTATTTTTTGGGTGGTGGTGGTTTTCCATTGGATGAGACCACAAATGCCTCTTAGCAAAGCAATGGCTAGAATTATATAACTCTATGTTTTTTATTAAAGTTTTTAATATTTTTAAATTTAAATTAATACTTTCCCTCTTTTTAGTTCCTACATTTCTGACACGAGATGAGAAAAGCAAAGCAATACAGGCCTGGAGATTCAAACACACAACCTCATTGTTAAGGTATGTTTGCCACCTTGAGTTGACATATGTGTAGGTGGGTAGATAGGTAGGTAGGTAGGTAGGTAGGTAGGAGATGATAGAAGATAGATGGATGGATGGATGGATGGATGGATGGATGGATGGATGGATGGATGGATGGATGGATGGATGGATGGATGGATGGATGGATGGATGGATGGATGGATGGATAGATAGATAGATAGATAGATAGATAGATAGATAGATAGATAGATAGATAGATAGATAGATAGATAGATAGATAGATAGATAGATAGATAGATACATACATACATACATACATACATACATACATACATACATACATACATACATACATACATAGAGATGATATAGACAGACAGACAGACAGATAGATGAGAGGTGAGAGGTGAGAGAGAGAAAGAGAGAGGATAGAAATTCTAATAATAAGATGCATTTCCACCTTTGTATAAGAAGCATACAAAGCAGTATAAACAGTGTTCCCTTCTGGCAACTCCCTCTTATTCTTCCCAACCATGTGAGGTAGGTTGGATTGCAAAAAAACACAGGTCCTTTATTTCACAGGTATCAAACTCGCTGCGTTACGTGATGTATCATGACGTATCGTGACTTTTTTCGCATTGCCGGAGCTGGGGTGGGCGCAGCCTCTGCATGATGCAACTGGCCCATGGGCCGACAGTTTGACACCCCTGCTTTATTTCAATCAGAATAGAGCTGGAAGGGACCTTGGAGGTTTTCTAGTCCAGCCCCCTGCTCAAGCAGGAGACCCTATACCATTTCAGACAGATGGTTGTCCAGTCTCTTCTTAAAAGCCTCCAGCGATGAAGCACCCACAATGTCTGAAGGCAAGCTGTTCCACTGGTTAATTGTCCTCATTGTTAGGAAGTTTCTCTTTAATTCCAGGTTGCTTCTCTCCTTGATTAGTTGATGGTGGTGTTTAAGCAAGGAGTCTCCTTGCCCCTTCTTCTTCTTCTTCTTGTGCCATATCCGTTATCGGACGTTGGCGATCATGTTGGCGATCATGTTTTTATCAGCAGCCACATGAAAAAGCGCTGCTGAGTTTTGTTCAAACTAGTCCCTTAGCTTTTGAAGCCATGATGTTCTTCTTCTGCCTGGACCTCGTTTGCCTTCAATCTTTCCCTGGAAGATTAAATGGAGTATGCCGTATTTTTCTGGGTGTCGCATCACATGTCCGAAATATTCTAACTTTTGTTTTTTAATTGTTTTGATGATTTCCTTTGGCTTTCCCAAGTGGCTTATCACCTCCTCATTTCTGATCTTGTCAACCCAGCTTATACTGTACGTAACAGCCGCCTGTAAATCCAGATTTCAAATGCTTCTAGTCTCTTCAGGTGGCCTTCTGTCAGAGACCAACTCTCTACTCCATAGAGCAGGATAGAAAAAATATAACATCTGACAAGCCTGATTTTCAATCTTAGGCTTATGTTTTGACTGCAGAAGACCTTTTTCATTTTGAAGAATCCTTGCCCCTAGTCTCACGCTTTCACACTATCTCTCTTTGTTCTGCATTAGCCAGAACAAAATTCTCCTCCCCAAGAAAACATCTCTAATGAGATGGATAGGAATTGCATTTGCTTCTGAAACTTCACAACCTAGCTAACATTCTGTTCTCCCTTTAATTATTTTTTAAAGTCTAGCATGTTTCCTGCAGCACTGAGTTCTTTTAAAAGCAAAGACTCCTTGCCTAGCACATCCCTAAATTAGCATGTTTTAATGTAAGCCACAACAACAATCAAAAATAAAATTTAGATTGCATTTGTTAGGTTAAGGATAGATGAGAAATTTGGCCAAGTGATGTAATCGTAGGATTTCCAGACTAAAGGAAAAAAAGCAAGTCTGGAAAGGGATCATAGGTCAAAGATTTCCCACCTGTTTAGAAGAGCCACAGGCAATGCAGGTTTCTGTTCCATGTGAAGGATGACTGAATACAGCTAGTCCTCGATTTAAGATCACAATTAAACTCAAAAATTATGTTACTAAACAAGACAATTTTTAAGTGAGTTTTGCCCTATTTCATGACTTTCTTGCCACAGTTGTTAGGCAAATCACTGCAGTTGTTAAGTGAATCTAGCTTCCCCCATTGACTTTGCTTGTCAGAAGGTCACAAAAGTTGATCACATGACCCTGGGACATTGCATCCATCATAAGTATGAACCAGTTGCCAAACGTCTGGATTTTGGTCACATGACCATGGGGATGCTGCAATGGTCGTAAGTGTGAAAAACGGTCATAAGTCACTTTTTTCAGTGCCGTTGTAAACTTCGAATAGTCACTAAATGAACTGTTGAAAGTCAAGGACTACGTGTACATTGTCCTTATCCCTAACTCAAAAACTAATAGAAAAACCAGAATTCGCCCAGCCAACGTGTATAAACAATCATGAAAATGGCAATAAAATAATTCGTGCCGATGAATTAAGGCAGAGGGATTCTCAAAACAGGCAGGGCATCTGCCTTCCAGTCACGTCGTGCTTACACCTCGTCAATAACACAGTGAAGGAAGGTGCGAATGAATCTTATTTCATTGGACAAGCAGCTCGGAATACAGATAAGGCCAAGAGAAGATATGAACCCTTAAATAAATGTTTTTAGCATTATCTTGGAAGGAGAACAATGTCATTGATCCTGATCTTTCCTGACAGAAAATCAGTTCCTCCTGAACTCTCAGCGCAGCACACACTAACTTGCATTGGATCCTAATAAAATATCTGTAAGTTCACCGAAAATAAATACATCATCACTGACATTATGGCAATGGTTGAAAGCCACATTAAGCCGACGGTTTAATTGAATTGCTACACAATGTTTTCGCCAGGTCATGTAAGAAATTGTGGCCCTCTGGTCAAAGGTCTGATCTCCCTACAGTGGTAACCTTCAAACTTTTTAAATGTGATCTGGCCTTTCACCCTAGTGCTTAATGGTTTGTCAAATCTGACTCTTTCTAGAGGCCATTTAGGTCACTGGGTCTAATTCCCGGTTCAGGGCAAGACTCCAAATCAAAATGGCAACCCACATTCTCCTCCCCTTGCTTTTCCATGGTTACATTCAAATTATCTGAAGACAATATTTAAATAATTATTGCCTAAATTCAAAGGGACTAACCCAGTGATGGCGAACCTTTTAGAGACCGAGTGCCCAAACTGCAACCCAAAACCCATTTATGCATCGTCGGGTGCCGGGTGGGTGTGGCCATTGGCTGGGTGTGGCCAATTGGGTGGGTGTGGTCCATTGGGTGGGCGTGGCTGCGGTGGTAACGGCAGACTGGGTGGGACTAAAAAGTTCAATGAATCAATTCCAACTTTGCAAGATCTTTTTTTCCCCGTGAGAAGTTGAAATTGACTGATTGAACCTTTTTTTTTTTTTGCACACGGCGGCGGAGGCCTAAAGCGAAAAGGTTTTATAAAACCCAGCTGAAGGCCTAGGACTGGGGTGATGGTGCGCGTGCCCACAGAGAGGGCTCTGAGTGCCGCCTCTGGCACCTGTGCCATAGGTTCGCCACCACTGGACTAACCCTTTTGAAATCCCTATCATTAGAAACATTAGCGCCTAGAGCAAACTAGCACTTTGTAAAGCAGGACTGGGATCTTTTTTTAATTGTGTTGTCCTTACAGATGACTTTGTAAGTCTGCGAAGTGCCCTGAGCTTTAACGAAAGACCCTTCGCTGATTACAACCTTAGCTCCAAAGAAATGATTGCATAGGAACTGCTGGCAAGGAGCTTATCAAAAAAAAGTGTCTCTAGCCTCAGCTTGATTATTTTTTTTCCTTCTACAACTTCCTCTATTAATTGGCTAAAAACAAACAGCAAAAGGGCCATTCGGGTCATTGCACTATTTATTTCTCAGTGACAAAGATGTTTTATCTTTGGATTTCCTGCACCAAGACAGAGAGGGGAGTGTTGGACGAGTTTATATACTATATTCTCCTCCAATTCTGATTCTGTGAAGTTCCAACAGAGCTTCATTGCGGGTAGTCCTCGATTTGTGACCACAACTGGCTACTCAGAATTGTTTCAAACTGCAAGATGGGAGGCAAATAAATTTAATAATAATAACAATAATAACAGTAATAACAGTAACAACAACAACAACAACAACAACAACAACAACAACAACAACAACAATAATAATAATAATAATAATAATAATAATAATAATAATAATAATAATAATAATAATAATAATAATAATAATAATAATAATAATAATAATAATAATAATAATAATAATAATAATAATAATAATAAATTGGAACCAAAATTTCCAGTGCTAAGCAAGACAGTTGTTAAGTGAATCATGCCCAATTTTAAGACCTTTTTGCCAAGGCTGTTTTGCCAACCACTGCTGGGTTAGGTGAATCACATGGTTGTTAAGCAAATCTGGTTTCCCCCATTGAATTTGCTTGTTGGAAGCAGATTGGAAGGTCCACAAATGGCAATCACATAATCCAGGACACTGCAACTGCCATAAATGCTTGCCAGTTGCCAAGTGCCCGAATTTTGATCACATGGCCATGGTGGTGCTGCAACAGTTGTAAGTGTGAGGACCAGTCATAAGTCACTTTTTTCAGTGCGGTTGTAACTTCGAATAATCAATAAATGAATAGTTGTAAGCCGAGGACTACCAGTATAGTTTTCTTTCTAAACATAGCACAGAAAGCGTCTAGGGCAGGGGTAGGCAACCTTGGCTCTTTTATGACTCGTGGACTTCAACTCCCAGAATTTCTGAGCCAGCTGGCTCCTGCTGGCTCAGGAATTCTGGGAGTTGAAGTCCACAAGTCATAAAAGAGCCAAGGTTGCCTACCCCTGATCTAGGGAGATTCTCAATCATCCAGGTCATGGTTGTCCCAAAGCTGCTTTTCCAAAAGGCAACTGAACTTTCTTGGTGTTTTCTTTTCCTTGAAAGGACAAAATAAGGGGGGGGGGAGGAAGAAAAAAATCCCAAAAAAAGTCCAATTGCCTTTTGAAAAAATACTTTTGGAACATAGCACAGAAAGGGGGGGGAGTCTACTTCCTCTTTCTCCTTCCCCTGTTGGTTGTCTGCTTATTTGGCAGTTGAAGCAGGACTCTGAAAAGTTAAAACATGCTGCAGCAGTCTTGCCTCTATTGACATTAGGCTAGGAAAATATAACTGCCCTACAATATTTTATCACGAGTTCAAAGTAAATCTTGGAGCTGCTAGGCTGTAAAAGGGCATGCTGTATAATACCTTAGCATTGCAGAAATGTCACCATTTTCTTCCACCTCTGTGAGCCAAGCCAAAACTGTAATCATCGGTCGCTCCCTTTTTGCAAGTCAGAATATGTGCATTCATGGAGATCCCTCTCTATTTTTCTGTTCAGATTATTAAAGTGCAATTTCCGTCCTCTATGTGTATCTGTCCTATAGGTTTGTTTTTTAAAAAGACAATAGAAAAATCTGTAACTGTAAATATTTACAGCGTACAACAATTTTGAATTTGTCTTCCCCCTATTTACCTTGTTTTGTTGATGGTATTATTATTGTTATTTTATGACTACAGTTTCTTGATGCAGGCAGGCTTGATGCAGGCAGCTTCACCTGTTGCAAGCATTTAAAAAATAGCTATCTCTGTTGGTTTACAACTTGAATAGCATAACTGTTTCTCCTCTCCCCCCCAAAAAATAAGTTTTTAGGTGGGTTTTTAATTGGAAAAAACAAATCCAGGAAAACATCATTGCTAATGTTTAGACCACCGTGACATCTAGTAGGAACAGATCATCTGGGAGGGGGAGGTAAGGGAGGAGAAGGGAGGAGAGCAGAGCAGAGAAGAGGAGAGGGCAGGGGGGAAAGGGGAGGAAAGAGGAGAGGGGAGGGGAGGGGAGGGGAGGAGAGGGGAGGAGCGTGGAGGGGAGGAGAGGGCAGAGGGGAAAGAGAGGAAAGGAGAGGAGAGGGAGGGGGAGGGGGAGGGGAGGAGAAGGGGAGGCGAGAGGAAGGGGAGGGGAGGGGGAGGAGAGGCAGTGAGGGAAAGGAGAGGAAAGGAGATGGAGAGGGAGAGGAAGGAGAGGAGAGGGAGAGGAGAGGGGGAGGGTAGGGGGAGGAGAGGAGGTGAGGGCAGGGGGGAAAGGGGGAAAGAGGAGAGGAGAGGAGAGGGAAGGGGAAGGGGGAGGGGAGGAGCAGGAGGGGGAGGGGAGGAGAGGACGAGGATGAGGGGAGGAGGGGAAAGGAGAGGAAAGAGGAGAGGAGGGGAGGGGAGGGGAGGAAGAGGAGAGGAGAGGGGAGGAGGGGAGGAGAGGGAGGGGGGGAGGGGAGGGGGGATTGAGGAGAGGAGAGGGGAGGAGAGGTGAAGGGTGGCAGGGGGAAAGGGGGAGGAAAGAGGAGAGGGCGAGTGGAGGGAAGGGGAGGGATGGGGAGGAGAGGAGCGGGGAGCGAGAGGGAGGAGAGGGGAGGGTGAGGGGAGGGGAGGGGAGGGGAGGAGGAGGAGAGGAGAGGAGAGGAGAGGAGAGGAGAGGGAGGGGAGGAGAGGAGGAGGGCAGGGGGGAAAGGGGAGGAAAGAGGAGAGGAGAGGAGGAGGGGAGGGAAGGGGAGGGGAGGGGAGGGGAGGAAAGAGGGAGAGGAGGAGGAGAAGGGGCTGGAGGGGACGGAGAGGGAGGGGAGGGGAGGAGGGGGGAGGGGAGGGGATGGGGATGGAGGAGAGGAGAGGAGAGGGAAGGGGAGGAGAGGAGAGGAGAGGAGAGGAGAGGAGAGGAGAGGAGAGGAGAGGAGGAAAGCCATCACCATGCACCCTGACAATATGTGTCCTTTATGCACATCATTTCACCTTGAAGAATTTTGCATCTTCTGCAATCCCAACAAAACAATGCCTTCACTTCTTCATCTGTGATTAGTGCAATGTTGACACAACATTTTCCCCCCATCTGTTCTATCTAGTTCCTGGATTCATCCAACATTCATTTAGGGCTTTAATGGAGTACTGTATGGAATCAATGCCAGCCTCTCACATCATTAAACAGAGATATCCCCCCCAAGTCAAGGCATTCGTGGTTGTCCAATCTCAGTATATGACAGCACTTGGCTATCCTTGTCTTGGTTTGGAAGCAAAGTAAAGTCAGATCTTGTAAATATGGATCCCAGTGAAAAGACTGGAAAATTTTAAGCAGAGTTGCCTCAAGCCTTCCCTTCCAAGGAGAGTCCGCCCACTTACAGCTTTTATTCTGCCCAGACTGCTGAAAGAATGTCTCTCTCTCTCAGGACAAAAGTTATGAACCACCTCCAGACTAGTGCAAGTGACTCACATAAATATCAAGAATGTGAAAGAACCTCAATTGTGTCACACAGTAATCAAGTTCTATTAATATAGTGCATGCAGATGGTCCTAGCTTTAACCTCCATCACAGAGATGGATAACCTGCAACCCAAAGCCTCCTTTTCCTGGCCCCTAGAATAACCCTAATTGCACCCCAGGAGCTTGGTAGCAAACAACTGAACGACTATGATTCCCTCTTTAGGAAAAAAAAATAAGAATAACTTCAAGCCCCCCTCCCTCCCAAGACAGTATAACATCGGAAATAGCCAAGAGCTTAAAAACAAGAGCTGTAATACTAGCCATAAAAATGTATCTGTCCTGAGAGTAAAAACATATCCTAGAGGCCCAGGTTTTTAGCCAGTCATAGATGTAATGCATAAAACACACCAGTGTGGGAGTATATTATAGGCCACTTATCCAGGTAGTGGTTATTGATGTTGCCTTGCTGAATTCACTCAAGAGGACAGGCAATAATGGTGTTGAGAGAAAAATCAGGTCCAGTTCCAAGCCAGGAGCAAGATACTGGAAATAAAATGGAGGCTAAGATGCTGGAAATAAAATGGAGGCTGCTTAGGAAAGAAGGTTCCTTTTTATTGATGAGCAGAACCAACAACAGCATGTAGTTCTGGGACAGCTGACAAAATAGAGTTGAGGGTGGATGGGTTTTTATACATTTTTGGGGGCTTTGTGTTTGAGATGCCTGTTGTGAAATGCACTTTGACCTGTGCTTTAGTGTGCCCTTTTGGTATTCTAATTGTTTTATACATTACATCTATGACTGGCTAAAAACTTGGGCCTCTAGGACCATGGTGGCGAACCTATGGCACGCGTGCCACAGGCAGCATGCGGAGCCGTCTCTGGTGGCACACGAGCCATTGCTGGGCCAAGCTGCTCCCTCCTCCTCTCCATGCATGCACAGTCTGGGAATAGGTGAGAGTCTATAAAGGGAGCAAATTTGACGGAAGCAGCATTTGCTGCAGACAGCGAGAGAGTGAGCATGAGTCGGAGCGGACAGCGTGCGAGCGAGCGAGCATGAGCCAACAGCAGTAAGTTTCAGCAGCCGGCCACGCAGGGGAGGAGGAGGAGGAGGGGCGGCCGGCGGCAGGGGGGGTGCCTTGCCTTAGCCTCACGGGCGACAGCAGCAGAGCAGTAAGGGTGGCGGGGGGGTGCCTTGCCTTGCCTCGGCCTTGTTCAGTGATGGCAGCAAGCAGAGCGGTAATTGCGGCCGGGGGAGGGTGGGGCTGCCTCGCCTCGGCCTCGTGTGTGGCGGCGGAGGCAGCAAGCGGTAATGGTGGCCGGGGGAGGGTGGGGCTGCCTCACCTCAGCCTCGTGGGGCTATGGCAGCAGCGAAAGGCGCGGGGGGCAGCCTACCTGCGACGACGGCTTCCCTGCTCCAGAGTCTTCTCCTTTCATGGCCTCCGTCCGGTGGCCAGCACACCGCCCGGCCAAAGCCAGGGACAACGGCTTCCCTGCCCTCGGCCGGTCTGTGATCCCACCTGCCGGGCGGGGAATCGGTGGATAGCTTTCCATGCTGGGGCAAGGCTGGGCTGGACTTTCTCCATTTCTCCATTCACTTCTCAGCCTTCGCCACGCGAAGTTAGAAAATCTCATGGAACTTTTTTTTTGTCCCACAAACACGTGGCGAAGGCTGAGAAGTGAATGGGGAAATGGAATGCAGCTGCCCGCGCCCAGTCCATCCCAGCCCCGCCGTGGCACAGAAAGTGATCCGCCGATTCCCCGCCTGGCAGGTGGGATCACAGAGCAGGGCAGGGAAGCCGTTGTTCCCGGCTTTGGCTGGGCGGTGTGCCGTCCGCCGGGCGGAGGCCACAAAATGAGAGGACCCCGGAGCAGGGAAGCCGTCATCGCAGGTAGGCCACCCCCGCCCCCATCTGGGTGGGGGTGGGGTGGAAACCTTACCCTGCGTGGTGGCGGGAGGATTAACGGTGGGTGTGGGGGGCCCAGGAGGAGCTGTGCAAAGCAGGCGGAGGGGAGGCCGGGCAGATTGCGGCCACTGGCGGCGGCACCGGCACGGAGACCGATCGCAGGATCTGCCTGCTGATCTGCCCGCAATCTGCCTGGCCTCCCCTCCGGCCCCGGGCAGCGCCTCTGCCATGCGCGGCTATCCCGCTCGAGCCTGCAATCAGCCTTCACGCTGCCGCTGCAGAAGTCGCACAATGGGGGTGTGTATCCGGGCAGCTCGGGTGAGAAGAAGGTGGGCTTCATAGGGCTGGACCCCAGCACCCTTAAGTCCTCCCATGATGGGGCTCTGCTGATCGCCGGCTCCAAGGGCGGCGGCGGCATACGCGGCTCGATCCTCAGCAAGCCCCATTTGTGTCTTCTTGCCCAATGCCGCTGCCATGAGGCCGCGGAACAAGCCGGGCGGAGGTAAGGAACCAGGTTGGGGCAGCGGGAGAAGGGCACTCTGCAAGGGTTGAGTCTGACGCACGTGGCCCACCCGGTGGGCCATGCCTACCCGGCACCCGTCGATACATAAGTGGGTTTTGGGTTGCAGTTTGGGCACTCGGTCTCTAAAAGTTTCGCCACCACTGCTCTAGGATATGTTTTTACAAGTGTCATGCGGGCGCTAGCAACGCCCCATTTGCATCGCACGTGCTCGTGGCTCTGTTTGTGTGCGTGCACGGGCACACACATAAAATGCTTTGTTAAGTGAGTTTTGCCCATTTATGATCTTTCTTGTCACAGTGAATCACTGCAGTGGTTAAGGGAGTAACATGGTTGTTAAGTGCAACTGACTTTGTTTGTCACAAGATCACAAAAGGGGTCACTTGACTCCGGGACACTGCAACCGTCATAAATATGAACCAGTTGCCATGTATCTGAATATTGATCATGTGACCATGGGGATGCTGCAACGGTCATAAGTGTGAAAATACATCATAAGTCACTTTTTCCAGTGCCGTTGTAACTTTGAATAGCCACTAAATGAACTGTTGTAAGTCGAGGACTATCTGTAATCATATCATATTGAAGATCAATATAAATAGAGTAGAAAAGCTGAGAAAAGTCAGTCATGCGGTTTGGACTTCAGAAGGACAGATTTTAAGCATCTTGGGCAAAAGATGGACAAAGCTGAAAATCCTAGAGGATAAACAAGGGCAAAGTTGGAGGGCTGTACTGGTCAGAGGGGTACACAGATGGCTTTGAAGAAAATACGAACTTAGAAAACGTGAACTTAATGGAGTACTGTATGGAATCAATGCCAGCCTCTCACATCATTAAACAGAGATATCCCCCCCAAGTCAAGGCATTCGTGGTTGTCCAATCTCAGTATATGACAGCACTTGGCTATCCTTGTCTTGGTTTGGAAGCAAAGTAAAGTCAGATCTTGTAAATATGGATCCCAGTGAAAAGACTGGAAAATTTTAAGCAGAGTTGCCTCAAGCCTTCCCTTCCAAGGAGAGTCCGCCCACTTACAGCTTTTATTCTGCCCAGACTGCTGAAAGAATGTCTCTCTCTCTCAGGACAAAAGTTATGAACCACCTCCAGACTAGTGCAAGTGACTCACATAAATATCAAGAATGTGAAAGAACCTCAATTGTGTCACACAGTAATCAAGTTCTATTAATATAGTGCATGCAGATGGTCCTAGCTTTAACCTCCATCACAGAGATGGATAACCTGCAACCCAAAGCCTCCTTTTCCTGGCCCCTAGAATAACCCTAATTGCACCCCAGGAGCTTGGTAGCAAACAACTGAACGACTATGATTCCCTCTTTAGGAAAAAAAAATAAGAATAACTTCAAGCCCCCCTCCCTCCCAAGACAGTATAACATCGGAAATAGCCAAGAGCTTAAAAACAAGAGCTGTAATACTAGCCATAAAAATGTATCTGTCCTGAGAGTAAAAACATATCCTAGAGGCCCAGGTTTTTAGCCAGTCATAGATGTAATGCATAAAACACACCAGTGTGGGAGTATATTATAGGCCACTTATCCAGGTAGTGGTTATTGATGTTGCCTTGCTGAATTCACTCAAGAGGACAGGCAATAATGGTGTTGAGAGAAAAATCAGGTCCAGTTCCAAGCCAGGAGCAAGATACTGGAAATAAAATGGAGGCTAAGATGCTGGAAATAAAATGGAGGCTGCTTAGGAAAGAAGGTTCCTTTTTATTGATGAGCAGAACCAACAACAGCATGTAGTTCTGGGACAGCTGACAAAATAGAGTTGAGGGTGGATGGGTTTTTATACATTTTTGGGGGCTTTGTGTTTGAGATGCCTGTTGTGAAATGCACTTTGACCTGTGCTTTAGTGTGCCCTTTTGGTATTCTAATTGTTTTATACATTACATCTATGACTGGCTAAAAACTTGGGCCTCTAGGACCATGGTGGCGAACCTATGGCACGCGTGCCACAGGCAGCATGCGGAGCCGTCTCTGGTGGCACACGAGCCATTGCTGGGCCAAGCTGCTCCCTCCTCCTCTCCATGCATGCACAGTCTGGGAATAGGTGAGAGTCTATAAAGGGAGCAAATTTGACGGAAGCAGCATTTGCTGCAGACAGCGAGAGAGTGAGCATGAGTCGGAGCGGACAGCGTGCGAGCGAGCGAGCATGAGCCAACAGCAGTAAGTTTCAGCAGCCGGCCACGCAGGGGAGGAGGAGGAGGAGGGGCGGCCGGCGGCAGGGGGGGTGCCTTGCCTTAGCCTCACGGGCGACAGCAGCAGAGCAGTAAGGGTGGCGGGGGGGTGCCTTGCCTTGCCTCGGCCTTGTTCAGTGATGGCAGCAAGCAGAGCGGTAATTGCGGCCGGGGGAGGGTGGGGCTGCCTCGCCTCGGCCTCGTGTGTGGCGGCGGAGGCAGCAAGCGGTAATGGTGGCCGGGGGAGGGTGGGGCTGCCTCACCTCAGCCTCGTGGGGCTATGGCAGCAGCGAAAGGCGCGGGGGGCAGCCTACCTGCGACGACGGCTTCCCTGCTCCAGAGTCTTCTCCTTTCATGGCCTCCGTCCGGTGGCCAGCACACCGCCCGGCCAAAGCCAGGGACAACGGCTTCCCTGCCCTCGGCCGGTCTGTGATCCCACCTGCCGGGCGGGGAATCGGTGGATAGCTTTCCATGCTGGGGCAAGGCTGGGCTGGACTTTCTCCATTTCTCCATTCACTTCTCAGCCTTCGCCACGCGAAGTTAGAAAATCTCATGGAACTTTTTTTTTGTCCCACAAACACGTGGCGAAGGCTGAGAAGTGAATGGGGAAATGGAATGCAGCTGCCCGCGCCCAGTCCATCCCAGCCCCACCGTGGCACAGAAAGTGATCCGCCGATTCCCCGCCTGGCAGGTGGGATCACAGAGCAGGGCAGGGAAGCCGTTGTTCCCGGCTTTGGCTGGGCGGTGTGCCGTCCGCCGGGCGGAGGCCACAAAATGAGAGGACCCCGGAGCAGGGAAGCCGTCATCGCAGGTAGGCCACCCCCGCCCCCATCTGGGTGGGGGTGGGGTGGAAACCTTACCCTGCGTGGTGGCGGGAGGATTAACGGTGGGTGTGGGGGGCCCAGGAGGAGCTGTGCAAAGCAGGCGGAGGGGAGGCCGGGCAGATTGCGGCCACTGGCGGCGGCACCGGCACGGAGACCGATCGCAGGATCTGCCTGCTGATCTGCCCGCAATCTGCCTGGCCTCCCCTCCGGCCCCGGGCAGCGCCTCTGCCATGCGCGGCTATCCCGCTCGAGCCTGCAATCAGCCTTCACGCTGCCGCTGCAGAAGTCGCACAATGGGGGTGTGTATCCGGGCAGCTCGGGTGAGAAGAAGGTGGGCTTCATAGGGCTGGACCCAAGCACCCTTAAGTCCTCCCATGATGGGGCTCTGCTGATCGCCGGCTCCAAGGGCGGCGGCGGCATACGCGGCTCGATCCTCAGCAAGCCCCATTTGTGTCTTCTTGCCCAATGCCGCTGCCATGAGGCCGCGGAACAAGCCGGGCGGAGGTAAGGAACCAGGTTGGGGCAGCGGGAGAAGGGCACTCGGCAAGGGTTGAGTCTGACGCACGTGGCCCACCCGGTGGGCCATGCCTACCCGGCACCCGTCGATACATAAGTGGGTTTTGGGTTGCAGTTTGGGCACTCGGTCTCTAAAAGTTTCGCCACCACTGCTCTAGGATATGTTTTTACAAGTGTCATGCGGGCGCTAGCAACGCCCCATTTGCATCGCACGTGCTCGTGGCTCTGTTTGTGTGCGTGCACGGGCACACACATAAAATGCTTTGTTAAGTGAGTTTTGCCCATTTATGATCTTTCTTGTCACAGTGAATCACTGCAGTGGTTAAGGGAGTAACATGGTTGTTAAGTGCAACTGACTTTGTTTGTCACAAGATCACAAAAGGGGTCACTTGACTCCGGGACACTGCAACCGTCATAAATATGAACCAGTTGCCATGTATCTGAATATTGATCATGTGACCATGGGGATGCTGCAACGGTCATAAGTGTGAAAATACATCATAAGTCACTTTTTCCAGTGCCGTTGTAACTTTGAATAGCCACTAAATGAACTGTTGTAAGTCGAGGACTATCTGTAATCATATCATATTGAAGATCAATATAAATAGAGTAGAAAAGCTGAGAAAAGTCAGTCATGCGGTTTGGACTTCAGAAGGACAGATTTTAAGCATCTTGGGCAAAAGATGGACAAAGCTGAAAATCCTAGAGGATAAACAAGGGCAAAGTTGGAGGGCTGTACTGGTCAGAGGGGTACACAGATGGCTTTGAAGAAAATACGAACTTAGAAAACGTGAACTTAATCCAGAAAGACTGGAAAGGGTAAGAAAGTAAGTCAAGATTGTAGTACGCTAACCTTAACTCTTTTTGCAGATTGCAGACATTTTCAAAATTCTCCCTATGCAACTTCCCCTGTTTTCATCAACCCTGGCAATTCTAGCTCTGATCTTCATCGTGATTTTTTACTGTGCTATTTTCTCCACCTGCTTATTTCCATTGGGTTTTTTTTAAAAAAAAGGATATACTGTATACATTTAGAAACAAAATAACAGAGGAGGAAGGGACCTTGAAGATCTTCTAGTCCGACCCCCTGCTCAAGCAGGAAACCCTAATTAAACTAAATTGACCCACCAGATCCCTTCTATATGTTATTTTGTATTATTCTGTAGGTTGGTTTGGAAAAGAGGCCTTTATGAAATAGCAGTAGCAAATCCTCAGGGAGTAGAACATTGTTCAATGATTCTACTCAGCCCACCAAGAATCCCAGGTTCAATCAAAGAATTTGGATTAGTGGGGTCTAGGAAGAGGGCCTTTTCTATCACTGCTCCTGCATCGTGTAACATCTTGCCCTCAGAGATGAGGAAAGCCCTCACTTTTTTTGGCCTTCCACAAAAGGGTCAAAACTTGATTGTGTAACCTTGCATGGGGGATAGAGGAGCTCACACAACCATGGGACTGGCTGGCCCCATAAGAACCTCTGCCCCCCCCACACACACACACCTGTATTAATAACTGTTAATCCACCATCTTAGAATTCTGCACCTTTTGACATTTTTATAATATTGTTTTATAATTTTAAATCCTAAATTATTCTGATTTTAATTTTTAATTTTATCGATTGTATTGTACATCACCCAGAGCTTTTCTCCGAGGGAGATGGGCAGTTAAGAAATATGAAGTATAAGATAGATAGATAGATAGATATAGATAGATAGATAGATAGATAGATAGATAGATAGATAGATAGATAGATAGATAGATAGATAGATAGACAGACAGACAGACAGACAGACAGACAGACAGACAGACAGACAGACAGACAGACAGGAGAGATAGACAGACAGAAAGAAAGACAGACGACAGAAAGACAGACAAACAGATAGATAGATAGATAGATAGATAGATAGATAGATAGATAGATAGATAGATAGATAGATAGATAGATAGATAGATAGATAGATAGATAGATAGACGACAGGGACAGATAGAGATAGATAGCTAGATAGATAGATAGAGGATAGATAGATAGATAGAGTAGAAGATAGATAGGATAGATAGATAGATAGATAGAATATAGGATAGATAGATAGATGATAGATAGATAGATAGATAGATAGATAGATAGATAGATAGATAGATAGATAGATAGATAGATAGATAGATAGATAGATAGATAGATAGATAGATAGATAGATAGATAGATAGATAGATAGATAGATAGATAGATAGATAGATAGATAGAGTTCAGAGTTCAAACCTGGAGCACCTGAAAACCTGGAGACCTGCTGTCAATCAATCTTTGTAGAACTGTGTCAAATGGGCCAATAATCTGATTTGATATAAGCCACATTCTTATATTCCAGGAGTAGAATTGGACAAAGATGTTAAACTGGAAATATTTCAGTCTCAAAATGCTGCAATTCAAGCTCAAAATAGTTGTTCCAAGTTTGAAACAGTTTCGTTCCAACTTTTCTGGTAAGGTCCTAGCACTGTTTTGATCATTCTGGAGATGATTCAAGTTGAAATGAAGTGGTTTGAAATCAAAACAGAACCATGTCCAGGATAGTTATTTCAAGCTCACCCAGAGCATTTGACCTCATGAAGAGCCTTTCAGTCATGAAATGTTTCAAATTTGAATCATTTTACTCACCACAATGACAGAATCTCTGACTCATAGGCCAACTCTGACTTGCAAGATCTCACCATCTGGCCCATTTCCTAGTCTCTGAAGCTTACTTTCCAGACTCAGCTTGTTCCATTAATCTTTACATATGCAAGAAGGGGCCAAAAACAATGATCTATTGGACAACCTGGGAATGGGCAGAGAGGCTGAACCTCCGCAGTTGTCAAGTCATTGATCATAGGAATGGCAGGAATTTTAGCAGGGGATGGAGCCCATCATCCAGCTTTTAACATTTGAGCATTAGCACTATGGAAACTAATGGAAGCTACTTTTGGGTAGACATATTCCAGATTGCACTGGTAATTGATCGAAGAAAGCAATGAAGAAGGCAAGAAAACCACTTCCAGATTTTTGCCAAGAACATCCCATAGATGAGTTTAGGAAATCACCAGAAATCAATCCATACCAAAAGTTAACCAAACCGAACAGGAGCAGGATTCCCCTAACTCTGCAGGAGATATGCTACCTTCTTCTTTACCCCAAAGTAGTTTAAGGCTTCATGAGTTGCCTTTAAAGGGGGTGACTGCAGTTCGCATTGTGATTTCCTTATAGCACTTAGCAATAGCATTTAGACTTCTATACCACTTTATCTGCTTTACAGCCCTCTCTAAGTGGTTTACAGATTTGGCATATTGCCCCCAACAATCTGGGTCCTCATTTTACCGACCTGGGAAGGATGGAAGGCTGAGACAACCTTGAGTCGGTCGGGATCAAATTCTTGGCAATCCTGCATTCTAACCACTGCGGCCGCCGTGCAGGTTATCTCCAGATGACCTCCTGATAAGTAGTCTTCAATTGTTAGAAATCTGAGCAATTATCACGCTAGCTAGAAAATCGCGAGAGTTGGTCTATACATCTAGAAATGGAAGGAAGTTGTGGAAGGTTGTGTTAGATTGTGCCTTTTAATTCTGCACCTTATTAATCTAATTTTGTGACCCTGTCTTGTGAACAGGGCACACACAGAGATGTCTTTTGTGGGGCAGGTTGCGCCTCTTGGAGTCTTAAATGCAAAATGTACGTATAGTTAAAATGGTGTGTGTGTGTGTGTGTGTGTGTGTGTGTCCCTATAATAATAAATAACCTTTATTGTCATTTTTTATATTGTGGGCACAATGGCACACATAAAAAATGAAATTTAGTTGCCCGCTCTCAAAGTGAAACATATACATGACACACACCTAAACAAACTATGTACAACATATATATAGACCCACATCCCTACATATACATAGCAAATAAATATTAAATACTGTCCATCTTGAATATATAACGCAAGGAGGAAGTTTGAGAGTTCGCAAGGTTAATGCTGTATGGAATTAAACTATGGCTGAATCTGGATGTTCTGCTACGGATACCACGAAGCCTCCTCCCAGAAGGTAACAGGGAAAACAGGTTGTGAAGGGGATGTGTAGTGTCCCAGAAAATCTTGCGGGCCCTGCTCAAGCAACGCTTCTGTGCTATGTCCTGGATGGTAGGGAGGGAACTGCCAATGATCTTTTCGGCCATCCTCACCACTCTCTGCACCGCCTTCCTGTCTGAAGCAGTGATGCCTCCAAACCAGACTGTGATGCTGTATGACAGGATGCTCTCGATTGTCCCCCTGTAGAAAGTGGTCAGGACAGGGGAAGGAAGATGTGCTTTTCTCATGCGGCGCAGAAAATGCAGGCGCTGCTGTGCCCGCTTCACCAGTTTCTCACTGTTGAGCGACCAAGTCAGCCTACTCGTTAGCTGCACACCCAGGAATTTGATGCTGGTAACCATCTCCATCTATGTACCCATCTATCTATTGGAATAAAAAAGGAAGAGAACACCAACAAGAAAAAGAAAACAAAAAGGGAAAGGAGGTAGAGCCAAAAAGAAAAAATGTGTAAAACTAGGTTAAAATTGTTGGTATTAATTAGATTTAAATAACTAAATATATTGTATTGGCTTTAAAAAATACAAATAATAGTTAAATTACAAGTAATAACTTAAGCAATACAATCATAAAATAGGACTTAAATTATGGTAATTTCTATCCAAGAATTTATATCAAGAGAAATGTGTGAATGTACAGGGTATACAAAAGAACTCTGATTATCCCTGTAGTCTTTAAGTCAAACATACAGTATTACATGTTAATTTACGTCAGTTCAACAGCAACCATTCAGTTACAAGGCAGATAGCAATAACAAGGTCTATGGAAGGCCACCAATATTCTCCACACTTGATACAATAATTGGCCATTCTTACCCATTTCTAGTTTTCAAAGAGAAATGTTATTGCTAACAATTGACAGCAATTTATATAGTTTCTTGGGTTTTTTTACATAATAGAAATTTGTGGTTTTTTTCATAATGCAATAAGGAAAGGAGTTAGAATGTGTGAAATGCAGTCTGGGTTGGGAACAGTGTGCCTCCCAGCTTCTATTCTGTGCACACACACACTCCAAAATGGGGCTGTTTTGCTTATTTTGAAATATTTGAGTTTTAAGTGGGAAATGGATGCATTGATATATGGAATGGATAATGGCGAGGGGGGGGGGGGAGAGAGATGATAGCTTTATTAATTTTTTAAAAGACAATAAAATACAAACTAACATTAAGGGGAAAAGAGAGAGAGGATTAAACGGAAAAGCTAAAAAAAATGGTTAAAAAAATCCATAAAACAAATATATACAAAAAGTGATCTCTGACTTTAATTTTATAAATTAATTATAAAATACAAAAAGTTCTCTCTAGGTTTAAGTCACTAAAATTAATACTAAAATATATTTAAGATATTAACAACCGTATTTGGAAAAAAACCAATATTCACATATACTTAATTTAAGTTTCATCTAACATATAAAAACCTATTAACTATAAGTAAATCATAGCCATGATTTATCATAGATATCCATAATATTTCTCTAGTTAAATCAAATCTAACCCTTTAAGCCTAAAGTCAAAACTTCTTTCTCCTGATGCCTGGGATATTTTGACATGCTTGGATTTCAGAGGGTTTATTTCTAGACTCTTTCTGCAATCAGTGTATTTTGCACATCAGCTGTTCAGAAAAGAAGGTGATTTGGAGAAGAAAGCTCTGAGTAGTCCTTGACTTACAACAATTCATTTAGTGACTGTTCAAAGTTTCAACAGCATTGAAAAAAAGTGACTTGTGACCATTTTTCACACTTATGACCATTGCAGCATCCCAATGGTCATGTGATCAAAATTCAAACGCTTGGCAGCTGGCTCATATTTATGGTTGCCGTGTCCCGGGATCATGTGATCCCCTTTTGCAACCTTCCCCAAGTCAATGGGGAAGCCAGATTCACTTAATCACCGTGTTAGCTACTTAACAACTGCAGTGATTCACTTAACAATTGTGGCAAGAAAGTTCGTAAAATGGGGCTAGACTCACTTAACAACTGTTTTGCTTAGCAACAAAAAATTTGGGCTCAGTTATGGTTGTAAGTCAAGGACTACCTGTACAGTAAAAATACAATAATTCGTTGTTTTACATCCAGGAGTTTGTGTTTACTACCAGAATGGAATGGAATCATTTCTTTCACTCAAAATTCATTAGTTTTCCTACATTTGTTCCATTTCTGAACTTAATTTAGAGAAAAAGTATCAGAACAGAATAAGAGAGTTGGAAGGGAGATCTTCTTGGAGGTCTTCTAGTCCAACCCCTTATTCAGGCAGGAGATCCTATGCCATTTCAGACAAATGGCTGTCCAGTCTCTTCTTAAAAACTTCCAGTGTTGGAGCATTCACCGCTTCTGGAGGCAGGTTGTTCCACTGGTTAATTGTTCTAACTGTCAGGAAATTTCTTCTTAGTTCTAGGTTGCTTCTCTCCTTGATTAGTTTCCATCCGTTGCTTCTTGTCCTGCCTTCAGGGGCTTTGGAGAATAGCTTGACTCCCTCTTCTTTGTGGCAACCTCTGAGATATTGGAACACTGCTATCATGTCAACCCTAGCCCTTCTCTTCATTAAACTAGACATACCCAATTCCAGCAACTGTTTTTTTATATATATTCAGTTTGTGTATAATGGCTAATCCAGTACAAATCATCTCAATGTTACAAATTCCTCCATTTATAGTTCATTCATTCTTTTCTTTTTGCAAACTCCCTGCTGAAACATACCTGCAGTTCCCTTGGGATCTCCCTAACCTCCCTGAAGCTAGAAGGGGGGGGTGGCAGTAAGGGCTTAGCAGTGTACTGCCATTAGCACGGAGAGGAGGGGGTGGGATATTAGAGATTACATGCATGCATTTTTCATTTTTACTTATTTATTTGTTAAATTGATTTGCCACCTATCTCGCCGTGCGGTTACTTTAGGCAGCTTACAATAATAAAAAGGAGAAGAAAATGAAAAGAATGTAAACAGAAGTACAGAAGTAATAGAGCAATAAAATAAACAATGACAAAGGAGCACAATGAGAGTAAGACACATGATAACCAAAAAGATGGACGGGTGGAGAGCAGAGAGCAAGGGGGGTGTGGAGTCTGCCATCAATCTAGCAGCCACCTCCAGCATGGAACTCCCCCATTGGATCTCCAGATCAACCAGCAGAGCCAGGTCTTCAGGCTCTTGTGGAAGGATAGGGGGGGGGGGCATATTTGGAAGCTTTCAACATATTTCTGCAACATCTGGACAGCCCTTGGTTCTTCACTCTGGTAATGTTTGAAATCTCTTTGCTACATTTTTCAGTTTTCAAAACAGCTGCAAAAGAAAGCAAAGGCAATAATCAAAATTTCAACAGCATTATTAATCCAAAGTATATAACCTGTTGGAATGTGGTGTTCTAGAAGTAGCAGTTACTGGAGGAGAACCAGGAAAAAGTTTCCATTTTGCCACTGTTAAAGAACAGATTTCTGAGACAAAGCTTAGAACGTACTTTTTTAAAAAAAAAAAAAATCTATCTTTGTTTCCCATACAGATTGCAGAATTGCATTTGTCCACTTGAGGTTTAATGTGCAAAAAATTCTGATGGATAGAATCCCCTAGAGGGTAATAAGTCTGTCAAATTTTCCTTAAAACAGCCATTCAACTAGAATTGAGAGCCTCCCAGAAGTCTCAAGCTAACAATCGCCTTTGGTGTTGTATTCTGCATTAATTACAGAGTTGACAAGAAAATTGCCCTTCAAATCAACATTTTTTTAAATGAAACTTTGCACACACCCCACTTGCCTATTAGCATTTAACAGTTTTATACAAACAATCCATATGGATTCAAAACAGAAAGACAGCAAAGTATCTCTCAGCCACTCAAGACAAGTACTGTAAATGCTTCAGGAGTGAACTGGATTGAATTCGAATTAGTTTATGCTGCTGATGTTCACCTTGATACTTGTCTTCCTTTTTCTTCCATCTTTCCCTGCATTACAGATTTCTGAAGAGAGAAATCTGTACACATCATGCATACAAAACATGATACTTTGAGCCTGGTTATTTGTGCCTTAAGTGAAAAGTCTGGATTGATTTGTTCTACGAATTGGGAAGCTTAATTATTTATTACCACAAAGCATTTGCTAGGTCAGATGGTTACAAGGAAAATAAAAGAGAGATTGAGGGAACTCTTAAGAAAGGTCAACAGGCAGGAAAAACAATAGCAATCTTCAAATACATAAAAGGATGTCACAGAAAACAATTAAGTCTTTTTTGCTTTGTTTGCAGGAGTTATCCCACTGGCAAACTGAGAGAGAAAATCCTGAACCCCTTTAGATAATTTCTTTTCAATAGTCCATTCGGTTGGAAAAAATAAAAAAAAATCTTCCAATATTTTTTAATGTTCTCTCTCAAAAAATAGAGAATGGATCAGATGCTTGATATTATCCAAAAGAATTGAGGAAGAGATCTTTTCAACCTGTTGAGCTATGAAGAGGCATAGCATTTTGTAGTTTGCCTGTTCACCAATTCCCCATTAACACAACATTAGGGGTGACATGATAGCAGTATTCCAATATCTCTGGGGTTGTCACAAAGAAGAACAGGTCAACCTATTGTCCAAAGCACCTGAAGGCAGAATAAGAAACAATGGATGGAAACTAATCAAGGAGAGATCCAACCTAGAATTAAGGAGAAATTTCCTAACAGTGAGAACAATTAATCAGTGGAGCAACTACCTCCAGACGTTGTGGATGTTCCATCACTGGAGGTTTTTAAAAAGAGATTAAGCAACCATTTGTCTGAAATGGTGTAATGGGCTGGACTAGAAGATCTTCAAGGTCCCTTCCATGTCTGTTATTCTGTTATTCTGTCTGTTATTCTCTAACACTCACCTACATCACTGACCTCTCACCTACATCACTGACCTCTCACCTGTACCACTTAAAAATTTTGGGGCTCCTGGATTACAGGTCTCAAAACTGCTCTCTGTTTAATCCTGAAAATGCCAAGGCTTAGAAATGATTTTTTTTTCCTCTTCTGTTTCAAAAGATCTCTCTCCTCCTTCCTAAGAACATGGCGTACTTTGCAATAACTCTCCTTGCCAAGTGGCCTCATTTACCTAAAATTCACAATATGCAAATCATGATTAGCTAAAGCAATTACTGCCTGTTCGGTGATGGAACTTTAATTAGAAAATTGCATCACATTTGGTGGAGAAATGGAAGGATGGCGGATACCCCGTTGCACCAATCTAAATATCAAAATGTTAAAATAGAAATGACTTTTATGTAAATGTGGCAGACAAAAAATGCTTCCAGCATCTTATAGAATTCGCATTCAAGTAAGACTTTCACTTGGCATTATCTGCTCCAGCCAGCTGCCAAAAAATACCTATCCCATAATTTCTCCAAATTCACTAATGACTATTTTAATAATATTTTCATTTCAAATTTAATTCTGTCCAGGCATTAGCCCTGTATTACTTATGCAAATACAGAGCTTTATAACTCTATTAGCTATTGCTCATTATCACCCCCTTCTGGTTTAAGGAAGGGACCCAAAGACTGGAGTGCATCCATACATTTTAATGGAAGATGGTCAGGAAAAAATCCCATTCATTTGGATCATTGGCACCCACAAATTTAAAAACGATTAGCATAAATCTAGGAAAGATTTTATGCTTAAGAGCTAAATTAAGGTTCAACTAATGCAAGGTATAAAAAAAAAGAAGGCAAATGTCAAAAGAAAATTGATCTAGTACAATTTGAATTTACCATTTCCGACCCTGGGAGATGAGAAAAGCCTTTTCCAGTGCAAGGGGTCCCAATCTTCACAACTTTAAAACGTGTGGACTTCAACTCCCAGAATTCCCCAGTCAGTTGCCAAGATTGGGAACCCCTGTTCTAATGTATTGATTGATCGATTGGTTGGTTGATGGATTGACTGACTGATTTTGTGCCACTAAGTCATTTTCAACTTCAGTCACACAAACAGGTTTTCTCCACGATAATCAATTTCTATTATTTCAGATCTCCCAGTTGTGCCCTCATCACCAATGTAAGTGAGTCCATCCATCTTGCTGCTGGTCATCCTCTTCGCTTTCCTTCCACCTTTCTCAGCGTTAGAGATTTTTCCAGGGAGCTCGGTCTTTCCATAATGGATCCAAACTAGGATCATTTGAGCCTGGCCGAGTTGTGATGCATACACTTTGGGAGACTTGAAAGAACAGGTTTTGGATAGATTGTCATGGAGAAAATGTAGTTGAGAAGAGTTAAAAGCGTCTTGATGGTACATAACCAATCAATCAGTCAATAAGCAAGGAGGGCAACCTTGAACCCAAGAAATCAAATGATGGAGTACTTGAAGATGGTCACATGATGGTTTTTATTCTTAATTTTACTTCTTATTGGTTATTATTCTTGGCTCATGCCTAGAAGAAAAGTCTTTAACCAAACTAGGTGCTGAGCTTTATTATGCACATCCTCACGTCTTTAACCACACTGCCTTTTTACATTTATTTATTGAATGTATATCCCACCTTTTTATCTTACACTTGTCTTCATTAATAACTGTTCACAGGAATTAAGATATCATATTTCTTCCTCACTTTTCGGTTCTTTCTATTCTCTGTGTGTCCTTTAGAATCTCACATCTTACAACAACAGCTCCTTAAAACCAAGAATTAGAAATCAAGGCAATATTAGAAATCAATCATATCTTGACAGCTCAAGTAAAAACAGCATCTGATCCTTCTTGAAGAAATTACTTCTTAAGTGCAGCCTTTCTCTGAATACACACATGCCTCAAAGAGAGAAAGAGAGAGACTGTTATAATAACAGACTAAATCCTGAGATTAGAGTAATCTGTAATTCCAACGTTCAATTTTGCCAAGGTCTTGAAGCTTTCACTTAAGCCTTTTGCTGGCATAATTATCTTTGTCTTGTCTTGCCCCAAGCTTTCTGCCAAAGAATTTTCTCCCCCTTTTCCCGTACCCCTCAGTCTGAAAGATAATCATTCTTTTTCTCTGACACTTTATTGACAACTTCCTAAATCCTGAAGTGAAAATTTGATTTGGGTTTAATTGGCTTTGCCAAATTCCCCTAGAAAGTTATTACAAAAAGGCCGACAATGACAAGAAAAAGATCCTGCTCAACCAAACTCTGTTTCTCTTTATTTCCTTTTATTTTTTTTATATAGAAAAGAACAAAGCAACTAACAATTCTCCTCTCCTTCTCCTCTCCTCCTCTCCTCTCCTCCTCTCCTTCTTGGTCTTTTTCTTTATCCCATGTAGCCCAGCACTGCAAAGTGATTTTTTTCCCCTGTCTTCCTTCTAAGAAGCCCTGCTCCTCTCTTTCCACTCTGGAACACAGCCTTGTCAATCAGAAGAGAGCTGGAAGGGACCTTGGAGGTCTTCTAGTCCAGCTCCCTGCTCAAGCAGGAGACCCGATACCACGGGTCGGCAACCTGCGGCTCCAGAGCCGCATGTGGCTCTTTGAGCCTTCTCCTGCGGCTCCCAGCCTCCTCCATTTGCAGAGAGAGAGAGAGAGAGAGAGAGAGAGAGAGAGAGAGAGAGAGAGAGAGAGAGAGAGAGACACTTGCGCTTCCTTCTCTCCTCTCTCTCTCTCTCTCTCTCTCTCTCTCTCTCTCTCTCTCTCTCTCACACACACACACACACACACACACCCTCTCTCTCTCTCACACACACACACACACACACTGAGTGGGGAAGAGGACTGGCAGACCAAGGGCAGGAGAGAGCCAGCCCAATAAAAATGTGTGTCAGCTTGTCGGAGGACAGCGTGAAGCCAGCTTGCCAGTGAGCAAAGAGAGGGAGGAAGAGGGAGGGAGAGAGAGAGAGAGAGAGAGAGAGAGAGAGAGAGAGAGAGAGAGAACTCATGCACAGCAGCCTCTATTTCTTTTTAATTAAACTCTTCAATCAAGCTCCCCCCCTCCCGCGCGCGCTCCCAGTGTTTTCTTTTCTCTGGGAAATGGGTCTAAGTGGCTCTTTGAGTGTTTAAGGTTGCCGACCCCTGCCCTATACATTTCAGACAAATGGCTATCCATTTCTTTAAAACCTCCAGTGATGAAGCACCTACAAACTTCCTGACAGCAAGCTGTTCCACTGGTTAATTGTCCTCACTGTATGTCTTATACTCTCCATTCTGAAGCAATGCTGTTCCTGTGCAAAAAATGTTCCCCTTTAAGAAATGCAAATTTTTAAAAATGCAACTTTAAGATGTATTGACTTCAACTCTCAGAATTCCCCAGCCAGCATGTTGACTAGGGAATTTGGGGAATTGAACTCCACACATCTTAAAGTTGCCTACTTTGAAAAACATAATTTACATCAAATTATTATATACACAATAATGTGAAATCACAGCTACCAGTTTTTTAGCTGGTGTTGCCTTGCATACATGCTGCACAGGTAGTCCTTGAGTTACAACCATATGTTTAGTGATCGTTTGAAGTTACAATGACACTGAAAATGATTCATGACCATTTTTCACACTTATGACTGTTGTAGCCTCCCCATAGTCATGTGATCAAAATTTGGAAGTTTGGCAGCCGGCATGGATTTACGACGGTTGCAGTGTCCCGGGGTCATGTGATCTTCTTTTGTGACCCTCTGACATGCAAAGTCAATGGGGAAGCCAGATTCACTTAACAATTGTGTTACTAACTTAAGAACTGCAACTGTCTTGTTTAGCAACAGAAATTTTAGGCTCAGTTGTGATCGTAAGTTGAGGACCACCTATATTGAGCTAGTTGGCCTTTTGTAATTGACAGTGCCTTAAAAGGTTTTTTAGTATGGTACCCAATGTGCCAATAACCATTGGGACCATCACAGCCAGTTTATGCCATAATGTTTCAACTTCAATTTTCAGATCTTGATACTTTGTCATCTTCTTCAATTGTTTGTCTTCTATTTTACTATCTCCTGCTATTGCCACATCAATTATTCACACTTTCCTCTTTTCAACCACAGTTAAATCTAGTGTATCATGAGCCAAGACTTTATCAGTTTGTGTTCGGAAATTCTTCTTGTTGGGACATCAATTCATAGGTTGTTTAGTGCTGGCCTGTACTGGTTCTCTTGTTATTACTTCATTACTTCATAAGCTATCATTCCTGTAGCTCATATCAGCTATTTCCTTTATATTTCCTATTGTTGTTATATGAGTTTCTTCTACTGTTGTTGTTTTTGATCTTTCATTTTCATAATTTTTCTGAATCTCTTCCAGTTCTGCTTCCTTGAATATTTGAATATTTCATTTCTCATCATGAATCTCCTTTGATCTGCTAATGTAGGAGAAGGAGTGGCAGAACCTGGGGGTGGAGTTAAAAGAGGGATCAGTCTAGAATCCCTATGTAGCCACAAGAGAACTAAGTCTAACCTCCCTTGAATTCCATGACCCTTATGACTCTAAGCAGGTGCTAACCATTAGTTGAGAAGATTCCTGTACATAGACTGTTTAGCATAAATCAGTTTAATTGGAGCCTTGACATTTTAACCTGGTCGTTTGGTCTGACAGCTAATCATCATTGTTCAATGATATTCAAGTCTGGATAAAGCCTTTTCAAATCTTCAAATATTCACTAGATTTATTATATTCTTTATTTTATTATTAATAAATTTATTATGGGTTGATTCTGATTTATAATAGCCACCATTATGGTGCAATTTTTAAACACAGTATACTTTTGTCTTGTCTATGGTTGTTTTTCTTTCAATAGTCCTATAAACCATGTTTGCCCAACCATAGCTCCTGAGTCCTGTCAGCCACTTGCTGACAGATACCAGAAACTCCAATTAATTAATCAGAATAGAGGTGGAAGGGACCTTGGAGGTCTTCTAGACCAACCTCCTGCTCTAGCAGGAGATCCTATACCATTTCAGGCAGGTGGCTGTGCAGTCATGACTCAACTACAACTTCTGAAGGAAAGCTGTTCCACTGGTTAATTGTCCTCACAGTTGGGAAGTTTCTCCTTAATTTCAGGTTGCTTCTCTCCTTGATTAGTTTCCATTGGTTGCTTCTTGTCTTGCCTTCTGGTGCTTTGGAAAATAAGTAGACCCCCTCTTCTTTGTGACAGCCCCTCAAATACTGGGATATTGCTATCATGTCACCACTAGTCTTGCATCCCTATGCTAACTCTGCCATCTTGCCTGTTATGATAACCACCATTATCCTTGAAGACCTGTTCCAAATCTATTTGACACATGTTTACCAATCTACTCTCTTCCTCAGAAGATCTGCAGTAGTTAAACTTCAATTCATTCAAGGATGAGGACTCACCCAAAGTAAGCCATTCTCTTCTTTTACTGCTTGCTGCCAAATGCTGTATGGTTGAGCAAGTCCTTTTTATGTGGTTGATAATAAACATGGAGCCACCACAATTGGAGTCTATTTGAAAAAAGCAATTGGGATTTGTCTGAATAAGACATTTATCCTTCAAAGAACAAGGTGAGGGAATGGTGTCTGAGCAAAGGCTGGGAAGATCAATTTTCCTTAACCCCTGAGCTATCAATCCTTATTACATCTTCACAGGTTTCAAAAAGTATAAAGCCCTCATAACTAAAATGGAAACAACAAATCCATGGAATGAGATTGAATGTACTGGAAAGGGTGCTGAGGATAACATGTTAATCACTGGCATACTTTCTTATTATTATTACTGAGTGAGTTAATGAGTGAGTACTTGAATGAATTAATAATAATAATGTATAAATTGCTTAGAGTCACGTAAAAATGAGATGGATAGCTGTATAAATCAAAGAAATGAATGAATGAAGAAATTAACAAATGAACAAGTGAATGAATGAACAAATGAATGAATGAAGACTCTTACCCAGCAAACACAAGGCAGAACAAGTGTCTGCATGCAGAAAGGACATCACAGAAGATAGAATAATAGAGTTGGAAGGGACCTTGGAGGTCTTCTAGTCCAAGCCCCTGCTCGAGTGGGAGACCCTATACCATTTTAGATAGAAATAGAATAGAAATAGAATTTCAGACAGTAAGGAATACCAACTCTTGGGGGCTAGGAGATGCTTTAACAATGTTATAGACACTTTCACAAAATCGTAGCCATAAAGGTCATGATTACCAAATACATTTACCATATAGCAAATTGGTAAAAATAAACCCTTTACCCAGTTTGTTCTGATGATGTTCTATACTATGGTATGTCAGCTTACATGGTCCTTTTCTTCTTCCAAACAAAGAAGATCGCAACCAGCCACTTATCTATCACTTGGCATTTTCTTTGGCTGCCCCTACTTCCCGATTTGAAAACACTCCAGGGAAGGAACTTTCTTCTTTTGGGGTGTACTAAAAGCCTTGTCTATGGAGATTCTCAGTCATCCACGTCATGGTTGTCCCAAAGGTGCTTTTTTAAAAGGCAACTGGACTTTGTTTTTCCTTGAAGACGTTTCGCTTCTCATCCAAGAAGCTTCTTCAGTTCTGACTGGATGGTGGAGGATGGAAGGATTTATAATCCTTGTAGTCAATAACTCTCAGAAAGAGTGCTAACAACCAGATGACTGCAAGGAATATAAATCCTTCCATCCTCCACCATCCAGTCAGAACTGAAGAACCTTCTTGGATGGGAAGCGAAACAGCTTCAAGGAAAATCAAAGTCCAGTTGCCCTTTAAAAAAGCACCTTTCGGATGACTAAAAACGTTGGAAGTCAAAGGAGCTGTAGACCATTGGAAACTACATTTTGTCATGAAAGAGGGGACATTTACATGCATGACTTTGCTGTTTTATAACCAAATAAATGCAAGCACATTTGCATAGAGAACTCCACTGTTGAATTTTGTCAAAATTCTCTCTTCCTCTGAAAGTAATTTCAAAAGCGAATTTCTTTCAGCACAATGAATGAGAACTGATGGAATAAACTCACAAGAGACTTTTTCTGCATGCCACTACATAAACCTCTACTCAGAAACAGAATAGGCAATTTGAAGAGGCCATGTCTTCACAGGCCTAGCTTCCTATATCTTATGCAGATTAAATAAACCAGGATTTGCTGCATTGTAGACAAGAGATGATCTGCAGCCAGTTCCCTAATGCATTTTTCAGTGCGTATACAAGACATCTTAAGGCAAAGTCACAAGTATCAGATATAATTCAGCAGAACTTAAATGCAGTCAGGATAAGATTTTTGCTTCCCCAGAACGGCAGTGGAATACATGGAAGGGGATCATTTCTAGGTGATGGAGAGCATTTCAGATTTTATAGGTCAACCCAGGAGCTGGCATTCAAATCACATTACATTAAAATTGCATCAAGCAATCAACTTCATGTAACAGAAAATCTAATGACTGATGAATGAAATGCAAATAGGATTCCCCCCTCCCCTTACATGACACAGTAATAAGGCTATTTTTTTTTTCAGGTTTGTATTTTTTTTAAGCTGAGTTTATTTTTTCACATTTTTATAGACCATGATGAGAGATGGTTATCAATGGATTTTAAATGTGCTATTTAAAACAAACCATAGATTTACAACTTATGCTAATGTTATTAACAGCAGCTAAAAGTTGAATTATGTGTTATTGGAAAGCAATAGTTATAAAACAGGGCTGGCTGGGGAAATCTGGGAGTTGAAGTCCACGGGTCTTAAAGTTGCCAAGGTTGGATACCCCTGTTATATAGATTGGTTTGACCCAGAAATGGGCTTCTTACAGATTTTGAAGGTCTTCAATATCATTTTTTTAGTCTGCTTTCAAGGGCCAGAGACAGGAAACACTCCACCAGTTCTGACATCTGTCTGTCTGTGTCTGTGTCTGTCTATCTCTTTATCTCTTTATCTCTTTATCTCTTTATCTCTTTATCTCTTTATCTCTTTATCTATCTATCTATCTATCTATCTATCTATCTATCTATCTATCTATCTATCTATCTATCTATCTATCTATCTATCTATCTATCTATCTATCTATCTATCTATCTATCTATCTATCCATTTCAGCACCACCTAACTCTGAATAGATTTTTTTTAAGCCTAGATCCGATTAGCCTAGTAAATGGTTAGTTTGTGAGTACTTGTGTCCATTAAAGTTCCTAACAGTGAGGACAATTAACCAGTGGAACAGCTTGCCTTCAGAAATCGTGGGCGCTCCATCACTGGAGGTTTTTAAGAGATTGGACAGTCACTTGTCTGAGATGGTATAGGTTCTCCTACTTGAGCAGGGGGCTGGACTCTAGAAGACCTCCAAGATCCCTTCCAGCTCTATTCTATTCTAGAAACAATTTGGTATAGTGGTTAGGCACAGGCTAGAAACCAAGAGACTGTGAATTCTAGTCCCACTTATGCATCAAGTATGGTGGGTGATTGTGAGCCAGTCACTTTCTCTCAGCTCTAGGAAGGAGGCAATGGCAAACCACTCCTGAAAAACCTTGTCAAGAGAACAGCAGGGACTTGTCCAGGCAGTCACCAGTCAAAAACTGACTGGAAGGCATCCAAAAAAGGTTAGACCCACCAGCACAACTATTTTATGACTACACTCACCAGATATGCTAAAAATGTATCCCTAGTACTAAAAGGTTGTCTGTGTATGTGTGTGTGTGTGTGTGTGTGTTTTATATGCCTCAAGTTATGGCAGCATCTGGCTGAACCTGTCTGGGCTCAGAATCTATGCAGGATTGAAACCATGAGTACTTGAAAATCCCACATCCTTGTAAGTTACACTGGGACATCAAAAGACAACACAAAATCTCTTCCGTATTATTTTTAAGGAAATTGCATGGATGTGGACATAAGTTCAGCCTGAAAAATGTTTCTAATTGGTGAAGAAAAATTACAAATTAAAGGGAGAATGCACATTAGAACCAACTGGGAGATCAAGAAGGAGGAGAAACAGGAAGGAAGGAAGGAAGGAAGGAAGGAAGGAAGGAAGGAAGGAAGGAAGGAAGGAAGGAAGGAAGGAAGGGAGGGAGGGAGGGAGGGAGGAAGGAAGGAAGGAAGGAAGGAAGGAAGGAAGGAAGGAAGGAAGGAAGGAAGGAAGGAAGGAAGGAAGGAAGGAAGGAAGGAAGGACTAAATGGAGTAAGCAGGCTTGCAGACTGAAAATGTAGCAGGCGATCAAATAAAATATATTTGGGGGCTGTATCAAATGTGACTATTCTCAAGCCCACCCCTGTGCCCCAATAGCTAGGTCCATCATCATCTGCAGCTCTGACACACAGACCCTGTCTAATGTATTGTGTCTTCCTTTTACAATCTTTTAAAGCCAAAGAAACAAACCATTGAATCCTTCCCTTATTTCTGCCTCCCATCAGCTCTTCCTCATTTCACGAGGGAAATACCAATCTTGTGTAGTAGTTATCCAACCCCCTTCAAAGCATGTTTGCTTGAACTCTCGATTTCAAATTCTACAATGTACTGCCTGAGAGAAAATTGAGGAGGGGTTGATTTCCACAGAGAACAAAGAACAAGGCCATAATGTAATGTAAAACATGTAGAGCTGCATGGCTTTTTAATAACTAATGAAATGGAAACATCTGATAGTGACAGTTTTTACTATCAACATCTTATTAAAAAATGTGGTTTCTTGGGAAGAGAGACTACAGAACTGAGCAAAGAAACCAATGATCGAGCTTGCGGGAGCCAACCAACTTTTCCCAAACCGCCACCAGCAACAAAACAGCAGGGCAAAGCCCACATTGCTTTGGATGTCTTTCCTATGCATTTTGCAAAACAAATCTCTCCCCTTCTTTGCTTATTGATTAAATTGATTACATTTGTTTCTCTCCCCCCCCCCATCTTGCTTCAAAGCAGCTCTGCTCTTGTTGGCAGTAGCAAAGTCAGTATGCCTTTGAGTACAGATACTCCTCGACTTATGACCATAACTGAGCCAAACATTTCTGTCGCTAAGCGAGACGTTTGTTAAGTGCCCCCATTTTACAACCTTTCCTGCCATAGTTGTTAAGTGAATCACTTCAGTTGTTAAGTTGGTAACACAGTTGTTAAGTGAATCTGGTTTCGCCATTGACTTTGCTCGTCAGAAAGTCGCAAAAGGTGATCCCTTGATCCTGGGACACTGCAGCCTTCATAAACATGAACCATTGCCAAGCATCCAGATTTTGATCACATGACCATGAGGATGGTGGAACGGTCGTAAGTGTGAAAAATGGTCATAAGTCACTTTTTCAGTGCTGTTGTAACTTCGAACAATCACTAAATGAACTGTTGTAAGTCGAGGACTGCCTGTACCCACAGATCCACTGTTTGCTGTCTCTTACTTCTAAATATGTCTCCCATTTGCAGCCTTCCAAAATTAGGGATTCCCAGGAAATAGGAGTGATGAAGAAAAAAAGCAATGTGAGATCAAATTTCTCCTCTTAGACGCGATGTCTATCTCAACAACTCTGTTATTCTATAACGTATCAGCTATTGTCCCACAAATCACAACCTCGTGGTTGCAGTCATACAACATGGTAATTTTGGTTTGTTTCAACTTGATTAATTGGGGGGTATTGTCAGTATCCAGTCTGTTGATTAGTTTCTCTGTCGTTGCCTTGCACAAACCTAGATTACTTGTGTGGGATTTCTATAATACGAATCAAGTCCATATGAACCATACGTTCATCCCTCAGTTTTCATCTCTAGTTAGAGTTTTCTTTTTAAAATGTTTGGAAAGATCAGGGCATCCTGAATACTGCATGAGGGGCTGTTCTTTTTACGCCTGGAGAAGGATGGGTTTTCCATCGTTGACTCAACTTAGTTTCTCCGTTATTTCTTGATGTTGGGAGACTTTATTGCTATACTGTTATGTTTTAGTTTCACATCTGGAAGGCAAATGGTACTAGATCAACAGTACTAGATCTCAGATCAAAAATCCCTTCTGAAACATTTCCTGTATCCTTCTTTGCAGTGATCAGGTCATCCCCGACCAAACTCATTTGCTAAAGTGCTTTCTGAAAATATAGATTGTTGCTTTAATTTATGCTGCCATCAATCCTAGTAGCAAACTGAAAGTGCTTCAAAAAGATAATTAGCACTGAACACCTAGGTATTATTTGTTCTAATTGCCTCACAGCTCGTTTCCTTGACACTGCTGTAACGTTGAATCAATAGTGGTGAATTATTTAAAAAACAAAAGTCTGATATATCCTTGCAGTTGATCCTGCCTCAAGCATTGTTCTGTGTAGAGGAATATCAACTGGAAATCTCACAATTCCTCTCTTGCCCGTATCTGGATCAATTAATGACAGAACAGCCCCAAAATACTCTTACTGTCAGTGTTCATGGATTACATTTTAATCCTTTCCTCCTTTGAGAACCTGGAGAAGGTGTTCTTCATCATTTTTCTCAAGTCTTCCTCACAACTACCCTGTGTGAGTTCTATCTTGAACATCTGGCATCTTTCTTCCCACATAAGGTTCCAATCTTCATGGAACGATCCTAAGCATTATTTTGCTAGCATGTGAAGTCAACCTAAATATGTTGCATTATTCCAAAAAGGATCCAATAATGAAAAAGATTCGATCATATAGATTAAATGTAGCCTCACTTCTGTACATGGCTAACACAGAAAATCTACAGTCCATCCAAAATGAATTCTTCAGGACAGCCAATAAACTCAAAATAAAATCTTTTGATGAATGAATTTGAAGACCAAAGAAACAAACTTATTTACTTATTTTAAGACATTACTGGCTACTTCAACTTTTATTCCATAAATCATATATATATATACAGGTAGTCCTCAGCTTATGACCGGTCATCTATCAGCTGTTCAAAGTTACGACAGACCTTCCTGGGGATACTTACAACCTAGTTCCAAAGTTCTGATGGTGAAGAGGCCTCCTCTACAATCATGTGACCACATGTTAGGCGCTTGGTAATCAGCCTGCATTTACAGCTGTTTGCAGTGTCTCGTGGTCATGTGACTGTGTTTTACAATAGTTTTGCATTTACTTCCGGTTTTCAGCACAATCTGCCCATAATAAATCATTAGTACTCTTAATGACCACCAGAACTAACAACCATCATATTCACTTTACAACCACCATATATAAGGTTGTAAAATCAGATCAGTCACATGGATGAGCCAATTTATGACTGTCACGACTTAAGGCAGACTCCATTACAGTCATAAGACTACCTATAATTTCCATTTTAAAGAGTTTCTAGTAGAGATATAAACTGATATAATTTCAAGAACAAACTGTATCCAAAAAAGAGAGCACCTTGTATTTCTTTGAGGCAGCTGGTACATATTGTGTTCTCAAAACATGTTCCAGTTTATTATATTGCCACTGCTGTATATTAGGGAAATTAGTTGTATGTGAAGTTGACATTCCTTAAAAGAAACTTCACACTGATTTAAAGTTATTGCACTATTCTAGATTCAGCTTCTACATCCCAACATCTTACCCCCAATTTTAAGGTATAATTCTTCCACAAAGTTAGATATTCATAAGATTCACCATCAAAATTCAATATACAACCCAATTGGTCCAGAAATTTCTAGCTGCTCTCAGACCAGAAAATGAAAAAGAAATTGCTGTATGTCAATCCAAGTGATTGCCAAGATCTTAATGGAAATAAGTAATAACTTTCCAACAAAGCCCATAAAGGTTGGGATTCAATTAAATCCTCATTCCACATAAATATAAATGATAAAACAAATGCCCAGTGATCTTCTTGAAAGTCTGTTGAATTAAAACCTCCTTTGTGAAAATAAACTTTAGTCGATGAAATACTTATCTTCCCATGTAAGATTCCTCAATATTGTAGTCTCCCTGTCTCAGCAAAATGTCTTTTTGGAATTAACATTAGACTATCTCTTACAATATTATTCAATTGGGGGGGGGGTAATATTCATTTTAATAACAGCAAAACATGATTTAAGTCAGCAAATCCATGGGGATTTTATAATTTTTATAATTGCATATCCTCACACACAAGCGGCACAGTGGCCTAGTGTTGAATATGCTGGCCTCCCACTCGGGAGGTTGAGAGTTCAATCCTAGACAGCGACAAATGTTTCTCTCTCAGGACGCAAAGAGAAAATATCTGCTCTGAACTCCATATGGGCTTCAGGAAGGGCATCGGGCCAGTAAACGCTCAGCTCCATTCAGTTGCCCCACCTCCACCCCGATAAAAGGTATTACAGGGTCATAAGAAGAAAATATAACTTCTTACACACAAATCATTAAAATACTGTAAGATCTCGTAGGCAGAACTTTGAGGAGGCTTTTTGCCATTTTGCAAAATGTCAGTAATGTTTTATGATTTCATTTTCCAAAATCAGAACACTTCTTGGTGCTACCTTCCTGATTCCTATTTCATATAAAGCAAGCACCCAGAATATAGAAGGGGATTGTAAAACTCTGCTTTGTACATCCACCAAAAAAAGGCCTGAAAACAAAATAATAGCAATTCCAGTTTTTGACACCCACTCCCCTCCCACACCCTCTTCCAAATAATTTTGCCATCTGTTTGCCCTGATTTCTGGCTGGAACTTGAAAAGACATTTGCTGCTCACGAGTATTATTAAATTCTATTTTATTGGATCTGCTGTAATACAAAATGCTTTCTAAATAATGTGATTGCATTGTTTTCTTGGTGGAAGCCTCTTTGGGATGGCCTTGAGATGCAGTTGAGAAATGCGATAAATGAACAAAGAAAGCTGTCTATTTCGTGGAGAGTGAGACAACAGGAAGCATGTCTGTGTATGTGTGTGCATGTGTTTGTATCTGCACACACTTACACAGTACATACCTCTTGCAAACTCTATGGAAAACTTGCAAGAGAAAAATACAATTAGTCCTCAAGCTACAACTGTAAAAGAGCCTGCCAATTACAGTTGTAAGTCATTGCAATCATTAAGTGAGGCACCCATGTGATTGCCTCGCTCAACAACTGCTGTCCCTGCTCTCCCTGCACATGTCATCTCCGTGCAGAGATGGGCTGGAAAAAGGAAGATCAGATTTTAATGATCTGATCTTCTTTTCTCTGCTCTAGCCTGCTGGCCCCTCTTCACTGTGCACTAAAAATTTAGAAAGTTTTTCTCTCCAACTTGGGGGAGAGGGAAGTGGTGTGTGCTACATGGAGGAGTGAAGATGTCCAGGGTTTGTTCTTCGGTGCAGCACACCCCTCCCCTCCTTCCATGGACTAGAGAGAAAGCTTTCTCTTTAGCCTGGGATAGAGAGGGGAGGTAGTGGCTGCCCAGAGAAATGAAGCAGCTTACAATGTTTGCTGCCGGCTTCCCTATTGACTTTCTGAGGAAGCTGGCAGGGAAGATTTCAAAAGGCAATCTCATGATCATGAAGGGCCTGCCAACCCATCGTAAGTGCAAATGGGTTGCCAAGAGCCCAGATTGCAATCATGTGATTGCAGGAATTGGGTATCGGTTGCAGGAATTGGGTACGTCTAGTTTAATGAGAAAAGAAGGACTAGGGGTGACAGGATAGCAGTGTTCCAATATCTCAGGGGTTGTCACAAAGAAGAGGGGAGGGGGTCAACCTATTCTCCAAAGCACCTGAAGGCAGGACAAGAAGCAACGGATGGAAACTAATCAAGGAGAGATGCAACCTAGAAATAAGGAGAAATTTCTGACAGTTAGAACAATTAATCAGTGAAATGGCTTGCCTTAGTTGTATCTGTTTCATCACTGCAGGTTTTAAAGAAGAGATTGGACAATCATTTGTCTGAAATGATATAGGGTTTCCTGCTTAAACAGGAGGTTGGAGTAGAAGACCTCCAAGGTCCCTTCCAACTCTGTCATTCTGTTATTCTATGACCAGAGGGAACCTGCAATAGCTGTAACTTTGCGCAATGGTTGTAAATCTTTTCGTTCAGCACTGTCATAATTTTGAACAGTCACTAAAAGAATGGTTGTAAGTCAAGGACTACCTGTAAATCAAGTCAGTGAGAAGCACTGAATAGAATACAGCAAGTCATCTAATAAAAAAGCAACAACTTTAAAATCCAGTGCCAAAAATCAGATCTGCAGTATTAAATAAACTGGAGGGAACAAAAATTACAGTGGAAAAACAACAGCCCACAAAGGGGGGAAAAAACTACAGAGATTAAAAAAATTAAAAGTCTTTGAGTAACACAAGAAAAGCATTAAAAGCCACTCAGCCCTTTGCAGAATTTTCAGTATATTCTTTCGTTTAATACAAATATCTTTATGTTAGTGTGGAAGAAATGTATGATAATATTAGTTCAGTGGCTTCAAACTGTGGCAAAATAATCCTGCTGTATTTATAGATCCTTCAACTCAGAGGACATTGAGCCCATTTTGAACCTGGGGGGTGGGGGTGGGGAGTCCTAATTAAAGCATCTGGATTCAAATCTACTATTTCTTGTCCTGTACTCTGGAAAAACAAGAAAACAAGACTGGGCCTCCTTTCAGATATTCAAAGAGCATTATCATATCCTACCACCCATACTCAGCCCAGTCTTTTCTTAAAGCTAAACAAACTGAGCTCTCTCAAACTTTATTCATAGGACTTAATGTCCTCAATCACTGTCATTGCTCTTCTTTGACTCCTAAAAGTGTGATACCCAGAATGGACACAGTACTGAACCTGGGGTACCACCAAAGCAGAAGATAAGAGAGTGATTATTTTCTGTGATTTTTAAATTAAATTTCTTTTGATGCAGTCTACAATCACATTTGCCTTTTCTGCGGCCACATCACGCTCCTGGCTCATATTCAGTTAACAACAAGGACTGTTTCAAGATCTTTTTACACACAGGCTATAATCAATGCAGATATATCCTATCTATGCTTTTGATTTGTGTTTTCTAAGTGAAGAACACCGATACATTTTGTCAAATTTCATTCTGCTACTGTCATATTCCTAATGAATAGATTTCTGACTACAGATGTTCTCAACTTTGGATCAGAATTTCCATTGCTAAACAAGGCAGTTGTTAAGTGCATTGCATCCTATCTCATGACATTTTTTGCCATGGTTATTAAGCAAATCACTGCACTTATTACGTGAATCACACAGCCATTAAGCAAATCTGGCTTCCCCCATTGATTTTACTTAGGAGAAGCTGGCTGGGAAGACTGCAAATGACAATCAGATGACCCTGGGATATTTCAATCATCATAAATACATGCCAGTTGCCAAGTGCCTGAATTTTGGGATGCTGAGATAGTTGTAAATGCAAGGAACAGTTGTAAGTCATCTTTTTCAGTGCCATTGCAGCTTAGAATAGTCACTAAATGAATGATTGTAAGTCGAGAACAACCTATACTAGCATATTCGCTATTCTACTCAGTTCTATGACAACTACAAATCTGATCAATATTGTCTTCACCCTTTCATCCAAGTCATTTATAAAGATATTGTAGAGTAGAGAATATAGTGCATATAGATCCTTATGCACAGAGCTTTGCAATTTGGGGCATTTTAGTCTAGGAAGGAAGTGAATAAGGGAGCACATGATTGAAGTGTACAAATTCATGGAAGGTGTGGATAAAGTGAACAAGGATAAATTACTTTCCCTTTCCCAGAAGCAGAGGTTACCTAATGAAATTGTGTCCTGGAAGAATCAAGACAGATGAAAAGAAATATTATTTTATAGGAGGCCTAATTCAATTTGGAGGTTTTGCTAGCAGAAGATGTGCTGCTGGCTGTCAATTTACCGAGCTTCCAAAAGGGTTGGACCAATTCATGGAAACCCTGAGGTTCAGTGGCTCTTGGCCTTGAGAAAAGTGGGATTGCCTCTGAAGGCTTTCTACTGGGAAACAAGTGGGCTTGTGCTGTTGGTTAGCCACCATATTATCGAATCTGGTGCACCTGCAAGAGCACGGGGGAGGCTTTTAACAACACAGAATTTTCCCAGAAAGAGGCCTGGATTAAGAGATGTGCAGTCCCTAGCTGGAGGGGGGAGGGAGGAAGAGGTTCACGCACCTTAGAATTTCCGGGGATTTATCTAGTACAGGGGTCTTCAAACTTGACAACTTTAAGCCCTTGTGGACTTCAACTCCCAGAATTCCTCAGTCAGCCGTGCTGGCTAGGAAATTCTGGGAGTTGAAGTCCATAAATCTTAAAGTTGCCAAGTTTGGAGACCCCTGATCTAGTAGGTAAGAAAGTTATAGCTTTAGTTTGACAAGATTCTGTCCATGAGGCAAGTCGTTTCACTGGTTAATTATTCTGTCTCCTTGTTTCTAGGTTGGATCTTCAATAAGCTTCCATCCATTATTTCTTGTCTTGCCCTCAGATACTTTGGAGAATAAGCATCTTCTTTGTGGCAACCCCTTAGATCCGTGATGGCAAACCTATTTCACGTGTGTCAAAGGTGGCAAGCAGAGCCCTCTCTGTGGGCACGTGCGCCGTCACCCCAGTCCTAGGCCTTCAGCTGGGTTTTATAAAATCTTTTCGCTTTAGGCCTCTGCCACCGTGTGCAAAAAAAAAAAAAAAGATTCAATCAATCAATCAATTTCAACTTCTTGCGGGGAAAAAAAATCTCGCAAAGTTGGAATTGATTGATTGAACTTTTTAGTCCAACCTAGTCTGCCGTTACCACGCAGCCGCGCCCACCCAATGGGCCACGCCCACCCGGCACCTGACGATACATAAGTGGGTTTTGGGTTGCAGTTTGGGCACTCGGTCTCTAAAAGGTTCGCCATCCCTGCCTTAGATATTGGGACACTGCTATCATATCACCCCTAGTCCTTCTTTTCAAGTCCAGTCTCGTCACTGGGCTTGGGCCTGGCACACTGTGAAAACAGACTGCTGGGTGAAACGGACCAGGGTCCAATTCAGCAGGGCCCTGCTTATATTCTTAAGTTTGCTCCTCTGCTCAGTTCCTTCCTGCAAATTTGATCTGAGTTCTATTTTTGAAGCATTTAGGAACTGTCATGCTATCAAGCCCACACTTAGCCAAACAGCCAAGTACTAATCTATTCTTCTATGGCACCAGTAATTAAGATCGGTACTAAGTGAACTTTGGGAAGATTGTTAACAGCTGGGAGGTCACCACTGAAATTGTTGTTTTCATATTTGGCTGTCCATCATACCTCACTTGAAGGGGGTACCTGAGGAGCATTTTAAATCAAGACCTCAAAATATGGATAAGTAACCTACCCACAAGGATGTATCTGAATTTGAACAAAATATACTCAGGCTGCTGCAAGAGAGGACAAAATTTCCATCTAATTATTCCACCCCCTCCAAAAAAAATGGAACAAAACCCACTTTCGTGTTCAATTCACAAATGGCTAGTTTGTATGAATTAAAAGCAGAGTGCAAGAGAGAGTGTTTTCCGATGAAATTAGCACAAACAAAATGCTGCTGCTGCCTTCAACATTTGCAAGTCTAATTAAACACCAGCCTCTTTAAAAGCCAAAATAGAATCCTCTCGATGCAGATTGTCTTATTGCTCAAGATTAGACTTGGATGGGAATAAAAATACTCCTTGCCTGTATCTGCCAACATGTGGTTCATTAATGAGTGTTAAGAACAGCATTTCAAATTTCATTCCTTGGTGTAAGACAAACCGCACAATACTATAAACATCCAGACGGTGCAATACCACCCCCAAGTGCAGTACATTTGTCTAGCAGCAACGCCAGAAAGCAAAGATACATTTTCTTTGTCACTCACAATTGCTGTGAGTGCAAGAAGGCATAAACGTAGCAACCTCCGTTAAGAGCTGCACACTTACAATAGGGGTGTGTGGTTTCACAGTCTGCACACCTTTCAAAAACATTGGATGTGCCTTGTCAAGGCCCACAAAAATGTATCAACCAACCATCATTTCCCAAGCAATCTGGTAAATATTTGGGAAGCGAGGCCAATAGGAAAACCTCAAGAAACTATGGTGAATTGATTGGAAATTGAGTCACGGCAACTGGACTTCATGGCAACTGAAGTCCAGTTGGCATGATTCAACTTCCAGACAACTCTGTCTGGATGACTGAGAATCTTCATCAACATAAGCTACACTGAGGACTAGAAATGTCATGGTTGGAAATAAAACAGCCTGAAGACCAACTGACCCATTATCACAACAAACTAAAAGGGCAATCGATGCTCCCACACCAAATTAAGGCTCTCAGCCCGCTGCTTCCTGCAAATGTAGAAAGAAGGGCAAAAATTAAATTTGCTTCCCCTACAAATAAGTCCTGTGCTCTATATAAGGCAGTTGCTGGATCAGTGCAAATTGAAGAAGTGTGGACTTCAACTCCCACAATTCCCCAGCCAGCACGTGTGGAGATGAAGTCCACACATCTTCAAGCTGCCAAGGTTGAAAACACCTATGTTAGAGTATTCCTTTGTGGCCTTCCTCTAATACTTGCAATGTCCACACTGATTACCTCACAACGGCTGTAAAAAGGGGATAGGGTTTTGATTGCACAGTCACGGCCACCATTTTGATTCTTTTTGACCCTTCCCACAAATCCTCTGGAGACCAGGGTCAATAAGGTCAAGAGAACTCTCTGTCCCCAGGATGTGTCGGCAATGCAGGTCAGGGCAATGGCAAGAAGGAGGAACAAAACACTCTGTAACCATCTTCCCTACAACCAGAGGATCAATGGAGGATTTGCTGTTGTTTCGAGTGAAATGGGGTTGCTGTGATTCTGCCCTCAGTGCTAAAAGCTGCCATTCACCAGGTTTTCCGAGACATCCGTGTGCAAACCTTCCCTTCCTCCCTGTTTACCACCGGCTGCTTGCCTGCCTGTCTGTTTTAACAACCTCCGGAGGGATTTGCACACCTCATTATGCAGCATTGCTACTCAGGCGTTCGCCTCGGCGCTTGTTTAAGTAATCTGCACACACAACACCTCCTGCCAAAGATGAAAACTTCCCCTCTTCAGAGCCGCCGCCTCGATGTTGTTGTAGCAAGATAAAACACGGGCTCCCTTGTTTTTATTTATTAATTATTTATCAAATTTATCCAGCCACCCATCTCACCAGAAGGGACTCTCTGGGCGGCATTTGAGGGAGAGGATGGAGACTGATCTGAGCCCAGCTTTTTATGTATTTATTTATATTTATTTATAGACACATATTACATATGCACATAGATGGATGTGTAGGATCTGTTTATACTGTTTGTGTTTGCCTTTTTTTAAAAAAGTAAGCCAATCCAAATTGTTTGGAGCTGGGCAGCCTCTAAATTGTATACAGGTAGTTCACAACTTATAGGACAACCACACCCCAAAGGTGCTTTTTCACGAGGCAACTGGACTTTCTTGTTTTTCTTTGAAGACATTTCGCTTCTCATCCAAGAAGCTTCTTCAGCTGAAGCTTCTTGGATGAGAAGTGAAACATCTTCAAAGAAAAACAAGAAAGTCCAGTTGCCTCGTGAAAAAGCACCTTTGGGATAACTATGACCTGAATGACTGACAGGACAACCATACATTTAATGACCATTCAAAGTTACTACAACACTAAAAACAGTGACTTATGACCATTTTCACACTACCATTGTAGCACCTCTATGGGCACGTGATCAAAATTTGGACACTTGGCAACTGGCTCTTATTTATGATGGTTGCAGTGTCCCACGGTCACGTAATCGATTTTCCAACCTTCTGACAAGCAAAGTCATGGGGAAGTCAGATTCACTTTACAACCATGTTACTGTTCTGTCCCAGCCTACGCACGTCCTTGTTACTTCACAAAGACAACCCCTCTTTTAACAGTAGACTGGAAAATAAACCCTTTTTATTTGAGTTACAGACCTGATAATTGTCCCAGAAAAACAAAAGCAACAGAACACTTTTCCAACGGAGACTTTGTCCAAAAGTAAAACGGAGCACAAGTCAAACAGGAAATAACTCACAAGCAAAATAAACAGACCATGATCTCTTGACACTGAAGTTCTTTGCAAACGGTTGCCTCCAGCAACCAGCCCTGCCCACACATTCCCTTTTTGTTACACAGCCCTCCAAGGTGTGGCTTCTCACTGCTTTCTCCTACTTCCCTGGAGTCGTCCCATTGCCTCCCTCTGTCCTACTCGTGTGACCTGTCTACGTTTACGAGCGTTTCTGAGGTCTTCCAGCTGTGCTTCCTCCGAGTCTGACTCAGCTTCCCAGCACAGCTGGCTCTCAGCTTGATCACGAGTGGACGGACCAGCCTCTTCATTAGTTTGTAAGTCCTGCAGCTCATCAGAGCCTCCCTCCGACTCTGATGGCTCTCCAGGCCCCTCCTCCTCCTCCGACTCTGATTCCCCAGACTCAACTACCCGGATCACAGGCTGGCACAGAATCACAACAGGTACTAACTGAACAACTGCAGTGATTCACTTAGCAACTCTGGCAAGAAAGATCGCAAAATGGAGCACAACTCACTTAACAACTGTCTTGCTTAGCAATAGAAATTTTAGTCTCAATTGTGGTTGTAAGTCAAGGACTACTTGAAATTAACTGTGTGACTATATGGATGGATATGTCCATGCATACAGAGCATGTATGAATGAAAAGAGCACATTTTCTCTCTGATGTGCACACAGCCACATAACATTCACTTGGTTTGAAATATTTTTTTCTTTTAAATATTAACAGCAGAAAGCTCTATGCTAATATCTACCTTTGTATCCCTTTGAACTCCAGAGGGCATGAGAAAATTCTTCTTGGGTCAGGTGAAAGGCTATTGAGTCCAACTGCCTGCTTCCAACAATGGATAGCTGGATTCTTTTGGGAAAATATTGAGGTTTTTTGAAATCCACACAGATGCCCCCATTAATACATGTCATTGTTAATCAATAATGTTTGCCTCTAGATCAGGGGTGTCAAACTGCCGGCCCATGGTCCGGTTGCATCATACAGAGGCCGCGCCCACCCTAGCTCTGACAATGCAAAAAAAGTCGCAATACGTCACGTGACACGGCCAGTTTGACACCCGTGCTCTAGATAGAGTTTGATATAACCGAAGCATCAGATATGATAGTGTTTCTCACGCTTTGTAGGTTGAAGGTGGATGGACTTCAACTCCCAGAATTCCCCAACTAACACACTTCTTCAAGCTGCAAAGCTTAAGAAAGCCTGAATTAAGATATAGATTCCTATATAAGCTTCCATCCATCCATGCATCCATCTATAGATACATACATACATATATACATATAGAAGCCGTTTATATAGCACCCTGTTTTTCAAACTGGGCAATTTTAAGATGTGTGGAACTCATCTCCCAGAACTCCGCCATGCTGGCTGAGGAATTCTGGGAGCTGAAGTCCATACAACTTAAAATTGCCAGGGGTGAGAAATATTGGTCTAGGGCAGCTCCCAGAAGTCCTCAGCCAGCATAGTCCACAAGTCTTAAAGTTGTCAAGGTTGCAGTCCCCTGGTCTAGGGTGATAAATAACAATCACTTATTAAAGCATTAGGGCAAGGGTCTTCAAACTTGGCCCTTTTATGACTTGTGGACCAACTCCCAGAATTCCTCAGCCAGGCACGCTGCTGAGGAATTCTGGGAGTTGAAGTCCACAAGTCATAAAAAAGCCAAGTTTGAAGACCCCTGCGTTAGGGAAATGTGAGAAGAATGAAAATCAGTTGGAAATTTGATATGGTTGAGATTATTATTTTCCTTTGCTTCATATCTGTAGAAAGAGGGAGAGGATGCAAGTGACAAAACATTGTGTTAACACATTACCACACAAATTCCATCTCTGACATGCTTGCCACAAAAAGCATGAGAAGAAAAAAGCTTGTGTTGCGATGTTATAATATTTAATTTGTCATTTTGATATCCTCAGGTTTAGCTGTGGATATCTGGGAGGAAGAAAGTTTTCTAAAATAAAACTGCTTGAGAAATCTGAGATTTTTTTCTGAGAATAGAATAGAATAGAATAGAATAGAATAGAATAGAATAGAATAGAATAGAATAGAATAGAATAGAATAGAATAGAATAGAATAGAATAGAATAGGGTTGGAAGGGACTTTGGAGTCTTCTAGTCCAGCCCCCTGCTGAAGCAGGAGAACCTATACCATCTCAGACAAGTGACTGTCTAGTCTCTTTTTAAAAATATCCAGTGATGGAGTGTCCACAATTTCTGGAGGCAAGCTATTCCACTGGTTAATTGTCTTCACTGTCAGGAAGTTTCTCCTTAATTCCAGGTTGCTTCTCTCTTTGGTCAGTTTCCAACCATTGTTTCTTGTCCTGCCCTCTGGTGCTTTGGTGAATAACGTGACCCCCTCTTCTTTGTGGCAGCCTCTCAAGTACTGGAATACTGCTATCATGTCTCCCCTATTTCTTCTTTTCTTTAGACTAGCCAGACCCAAGTCCTGCAGCCGTTCTTCGTATGTTTTAGTCTCCAGGCCTTGGATCATCTTAGTTGCTCTTCTCTGAATTTTTTCTAAACTCTCAACATCTTTTTTGTGATATGGTGACCAAAATTGGCTGTATTATTTTCTCTGGATATTTTTTTTTTAATTGCAGGCTTTTGTTCCAGACCATTAATGAAACCTTTATCAGTAATGTACCTTCTAGACAGCTTTTAACCTAAGAAACCTACCACTGAATTAAGGTCTGCTGGTTGCCAAGTGTATCTCACAATACATCATTCTGAGGATGTGTTTTGGTCTACAACCATATATTTTAATAAATTTAATACCATTCTGAAGATTCTGAGACATGTTTTACAGGTGGTCCTCGAGTTACAACCACAATTGGGATCAGAATTTCTGTTGTTAAGTAAGGCTGTTCTTAAGTGAGTCACACCCAATTTTACAACCTTTTTGACATGGTTCTTAAGCAAATCATTGCAGTTCTTAAGTGAATCACACGGTCATTAACTGAATCCAATTTTCCCCATTGACTTTGCTTGTTAGAAGCTAAGGTTTCATATAATGATCACATGACTCCAGGGTGCTGCAACCATCATAAAATACATGCCGGTTGTCAAGCACCCAAATTTTGATGATGTGAAGATGCTGCAACACTCTTAAGTGAGAAAACCGGCCTAAATCACATTTTTCAGTACCTTTGTCACTTTAAACAATTATTAAGCAAATGGTTGTAAGTCAAGGAATACCTGTATAGGCTATCCAGACCCCTGAAGCAGAAATGACTTCTCAGATGGACCTGAGTGGCCTCCACCAAAAAAAACCTTTTTATGCTGCCCCATATTTAAGCATTTGCTTGTTGTAGAGACAGTTGTTGAGGCTAAATAAAGCTTTCCATCTCTCTCCTGCACTCATTCTAGAAAACAAGTGGAAAACCTTCTCTTTCACATTCTACAGAGACAGAAGTACTACCGAACGATAGAGAGAGAGCGCTATATTTTGCAGAAAGAGCTGGTCAGTTGTTGGGAGAGAATGATAGTCTTATGATAGCAATAGCAATAGCACTTAGAGTTATATACCTCTTCATAGCACTTTACAGCACTCTCTAAGCAGTTTACAGAGTCAGAATATTGCTCTCAACAATCTAGGTCCTCATTTTACCAACCTCGCAAGGTTGGAAGGCTGAATCAATCTTGAGCTGGTCAGGATCGAACACCTGAAATCCTGCATTCTAACCACTGCGCCATCACAGCTCTGTATCCCCATACGCTTGGCACCTCCACCCCAAAAAGGAGTTTTTTGCAGACAAACAACTGATGATCAAAAGTTTTGTCAGCCTACCATCTCATGAACAATCAATATTCATTCCATTTGTTTATTTTTTCATTCCATGGGCTGTTGGAATATCTGGGCAAGGGTGCCCTTAAATGCCCACATTAAAATTTAAAGAGCCTTTCCCAAACTAATTGCATCAAGTGGCATTTGCCATGCAAATATTTGCTCCATTCCTTCAATGCTCTTCCAATTACACTGAAATTTTTAGAGAGATCAAATTATGGCAGGTTTAATATTAAACAGAGGTGGAGGGAGTGGGAGAAACACAAAGAGTAATGGTAAACGGCAAAGGGGCAATATAATTTGATGGAATTTGAACATTCACAATGAATCCATTCTTCATATTTATACCTTTGCAGTAATGAAGACATCAAATATGAGAGAGAGAGAGAGAGAGAGAGAGATCCCAAGCTCTCTCTAAATCAGGAGAAGTTGGATACTAATTTCTCTTCTCTATTGTCTGCCTGCTGCAGGAGTAATTGACATATGATTAGCTCTCTCTTTTATCTCATTAAGCCCTGTCTGTCCATCAAAGTAAGACTGACAGTTCTTGCCATAAACAAGACAAGTACAGCAACAATTATCTCCCCCCACTCTTCTTCCAATGAGTCCAGTCAAAGAGAAGACAAAACACTGATTGTGCGAAGCTCGGCTCCAATTATCAGTGAATGACATTCAACACAGTTGTCAGGAATTACGGCCAGGAATATTCATAGCCCCACTGAGCCGCGCCAGGCCTAATAAAGAGATTGTGCATTCTTGGTTGAAATACCGATGGCTTGGAACGTGGGTGTGATTAAAGCTTTTTCCGCCAGACAAAAACGGTTCAACATTCTTCCACGAAGGATGCCACACAGACAGAGGAGTCACACATGCATGCACTCAAAGCTCACTTGGCACGGAGAGGCAACAGCCTGCTATCTCCAAGGGGCGAGAAAGAAAGCTATTATTGTTGTGTTGAAGGTAGTTAAGTCCTCTTTTGCCAAGAACAAGCCAGGATTTTTAAACAGACTCCCAAACCAGGGGAGAGGATGCCAAAATTAAAATAAAGAACAGATGGGAATACAAACTGTATCACAGATGCACATGTATAGAGAAGAACATATTTATTTAATGCAGAGAGAGAGGCATATTTTCATGGCTGGGGCCCACCACTCAAGGAATCTGCAGGATGGAGGTAAAAAAGAAACAGCCAAAATGACAGCCATAAGCATATGATCAAAACTCTGCCTCTTTCAATGTGCATCAATGGTCACATAAAGGACAAGGACTTCAGCTGCACCATCCCAGGTTCCATCTTAACTTTTTTTTTTTTTTAACCGCACCCCATCCTAGTCCAAGGATGTTCCTGCTTCCATTCAACCAATCTGGAAGGCTGAGGATGCAAAAAGTGATGTGCAAAGCCAAAATGGGTGGATCCATTTCACAGCAGGTAGAAGAGCCAACATATCTTGGGTTGGAAGAAGTCTTGGAATTGGGAGAGGGAAGAGGCGAATTATGACAAGGCAATTTTAGAGTCTCTGCTGAGGTTTTCATGAGTTCCTCTCGTAAAATGAGAGGTTTTCCATTACTGTTGTCGGGGGGGAAAAACTATGCTTCCAAAAAAGATTATTTGGAGAATATGGGAATAGGAACGCTACATCTTTCTAGAGTGCATTAAAGCAGCTATGTCTTTTCCAAGAGCACTGCATACTCAAGGATGCCTTTCTGACATGAAGTCTGAGGCACTCTCTACCCTGAACAATGATCCATTCCTCTGGGTTAAGAATGCCACCATTTTTAAGCTCTGATACTTATTCCCAAAGGATCAAAGGGGGAAACTGCCCTCTGTGGTTCCTAATGGATGCAGGTCCTCTGAATATCTGAAAGGAGAAAAGAGGAGGAGATGGGTAGCTTTATAAGGGGTATGGGTGACATGAAAATTTAATAAATAAATGAAATAAATAATAAAATAAAATAGATAAGAAATCCTAGGGGTTGTAACAGAAAGGGAAGGCTGCCTCAAGACTCCTCTTGGGCCAAATTATGACTCCTCAAGAGCTGAGGGCATGATTTATTCTGACCTGGGCTTTGCTTCATATTTCTATGTTACATTCACAGAACAAAGTTAACCCACTCAGTTAAAGCCCCAGCAGATGCATATGTATGTCATGTTAAGCTTGGTTAATTTTTGACCTTAATTTTCTTGGGGTTAAGCCCATTGGTTAAACCAGCCTATTTGATGAATTTACAATTCAGTGTATTTTGTAAATGTAGAACCTGAGTTGATTTGGTCAGGTAAAGTAAATTGAACAAACCTAACATGGCATCAGTTATGACAACAGGATATCATCCATCACTAGGGAGTTGAGTCAAGTCATATTTTTAATCTCCAGAAATGTTCCTTCATATGGAATTTGTTTGGGGCTGCATGGTGGACAGACCTCAAGCAAATGGTGGGCAGGGCCAAAGTAAAAAATGGGCAGAGACAGGCATTTGCTTCCTGATATACCTCCTTCTCCTTGTTCTGAATCCTTTTTCTGACACTTTCTCTCCCAAGCATCAGACAGTGGGAAGGGAACCATTTCTTTTGGTCAACCACGTTCAAGGGAAACCTTTTGAAATCAGATCAAAGCCAGCTACATTGTCACAAATATTTTATCAACTAGGAAGGGAGCCTGATTGCATCTCCTTAGAATTCAGGGCCAGAAAGGAATATTGAGTGAGGAGAGAGAAAGCAGACCACAGTTTTTTGCAATTGTTAGGGCCTTCTAGCCAGCCAAGGATAACTCGTGGTGATTCGTATCTATGTGACACTCACCTGCTGTTTAAAATAGTGCTCAAGAGGAATTTTTGAACCAGGAATGGCAAGGAAGATCTAAATAAAATCCTTGTAAAAATAAAACACAAAAATTGCTTGTTTAGAACAGATATTCAAACTAATATCCAGTTTCCTTCATCTGTTCCTTTTGTACCCCACCAAGTAAAACTAAACTTGCTGAGCAGTAATCTGGTTCATACAACACAATGTGACTTGCTTTGGGTTTACCATACGTGAATCCATCATGATTTGTAAGACATGGTTTATGGTTGGGGCCATCTGCAGGAAAATCAAGATGATAACTGTGGCCATGTAATCAAGGCTGCCACCTTGAAGTTTTTAACCCATCCTGTTGATGACCCTGTGATTGATCCTAAGCTATTAAAAAAGGTTTAAAGGGGGCAGTGCTCATCTCTGATTGTCAGCTGAGGGAGCCTGTGTTGTCTGAGAGACATTTCCGCCATCATGTGGCCAGCATGAAAATACAGAATGTGGTAATCTTCCTGCCAATGCAGTAACTATTTATGTACTTGCATTTGCATGTTTTTGAACTGCTAGGTTGGCAGGATCTAGGGCAGTGATGGCAAACCTTTTAGAGACCGAGTGCCCAAACTGCAACCCAAAACCCACTTATTTATCACCGGCTGCCAGGTGGGCGTGGCCCACTGGGTGGGCATAGCTGTGGTGGTCATGGCAGACTGGGTGGATGTTGCCAAGGTGGGCGTGGTCACCTCGATGTTGCTCGTGGGGAGGGATGCCTGTGGGGGCCGGGCAGAGTTGGGGGAGATCCAGAAGGTCTCTGGCAGGTGGGGCGGTGGGCAGGATGCTCATCCTATGGGGTGAGGCGAGGCAGGGGCCAGGGTGGCTGCTGCCTGACACCATCGGCCCCCGCACACAGAGGCCAGCGAGCGCATGGGGGCCGACAGTGTCCATCAGCAGCCACAGCCTGCCGGCCCCTCGACCAGTGCACTCTGGGGCTCCGCAGCCCGCCGCCAGCAGTTCAGAGAAGCCGCCTCTGAGCTGGACGGACAGCCGACAGCTGAAGAGGCGATACAGTGGGTCGTGCCCGGGAAAAGGAGAGCATGCAAGGCCAGGAGGGACGTGACGGGGGAGAGGAAAACCAGCCGTGGTGGGATGCATCTGGCCACGTGGGACCTCGGCGAGTTAGCGGGCGGCTGGTTGAAGAGGGACGGTTGTCATCTCCGGGGCATGGCGCATGTACCCACAGAGAGGGCTCTGAGTGCCGCCTCTGGCAACCGTGCCATAGGTTCGCCACCACTGATCTAGGGGGAGTAATGGGAGTTCACCCCATTGCACAATGCTCAAGTTTTGAACCCAGACTGTCGGCTTTCCAGATGACAAACTCATTGTCTTAACTGCTGGGCCATCGCGCCCCCTCCTAAGCTGTTATGGTTTAGTCAGTGCATCCTGTTTAAGCAAATTGTGGCTTCATATGGCACATGAACCTGGGCATAACATTCTCCCTTTGTAATGTTATGTGGGAATGACTTGGGAAACAAAGAGAAGAGATTCTGCCAAGGATAGAGTCAGAAAAAATAAGGAGAAGCCCACAGCTGAATAACAGACAGAGAAAGAAACTTGGAAAGGATCCAACCTAAGTAATCAGGCGATTAAAAGAGACAGCAGGAGATTTGTACTTTCAGATTGCAAGATGCTGTTAATGTAGCCTTACAATAAAGTAAGATAAGTTCATCTTGTCGTGTTTCCTGTCTGATGTACTTGGGAGGCTGACACCTTTAATCAGTTCCCTAGCCAAGTTAAATCTGTTTTCTCAAATTGTGTTGTGAACAAAATAGGCAAGAATAAATGGAGGAAATTGGAAACTTCTATAGGATGCAGTTACTCACCCTGACAGCAATGATTCTGCTCTTGTTAGAGGGAGGAGATAGCAGGATATCCCTATCTGCTTATCCTGAGCACAGTTCATTTACTGTAAAATAGCTGCCTGAGCCCCTGCCTTCCATTCACCTGGCCACCAAAAATGTCTCCCAGGCATGTTATTGGCTTTCATTCTGGGCTGGCAACTACCTGTCTTGTTCCATCTCAATTAGCAAACCGGGATGTATTTAGAAAGCTGACAGAAACTATTTGGGGAATTAATGATCACTGATTTATGAACATTGAGTAATGCAAACTGAGCCTTCGTTCACAGATGGATCATGCTCTCTTTGCCATTATCATCTTTTACAGTCACTCAACAGCGGCTAAATGATTTTGATTTATGACCTTAACCTACGGAACCCAGTGCATTTACTTTATCAGCGTATAAATTCTTCTGATGCAATTCCCGGCTGCCCATCGAAAGAGACAATTTAAAGTCAACATTATGCATGAGCTGAGCACACTAGAATTCTCAGATCCCTTCCTTCATTTCATTATATTTGCACCAGACAATCTTGCAATTAAAATTTTATCTCCATCCCCTACTTATGATTGGCATCTGGCCTCAGTGAAAAGCAGGCTTTAATTTTGTTCACCGGAAGAGTCCAAAGCAGCTAGATTGATCTTGACATGACTTAGCTGTGCAGCAATGATGAGACACTCATGTTCCCATTAGCACTTGTGGCCTATTTGGGGGGGTACAGCTAGCAAGATCATACCCATAAAAAACAAATAACAATTTGATAGCTGAAGTGCAGAATCAAGAATTCAGAACGGAACAGAATGACAGAGTTGGAAGGGACTTTAGAGGTCTTCTAGTTCAGGGGTCCCCAACCTGTGGGCCATGGCCCACCATGGAGCCATGGCCTATTGGCTACTGGGCTGCATGAGGGGCTGGCTGGTGCACACTTCTGTGCATGTGTACAGCCCCATTTGTGTGAGCATCACCATGGGCATTTGCGGCCGCACTCATGCAAACATCGCTGTGGGGGTTCATGGCCCCACTTGCACGAGCATCGCTGTGGGCGTTTGCAGTCCTACTAGCCCAAGTGTCACATGCATTCACCCGTCCCCACAAAACCATCCCTTCTTTTTCCCCTCCCCCTACTCCGGGCCACCAATCCTGAAAGGTTGGGGAACTTTGTTCTAGTCCAACCCACTGCTCAAGCAGGAGACCCTACACCATTTCAGACAAATGGTTATCCAGTTTCTTCTTAAAAGCCTCCAGTGATGGAACACCCATAACTTCTGAAGGTAAGCCATTCCAGTGGTTAATAGTTCTCACTGTTAGGAAATTTCTCCTTAGTTCCAGGCTGGTTCTTTCCTTGATTAATTTCCATCCATTGTTTCTTGTCTTGCCTTCAGGTGCTTTGGAAAATAGATTGACCTCGTCTTCTTTGTGGCAATCCCTCAAATATTGGAACACTGCTATTATGTCACCCCTGATCCATGTTTTCACTAGACTAGCCATACCCAATTCCTTCAACCATTCTTCATATGTTTTAGTCTCTAAACCCTTAATCAACTTTGTTCCTCTTCTTTGCACTCTTTCCAAACTCTCAATATCTTTATACTGAGATGACTAAAACTGGATGCAGTATTCCAGGTGTGGTCTTATTAAGGTTTTGTAAAGTGGTACTAATACTTCACGTGATCTTGATTCTATCCTTCTATTAATGCAACCTAGGATTGCATTGGCTTTTTTGGCTGCTGCCGCACACTACTGGCTCATATTTAGATTCCCCTTGACTTACTTATCAAAATAAAATGAAGAAACAAACCAAGAAGAAATGTCTTCCAGTCATGTCCCACCAACTTGCATCTGACCCAGAATGAATTATGTTTTGCATTGGTCACGCCTTCAAGGTAGAGATTCCTGGAAAGTTCCTTATTGTTGGGGAGTAGAATAACCGAACCTCAAATGCCAATCAAAATTTCTCTTTACAGGTTAATCCTCAACTTACAATCATAACTGAGCCCAGAATTATGGTCATTAAGTCATGCCAATTATTAAGCAGGTTATCATATGGTGGGCCAACTAAATCTCAGGGGACAAGCTGTCCCACACGACAGATGCAACAGCAAAGGCATGGCTCCTGGTTCCTATGAGATGGCATTGCTGGACCTGGAACATGCCAACTCTATCTGATGTAGTAAGGTGAGCAGAACTAAAGGGAGACAGGCAATCCTGCAAACAATCAGGTCTTGTGCCATGCAGGGCTTTATAGATGAAAACCAGCACCGTGCACCAGCAACCTACTGGAAGTCAAGACAGTACATAAGCTAATAGATATCACATTGCTCACCCCTAAATAGCAGTATATTCTATCTTTCTGAATTGTTGAAGAATACCTCTTTCTATTTAACCAGATGAGAATGCTATGTTCCAGGTCAAAGCATTATTCTTACAGCTTTGCCTAAGTGCACTTGGCTACAGCCCTAAAATCAAAGTGCTCAGACAAATCCTAAATGCCCACCTAGGGCAGGATGCAGACAGACAAAAGCAGGATTTATTGATTCTTTCTCAGCTCTCTCTCTCTCACACACACTTTCTCTCTCTCTCTCTCTCTCACACACACACACACACAAACACTGAGGGAGGGAGGGAGGGAGGGAGGGAGGGAGAGAAAAAGAGAATCGTAAAACTGTGGAATTAGAAGAGACCACAAGGACCCACCAGTCCAAGGTGTCAAACTGGCAACCCATGGAAGGGATGCATCACATGCAGACCACGCCTACCCCTGCTCCACGAAAGCAGAAAATGTCACGATACATCATGATACGTCACATGACGCGATCAAGTTTGACACCCGTGCACTAGTCCAATCCACTGCAATACGCAAGAGAATCAATTAAACCATCCTACTTTACTTTTGAAACAGAAAATTGTCACCCACACAAATCAAGAATACATCTGACCTCTGGTGTCTGACAAATTTAATCTTCCAGCAAACTTCTGAGTAGTTGAAATCCCCCATCACAACCCTTCATGATTTGTTGAGGCTCCGTTTATCTGCTTTAATATATCTTCACCCCCTTCTTCTCACAGATTTGTAGTCTGTAGTTGAATCCAAGCAAGATTTCCTTCTTGTTTTATCTTAACCCACATGCTTTCAACTTTCACATTATCATCAGTCCAATGGACCTCTGTCTAGGTAACTTTATTCCTGATACATGGTACTATACTTCTCTTATGCTGTTCCTATAAAACAAGATGTAGCCATCAAGATATAGCACCAGTGAGATTTATCTCATCATGTTTTTCTAATCTTTATTATATCATGTTTAACTTAGTGCCTAATGACATCCATCTCATCTTGCTTCTAATCCACATTTTGGTTATTTAGGATCATGGGTTAGAGTCTCTGGGCTTGTTTTTTTCTGTTGCTAGTCATTGACTAAATAAACATTATTGACTGATTTCCTCTATGTCTGCATTTCCTTTGTTTCAAAGCATTCTAGAACACTTCGCTTTGTTGCTGCATTTAACCCATTACTTGCCAATTTATTATTCACCAAGGATTTTATGATTCTGCTACCTTTTTCTGTAGTATAAAGTCCTCATAGTAGGTTAGTTAGCCAATGTCCTAGTACAGGAATGGCTCATTTTTGTCAGGATATTGAATTTAGTAGCTGGAACAGTAAAGTGTACAATAGGTCAGAACACACAGTTGTAGTTGATTAGTTAGTGCTAACTCATGCATGAGGCAATCTATACTACGATTGGTTGCTGTATGTATAAAGGGGGCTTTTCCCTTTTTCCCCTCCTTTTTCTTCTGTGTTCTGTATGCTGTTTGCATTTAACTCATGATATTGCTGGCTATCTTATGTTCTTCCTTTTCTGAATGATGACAAATTTGAATGTAAAGTTTGTGTCAGAGTCTCTGATTTCATCTGGACAGTTGCTGCCCAATTCCTTGAAAATTTTTAAAAATTGTCAAGGAATTGGACAGCAACTGTGTACGCATAACTTTTAGATGCACAGGGAAACCAAACAGTTAGTCTGGCAAGATTCTACTTATGAGTGAGGATTAATAAAGAAATCTGCTTGGAAGAATCACAACAGTGTCTTTGGAGTCTGACATTTCTCTCCTGAGTGAGATTAATTTCATCTTTCCAAAGCAGGACTTAAGCCATGAAATTTGTGCCTTTGTTGAAAACCTTCCTGGTCAACTACAGAATGTGATGTCTAGCAGAATTAAGTTTGGGTCTCCCCAATTCAGGAAAAGCAACCACCAATCTGGGAAGAATAAATCCACTTAATAATAGTTTTTATTTTCAGCACAGATTAAACTATACTGAAAAATCAGATTATTCGAAAAAGTACAATGAAAAACCATCAAAAGGAAGAACACAATATGTTCATAAATAGTAGCATAGAATAGGTGTGTACTAAGCTTGATGCAATGCAATAGCAACAGATAGAAGTTTCACGACTCTCCTATGGATCTTAGGATTCTGGATCAATAACAGAAGGTTGCTATTATCTACTCTGTTCCACTGGATTAGATACAAGGGTATTTATAAAATCAGAAATTGGATATCTGTTGTAAGAACAACACTAAAGAGCATTGAAGTCTGTTGAGTATGAGTATATTTACTCATATGGGGATGTTCTATTTATGGTCTAGTACCTGCAAAGATAGAGCATTAAAGCAATCTAGAAAGACAGGTCTGAAGGGGTGAATCCAATCACTCCCCACCATCAGGTGGACCATTTATTTCTACCCACTATTTATGGCTGATTCTTTCAGTCTTGTTACCGTTTAATTCTCCTTTTCCTTGTCTTTATTCCTTTTCTCCCTGGTTTGTTTTTCAAAATAGGGTTTGCCTTCTTTTTCATTTTGTATATATATATCAATATATATATATATCTTATATATATATATCCTTGCCAACAAATACGTACTTCTCACATTCATCGGAGGAAATCCCCCAACTTCTCTCTCTTTAAAAACAAAACCAAGAAAAAAAATCTTTTAACATGCAAGTAATCAGTAAACCAGCTTGGGTGAAGAGGAGAGCCAATTCACAATTAAAAGCTAACTATTTCCAGACTGTGGCACCAATTGCCAAATTAAACCTTGTTTCAGCTTTCATTATTAGCCCTGGGGGATCTTTTTAAGAGAAAAAAAATCTCTGGGCCAGGCATTTGGCAGAGTTCAGAGATTCTCTTTCTAAAGATGTCAGGGCATATGTTGTTACCATAAATTTCAAGCAAATCTTTGATGGATTTGCTTTCCAACTCCTGATGTTTTTTATTGCCAGACTCACATTGGCCTATTACAGGAAAGAGGGACAGATTGATAAATTGAAGCTGTAACTGAATCTTGGCTAAATTCATCCTTTTATGTTAGGGATTAAGGCAGGGATCTCCTGTGCCAAGTGCTAGAGAAGGGAGGGAGCAGAGCTGAGATATTTCACTGCTTTGGTATAGCTTGGTTTTTAGCTACTTCTAAGCAGCCTTTAGTGCTACATAGTCCATGGTGTTTCACTCTGGAGCAGGATTTCCCAACCTTGGCAATTTCAAGACATGTGGACTTCAACTCCCAGAATTCCCCAGTCAGCCACTCTGAGAGTTGAGCTCCACATGTCTTAATGTTGCCATGTTTGGAAAACCCTACTTTGGAGGAGGTTTGCCTTGCAGCAAATCTTGTAGTCCACTTGGAGGTTGCATTAGCCACAGCAGGAAGGTGGCCAGCTGGCTAGCAGAGCATTCCCCCCCCAACAGCTGGCCCTGAGAAATCTTTATTAGAAGGAGGCACTGAACACTTTAAACTGCTATATGAATTGTGGGCGATGACAGTTCTTGCCATTAAGAAAACAAGGGGCTCTTGTCAACAGATGGTGAGCATTGCTAAGATGTGCTAAACTTTCTCATCTCACCTGGCTAGGAGAGTCTGTAACAGGGGCACCATTACCACCAGATGTGATGGAATGTAGTGGCCAGATTCCCAGAAGGGAGGCCATGGATTCCAGAGGAGTAAGAAACAATTCAGTTCAGATAGTTTGTGTAAGAGAATGAGGGTGAAGACAGCCTCTCCCTAAAAGTTTTCTGAGTATAGGTTTCTGTAGACTGCTTTAGTTTGGCAAGATTCTGTCTATAGGTGTGAAACCATAAAGATATCTACTTAGATCAGGGGTGTCAAACTGCCGGCCCGTGGGCTGGACATGTCATCCAGAAGCCACGCCCACCCCATTGCCGACAATGGCAAAACCGTCCCAACACATTGTGTGTCATCACGTGACATTGCAAGTTTGACATGTCTGACTTAGATTAATCACTCCATGTCTTTCTTGGTTGTGGAGCCCCACTGATAGCCTTAAAGCTACTCTGCCCTGTACCTCTAGACTTAGCTAATCAATCATTCTCAACTGAAGTGGCAAACATTACTGACAATCCAGTTCTACTCTGGATTACTGCAACCCCCACCCCTGAGAAAATCATTTGCCCATCATGCATTATCAAGAGTGCATGCAACCTCTATTTTGCCTTGGTTGGCTTTTAAAAGGTAAATATGGGTAGTCCTCAACTTACAGCCATTTAGTTTAGTTACTGAAGTTACGACAGTGCAGAAAAAAGTGACTTATGATTGGTCCTAGCACTTACAACTGTTGCAGCTTTGCCACAGTCATATGATCACAATTTGGGTACTTGGAAACTGGCATGTATTTATGACGGTTACAGCATTCCAAGGCTGTCAAGCAGCGGGGAAATCAAGCGATGCAGGCAGTTCAAATGAGTATAAAGATTTATTGCAAGCTTAAGTTCTCTACAAAAATCTGAGCTACTAACGGTCAACAAAAAGAGGCATTCAAGGTGGACTGGACTTAGATCTCTTGTGGGCATGCAGGGACTTGTGACTTATGACACGTTTGACCCCTCCCTCACGCTCAGCCTGGTCATCTCCTGCAGAGGCCATGCGATTGGTATTTACAACCTTCCAAGCCAGCTTCCAACCAGCAAAGTCAATGGAGGAAGCTGGATTCACTTAATGACCAGGGCAAAAAAGATAGCAAAATCAAGTGTGACTCACTTAACAACCACTTCACATAGTGACAGACGTTTTAGTCCTAGTTGTAGTTCTAAGTCAAGGATTACCTGTACTCCTTCAGTTTCACTGGTGACATGAAGAGATTCATATTGTTTTCTTGGCATTAATAAATGGTTTTCCATTTCTTTGTTGGGGGTGGTAGGGGAGATTTTTTTTTTTTATTTTCCAGTCTACAACCTTCATATTGCCTGGTGCTCCTCCCCCCCCCCCTCAGCTTTCTTGATTGTTATTGTGTTGTTTAAAGTCAGCTACCATCAGCTTGGTTTTGCCACCTTAATAGGCTGTAGCCTCACACTAAAAACATTAAATATGATTGAATACACTGTAAATTGCCTTATCCACTCCCAACTCTTTAATGTTGCTTTTATTTGCTCCCATGTTTATATGTGATTGTTTTAGCTGATTTATTTGATTTATGGGCTGTTGTTGTTTCAACATTATAATTCAATTGGTTTTGTGTAATCTTATTAGATAGCTCTGCTGACAGTTGTAAATCCCCTTCAGAGGATAATTTATCTTGAAAGCTAGCTAAATAAAAATTCAAAATAATTATTTTAATTGTAGTGGTAGCTGTAGAATTCCCCCGAGCTTCCCTCTAGAGCAGACATGTCAAACTCGTGACGTCGCGCGACGTATCGGAGCTTTTTCCCCATTGCGCGGCAATGGGGTGGGCGCGGGCCAGCAGTTTGACACCCCTGCTCTAGACTCTAGAGCATGCAAACATATTCTTGCCCTCTTTAATGTTGCACCTTTCTTGGCTTTTCCTGATGCAATGGTGAAAAGAGATTGGGAGCCCATCAGGACCAGCCCTACCATTAGACATTCCAAGAACAATTGCCAATTACCCAAATTTTGATCACACAGCTATGAGGATACTATCATGGTTGTAAGTGTGAGGACCAATTATATGTGACTTTTTTCAAAGGCATTCTAACTTTGGTCACTAAATGGTTGTAAGTCAAGGACTATCTGTAGTAGCATAATCAAAGATAGAAAAGTATTATTTTCTTTCGGAGACTGATTCTTTCAATCAGATAAGCATGCAAGTGGCACTCAGCTAATAAACATAAACAGAGTTTCAGCTCCTCTTCCCTGTCTTAGGTGTCTGCTCTCCAAGAAAGGGAGTCAAGCTATTCTCCAAAGCGCCGGAAGGCAGGACAAGAAGCAACGGATGGAAACTAATCAAGGAGAGAAGCAACCTAGAACTGAGGAGAAATTTCCTGACAGTTAGAACAATTAACCAGTGGAACAACCTGTCTCCAGAAGCTGTGAATGCTCCAACACTGGAAGTTTTTAAGAAGAGACTGGACAGCCATTTGTCTGAAATGGTATAGGGTTTCCTGCCTGAGCAGGGGGTTGGACTAGATGACCTCCAAGGTCCCTTCCAACTTTATTATTATTATTATTATTATTATTATTATTATTATTATTATTATTATTAACATGGAATGCATTGAAATGCTTTAAGATGTAAGTGCTTTCCATTCTGAGTTTAATTATTTCTGTATCTGCAATAGTAATGCTTGCCTTAAGAGGACAGTGGGCCTATCCTAAACTGTAGATAGATAGCAATGACTAGATTCCTCGAAGTTTTAATCAATTAAAATTTATTTGGCAACTTCTCACTGCTGATGTAGCCATAACCTTCTTTTGGCAGTTTTTATTTCTTCTTTTTTTCCCCTTGGAAATCTCTATTAGGTAGATATAGCCTTCCCTGCATAGCAAATGTTGTGCCAATTCTTTTCTGGTAATTTTGGATCACTCTGAACTTTGCATCCCTTTAGCAGTTATTGTTCCTCACCAGCCAATTTTCTTTCTCCTTCCCTTGTGAGTCAATTTCCAACACAATTCCTGTGAAGTACTTAGCCTTTTTCACCTGTAGCCTATTTCACCTGCCTTCTCTATGAGAGATTCTGTCTGTGTATGGAAACCTTATTTATTCTTCTTTCAGGAATTTCCTAGCTTTAAGTTACTACAAGTATGGTTTGTATGCCTTGGGAGACCATGTGACTGGCTAACAGATGGTGTTTATTTTCTTCATTCTGTCACAAAGAAAGAATAGTTATAAATACAATATTAAGTTTTTTGCTGCTGTTTGTGCATGCATTCAACTGTGCATATACCTCAGGAAACATACAGAATCCTGACGTAAATATTCATGCAAACAGCTTTGTTTCAAGTTGTGAAGATTGTAACCAACTATGCCTGAGCGATGATTTTTGAAAAGTTGTTTATAACTCACAAGTTGCACTTCATAAATTGGAAAGATTCGGTATTTTTATGAAATGCTTAGATTTGCATGGATGGAATTTAAAAGGGATGCATAAAAACCAGACATTTGCCAAGTTCTATGGGGGGAAAAAACTATTTCAGTTCTGGAACTATCTGGAAGAAGCTGCTAAGGGGATTTCGGTCTTGCAGAAGCAGATTCAAGATGCTAATTTCTCTTTGGAGGAAGCGCCCTAGTGTTCTTGGATTCTCAAAAAATCCACTCAGTCATAGAGCAATAAATCTTGAGATTTACCCACTGCAAAAGTCAGTTTTGAGGTCTGGTGCTGGAGAAGGCTTCTGCATATTCCTTGGATACTGGAGCGCATAATACCAGACATATCACTGGAAGGCAAAATCACAAAACTGCATCTCACTTTGGCCATGCAGGGGAATTCACTGGACAAAGCAATTATGTTTGGAAGAGTTAGCAGTAAAAGGAAACCAGGCCGTCAAAGAACATGATGACTGGACACCATGAAAGCTGACACCAGCCAGAGCATAGAACAACTCAAAAGGAGTAATGCAAGATCCAAAGATGAGAGTCCTGGCCCACAGAATCTCCAAGAATTGGACCCAACTGAATGGGTGACATCATCATCATCGCCATCATCATCATAAGATAGACCAGAAGATGGAGAGATGGATGAAGCTCCTAGAGTGACTTTGGGCCAGTCATTGTCTCTCAGCTTCACCTACCACAGGATTGTTGTTGTGGCAATAAAATGAATAGAGATTCCTATGTAAGCTGCCTTTAGCTCGTAGGGGACAACAAGCAAGGTAACAATCTAAAAAAGAAGCAAATGAATGTACTGTATTTTACCCAAAGTCCATGCACTTTATGTACTCCCCTTTGTCAAAAGTAGCTAAGCTGGAACAGCTCCAGTTCCAGCTCCCGGCAAACTTCTCACTTGAGGAATCCTTGGTGCTCTGTCACATCGGTTTGTTTGCGGGTATTTTATTACCCAGCTAGATAACATCAGTGCTAGCTACCTAACATCTGCAAGCAAGCAACCAAGTTCAAAGAGCATCAAGAACTTCACAGTTCAATCCTAAACTACATATAATCTCTTCTATAGGATCTTCTCATTTGCTCAGCAAAGGGGAGACAGATAATTTTGTATAAAAATCTTCCACACCATCAGTCACTGCATTTGCTAATCATTCCCAAAACGTTTGAAAGTCAATATACATTTTTTGTTTTACATTGTCTTCACTATTTGCAGATTTTAGATGCCTTCACCTTGATGTTGTCTATACATTATAGACCAGGAGTCTCCAAACTTGGCAACTTCAAGAATGGCTGGTGAATTCTGTTAAGTCCACAAGTCTTAAAATTGCCCAAGTTTGGAGACCAATGGTATAGACTGTGAGCCAAGAACTCAAATATAATTTCTTGACTACCCACTGTTTAGTCTAAGCAAGCCAACAATTGAGTCTAGAGAATGCTGACCAATTCTTGCAGAATTTCCCAGAATTCCCAGTACTATGCAAATTAATAGACTTTCCCCTTCTAGGTGAGCAGTTGCAAGGAAAGATACATTTTTGATACTGTTAACAAATGTAGCGGGGCTGTCAATAAATGCATGAAAAAGCCTTAAAAGCCTTCTGTTCTTCATGGCACCAAAACAGCATTTCGGAGCAAATCCTAGGAAGATTCTAGCAAACTCATTCCAGCAAATCCTGAGAGTGTGGTATGATAGCAAGTAGAGGAACGTGTTAGCAAAATATATTTCCCACAATTGCACTTCATGAAACACTAGCTAGGAGCAGGACATGACATGCCTGGCAAACAGTCTTTCCAGTGGGGAAACAAATGTTTACAACTTTTGGATGAATTTGTGGGACTGGAAGTCCCATCTATCCCTAAAGCAAAGGAGTGCGGGAGGAAGCACAGATCAGGTTTTATGTCTGGAGAGCAGCTGGAGGTTTGGGAAGTTGGCACGGCCTTCTGCTTGTTTGCAGAAAACATAATGTGATCAATGAGGGTATATGCAGCCCAAAAAGTAGGGAAAAAATTGGCGTCTGGAAGTGCTCGCAGTTCAAGCTGTCACAGAGAAAGAAAAGTGAAAGCACCGGTCATTATCAGCTACTTTAGTTTGCTCACAGATGACATTCAAAGTCAGGGGAAGACAAATTGCTATGATCGGAGGAATTAAGAGAACTACAGTAGCACAATTTTCAGGTCAGGCTGTATGGAAAATTGCCAAGCTTAAATGAGCATGCTGTGAATGACTTAATGCCAAATATTTCATGGATATTAAGTAAGACTTGTCACTTTGAATTCTTAGAAAACCCTTCTCAATTGAATAGGGAAATGTAAATGTAAATTTTGTTACACTGTAATAAGGCTGGACTTAATCAAGCCCCTTAAGTTGTATGGTAGAGAATGTGCACGTATACCTGTGCATGCATAATTTAACAGATTTGCAAAAATAAAATAAATATATAGTGCATACTAGATTAGGAAGATCTTTCTTTCTTTTTCTTTTTCTTTTTCTTTTTCTTTTTCTTTCTTTCTTTCTTTCTTTCTTTCTTTCTTTCTTTCCTTTCTTTCCTTTCTTTCTTTCTTTCTTTCTTTTTCTTTCTTTCTTTCTTTTCCTTCCTTCCTTCCTACCTTCCTTCTCCTGTTTTTTCACCAACAAATGGCACTTGGAGTCATTTATTCTACTCTGTCCTATTGATCAGGATGTTCCTTATCTTCTGGAATTTGCTCTTAAAAATGATTCATCTCCACTGCCCATTTAGTCTCAATTTTATCTGTGGGAGAGAAAGATTGTTAAAAAAATTGTTAGTATGGGACTCACTCTTGCACTCATTCTATGAAGACAGACAGACAGATTCTCTAGCTACTCAACTGTGGATAAACTATTCTTTCAACTCTTGGATTATTTCTGGTTTACTTTTAACCACAAGCATCATCTCTGCAAAATAAATGGAACAACGATAGCAATTTATCTCACAAATAAACATCTGTGTTCATATATTGATTTCAGTCCAGGTTCTATAAGTGCTGGAAATGTAGTCAAAATCCAGGTTCATTTTATCATATGCAATAGTCTTGCAAATATGTGAAAACATAACAATGACAGTGCAAAAAATTACTTAAGATACAAATATTAATGAAACCTGAAGCTTTTATTTTAGGTATGATGGACAAGCCAATTGAAAAACAATTTGGGGTGCTGTTCCTTCACATGGTGATGGCTGCAAGGATTGTATTTGCCAAACATTGGAAAGAAAAAGGGATGCCAACTGTTGAAGAATGGATTTTGAAATTGATTGAACTAACAGAGATGGCGAAATTAACTCCTTTGATTAGAGACTTTGATCAATGGACTAGACAGCTTTATAAGAGACTAGAAACCGTTTGTGGACTTTCTACATGCTAAATATAGTAACAGATGTTTAACAGAGGGATTTGAAGATTAGTGTAATGTTTAGCTCAACCTGTCGACTGCTTTTTCTTCTTTCTTCTTTTATATATATCTGGAGGCTAAACCATATGATGAAAAGTTAAGGGAACTAGGATTCTAGCCTAACAAAGAGAAGAATTAGGGGTGACATGATAGTTGTCTTCCAGTACTTAAGGGGCAATCACAGAAACGATTTTCCAAAGCACCTGAGGGCAGGACAAGAAGAAGGGGATGGAAGCTTGTTAAAGAGAGATCCCACCTGGAACAAGCAGAAATTTCCTGAGAGTCACAGCAATTCATTCATTCATTCATTCATTCATTCATTCATTCATTCATTCATTCATTCATTCATTCATTCATTCATTCATAAAATGTATTGGCTATCCATCTTACCATAAGGTAACTCTGGGCAGTTTACAGTCATAAAAATATATCTACATTCAAAAATTAAAAAAATGAAATGAAAGAATAAAATCTAAGGACACATGGGGAGGGCGGGGATGGAATGGGGGGAGGTGGGATCTGTTGTTAATTGATCAACTACCTGCAATGTGATGCTCCCCCATTGAGGCCCCAAGCCAACTGGCAGAGCTGGTTCTTTAGACCCTTCAGAAAGGATAGGAGGGTTGGGGCCAACCTCACATCAGGGGGCAAGATGTTCCAGAGGGCAGGAGCAACAGTAGGGAAGGCCCTCCTCCTGGACCCTGCCAGTCGGAATTATTGGGATGGGACCCGCAGCATGCCTCCTCTGCAGGTGGACAGGCCAACCCCATTTTATCAATTAACCAATGGGACAGCTTGCCTCCCAGAGTTGTGAGTGCTTCATCACAGAGGGTTTTCAAGAAAAGATTGGACATCCATTTATCCTGGATGGTATAAGGACTCCTGCCTTGGGCAGGGGATTGAACTAGAAGACCTCCAAGGTCCTTCCAGACCTATGATTTTTTTTATATATAAACAAGTTTTATTGGCTTTTTTTAGGTTTTACATCAAAGTGCTTATGAATCATCGTGGAGATAGGGTAATCAATCATCCAAAAAAAAAAAAGCATAATCATACATATATAATTCAGGTTAATTCTTTAAAGGTTCCCTCTCTATTTCCCTCAATTAATATAACATAGTCGAATTAATACATTTCTAAATAGAATTTAGTCAATCAAAAAAAAATATCAATAATATTTCACCTATATCAGTCCAAATCCTGTTTTTAAGCTTAACTAACTTACAATTATCATGTTCCAATTTAGCCTTAAATAAACACATAATTTACACTTCGGGTATCCCAATTTCCCTTATTTCATAAAATAATAATTATTTCTAGAATATACATATTATTCCAACCCTTATATTTTTATACTTCCCAACTATATTCTATTTCTTATTCTACTCTTTTTCAAATATATATTTTATAAATCAATCCATATCTCTAAAAAACCTTTTTAACTCATTACGTAAAATTTAAATCCCATCAAAATAATTATACCTAAAAAAAAACCATATTATTCCAGAAAATACCTTCTTACTTCATTTGGGGCAAGACTAAATAGAGAATAGAATAGAATAGAATAGAATAGAATAGAATAGAATAGAATAGAATAGCAGCTTTTGGTTTGTGATCGTGGCGCAGGCAGACGTGCGAGGCAATCGCTCTCTCTCTGCTGTCCGGTTTTCTCCCGCCAGGGGACCCTGAAGAGGGTCGGAAGTCGCCCTGTAGGGGCGACGAGTGCGGAGAGGACCCCCGAGTGATTGCGGAAGGGCAGCAGCCCTCCTGTTTGATCCGGGGCAGCTCTTCAAACTGACGGGGAAAAGATCAGCCATCAACATGGCCCATCATTAAGCTGCTGACAGCCGAGGCCAAACTCACCAACATGCACCTTGAAAACAATGCGGAGGAACTGGGTGAGATTTTACCTTCTCTCTACCCCAAGTACCTTTCCTGTTAAAAGCTTCTTGAAAACTCTTCCCCCTGTGAGGAGAGAGGGAAGGGAATTTTTTTCTCCCACCCTCTAAAATGGCAGCATTTGACTACCTGGGGAAACAAAGCATTAAAAAGAACAACTAAATAATTGGATTTGCATCTTCTTGATATCTGGGGACCCAAAATGTTCCTACTCTCACGGGGACCTGCTATTTTATTTACTCGTAAAAAAGATGAAAAAGAACTTAAATTGGATAAAAACCTAGCCCGGGATTTGAAAAAGAATTTAAATGCTATTGGGGACATCTTGTGGCGAAACTTGGTACAGCAATTTATTACTTTTGACAAAGAGACTTGCTCATACCCCAGATCTGACCTTGGTATTATCTAAGAGAGATTATAAGCTGAGAGAGCAGCTGGGCAGTGAAATTGGTTCCTAGGAACTATGGAGGTGAATACTTACTGACTCTTGTTTAATAAATATCATTCACTAAAAGACCATCTATAACCATGTCAGAAATGGAGGAGGAGCAGCAACAAATTTCGGCTATGTTTAAACTTATACTTGAAAAAATTCTTGAAGCCACCGAGATAATTAAATCTAGACTGAGAGACCAAGGTACCAGTCTAAATCTACAAAGCGAAACCCTGATTGCAACTAAAGAACCTATAATCCAAAAAACAACAGAAGCGGAAGAAAGTAATACCAAGACGGAGGGCTTTAAAGATCAACAAGTACAGCTTACTGAAAATTTAGACAATCAAATAACAACTATAAAACTGGACATGACTTTCTACACAAACCAGAAGAAACCTGAGGAAGAAGACCAGATCAAATTGAAGACAACTACACTAGAGCAAATATGGGGATCTGGGCTACCAGGGCGACAACTTAATGATTATAAATAGGCCAGTTCTTCCAGAAAATTGACAACTAGATGGTCTCCTTTAATTCAAGTAACATGCACAAGAATGAAGGGAGATCTCTCTGATGATTTAAAAGCATTGGTATGGAAGCCTAGTTGGCATAAAAAGAAAGCTAGAGTTAGGTTTTAAAAAATGGGGTCTTTTGATTTACTAGAGAGGATCCTAAATTGTTAACTAATGGACTAAAGGGAGATTTTGAGATAAGGGGAAATTTGATTATTAGATTTAAAATAGTTGGAAAATAGTAAAAAATAAGGGATTAATTTGTTTAATATGGAGGATTTAGACTTACAAGGGAAACGAAAACTAACTATTAGGAAATAGGTTTGAACTATTGTTTAGCCCAGATAATACAGATGATGGATTTGAGGTAACAAAGGATACCATTATTAAGTGGTGATGTACTAGGACGAGAAATAGAAAATGTTTACGAAATAAAATAAGAATATATTTAAGTAAGTAATATGTGCATTTTAGATATTATAACTTCTATGTAGTGAGACAAAGGAAATTTGGGTTACCCGAAACTCAAAAACTATGGATATTAAAGGTTAAGTTGGAGTACTGCAATTTAAAACTAAAAATTAGGTAAAACTTAAAAACAGGATATAGATATGTATAAGCAAAAAATGTATTGATAAATGTGATAATGAAGTTTTAACTGAGTTTGATACAATTAGAAATTTACTAGCTTAAATATGATATAGCAAATGTTAAGGGAAGAAATATTTGATGATGTAACCTGAGATATGTACTAAAGATTTTGTTATTGAATTATTGACTAACCCAATCATCACGTTGCCTTCCAAATACTCAAATGGAAAACTGGAAAACCAATAAAATATTATTAAAGAATAGAATAGAATAGAATAGAATAGAATAGAATAGAATAGAATAGAATAGAATAGAATAGAATAGAATAGAATAGAATAGAATAGAATAGAATAGAATAGAATAGAAATATTTTTTTCTTGGCCAAGTGTGAATGGACACACAATACTTTAATGACAGGCAGATTGTAGCCTCAGAAAAACCATCCTTCCTGATCTTGGGCAAAGGTCTTTAGGAAGGTAGCTACCAGTAGTCCTTGTTTAGTGACTACAATTGGCACTGGCAACTCAGTCATTAAGCAAAGAAGCTGCTTAATGAAACCACAACTATGCTTAGGATCTTCAGGTTTCCTTTGCTTTATAGCAAAAGAGAGGATTGTCCCAGAAGTGCTTTTTCAAGAGGCAACTGGGCTTTCTTTGTTTTTCTTTGAAGACATTTTCCTTCTCATCCAAGAAGCTTCTTCAGTTCTGACTGAATGGTGGGGAATGAAAGGATTTATATTCCTTGCAGTCATCCGGTCATTAGCACTCTTTCTGAGAGTCACTGAGGCCATTTGGAGGTTTAGAAAGTCCAGTTGCCCCTTGAAAAAGCACCTTTGGGACAACCATGACCTGGATGACTGAGAATCTCCATAGACAAAGAGCGAGCATTGATTGTAAAATTAGTTTTTCATCACCGTCGTAACTGCAGTCACTAAATAAGGCAGTTGCTAAACGAGGATTACCTGTAGGTAACATTTCAATATGTCTGACTTTCTTCCTCAGATTGTTATATCAGTTTCCTATTAATCCCTTGTGCTAGGTGAACTGTTATGAAATCAAAAGGAGCAACGTGTGAAGAACTTAATCGTTCTAATAAGGTAACTGGAATTTGAGATGTGCTATTGTATAACATTTTTGAGAAACTGTTCTGGTTCTTAATTTACATAATTGCTACTTTTAATTTTAAAAATAATGTGGGAGAGAGAAAAAAAGAAAGAACCTTGCTCACGAGAAGATGTGAAATATAATTAATTTATTAAGGATTGGGAGGAGGGAGGGGGGAGAGAGGGAGAGAGACTATCATGGTTATTACACATTTAGGCAGCTTCTATTTCAACTTATAATATTGTAACAGGGAATAATTAATTTAAGAGCCCGCGATCTCAGTGTGCCTTTCTTCATTTATATTATTATTAATAGCCATTTATTCCTGTACCCCTCTTCTCTCAGAGGGGTTTTAAGTGCTTCATAAAAAACTGGCACACAACTATATTAAAGCGCTCTCAATTTTAAAAGTATGTATGAGGAGGTGAGTTTCATGAATAAAGATACAATATTCAGGAAATATGTTTTGTGCCAAAGTTGTTCTATCTGTCATGTAATGTCTCTGGGGGACAGGCAATCACTCAAAAACACACTTAGCCAGTCATTTATTGGCAAGCTTCACTTGTTGCCTTATGTTTGATCATGGTTTATTATTATATGAACCACAGCTGACTCTGTATATATATAATACACAACTCCTAACATCATCATCATTTTGATCAGGGGTATCCGACCTTGGCAACTTTAAGACTTGTGGACTTCAACTCCCAGAAATGAAGGTTGGGAGAATTCTGACTGGAGAATTCTGGGCATTGAAGTCTACAAGTCTTAAAGTTGCCAAGGTCAGACACCCCTGTTTTATATTTATATGCTGCCCAAACTCCCAGCAATTCTGGGCCCTTAACAAAATGGTTTAAAAAAAATTAAAATAAGAAAAAAAACAGAAAAAAGAGCAAAGATGGCAAAGATAACAAAAAGAGATGGGAAAGCTGATGGAATGTAGTAGGCCAGATTCCCAGAATGGAGGGGATACATTCCAGAAGAGTAAGAGGCAACTCAATTCATATAGTTTGTGTGGGAGAAAGAGGATGAAGACAGCGTCTTCTCAAATATATGCCTGATGTAGGTGGTAGAACGCTTCAGTTTGGCAAGATTCTGTCTAAGGGTGTGGAACAATAAAGAAATCTGCTTGGAAGAATTACCATATGTCTTTCTTGATTTTGGAGCCTGCCCTGACAGGAACAAAGAAAAAGAAGGAAAGGGGGAAATTAGTTATCTTCTCCAAAAGCACGATCAAAGAGCCAGGTTTTCAAGGTCCTTTGACGTACCAGTAGGCTGGGGCCCATTCAAATCTTGGGGAAACTTTCATTACCCAACATCTGGTGCACTGATGATATTACCTAGTTGGATAACGAAACGTCTGCCAGCAAATAACCAAGTTCAGAGAGCACCAAGAACTCCACAACTAGGAACTCTACTAAAAGAAAATCAGATCTCTCCTTGCACTGTACTCACACAGGGAAGTACAAGTGTTTGTCAGAAAACAAACTCTACAACAAGATAGGTTTGTCTTAGTCAAAAGAAAACCTCTAAGTAACCAGAACCTAACAAACACCAAAAGCCTGGTGACAACCAGCAGCAGCTGTGCATATGGCTGGCAGCCCCTTCCAGGTCCTGCTTTTCCTTTAGTACTCAAATTTCTCCTATGCACCCTGGGGAAACCAAGGGAAATGTCTTTTCTGAAAAACACAGCAGGCCATTTCATCTGTTGCAGGATCCAATTTGGATCGGTCACTGGGACCAGTGGTTTTGTCTTTTGAGCTTTGGAACTTGTGCTGGAGCCCATCCTCAGGGAACTTCTCTCCAGCAGAGTGTCTTCCCTGAGGATGGGCTCCAGCATAAGCCCAAAAGTTTGGAAGACTAAGCCTCTGGTCCCAGTGACTGACCCAGATTGAATCCTGCAACATTATTCTGGGACACGTATATTCGCCTTCATTCACAAATTTCATCTGTATTCTGTAGTGCCACTGAAGCAGCCACAACCCTTCAGCCTAAGTGCTTAGAAATTGTTTTGTCCTCCTAATTACAGAATAACAGAGTTGGAAGGGACCTTGGAGATCTTCTAGTCCAACCCCTGCTCAAGCAGGAGACCCTACACTTTTTAGAGACCAAGTGCCCAAACTGCAACCCAAAACCCACTTATTTATCGCTGGGTGCCAGGTGGGTGTGGCCCACTGGGTGGGCATGGCTGTGGTGGTCATGGCAGACTGGGTGGGTGTGGGCAAGGTGGGTGTGATCACCTCAATGTTGCTCATGGGGAGGGAAGCATGTGGGGGCCGGGCAGGGTTGGGGGAGATCCAGGGGGACTCTGGCGGGTGGGGCAGTGGGCAGGAGGCTCGTCCTGCGGGGTGAGGCGAGGTGAGACAGGGCGGGGGTGCCATTGTCGCAGGGCAAGGCGAGGCAGGGGCCAGGGCGGCTGCTGCCTGACACCATCGGCCCCCACACACAGAGGCCAGCGAGCGCATGGGTGCTGGGATGCATCTGGCCACGTGGGATCTCTGCGAGTTAGTGGGTGGCTGATTGAAAGGGATGGTTGCCATCTCCAGGGCATGGCATGCGTGCCCACAAAGAGGACTCTGAGTGCCGCCTCTGGCACGCATGCCATAGGTTCGCCACCACTGCCCTACACCATTTCAGACAAATGGCTGTCCAGTCTCTTCTTGAAAACCTCCAGTGCTGGAGCACCCACAACTTTTGGATGCAAGCTGTTCCACTGATTGTTTTCACTGACAGGAAATTCCTCCTTAATTCTAGGTTGGATCTCTCTGTGATAAACTTCCGTCTGTTACTTCTTCTCCTGCCTTCAGGGGCTTTGGAGAATAGGTTGGCCCCCTCCTGTCTGTGACAGACTTCAAATAATGGAAGACTACTATCCTGTCACCTCTAGTCCTTCTCTTTGTTAGACTAGATATTCCCAGTTCCCACAACCATTCATCATACAGTTTTAGCCTCAAGTCCCCTAATAGTCTCTCCTTTCTTCTCTCTCCTATACAAAGATTTGGAGAGGGAGGTCATGTCCCACACAAAATTCTTCTGTTTATCGTCAATAATAGCATTCCATCAATTGAGAAGGTCTTCTTCCAGTTATGGAGTGACTCATGCTGGTAAGGAAGAAATGTGTAAGGGCTGGATCACAATAGGATGGGATACAGTCTGTCTGACTGCCTGGCAAACACTGGAAGAAGTGTGTTTTAGCAAATATCCCTTCCATAAATCAATTTTGTAACTTACTGCAGGATCCCTCAGTTGTTTGATGGAAAACGTTCATCAACATCTGGACATCTATGCTGGCTCACTACCAATTCATCCTCTTTTATGGTTGTCATTTTCTATAATCAACACCATCCTGAACTCATTATTTTCAAATTCCTGATCTACCACCAGGAGGTTTTTAATGGTAATAGTGATGGAATCTAAGCACTGCGTGACCTATTACAGTCTTATTCTTTTTCCAGATGTGCCTTTTATAATGCTCCCCCTTTATCAATTTTCTCTTCCCTTCACCTGACGTTTTCTTCTATTTCTGCATTTTTTATTTCTCACCATGTCAGCTTATGAGACAGTCTGCAAACTATGGCCTCAAAGATGTATTTGGTAACTAATATTCATTCATCAGTACATGCTTGCTCAACTTGCCTTTTAAATTCTTAAACTGTATTTTAAGGGGAAGTGTCTGCAAAGCTAAATTCATCTTTGTTGTTCTGAACTTTAAAACAGAAAGGGGGAAGGGAGAGTCACAGTTTGGATGGAACTGATTACATCGGAAGATTTTGAACAAGAGTTAGAAATATGAGAACATGAAAAAAGCTATGATGGATCAGCCCAAATGCCCATCTAGTCAAAGCATTCTATAGCAGGGGTCTCCAACCCCCGGTCCGTGGACCAGTACCGGGCCACAGCATGCCAGCAACCGGTCCACACAAACAAGGAAAGCCCCATCCATAGGATGCAGGCAGCACACAAAATCATGCCCCCTCCGGTCCACAGAAAAACCTCTCTCCACGTAACCGGTCCCTGGTGCCCAAAAGGTTGGGGACCTCTGTTCTATAGCATATAGTGGCCAGTAATATTTGCAAATTAAAGAGACAAAAAGGATTCTCATCTACTGGAGCTGTGGTGGTGCAGTGGTTAGAATGCAGTATTGCAGGCTAATTCAGCTCACTGCCAGGAGTCCGATCCTCACCGGCTCAAGGTTGGCTCAGTCTTCCATCCTTCCGAGGTCTATAAAATGAGGACCCAGATTGTTGGGGGCAATAGGCTGACTCTATAAACTGCTTAGAGAGGGCTGTAAAGCACTGTGAAGCAGTATGTAAGTCTAAGTGCTATTGCTATTGCTACTGTTGCTGGAATTTAAGAATATTGTCCATGAATTGGAACAAGCAAGCAAGCAAAAAAAAATGGATGGATGGATGGATGGATGGATGGATGGATGGATGGATGGATGGATGGATGGATGGATGGATGGATGGATGGATGGATGGATGGATGGATGGATGGTGTGCCATCAAGTCAATGCCAACTCCTGGCAACTAATAGGTGGATCTTCTCCAGAATTATCTGTCCCCAAGCTAGTCCTTCAAACATCCTAATGATGCACCCATCACCTCTATAATCAACTCATCCACCTTGTTGTCAATCATACTCCTCTTTCCTTCCACCTTTTCCACTATTATCTCAGAAGAGGAACAAGTATGCCACCATCAAAATAAGTAGCCATTGAGAGCCACAATCCTTCATGATTGTATATAATTTCCATTTAAACCATCCTAAGCAACAATCATAATAATCATATCTAATGGTAGCAAATCTACCATATACAGTTATGTATAAGCCCATTCTCAGATAAGCAGATTCTCAAAACTTTAACCAAAAGATATGAAAAATGTGCACCTGAAGATAAGTCAACCCTTGAAATTTTTGTATGCTTCAATTTTCACAATCCGCAGATGGTACAATTTTTGTGTGGTATTTGAGTTAAAAATTCAAGATCCGCTTATCGAGAGATGGAATCATGTGTGAGTATATATAGGAAATATGGGAACTTTTTAAAAGCTGAAAGAACAATCCATCATATATACTTGAAAATAAGCCTAACTGCAGATAAGCCAATATTCTTGGCTTATCCACAAGCGTATATGGTATCTCAAAATGTATTGATTTGGATAAAAAGCACGTATGTTTGCTTATCCTAAAATGCTCCACAATTTCTAACAATGGATGGCCGTGAAGTTCTAACTTTTGGACAGAGAAAGATACTCCATGCTGTACATGACAGAATATTCTAGCACAGATAGTCCTTGATTTATGACTTACGATTGGGACCATTGTTAAGCAAGGCAATTGTTAAGTGAATTGTGTCTGATTTTATGACTAAGCAGAAAGCCTTGGTCTCTTCTCTCGTGAGTTTATGTATCCATTTATAAAATTACTGTTTTTAATTCCTGAGAGAGCCCAGTCCAGCCTCATGGAAGGTAAGGCATCTATATCACTTCAACAGCTGGACAATTCTGTCACGGATCTTCCTGACCACTTCCAGGCTAGATGTTGGTTTCCATTCAAACAATAAATCCCAATTTGTTCTTTGCATGAGACCTCAGCAATCTAGGGTCACGATGGCTCAGTGAGTTTGTCAGCTTGAAAGCTGACAGCCCACGTTCAAGACCTGAGCATCACACAACGGGGGGAGCTTCCATTCCTTGCCCCAGCTCCCATCCACCTAGCAGTGCTAAAGCATGCAAATGCAAGCATAGGTACCACTTCAGCAAGAAGGTAACAGTGTTCCATGCATCTTTGGTATATAGCAGTGGTGGCCACGTGACCATGGAAATTGTCTTCAGACAGTGCTGGCTCCCTTGGGCGAGAAATGGAGAATGAGCACCATGCCCTACAGTTGGACATGACTGGACAGGAAAACCTTTATCTTTTTTATTTATTTATTTATTCTGTGCAATTAAGGAATGTGAGCTTTCTAAGTCATCTCCCCTTGCATCCATGACAACATCCTTTTTTAAAAAATACGTGGGATGGATAAGAGTTCTTGACCGTCCTCCATGTTCTCCTTAGAATTGATGAGTCATCAGGCTAAGCCAAACACTTCCGGTTTCCAGAGTGATTTGTCCCAAAACAATAGAGATTCGTTTCGAGCAAAATAATAAACCATCCCTCTTACCAATCTAACTCTGTCACTCTGCAGACAAAGATGGAAATCGAGAGTGACACACCATGAATAAACGATCCCCCAATGTACAGTTGGCAGCTATAATTTTATCAAAGATTTTGCAGCGAGTATAAACAGCGTTTCTAGAAAGCGCAGGCTGCAATAACTGTGTTTTCTCAATGGCAGGTTGTGTTTTATTGATGGTTGTAATTCGAGCCATTCAGCAATTCCAATGCAGGCAAATGTTTTAACCACAGGGTATTAGATTAGTGGTTACTTGTCCCAGTCTGGTCTATTTGTGTAGGAGGAGTGATGTATCCTCCCCTCTCATTCATCTAGCTCAGTTTCCACACCCCAGGCTAAGTCCACATGGTGGCAGAACACAGAAATATAATCTAAACATGTAAAACAGTGTGCAGTCTAGCACTGTACATCTTAGATATTAAGCACATCACCCCATCACAGTTATTATTCAAAGAAAGGCCACTGTTTGCTAGCAGGATATACTGTATGCTATGCACAGAGTTGAATGGAGACTTTTGGCTCATCACCGCCATCTTTAGGCAGAGATGGGAAGCACCTCTTTCTGAAATTTATTTTATTAAAGTGGGGGGGGGTTGCTATTCATCTCCCCTATAAGGCAATATTAGCAACCAGTCGGTGTAGAATACTAAGGAAAGCAAGTTTGGGGACATGATTAAGACATCAAGGTAGAAACCGGGAGACCGGGAGTTCTAATCCTGCCTAGGCACAAAACCAATTGTGTGATTTTTGGGACAGTCACTATCTCTCAGCCCTAGGAAGCAGACAATGGCAAATTACTACTTTTAGGAATTCTTGTGTGTCTGTTTCCTGAACTGGGCTACTTCATAGGGCTGACAGATTTGTACACTGCTTTAGTTTTATTTTTAGTGGCTGGAGGATCACCTCTTTTCTTTTTTCCTCTCATTCTATGTTATGACTAGCCTTGATGGCAGTGGGGAATCACCTCCAAAGGCCATCTGCTGGGAGATTAGTGGGCTTCCTTGTACAATTGGTTGGCCATGATAAAGACACACTGCTGGCCTAGATGGTTGTGTTCTTACGCAGTGGTGGGATTCAAATATGTGAACAACCGGTTCTCTGTATGGATGCCGTTTCTGGAAGTCCATTCTGGGCCTGGGCAATAAAAAATTAGCTACCGGTTCTGCCAAAGTGGTGTGAACCGGCTGAATCCCACCACTGTTCTTATGTTTGTTTCACAGGTTTTTTCTTTTACAGTTTTGCAAAGGCACGGTCATTCATTTTGTTTAGATTTTACACGCATATAATTATTTTAGTACAGTGTTATAATTTATATAGCCTTTAAGAAAACTGAACTACAGGTAGTCTCCAACTTACAAGCACAATTGAGCCCCAAATTTCTGTTGCTATGCAAGACAGTTGCATTTTGCCCCATTTTACGACCTTTCTTGCCACAGCTGTTAAGTGAACCACTGCCATTGTTAACGGTTGTTAAGGGAATCTGGCTTCTCCAGATTGCTTGTCAGAAGGTCACAAAAGGTGACCCCCGGGACACTGCAACCGTCATAAATATGAACCAGTTGCCAAGTGTCTGAACTTTGGTCATGTGACCACGGGGTGCTTCAATGGTCATCAATGTGAAAAATGGTCATAAGTCACTTTTTTCACTGCTATTATAACTTTGAACGGCCACTAAATGAACTGCTGTAAGTCGAGGACTATTGTACGATGTTTTAAAACTTCCGTTTCCCTAAACCAGACTGCCATAGAACAGAGTGTTCATCAATCCCTTTGCTGGTCCTTGGTTTGCTAGTACAAAAAAAAAGCAGAAAGAAGAAAGTTATGCGTGGAAACAGCATGTGAGCAGAATGCGGAATTAATCAAATCCATTTCTTCCATCATTATGTTGGGCCCACAGGTGCTGTCTGCTTCGTTCGCTTTCATCAGACACTTAAGAAGTACTCTAAAGCGCCGTTTAACACGCATGTATCTGACAGGACCGAAGGATTGAAACTGTCGCCTTTAATCCTCCCCAGCCATTAGCATATCATACCGAGTCAATTCCCGGTCAGGTGAAGAACAGTCAGAGAGAAAATGGATCAAGAAGGAGAAGGAAGTCTCTTTAGATACCCGATTCCCAGAGCAGTCCCAAGGCTTAAGATCACCCTGATCTGATGGAGTCGCCGCGCGGCAGAGTATCAGTTACAGGAAATGGCTCCTGGCTTTAATTAGAAGCGGGTCCAAACCGGGAGAGATTTTTTAAAAAATGCAAATGGGGAAGGTATGGCTGAAATACAGCAGCAATCAAGAAGAATGCTCCAGAACAGATCTGTGGCCCACCCAAGAACGAAACTGGCATCCATGGGCAGTTCTGAGTGGCAAATGGAAACATAATCCATTTTTTTATGGAAAGGAAAATTGCAGCCTCACCATATGCCAAACTTCCTGAGCTCAGAAGTAGCAATAGAGCCCAATAAAGGAGACTATTTGCACCTCAGGGTTGAAATGAGGGGTCCTTGGTGTTCTCTGAGCTTGCTTGTTTTCTTGCAGACGTTTCACTACCCAGACTAGGTAACATCATCAGTGCTGGTAAGGAGTGAGGTTTGCTCTCAGTTTATATTCTATCTAGTGTCTTGCCCTGTAGGTGTTGGTGGAACATGGTCTTAGAGATTCTTTGGTCGGGCTGTTTACTGTTGGCTTCTTTGGCAGTTTCTTGATTGGAGTATTGGTTACTTGATTGTTGGTCTGATGTTAACCTTGGAGTTAATCTGTGCTGATCCGGGTGCTGATTGCTGGTGGAGAGGTGCTTGGGTCTTTTTTGTTCCCTTTTTGGCTAGTTGACTGTCTCTTTTACATAGCCCATAGATATTATTAATGTCTGTGTGTCTATCGATGGCTAATTTGTTAGAATACCAGGCTTCTAGAAATTCCCCTAGAGTTTTTGGACTTGCCTTGGTCTAGGATAGTCACATATTCCCAATTGAAACTACGGTTAAGTCTGGCTATGTGTTGTAAAATGAAAGAGTTTTCATCATGTCTTCTGACTGCTAGTTGGCGATACAGCCCTTTGGCAGGAAATTGGAACTTGATTTTGGTCATCAATAGGCATTAACTTTTCATGGTTTCCAGGGCATTTCTGGAACAGAGGGGAAGAGGAAGTTCACAAAGGGGCAGCTTATAATCATGCCAAATCATGCAAGAGCAGAGATGCAATCAGTAAAATACAGAGGTGGCATCCTGCCTGGAACACGTGCCAAGGAATAAAGCAAAAAGAACTGGGAAATTCATAGAGTGATGAAACCTGGCCAGAATTTCCACATTTTCCATACAGCAGGGGAAGCCATAGACCAAATCCAGGGCAAGCAGCCTCCAGAAAAGACCCAGGGCTCTGTATCCTAATCTCCTACAGCAGTGATGGCGAACCTTTTAGAGACCGAGTGCCCAAACTGCAACCCAAAAACCACTTATTTATCGCCGGGTGCCTGGTGGGCGTGGCAGACTGGGTGGGTGTGGCCAAGGTGGGCGTGGTCACCTCGATGTTGCTCGTGGGGAGGGATGCCTGTGGGGGTCGGGCAGGGTTGGAGGTGATCCAGGGGGTCTCTGGCGGGTGGGGTGGTGGGCAGGAGGCTCGTCCTGCGGAGTGAGACAAGGCAAGGCAGGGCGGGGGTACCATTGCCACGGGGCAAGGCGAGGCAGGGGCTGGGGCAGCTGCTGCCTGACACCATCGGCCCCCACACACAGAGGCCAGCGAGCGCATGGGGGCCAACAGTGTCCGTCAGCAGCCACAACCTGCCGGCCCCTCGACCGGCGCCCTCGGGTAGCGCAGCCCGCCGCTAGCAGTTCAGAGAAGCCACCTCTGAGCTGGACAGCTGGCCGACAGCTGAGGAGGCGATGCAGTGGGTCGTACCCAGGAAAAGGAGAGCATGCGAGGCCAGGAGGGACGGGATGGGGGGAGGGAAACCAACCGTGCCAGGATGCATCCGGCCACGTGGGACCTCAGGCGGCTGGTTGAAGAGGGACGGTTCCCATCTCCAGGGCATGGCACGCGTGCCCACAAAGAGGGGTCTGAGTGCCGCCTCTGGCACGCGTGCCATAGGTTCACCACCACTGCCCTACAGCCACCCTAGATCATGCTTCTCAAACCTGGCAGCAAAATACTGACATTGGTAAATCTTGTTTTATAGGCTCTATTTAGATTAAAATCTCTCACCAGCCCACCAATCTAAATATTTTGGATTTAAACACATACACACAAACACACACAAAATTCTCTCTTCGGCTGTTTTGGACCAGAGTTTGCTACAATCACTGCCTAAAATCTTTAATCACTGCCTAAAATCTTTATATTCACATATTTGATTTTTCATCCTATTCTTTGACACCCTTTTTGCAAAAGTCATCCCAGCAGCATGCAACAAATACAAATACTGTACACTGTAATGTTGTTGTGGGGTGTTTTTTTAAAAAAAGAAAAGCATATTGTCACACACACCCAGCACAGGCCTGCAAACCTTTTGAGGCTAAACCAGGGGTAGGCAACCTTGACTCTTTTACGACTCGTGGACTTCAACTCCCAGAATTCCTGAGCCAGCCATGCTGAGGGGAAAGGGAGAGGTTTCCAAGCTGAGCCGTGCTGGCTCAGGAATTCTGGGAGTTGAAGTCCACGAGTCATAAAAGAGCCAAGGCGGCCTACCCCTGGGCTAAACTATTAAAATCTATGGAAATGGGACGTGGGGCCTTGGAGGTTACTGGAAATCAAACTTTGTTCCTTACAAACCTCAGGTGGAGGGGTGTCCATGGGGGAGGGGGGGTTTCAATGGTGCCCAAATCCCCTGCCCCTTTTTACATGCAGTGATAAAGGGAGGAGTTTGATCACAGAATTGCAGATGATATTTTGATTTCTAGATTTCCTCCCCAGACTCCTCTGCTTATGTGAGCAGGTTAATAATCCCCTAGCCTAGAGCAGTCCAGGTAGTTCTCAACTTACAACTTACAAGCAAGGGTACTTATGACCAGTTCTGAAATTTGGCGGCCCCAAAATCTCACCTCAGACATTCAGCAACTGGCTCGCAGTTTACTGCTATTTGCAACATCCCACAGTCATGAGAACATATTTCATGATGTTTTCACCAAAACCTAACGTTTGCTTCTGGTTTTTAGCAAAATCGGCCCATGGTGAACAATAGGTTCACTTATTGACTGCTGTGTTTGCGTTACAACTGCCACGCTCACTGAACAACCATACTAACTTAACAACCACTGCAAAAAGGATCATAAAATAGGGGCAGTTGTGTGGGTGACCAGTTTTACCACCATCACAACTTACGACCGATGTTAATGGGCAAGCTCTATTATGGTCATAATTCAAGACTGCCTGTGTTTCTCATCAAACACTGATTTTAAGTTGTGTGGACTTCGACGTCCAGAATTCCCCAACCAGGAAAGCCACAAATTAAATGGCTATTTGCAGCACCATTTTCTCCAATGACTTTGGCCCATCTGATAAGATCTGCTTCCAATCATCCATCATCACCAGATGGGCTCAGAAAATGTGCTTTTTCCTCCTCATTTTGCCATCTGTAAAAAGCATTTCCCTCAGGATCCAGATAATTCCAACCTTGCTTGCCTGGCCAACAATTCAAAAGACCTGGAACTGGAACTTGAGGAATGCACAGAAAGGTTATGTGTATTTTGAAGAGAAGAGTGTCCTCCAAGGGCAATCCTCTGAAACTACAAAGTTATCCCTCCGCAAAGCAAGATCCAAAATTTTGAAGCTGTTTGGAGCTCTTCTAAAAAGTCACAACTCTTGAGTAGCTGAAAAGAAGACCTGACAAAAATTGAAAGGGGTGTGTGTGTGAGAGATGGAATTATTCATTCAAGGTATCAATGATGATTTTCGTGAAGCAACAGTGCCCTCTGCTGGAAGGAAAATGGGTAATAGCACCCATTGGGAAGCTGACAATTTTTTCTTACAAACTGGGAAAGAGCTGGTTTTGATTTGCCTTTAACATATTTTCAAACCACACTAGAAGCATCAAGAACTCAACTAGTTGATCTTAGCAGATTTCTTTAAAAGTCTTCAGAAGAAGAAGGACTGGATTTGTTTAGTGCTTGGCTGGTTATGTGCCATCCTGCCAACATCAACTCTTAGCAACCACAGAGATAGATTTTCTCTATGGTTGAATGGGAGGCCACCAGGAAATCCAAAATCTGTATTCCGGCCTGAGAAGTAAAATAAAAATTCTGGGAGAAGGAACTGGTCAACCACTTCCATAACCTTCCAAGAAAATGGTAGAGATATCTGTGAAATTAGGGTTAGGATCAGGATCAACACTAAACATTAAATCGGGATCAATCTTAACTAAACATTATTTAAATTAGGATCAACATTAATCAAACATTAAATCAGGATCAACATGAAGTAGACTTTACTTTTTAAAAGGTTTAAATGTCGGGTTTACAGATAATCCTTGCTTAGCAACTGCCCTATTTAGCAACTGCTTGAAGTTACAATGGCACTGAAAAAATAACTTTACAACCACTCCTTGCACTTCACTGTCATCAGTGTCTCCACAATCATGTGATCGAGAATCAGGTGCTTCGTATTCTGTGGACATTTATAACTTTTGCACTGTCCCATGGTCACATGATCGCCCTTTGGGCACTTCACCACTAGCTTCCAACAAGCAAACTGGAGAAGCCGGTAGTAAAATCACAAGTTGTGGTCACTTGATATCTCACTTAATGAGGGGGAAGGTTCGTTCTCCGAGCTTGTGGGTTGGTTTCTGAACGTTTCGTTACCAAGTTAGGGAACATCTTCAGCACCTTTTAGGGCAGAGGTCCCCAACCTTTTGGGCACCAGGGACCAGTTACATGGAGAGAGGTTTTTCCGCAGACCAGAGGGTGCATGGTTTTGTGTGCTTTGCTTGTTTGTACGGGGCTTTGCTTGTTTGTGTGGACCAGTTGCTGGCATGCCACGGACCGGTACTGGTCCACAGACCGGGGGTTGGGGACCCCTGTTTTAGGGGATGTCTGTGTCAGTGCTCTTCTGGTGTGGGTGTGTCAAGTGACAGTCTTGTGATGAGTCATCAGAGAGACGCTTGTGATGGGTCTTATGATGGGGAGGTTACTAGAGGTCAGGGTCATTGGAGGGTGTGAATTATCAGTGGGTTAGGGGTGAGTTATCAGTGAGAGGCTGGTGATGGGTCTTGTGATGGGGGTTACCTCAGGTCAGGGTCATTGAAAGGTGAACTGCTGGGGGGGGAGAGGGGGCTTGTGTGGGTTGGTTGTAGGTTGGTGCTGTCTCCTCTTGGCTGTGCAATTGATTTGGATCCTGAGGGGTTCGTAGGCTGGTTGTAGGTCAGTATGTCTGTTGATGGAATTACTTGTGGAGTGCCAGGCTTCGATGAACTCACGAGCGTGGCGGGTGGTAGCGTGGCCGATGATTTTAGTGTTGCTCCAATCGAAGACCACTGACATTCCCTAAACTCTGTTGAAGATGTTACCTAGCCTGGTATAATGAAACGTTCAGAAACCCACCCACAAGCTCGGAGAACGAACCTTCACCCTCATCCTACACCCCAGCTACAGATATAATAATAATAATAAAGTTGGAAGGGATCTTGGAGGTCATCTAGTCTAACCCCCTGCTCAGCCAGGAAACCCTATACCATTTCAGACAAATGGCTGTCCAGTCTCTTCTTAAAAACTTCCAGTGTTGCTTCTGGAGGCAGGTTGTTCCACTGGTTAATTGTTCTAACTGTCAGGAAGTTTCTCCTCAGTTCTAGTTTCTCCTTAGTTCTAGGTTGCTTCTCTCCTTGATTAGTTTCCATCCGTTGCTTCTTGTCCTGCCTTCAGGTGCTTTGGAGAATAGCTTGACTCCCTCTTCTTTGTGGCAACCCCTGAGATATTGGAACACTGCTATCATGTCCCCCCTCGTCCTTCTCTTCATTAAACTAGACCATGGGTCGGCCATCCGAAACGTCGGATGAGCCGCACGGACCCATTTAGCTTAAAAAAAAAAAACGCTGGGAGCCGCGCGTTCGCGCATGCGCGCGCACCCGCGCACGCGCACTGCCCGTTCGCGCATGCGCGCGCGCCCCGCGCACCCGCGCATGCGCCCCGCGCGTGCACGCGCCGTTCGCGCATGCGCGTGCGCCGTTCGCGCATGCGCACCTGCGCGCGCACACCCCCCCGCACCCGCCCGCGCATGCGCTCGCCAAAATGGCGGAGGAGGCTCCGGAGCCGCAGGTAAGGCCTCAAAGAGCCGCATGCGGCTCCGGAGCCGCGGGTTGCCGACCCGTGAACTAGACATTCCCAATTCCAGCAGCCGTTCCTTATATGCTTTAGCCTCCAGTCCCCTAATCATCTTTGTTGCTCTTCTCTGTACTCTTTCTAGACGTCTCAACGTCTTTTTTACATTGTGGTGACCAAAACTGGATGCTGTATTCCAAGTGTGGCCTTACCAAGGCATCGTAAAGTGGTATTAATACTTCACGTGATCTTGATTCTCTCCCTCTGTTAATGCAGCCTAACACTGTTTTGGCTTTTTTGGCAGCTGCAGCACACTGCTGGCTCATATTTGCCACTATTGCAAATCTCACTTAATGACCACAGATGATTAACTTAACAACATTGTCTCAGGGTAAATCTGGTATGATCTTGTGACATTTTGCTTATCTACCATGTCTCTTAGCAACAGAGTTGCCGGTCTTAATTGTAGTTGTTCATTGAGAACTACCAGAATAACCCCAACTAAGCTCTGAGCCCAACTAAGCTCAAAGAGGCCCAAGGACTCCACAAGACCTGGATGGGGGTCGAGCTTTTCTCCCACAGAAGGCAACTCCAAAGCACATGAGGGCCGGACAAGAAGGAACAGGTGGAAGACCGTTAAAGAGAGATCCAAGCTAAAATTAAGGGAAAATTTCCTGACAGTAAGAACAATTAATCAGTGGAACGGCTTGCCTCTGGAAACTGTGGATGGTCCATCATTGGAAGTTTTCAAAAAGAGATTGGACAATCATTTGTCCAGAATACAGGTACGTAGTCCTCGATTTACAACTGTTCATTTTGTGACTGTTGCAAAGGCACTGAAAAAAGTGACTTATGACCATTTTTCAAAGTTTCAGTCTTTGTAGCACCCCCAGGATCGTGTGATCAAAATTCAGATGCTTGGCTTCATACTTATGACCATTGTTGTGTTCCAAAGTCATGTGATTGCCTTTTTGCAACCTTTTGACAAGCAAAGTCAATGGGGAAGCCAGGTTCACTCAACAGCAGGATTACTAACTTATCAATTGCAGTGATTCACTTAACAACTGTGGCAAGAAAGGTCGTAAAGTGGGGCAAAACTCACTTAACAAATGTCTCACTTAACAACAGAAAGTTTGAGCTCAATTGTGGTCATACATCGAGGACTACCTGTAGTGTAGGGTATCCTGCTCAAGCAGGGGGTTGGACTGGAAAACCTCCAAGGTCCCTTCCAACCCTATTATTCTATGTTCTAAATACTTACTTTTTAATGATCCAAAACTTATCCTGCTGCATAGCTCCTCTTTCCTATATCCCTTCCTTTCCAGGTGGGCTGTAAAGAGAAATTTAAACATGGAGCTCAAAGATCAATACAGCCCAATCATTTGTGAACTGAACAGTCATAGATCATGCTGTGTAGAAACTCGGAGTGCCATGCTCCCTAATGAGCCATAGATTCAGACAAAACAACATCCCTGTTTATAATTTGCAGGCCTATCGGGGGTTTATCTTATAACCAGAGGCGCCTATCCTTAACTTCAGCCTCGGAAAACAACAGTCAGGCATAATAGCACACAACCAGTTAGTCATGGTGACTGAGGACCAGTCCCCGCATTTTGGAGCTTTGCAGCAAACCTACTGCTATAAAGAATGTTGAAATGACTAACGTGAGACAGGAAAGGTGATAATTTATGCTGCAAAGCAGCAGAAATACCCCAGCCAGCAGATAAACTTTTTTTCACCTACCTAGGAGAAAGGAGAGAAAAGGACAGCAAACTTCCTAAAGATTTGTAGACTTCACTAGAATTGCTAACTTCAGACTTCAAACCAGAAACCCAAACTGAAATTCCCAATTATGTGATTCTTGAGAGTGCAATGGAGCAGACGCTTCAGATGCAAGGAGGTCTTAAGCCCAAAAATCATTCCAAGTGTTATTTTCTGCATGAGCATACATTATTTAGGGTCTAATTGAAAGTTGGAAGGAATATAAAATACAGAATACCAGACTTGGAAGGGATCTTGAAGGTCTTCTAGTACAACCAAGAATCAACCAAGAATCAAGATCACGTGAAGTATTAATACCACTTTACAATGCCTTAGTAAGGCCACACTTGGAATACTGCATCCAGTTTTGGTCACGATGTAAAAAAGATGTTGAGACTCTAGAAAGAGTACAGAGAAGAGCAACAAAGATGATTAGGGGACCGGAGGCTAAAGCATATCAGGAATGTTTGCTGGAATTGGGTATGTCTAGTTTAATGAAGAGAAGGACGAGGGGGGACATGATAGCAGTATTCCAATATCTCAGGGGTTGCCACAAAGAAGAGGGAGTCAAGCTATTCTCCAAGGCGCCTGAGGGCAGGACAAGAAGTAATGGATGGAAACTAGTCAAGGAGAGAAGGAACCTGGAATTGAGGAGAAACTTCCTGACAGTTAGAACAATTAACCAGTGGAACAACCTGCCTCCAGAAGCGGTGAATGCTCCAACGCTGGAAGTTTTTAAGAAGAGACTGGACAGCCATTTGTCTGAAGTGGTATAGGGTTTCCTGCCTGAGCAGGGGGTTGGACTCGATGACCTCCAAGGTCCCTTCCAACTTTATTATTATTATTATTATTATTATTATTATTATTATTATTATTATTATTATTATTATTATTATTATTATTATTATTATTATTATTATTATTATTATTATTATTATTATTATTATTATTAACCCCCTGCTCAAGCAGTAAGACCCTATACCAGAGGTCCCCAACCTTTTGGGCACCAGGGACCGGTTCCGTGGAGAGAGGTTTTTCCGTGGACCGGAGGGGGCGGGATTTTGTGTGCTGCCTGCATCTCGCGGATGGGGCTGTGCTTGTTTGTGTGGACCAGTTGCTGGCATGCCACGGCCCGGTACTGGTCCATGGACTGGGGGTTGAGGACCCCTGCCCTATACCATGCTGGACAAATGGTTGTCCAGTCTCTTCTTAAAAACCTCCAGTGATGGACCACCACAACCTCTGAAGACAGGCTGTTCCACTGATTCATTGTTCTCACTCACAGCAAATTTCTCCTTAATTTTAGGTTGGAACTCTTCTTTGATGAGCGTCCATCCATTACTTCTTGTCCTGCCATCAGAACTGAATCAGAAATACATGCCGTCTGGAGAAGGAGCTGTGTGGGAGGGAGGTAAAAGCTGGTTCCTTAGGAACAAAACAGAGAAGTATTCCTGGGCACGGGTTCACAATCTGGATGTCAGAATGAGTACAGGCAGTCTTCGACTTGGGACCACAATTGAGCCCAAAATTTCTGTCACTAAGTGAGACATTTGTTAAGTGAACTTTGCCCCATTTTACAACTTTTCTTGCAACAGTTGTTAAGTGAATCACTGCTGTTGTTAAGTTAGTGACATGGTTGTTAAGTGAATCTGGGTTCCCCATTCACTTCGTTTTGTCAGAAGGTTACAAAAAGTGATCACAAGATCCCAGGACACTGCAACCGTCATAAATACGAGTCAGTTGCCAAGCGTCTGAATTTTGGCCACGTGACCATGGAGATGCTACAATGGTCGTAAGTGTGAAAAATGGTCATAAGTCACTCCTTTCAGGGCCGTTGTAACTTTGAACAGTCGCTAAACGGACTGTTGTAAGTCGAGAACTACCTGTAGTTGGAATTCACATCTGATCTAATTTTAGATGGTTGTGGAATTCCAAGAGGCCTCGTTTAATTAATCAACTCCAGCAGTAGGTGGAGCTGTAACCTACCTTGTTCATTGGATCACCTTTTCCTTCAGTCACTTCCTGTCTGATCTGTTTTCCCACTGAGGTGATGCTATGAATGTTTCCTGCAGTCTGCTGAGCTTGTGAAACCTTTTGAAATGCAATGTGATGGCTTGAAGCCGGCCGATTTGCTATACGGTGCAGACAAAACCATGATTTAACAACGGTTCAAGTGTCACAAGCAGCCAGGGCTATTTTTACAGCTTGGAGAAATCAGGAATGAGATATTAACTTCAGCACCAGCCTAACCCTACCACCCTACCGCTTTTTTTTATTGCGTTTTATTTCAACGGCATTTTTCTCTGTGGGTATTTTTGTTCAGTGAAGTCAATATTTCAATAAGCAGCCACGTCTGGGGAAACCTATAACAATGAAAAATAATGCTTGGTGTTAGTTTTGCTGCTGTGTAGAAATGAAGCCTCTGATCAGTTCAGAAACTGACATAGACTTTTAAACTCGGGGCCTGGAGCAACTGACATACACACACACACACACACACACACAAACACGCACACCGCTTCTTTTAGCCTTGAAAAATCCCCTTTCATAGCTAAAAAATAATCTCAACTGCAAATCTAGATGTCTCCAGTTCAAACCTAATTTCTGACTTGACCCTCTGGATGAAAGCCATCTCAAAGGAGGTCCACAAAATTGAAAAGGATTTCTGTCTCAAACTGTTGGGGATTGGCTGTCTTCCAGTAGAATTAAAAATGAAAATAGTCTTTCTTTAGAAGAAAATCTGAAATATTTTGAATGTTTCAACATTAAAAATGTCCCTTGTTTTTCACTGCAGGGCCACAAGAGTAGTAGGTAATTCATGGTATACGCTACCTACCACCTAAATGGCACAAAAAATGTCAAACAGGGTGACTTTTAAGACATTTTTAAAACTTCATTACAATTCCCAGTAGGAACCAATCAGGACAGAAATATATGCATTAACTATACAGACATCAAAGCTCTACAAACCCACCAAATCAACACAGAAGCAGGACAATTAAGATACTAAAAACTATACAAATATCTAAAGGTAGCTTTCAACTTACAACCATTCAGTTAGTGAACATTCAAAGTTACAATGGCACTGAAAAAGTGACTTATGACCATTTTTCACACTTCAAAAACCAGTTTTTTAACAATGGTCAAAATTTGGATGGTTGCAGTGTTCTGGGGTCATGTGATCACCTTCTGTGACAAGGCAGGACAAGAAGCAACAGATGAAAACTAATAAAAGAGAGAAGCAACCTAGAATTAAGGAGAAATTTCCTGACTGTCAGAACAATTAATCAGTGGAACAACTTGCCTCCAGAAGTTGTGAATGCTGCAAAACTGGAAGTCTTTAAGAAGAGACTGGACAGCCATTTGTCTGAAATGGTATAGAGTTTCCTGCCTGAGCAGGAGGTTGGTCTAGAAGACCTCCAAGGTCCCTTACAGCTCTATTCTATTCTATTCTATTCTATTCTATTCTATTCTATTCTATTCTATTCTATTCTATTCTATTCTATTCTATTCTATGGAAAGCCAGTGGGGAAGCCAGATTCACTTAACAACCGTGTTACTAACTTAACAAACTGCAGTGATTCACTTAACAACTGTGGCAAGAAAGGTTATAAAATGGTGCAAAAACTTACTTAACAACTGCCTTGTTTAGCAACAGAAATTCTGGGCTCAATTACAGTCATAAGTCGAGGACTGCTTGTATATAGAAATGTATATATACTTTATTACACTAAGAAGTAAGCAGCAGTTATTTACTTGAAAAGCACATTAACCATAAACATCACTGAAATCTAGAAAACAGTGTGTGTCCGTCTAGAAACTCCTTGTCCCTCTTCCTACCTCCGCTACTCAGAACCGACCAAATTGTCGTGTCATGATCAGAACATTTTGAACGAACACTTTCCCTTACTTCTTTTTCTCAATTGTATTTTGCGGTACAATAAAGCAGATGTATTTCAAAGGGTAAAACGATAACTAAAAAGATTTGTGGAGCAGTGACATGGCTGTGATTGGACCACCATCTCTGAGGGAATCTAGAAGGTCCAACTTTAGCTTCACACATAACTTTTTAAATAAAGATTTTCAAAGTTTGGTTTCTCCTCTTCTTCCACCCTCCTCTAGCAGTCTCTTGGGGAAACAAGAGAAAGGAAACATTGCCTCATAAAAGGGGAGAAAGGATGAACACAGAAACAACCCAACTATTGAATTAAATCTTTTCTGGGTGGTGAGAGCAATTCACTGAACCAGAATGTACTAATCAGCCCCATAAAGTTAACCAAGCTTAGCATATTGTACAAGTAGTCCTTGCTTAGCAGCCACAACTGAGACTGGCAATACCCCCGCTAAGCACCACTGTTGTTAAGCGAAGCACAATATGACTGCAACAGGCCTATGATCTCACTTCTGCTGTTAAGACAAGCAGTAACTGTGACTTACGATTCTACTTCTGCTCCTCTATTAACTCTGCTTCTTGCACACCAGTGGCAAAGCACACAAATTGCGATCATATTGCGTTGGAACAGCGTGACACTTGTAAATGTGAGGATTGGTCCCAAAGCCTTTTTTTTAACATTGTTGTAACCAGGGGTGGGATTCAAATATGTGAACAACCGGTTCTTTGTGTGGAGGATGCTTCCGGAAGTCCATTCTGGGCCTGGGCAACAAAAAATTAGCTACCGGTTCTACGAACCGGCTGAATCCCACCACTGGTTGTAACTGATAAAAGAGATTTGGACGAGGGGATAGATGGGGAACTCATCAAATTTGCGGATGACACCAAGCTGGCAGGAATAGCCAACACTCCAGAAGACAGGCTTAAGATACAGGAGGACCTGGACAGACTTGAACATTGGGCGCTATCTAACAAAATGAAATTCAATGGTGAAAAAAGTAAGGTTCTACATTTAGGCAAGAAAAACCAAATGTACAGGTATAGTATAGGGGGTACCTTGCTCAATAGTAGTAACTGTGAGAGGGATCTCGGAGTCCTAGTGGACAATCACTTAAATGTGAGCCAGCAGTGTGCTGCAGCTGCCAAAAAAGCCAACACAGTGCTGGGCTGCATTAAGAGAGGGATAGAATCAAGTTCACGTGAAGTATTAATACCACTTTACAATGCCTTGGTAAGGCCACACTTGGAATACTGCATCCAGTTTTGGTCACCACGATGTAAAAAAGATGTTGAGACTCTAGAAAGACTGCAGAGAAGGGCAACAAAGATGATTAGGGGACTGGAGGCTAAAGCATATCAAGAACGTTTGCTGGAATTGGGTATGTCTAGTTTAATGAAAAGAAGGACTAGGTGACATGATAGCAGTATTCCAATATCTCAGGGGTTGCCACAAAGAAGAGGGAGTCAAGTTATTCTCCAAGGCGCCTGAGGGCAGGACAAGAAGTAATGGATGGAAACTAGTCAAGGAAAGAAGCAACCTGGAACTGAGAGAAACTTCCTGAAGTTTAAGAAGAGAAGCTGGACAGCCATTTGTCTGAAATGGTATAGGGTTTCCTGCCTGAGCAGGGGGTTGGACTCGATGACCTCCAAGGTCCCTTCCAACTTTATTATTATTATTATTATTATTATAGAATTATTTGTAGCTCAAGGTTGAAATGAGGGGTCCTTGGTACTCTCTGAGCTTGGTTGTTTTCTTGCAGACATTTCATTACTAGGTAATTATTATTACTAGGTAATAATGATACTAGTACTAATGATGATAATGATGACGACGACGATAACAACAGCAACAGCAACAGCAACAACAACAACAACAACAACAACAACAACAACAACAACAACAACAACAACAACAACAATAATAATAATAATAATAATAATAATAATAATAATAATAATAATAATAATAATAATAATAATAATAATAATAATAATAATAATAAAGTTGGAACAGACCTTGGAGGTCATCTAGTCCAACCCCCTGTTCAGGCAGGAAACCCTATACCATTTCAGACAAATGGCTGTCCAGTCTCTTCTTAAAAACTTCCAGTGTTGGAGCATTCACAACTTCTGGAGGCAGGTTGTTCCACTGATTAATCGTTCTAACTGTCAGGAAATTTCTCCTTAGTTCTAGGTTGCTCCTCTCTTTGATTAGTTTCCATCCATTGCTTCTTGTCCTGCCTTCAGGTGCTTTGGAGAATAGCTTGACTCCCTCTTCTTTGTGGCAGCCCCTGAGATACTAGAACACTGCTATCATGTCATCTTAGGCCTTCTCTTCATTAAACTAGGTATACCCAATTCCAGCAACCGTTCTTTATATGTTTTAGCCTCCAGTCCCCTAATCATCCTTGTTGCTCTTCTCTGTACTCTTTCTAGAGTCTCAACATCTTTTTTACATCATGGTGACCAAAACAGGATGCAGTATTCCAAATCTGGCCTTACCAAGTGGTTGTAAAGTGGTATTAGCACTTCACATCATCTTGATTCTATCCCTCTGTTAATGCAGCCTAGCACTGTGTTGGCTTTTTTGGCAGCTGCAGCACACTGATGGCTCATATTTAAGTGATTGTCCACTAGGACTCCGAGATCCCTCTCACAGTTGCTACTATTGAGCAAGGTACCACCTATACTATACCTGTGCATTTTTTTTTCTTACCTAAATGTAGAACCTTACTTTTTTCACCATTGAATTTCAGTTAGATAGTGCCCAATGTTCAAATCTGACAAGATCCTTCTGTGTCTTAAGCCTGTCTTTTGTAATATCATCATTGCACCCCTCACTGTTGTAACTTTGAGCAGTTACTAAACAAAGCAGTCAGTAAACAAGGACTATCGCTACAAATGTAGCCACTAAGTCAGGCATGTCCAACCCACAGCCCAGGGCTGCATTTGACCCTGGACAAGTAGTAATGCAGCCTCACAAGATTGTAAACTTTTAACATTATTATGTGATTTATATACATCAGCTGTATTATATATTTATACATGGCCCAACACAATTCCTCTTTTCTCAATGTGGCCCAGGCAAGTCAAAAGGTTGGACACCAATTCTTTATCTGACCTGGTTAAACTGCTTGTGTGGACCTAGCCAGCCAGTGGTTTGATTCCATATAAATCAGGTGTGTATGTTTTCTACATCAGCACAATTTAAATAAGTTTTAAACCAGGAAATGGAGATGGGCAGAAGACCCCCACCTCTGAATAGGTCCATCAAATCCAACAGGGTGGCTACCACGTCATTTTCTGAGTAATTTAGCAAATGAAAACGGGCTACTCTAACAACTGTCACCTTTTCAAAGGCTGGCATTTTGCACTATATTGAAACTGACAACGGATGTGGCTTTCTTAATGTCAAAGCACAGAAATAAACGCCAGGGGACAGGGGTGGGAACAGTTATTAAATTTGCAGATGCAAAACTGAGTGGGATAAATAACACCTTAGAAGACAGAAATAAGACTTTAAACCATCTGGATAGGTTAGGAAACTGGACAGAAAACGACAGAGTGGATTTTAAGTAATATATAAAAAATTCAAAGGCATAGGTACAGTATGAGTGCTACCTTGCCTTGGCAATCAGGTTTCAGAAAGTGATTCTGGAGTGAGTCAGAGTAAAAGCCCGTAGAGTAATATAGCTGCATAAAAGGCAACTACATAGGGTTGGAAGGGACCCTGGAGGTCTTCTAGTCCAACCCCCTGCCCAAGGCAAGAGTCCTTGTACAATATCAGATAAGTGATTGTCCAATCTCTTCTTGAAAACCTCTAGTGATGGAGCACCCTGCAACTCAAGGAGGCAAGCCGTCCCATTGAATAATAGTTCTCACTGTCAGGAAATTCCCCCTTATTTCCAAACTGGATCTCCCTCTCCAAGCTTTGACCCTTTGCCTCTTCTCCTGCCCTCAGGTGCTATGAAGAATAAATCCAAGCCCTGTGGCAGCCCTTCAAGTATTGGAAGATTGCTATCATGTCTCCCCTTAGCCTTCTCTTTGATAAGCTAAACAATTCCTTTAGCCATTCTTCATAAGATGCAGCCTCCAGATCTTGCTCTCTCTGCACTGTTTCTGCAGTTCCTAGGGCCTCGGGATCTTTTTCTGTATTGTGGTGGCCAGAAAAAGATGTAGTATTCCAAATGTGGCCTCACTAATGTGGTTCAGAGTGATGCTCTCACTTCCCTTTGTCCTGATGCTATCCAGCCCAGAACTGAGTTGGCTTTTTTGGCAGCTACAGCACACACTGCTGGCTCATACTTAACTCTTTGACTCAACTGATTCATACAATTCTAGAAGGCATCAAGAGAGTCCAACTTCCTAATTATTTCACTTCCTTCTATCTATGACAAGTAGATGCCATCTCAAGTTCTAGTTCTGGGCACCATGCTTTGCATTTAGACATGTTGGAATAGATTCAAAGAATGACATCAAAGTTGAATAGAGACTGGAAATACTAGTTTATTAAAACAAGTTGTGGAAAGTGGCTGAGTTTAGTCTTGAGAAAAGGTTACAGGTAGTCCTCAACTTATAACCATTTGTTAAGTGAGCCTTCAAAATTACAACATAGTGACTTAGAACCAGTCCTTTCATTTATGATTGTTGCAGCATTTCCGTGGTCCCATGATCAAAATTCAGGAGCTGGCTTCCAACAAGCAAAGTGAATGGAGGGAAGCCTGATTCACTTAACAACCATTTGATTCACTTAACCACTTCAGGAATTCGCTTAACAACCATGGCAAAAAAAATATATCATAAAATTGGGCGCAACTCACTTAAACAACCACCTTGCAGTTCTGAAATTCTGGCCCCAAGGGCAATCTGTATTGAGAAGGGTTATGGCAGGTTTTTTCAATTCCCAGAGGGACTAGTAACATTCCGTGGCCTGTTCCCCATCAGTCTGAAATGTTGGACTGGAAATGGGAAAGCTCTTTAGTTGAATATCAGAAAAAAAATTAATCAACATGGAAACGTCCTAGTCCCCAAACATGGGACACTTGGATGCTATCATGGGCAATCTTGTTGCTCCTCCTGACTTATTAATTTACACTCTTCCATTTAAAATATTGAACAGAACCAGTTGCATCTATTTCTTTAAGCAACGCTAATTTGCATTGGGCAGAATTGGCATTTTATTGTAACTTTAGGGAACAAGAGGTTTAACACTTGGAACCATCTGGTAGCTGAGATCCAAAGTCTGGCCTTGGTTGATCCTCTTTGCTGGAGCATAAAACGGTAGCTTAAAAATGCTGGAAATGTATTTTGGAACAGAGAACAAAAATCTGTCTTGAATTTAGGCTCTCAGACAAGTCACTTTTCTTTTGCCTAGTCCAGGGGTAGGCAACCTTGGCTCTTTTATGACTCGTGGCTCAGGAATTCTGGCTCAGGAATTCATAGCTGGCTCAGGAATTCTGGGAGTTGAAGTCCACGAGTCATAAAAGAGCCAAGGTTGCCTATCCCTAGTCAGTTCTTTGGTCCGGCTCCCTCCCTCGTTCTGGCTGAGGAATTCTGGGAGTTGAAGTCCACAAGTGTTAAAGTTGCCAAGGTTGGACACCTCTGCTTTAGGGACTGCAAGTGACTAGCAGTGACTTGAAACAGAGACAGTAGAGTCAAGGGAAGGACTAGGCAGAAAATCTCATAATGTTGAATTGTTTCCTGCCGATTCAGGATGGACGAAGAACATTTTAAGTCATCTGGGGAAAAGTCCTAAGTCACAGCCTTTCAGATGGCTTCCATATCATCTCTTTATTATTATTTTATCCTTCTGGCTAAAATATACCCATTTTCTTCAACCTTTCTTCATAAGATATAGTCTCCAGGCTGCTCCTCCATCTAGATGGCCATTCTCTGGATACTTTCCAGTTTTTATTTATATACTTTTAAAGCTGTCTTCTTGGTTCTTCACACTGTGTGTTAGCTGTGGTGAGAGAAACAGCACATGGGTAAGTGTTCAAGCCCCGGCAAGTATCAAAATCCCAAAGCTAATATCACCTCAGCATTGCTTAAAATAAATAATGGTGTCATATCCCATTGTGCCATAAGCGAAGAGACAGGTTTAACATGGAGAATGGAACCGATGGCATAATATCCAAGACCGAGGATATTTTTATCCAAAAGTTAGCTATCTGCTTGAAAAATAGAAGCTGCTTTGTTTGCTAAAAGGCTGTAGGCCAGAGGTGGGGAAACGATGGCCCCTTTATGACTTGTGGACTTCAACTCCCAGAATTCCTGAGCCAGTGCCGAAGTCCACAAGTCATAAAAGGGACATTGTTCCCCATCCCTGCTGTAGGCTAAGCTTCCAAGATGGCACCTTCATTGGGCTTCCATCCTGTAACAGATCAATCTGCATCTTCAGAGCCTTGTGGTCTACCTGCATTCCTGGACTTTCAGTTGTCCAAAATCATTTCAAGAGCTTACATTCGGGGCATTCTCTCCCTCGTAAATACAGGTAGTCCTTGACTTACAACAGTTCATTTAGTGACTACTTGAAATTACAAAGGCGCTGAAAAAAGTGATTTATGACCATTTTTTACACTTACGACTATTGTAGCATTCAGGTACTTGGCAACTGATTCATATTTATGACGGTTGCAGTTTCCCCGGGTCATGTGATTCCCCCTTTGCAACTTTCTGACAAGCGAAGTCAATGGGAAAGCCAGATTCACTTAACAATCCTGTTACTACTTAACAACTGCAGTGATTCACTTAACAACTGTGGCAAGACAGGTCGTAAAATGGGATAAAATTCACTTAACAATTGTCTCATTTAGCAACAGAAATTTTGGGCTCAATTGTGATCGTAAGTCAAGTAAGACTATCTGTACCACTTTAAAAGCTCCAGTAGAAAGCACATATCCACACATTGTGGAAATGCTCTAGCACCATTTCGTCTTTGACTAATGCATTTGATGCTTCTACACAACTTCTAGGCTACTGCAATTCATCAGTGTTGGAACTGCCACCTGCCAGATTTATCCATGAGTATTGGGTAATTCAGCTTTTCCAAGCCTCGCCCTCCCACCATGTTAGGACAGCAACATCAGAATTTCCAACAGGCATAGATTTGGGGGACCAACACATTTGGGAGATGCTCAGTGGAAGGACAGTGTCTTGGTTCCGATAGATGAGACCAGTAAAAGAGAACTCCAAGGCAAAAAAGTTTCCTTAAAGAACATATTTATTTGGCTACATAGTATTGGCACGAACAAAAGTGAAACCAAGACTGAAGTTCCCTCCCAAAGGTTACAATGTTACAAAGTTGAACTTCCCACCCCAGTAATATGTCATAAATCACATTCCCCAATTAACTACTTGAGTGGGCTTCCTAACGGAAGCTTCAGCCCGCCAAAATGCACTCAGCAATGACCTTGGTTCCCACAGAACAATTTTTTGTTTTGACTAAGGTAAAAAATACTCATCCCTCCCTCCCAATTCTGTGGCAACCGAAAATGAAGGGAAAATGGCTTCAGCCAAATTCGTTTGTAGTGTTGACAGACAGGTTGGATTCACTCTTTGTGCTTGTCATCTAAAAGCAGGCAAACACACCAATTCATTCATTCATTCATTCATTTGCTAAATCTTGCTCAATCTCACAAGACTCAGAGCAGCTTACCAAGGGGGAAACCAACATTAAAATATGAGTATAAATCAGCTTTATGCCTTAAGCCTTACAAAACCGAAACAACCAAAGAACAATCACAGGATCCAAGCTTCCTTCTATAACAGGGATCTCCAAATTTGGCAACTTTAAGACTTGGGGACTTCAATTCCTAGAAGTTCACTAGTCATGCTGCCTGCAGAATTCTGGGAGTTGAAGTCCACACTTCTTAAACTGTCCTCAGTTTAAACACAAGCTGAAGAAGCTTATTGGATGAGAAGCAAAACATCTTCAAAGGAAAAACAAGAAACTCCAGAAAAATCATCTTTGGGACAACTATGACCTGGATGACTGAGAATCTTCACAGACACACCTCATGAAGTTGCCAAGTTTGGGGACCCCTGTTCTAGAGGACCAGCATTATATATGACACCACTGGTCTCTCAAGACCAGTTTAGAAGGAGGATAAGAGAAAAATAATGGACTCTCAGAAGTCCACAATATGCAGAAGAGACATGGGGAACATAATAAACACTTTAAAGTCACTATCATCCTAAGAACCTCATCTGCTTCAGAACCAAGGTCTTTAATATGAGATAGACAGTGGGCTATTCTCCCCCCAGTCTCATATTTAGAAAAAAAAATGAGAATCTGACATGTTGTAAATCAAAGCTTCAGCCTCTAGCAGAGGAGATGAGGAACTTTTTCCAAGCTCTGAAAATGGTTTGGACAAAGAAATGGATGGAATCCAAACCAAAATTAATTATATAGTACATTTAAAATTTCAATGAACATGGTTTAATTTTAATTAATGATGCAATAGATTTCCTCTGGTGTTTTTAATCATTTGTTCTTCCTGCCTTGAGTGAAGTTTTATATTTTTCATGTAATCAGATCAGAATTTCTATTCCTAAGCAAGGCAGTTGTGAAGTGAGTCACTTCCGATTTTACAATCACTCCGGTGGTTAAGTGAATCATGTGGTTGTTAAGTGAATCTGGCTTCCCTCATTGACTTTGCTTGTTGAAAACTGACTGGGAAGATTGCAACTGGTGATCAGATGACCCTGGGACACTGCAAACATCGTAAACACATGGCATTCTCCAACCGAGGAATTTTGAACACCTGATCCTGGGATGCTGTAACAGACATAAGTACAATGACATATTATACGTCATTTTTTTCACTGTCATTGTAACTTTGAACAGTTGCTACATGAATGGTTGTAAATCAAGGACTACCTCTATGTTTCTCTCCCTCCTTCTCTTTCTCTCTCTCTCTTTCTCCACTGTTTTCTATCCTTTGGCACCACTGACTCACTAATTGGGCGATAAGGTGGAAACTTAAGTCTGAACAAATGCTAGGGATTATATTTTATCAGCACTGGTGCCTTGAATAAAATGAATTGCTCTCTTGATCCTTTCAATCAATGGGTTGTTCTTTTGGGCATAGTCAGTCTTAGGAAACCTCTTTTTTGGGAAGCTGATTGTTGCTTCCTCCATTTGAAGACAGCTTTCCTAATGTCTCTTAATAGAATTACAGTATAGTGATTGCAGCTTGGCTTCCACCAGTTCTCCCTTTACATAACTGAGATTACATTTATAAAAATGCACCTGCAGTGAGATTATTGTATGCACAAAGACAAAAAGATTCAGCACTACCCATAATGGAGGAATGGTTGGTGAAGATGATGGAACTTGCTGAGATAGTTAAATTGACTTCTTGGATAAGAGAAAAGACAATATCTATGCTTGTGGTTGACTGGAAACCCCTTACAGGCCTTTTGTGTGGAAAATGAACTTAATGATTTATGTTTTGACGACTGGACAGGGTAATTATAAAAAGAAGTCATGTGTAATCATAGAGTAAGAAGTAAACATAACTGTAGTTATAACAACTGTAAAAATATCAGAAGCCGTTCTTTATATTTTTCTTCCTTTTCTATTATTTTACATTTCTTCTTCCTTGCACTTTTGGCTTTCTCTTTGATTCCTGTTTCTCTCACTTTATGTTAGTTTGTACTATATTTTATCTTCCTTTTAAAAAAAAATTAAATAACATTTTATACTAAAATATGCTATGTTCCTCTTGTTCAGGCCCTCAGTACTGGATCCATTTATTGTGAATTTAGTATTGCAGTATTTAGAATTGCAGTATCGTACCAAAACTAATTACACATGAAAAGGTGAGCTTTCTGCAAAAAATATCTGTGATCCATTTAGTTCCAAAGACCAACTCCTGAAACCCAGGGACGATCCTTTTAAAAGTTCATTTATGGCTCTCTACAAAGGCTTCTGAAGATCATATCGAGCGATGTGAAACAAAATCATAATGTGTGACTTACTTTGTCCATTTCTTGCTCCCATACATTCATCACCTTCCTGGGGAATGTCATTTAATATCTTGGCAGCATGCTCAACTCATCATGTCATGCATTCCAATAAAGGCCAGCATTTTTCATTATTGAAGACAGCAAAAGAGCTGGACTTACAAGAAGCTGGAGCCTCATGTTTACTGACATTACAAACATCGATCTGGGCTATCATCACTGCCAGCCTTTCCAACATCTCCTGCATATAAAAAGTAGCATTTCAGAGAGAAGTATAGGAGAAAAGCAGGCAGAGCTGGAGGGGCAGAGTTAAAGGAGTCATTAGCCTAGAGTCACGTGGGCTAACTTCAACCCCTCTTGAATTCCATTGACCCTTATCTGGCACCAATTTTGCACTGAACCCTTAGTTAACTAGATTCTTGTGTATAAGTTTGAGCAATAAATCTTAACTGCAACCTAACGTATGGTCCTGATTCTTTGTGCCTGAAAGAAAAGCTTGGTTCTTACCTTTATCATATTAGATTCTCTTCTACAAACAGTCCTTGACTTACAATCACAATCAGGACCAAAATTTCCATTGCTAAGCAAGGCAACTGTTAAGTGAATCATGACTGATTGTATGACCTTTTTGTCATGGTTGTTAAGTGAATCACTGCAGTTGTTAAGTGAATCACATGGTCGTTAAGCAAATCTGGCTTCCTCTATTGATTTTGCTTGTTAGAAGCCAGCTGGCAAGGTTGCAGATGGCAGCCACGTGACCCTGGGACGCTGCCACTGTTATAAATACACACCATTTGCCAAGCACCCCAATTTGGATCACGTGACTGTGGGGATGCTGCAAAGGTAAATAGAAAGAGTACAGAGAAGAGCAACAAAGATGATTAAGGGACTGGAGGCTAAAACATATAAGGAACGGTTGCTGGAACTGGGTATGTCTAGTTTAATGAAGAGAAGGACGAGGGGGGACATGATAGCAGTGTTCCAATATCTCAGGGGCTGCCACAAAGAAGAGGGAGTCAAGCTATTTTCCAAAGCGCCTGAGGGCAGGACAAGAAGCAACGGATGGAAACTAATCAAGGAGAGAAGCAACCTAGAACTAAGGAGAAACTTCCTGACAGTGAGAACAATTAACCAGTGGAACAACCTGCCTCCAGAAGCGGTGAATGCTCCAACACTGGAAGTTTTTAAGAAGAGACTGGACAGCCATTTGTCTGAAATGGTATAAGGTTTCCTGCCTGAGCAGGGGGTTGGACTAGATGACCTCCAAGGTCCCTTCCAACTTTTTTATGATGATGATGATGATGATGATTTGGGAAGATTGGTTTAAATCACTTTTTTCAGTGCCATTGAAACTACAAAGATCCCTAAATAACATATGACCACAATTGAGCCCAAAATTCCTGTTGCTGAGACATTTGTTTAAGTGAATTTTACCTCATTTTACAACCTATCTTGCCACGGTTGTTAAGTGAATCACTAGAGTTGTTAAATTAGTGACACAGTAGTTAAGTGAATCTGGCTTCCCCATTGACTTTGCTTGTCAGAAGGTTGCAAATGTGATCACATGATCATGAGGAAACTGCAAAGATCATAAGTATGAAAAATGCTCATAAGTCACTTTTTTCAGTGCTGTTGTAACTTTAAACGGTCCCTAAATGAACTGTTGTAAGTCAAGGACTATCTGTATAAAGAAAACACTCCTTGCTCATCAAAAACTAGTGCAGCATACGATACGTGCTGCAGAAATGCTAGTTTTCTATATTCCATATTTATCACATCATCAATTGATATAAATTATCACCTGTTTGAAATACTGTAAGGAAAAAAAACAGGGAGGAGAGGGGGAAAAAACTTATTATCAAAACAGAGAAATATTTACTAAACATAAGGCAATTACTGAAATTATTTTAGGGAAGTAAATAGCTTCAGATAATTTTCATTACATGCCAGAAATGAATAAATAATCTAGCTTTCCTCCTAGCATACTTTTATTTCTTAACACTGCATCCAATCTTTACACCAAATGGTACTTCGATGTTAAAATACAAATACAGAAAAATGTTGGATTCATACCAAATGCAAATCATTTATTTATCAGACAGATGCTACTAATTTCTGGTTTCCCTCAAAACTAGGGCATTTATGATACTTCATGCAGTTCTTTATAAGATCAAAATATTTCGTGCCTTTTGTTCATACGGGATAAACCATATTATATGACTAATATGAGCTGTTGTTCAAGTTCCAACACTTCCAATGACAGAATTTGGTTACATTGTGAAAACACAGTGAAACCCTCAAAATTACAGGACTAAAATAGTTTGGATGGGGAGACTTGACGATATAGATTACCCAGGTCTTATTATTATACAACTGCCCAGAGTTTTTTGAAGTGGGAATGTCTATAATAAATCAAATACAGGAAGTCCTCAACAGTTCATTTAGTGACCATTGCAGCCTCCCCATGATTAAAATTCAGATGCTTGGCAACTGATCTATATTTATGACGGTTGCAGTATCCCGGGGTCATGTGATCCTCTTTTGCGAACTTCTGACAGGCAAAGTCAATGGGGAAGCCAGATTCACTTAACATCCATGGTACTAAATTAACAACTGCAGTGATTCACTTAACAATTCCGGCATTAAAGTTCACCAAATGGGGCAAAACTCACTTAACAACTGTCTTGCTTGGCAACAGAAATTTGGGGCTCAATTGTGGTCACAAGTCAAGGACTGCCTGTAATTATGGCTGGTCTCACAGTCAACCAGATATTTAGACTGGATTTGGCATGAACTCCTTCCCAGGAACCTGGGCTAGACAGATGTTGTAAGATGGAATTAAAGGTACCGTTGCAGCTGTCCCAAGTAAAGCTGCCTTTTGCAATTGGCTGATGAGGATTTTGTCAAGTGGTGCTCCAAATGTTTTGGAATGGCATTTATTATTATTGGTACAGTACTATCTTTGCTCAAATTACAGTTGGTCCCACAATGACCAGATGTTTAGACTGGATTTGGCATTGTTACCTATCTCTCAAGTCCTTCCCATTATAAAAACATCTTTCTTATCCTCCTTCCTGTCCTGGAGGAACCAATAGTGGATACCTTCCCTCCAGGTATTTCACTAAGCAGACGACACCAGCCGTTCAGAAGCTCACCAAAAGACACAACTATCTAAGTCCTCAACAATCCTACCCTGGGTACATAAAAAGTAAAAGAAGTCCACTGGATATTAGCGTGAGCATTCTTCTCCAGTCAGATTTTACAATAGTAGGAACACCAGCATCCAATGGTACAAATACAATCAAACAATTGTGAATAATCTCCCTGTCATGGCTTCTTCTATCTACACCCATGGTAGTGGGCTCCAAAACTCCAAGAGAGCCAGCACAACCTCACCTGGCTTCTAGGCAACACACCCACAAGTACTCAAAGGCTGATACTGACAATATATTACTTCATCTTCACCGAATAAAGAAAAATTGGAGCAAGGGTGCTCTGACTGGTGTACATTCAGCATCCATCACTTAACAGTATTTTCCAACAGCACAATGCCTTGTGCTGGAAATGAAAACAATCAAGAATTCATTAGATCCGTATTAAACATTTAGTTGATATATTTTCCTCCTGGTGTCAGGTACCCCAGGGAATGGAGAAGAGAAAACCCATGCATTTGAGAAAAGGAAGTAATGAAATCCAATTGTCTTTTGGGGGAGTGATATTTTAGGATGGAGCTGGACTGTTCTTCAGATCAGTAGTGTGACATGGGTAGATGTTTACCCACATACAACTCTTCATCTGCTCTCTAATTTTAACAGCCATGCAAATGCCAAGATAATCAGCTAGGGATGCACTCTCTGAAGAGCTTCTGACGACTCAAATAATTGGAAAGGGCAACCATTCCCAAAAGACCTCATTTGTTCCATAATAAGACTTAAGGTGAATTTTCATAACTATATTTCTCTGCGAAGAGGAGGAGGAGGAGGAGGAGGAGGAGGAGGAGGAGGAGGAGGAGGAGGACTTCTCTTATCTCCAACTTCATTCACCAGCTTCTGTTCTCCAATCTACCATTGAATCTCAGTGACTGTTGAAGTTCTATTATGTTATTTCCCAGGGAGATTCTAGTTCAGGAAAGAATTGGAAACAATTAAATAAAGTTACGAAGTCTTGACCTCCAGGTTATACCACTTATCAAGCCAGCTCATACTTGGCCAAAAAAATGAAAGATCAAAAAAGGGCCTCTTCCATTCCTCCCCTGAAATATTCACCTTCTACAAGATAGACAGAACTCTGACAAGCTTAATGCCACATCTAGAAAATGCTTCCCTGGGCATTTCAACAGCTGTGTGTTCACTCACAGACTTTAAATGAAGATGGGCAAGTGCAACCTTCAGCCATATGTAGCCCTGAGCCCTCCGTCTCCTCTAATAAATCAGTGTCCCTTCTCCGAAGCCAACTGCCTTTTGAAGAAAGAAGAATACAGGTAGTCCTCAACTTACAACCATTTGTTTAGTGACTGTTGAAAATTACAAAGGCACTGGAAAAAGGGGCTTATGACTTTTTTCCACACTAATGACTGTTGCAGCATCCCCATGGTCACATGATCAAAATTTGGATGCTTGGCAATCGGTTCATATTTATGACAGTTGCAGTGTCTTAGGGTCTTGTGATCCCCTTTGGCGACCTTATAATAATAATAAGTTGGAAGGGACCTTGGAGGTCATCTAGTCCAACCCCCTGCTCAGGCAGGAAACCCTATACCATTTCGGACAAATGGCTGTCCAGTCTCTTCTTAAAAACTTCCAGTGTTGGAGCATTCACCGCTTCTGGAGGCAGGTTGTTCCACTGGTTAATTGTTCTAACTGTCAGGAAGTTTCTCCTTAGTTCTAGGTTGCTTCTCTCCTTGATTAGTTTCCATCGGTTGCTTCTTGTCCTGCCCTCAGGTGCTTTGGAGAATAGCTTGACTTCCTCTTCTTTGTGGCAGCCCCTGAGATATTGGAACACTGCTATCATGTTCCCCCTCGTCCTTCTCTTCATTAAACTAGACATACCTTCTGGCAAGCAAAGTCAATGGGGAAGCCAGATTCACTTAACCGTGTTACTAACTGCAGTGATTCACTGAACTACTATGGCAAGCAAGGATGCAAAATGGGGCAAAACTCACTTAACAAATGTCTCACTTAGCAACAATTTTGGGCTCAATTGGGGTCATAAGTCAAGGACTACCCGTGTCAAAGAAAAAAAAGGGGCAGAGACAGGAAGGACAATCCATCAAATTGGTGGTTCTGAATCCACTTTCTCCTTGCCTACCATCATGCAGGTTGCAGCAGAATGTTACTGTTATTTGTTTGACATTTTAGTTTTATTCTTTATTAGCCCAAAGAAATGTGGTTTATTATTTGCAAAGCTAATGGCAAATATGAAACCACACATACCTGTTGCCAATTTTATCTTATGGCTGTTTTTCCAGTGTTTGTGAATAGTGGCATTAAATAATCAGCCATAATGCAAAAGTCTTAAGAAAAATCCTGGTTATTCTTGTCCTTCAAAACTACACCAATTTCTAATTTAATTATCACCCATTTCAGGATTTGAATTGTTTTATTAATTCAAAATATATTTAGCCATTCCACAATTATATTTTATTTTTGATCATTGTTTAAAATTCTGAAGTTCTTGTTCCTTCTTTAAACAAAAGCATTAAATGTGAGAAGAGCAGTCATAAAAGATGCTCTAGGAGATGGATTTTTCTCTTATATTTGGTAGTGAAGTTACAGGGACATCTGGTGGTGATGTGCTATCAAAACATTAACATGTCAAAGATTTATAAAAATACTGTAAAATTTCATTCTTTTCTCACCACAGTTTTTGGGATACCTCAGAGAAAGGAAATAGTCTGTCTAAGACAAATACAGTAGTTATCAAGAAAATGAAAGCCAGACTGGCTAAAAAAAATTTAAAAATATATATATTAAAAGGTGTAAGTATCCTGGCCAAAAATCATTTCCCTCCTTTAGATGGGAAATGGGTAAGAAAACTATAAATATAATATTCACCAAAATCTCCTTCCCTTCCTCTTTCCTTTTTCTTTCTTTTCTTTCTTTCTTTCCTTTCTTTTTTCTTTCTTTCTTTTTCTTTCTTTCTTCCTTCATTTTCTCCCTTCCTTCCTTCCTTCTTTCTCTCTCTCTCTCTCTCCCTTCTTTCTTTCTTTCTTTCTTTCTTTCTTTCTAACATACATTGGATCAGCTGATTGTGTTTTACTCCTGAGATCATACCTATGCAATTTTATGGACTTGGTGTTTTTTTTTAAGGTATTTTTATTGTATTTAATCCAGGTTAGGAGGCAAAATTGTTAGCCATTCAAAATCATTTGTGGTTGAAACAGCCTACAAGTAAATTAGCAAATCAGTAAATAAAATAATATAAAATAAGGAAAACAGAAGGGGAATAAAAAAGAGAACAGGTTTAGTCAATCTGAAAGTAACAACCATGTGATAAAATTGCAATGTGTGTAAAAAAGTGGAGGGGCCCCTTTGATGGCACAGTCGTGGCTGCCCTCTTGAGTTTCTTTGATCTTCCTGCAGACAACTAGGAGAATTAAAGCATTCCTCAGCACAGTTCAAAGAAGTAATATCCACACACAATCAATTGCAGGTAGTCCTCAACTTATCACCACAATTGGGACCAGAATTTCCATTGCTATGCATGGCAGTTGTTAAGTGAGTCATGCCTACTTTTATGACCTTTTTTGTCACAGATGTTAAGTGAGTCACTGCAGTTCTTCAGTGAATCTTAATAAATCACACAAATCCAACTTCCCCCATTGACTTTGCTTGTTCGAAGCCTACTGGGATGGTCCCAAATGATGATTGTATGACCCGGATCATTGCAACTGTCATAAATACATGCCAGTTGCCAAACACCAGAATTGTGATCATCTGACCATGGGGATGCTGTGATGCTTGTAAGTGCAAAGATTGGTTGTAAGTCACTTTTTTCCACAGCCGTTGTAACTTTGAATGGTCACTAAAGGAATGGTTGTTAGTCCAGGACTACCTGTACATGCATACCCACCATTAGATACTATCTACCATTTGTTACCAACCAGCAAAACAAAATGAATACATTTAAGACCCTGACTGAAATAACACTGCAATTAGATCATTTCTGGACTTAACAGTGTGTTGTGTTCCCTATCTTCAGATGATAGTACAGGTAGTCCTCGACTTACGACTACAATTGAGCCCAAAATTTCTGTTGCTAAATGAGACATTTGATAAGTGAGTTTTGCTCCATTTTTCTTGGACAGTTGTAATTGAATCCCTGCAGTTGTTGAGTTAGTAAGACGGTTGTTAAGTAAATCTGGCTTCCCCATTGATTTTGCTTGTCAGAAGGTTGCAAAAGTGAACAAGTGGCCCTGAGACATTGCAATGGTCATAAATGTGAGTCAGCTGCCAAGCTTCTGAATTTTGATCATGTGACCATGGGGATGCTGCAACGATCCTAAATGTGAAAAACAGTCATAAGTCCCCTTTTTCAGTGATGTTGTAACTTTGAATGGTCACTAAATGAACTGTTGTAAGTCAAGAACTACCTGTATACATATTTCACTTAATTCAAAATCAGGTTTGGACTCTTATGGTGCCAATTATGCCAAAGAAAGCTTAGAATCTTCACCCCTAAGTCTCATCCTGACACACATACCCCAGATCAAACTTAATGTCCAGCCCCGTGGGCTCGACATTAACAGGAGGGGGGAGGGAACCGATGATACCCGGGGAGGCCAGCAAACCGGAGAGGAGAGCCAGGGGCCTGCGTTGCTGCCTTTCAAGTTACTCACCAGATGCTGGCTAGCTGGATGGGGGGTGGAGCTGATGGGACGGACTGCATGTAAGGCGCTGGGAGAACATCACTCCCAGTGCTGACTTTGTTTTGCTGTAATTAAACGCTGGTCAGGCCGTTCCGTTTTCCAGCCACCTTGTCATCGACCACTTGTCTTCTGTGGGAACCAGGGGTTGGTAAGGACACTGACACTTAACAATTTCCTAGGGGTTTTCAAACTGTGGTTTTCAGAACATCGGAGATACATATTTGCACATCAACCAATGCATGGTTGATAACACAGCATCTCAGTAGACATTTCACCTCTTGAATAACCAATTAAGGTGTGTTTGCAAAATGTTAAAATTGAGAATAATAAAGAGAGTACTTATACATTATGAATGCAAGCAGGTGTATAGATAAATGCAAAAACAACTTACTTGCATGTGGGGGAGAGGGGTTCACACACATCCAGAGCTCTCTTATTAAGGAAAATTAAAATAGGAAAGAACTTAATGGATCAACACAACAGAATCACGCTGACCCCTAGCGTTGTTGTTCATAAGCTGCACTTTCATTTTGCTTTGTTTGAGTCCGTGCATGAGCACATATAATATGCCGTGTGTTTTTTAAAGATAAAAACCAAGCTCATGATTTACTTTATTTGAGATTTGTTTTCCACTAACATGACTCGGGTAGCATTCTTGGCAGAAAGCAAGATAAGTACGGTGGGTTGGTGTTTTTTTTTAAAAAAAAACCCACCAAAATCAATACCAGCATTTTAAATGCACAGACATAAATCCGACCCCTTACCCAATAAAAAAAAGCCTCTCACATTTATCACGTGCAAACTACTGAGACACATCAGAATCACAAGTCAGCTCGATAATGGAAGTCTCATCAACACCACTCCACCCAGATGATTTGCTGAAACAAGAAAAATCTTCACTCGCTTGCAGGAGGTGAGAACACAGGCTGTCTAACACAAGTGACTGTTTCCATAAGTAATACTTAAATAGCAGTAACTCAACTTCCTTTATTTTGGCCTGGAGCCAAAACAAGTGCTTAAATAAGTCCATTTAAATTTATTGAACAGCACTGTTCTTACTGAAGCTTTTTTTTTTTTTTTTTTTTAATGTTGCTATTTGGGATTTTCTCAGAAAAACCGTTTAAGTGACATAGAAATGTTGAGTTGGTGTTGGTTTAGAATAAACCCATCTTTTGGTGATGTAAGCCTTCTAGCATAACCTCAAAAACAATATATGATGCTTAAACCCAGAGTATCTTGGGGTAAGGTTTAAAAAGTCAAGATAACACCCACAACAATCCAATGGAATTCTGTCCATATATCTAGCTAATAGTAAGCAGAGCAGTGGCAGGGCTTTTCAACCTTTTCACCCATTGTACCGCTTTTGGGATATGGCAATATCCGAGTACTACCAGTCGCCTAGCAAGGTGTCAAAAACTTGACCAAAAAAAAAAAAAGGAAAAAAGGGATAAAGTACAGGTAGTCCTCAAATTACAACAGTTTGCTTAGTGACTGTTCGAAGTTACAACGGCACTGAAAAAGTGACTTATGACCATTTTTCACACTTATGACCGTTTCAGCATTCCCAGGATCATGTGATTTACATTTGGATGCTTGGCAACTGATTCATATTTATGATGGCTGCAGTGTCTCAAGGTCATGTGATCCCCTTTTGCAACCTTTTGACAAGCAAAGTCAATGGGGAAACCAGATTCACTTAACAACCTTTTATATCAGGGGTGTCAAACTCAATTTCATTGAGGGCTGCATTAGTATTGTGGTTACTGTGGGGGGGGGGTCCTTCCTTCCTTTTTCCTTCCCACCCTGCCTCCTTCCTTCTCATTCCCATCTCCTTCCTTCCTTTCTTCCTTCCTTCTTCCCCTCCTTCTTTCCCTCCTTCTCATTCCCATCTCCTTCCTTCCTTCCTTCCTTCGCTGATCCTGGCACTTCTGCTGAGCCCTGAGAGGTGATCCGCGCTTCTGCAGTGCTGTGAGGGCTCAGCAGAAGCATCAGGCTCAGCGCCGGGCTCCAGCTGATTGGCACTTCTTCGGGGCTCAGCGGAAGCGCCAGAATCAGCGCCAGGCTCCAGCTGATCGGCGCTTCTTCGGGGCTCAGCGGAAGTGCCAGGATCAGTGCTGGACTCCAGCTGATCGGCACTTCTGGGGGGCTTGGCAGAAGCCCCGATCAGCTGTAGCTGCGTGCACCAATCCTGGGGCTTCTGCCAAGCCCCCATAGCCCTGCAGAAGCGGACACCGATCCTGGGGCTCTTGCCCAGCTCGCTCTCTCGCCCTTCCCCCAAAAACACGCCGCTCGCTCGCTCACCCTTCTGAAAACATGCCCTCGCTCACACGCCCTTCCCCCAAAAACATGCCACTTGCTAAACAGACCGCTCGCTCACTCACCCTTCGCCCAAAAACACGCCGCTCGCTAAACAGGCCGCTTGCTCACGTGCCCCTCGCCCAAAAACTTGCCGCTCGCTAAACAGGCCGCTCGCTCATGCGCCCTTCCCCTGAAAACACGCCTCTCGCTAAACAGGCCACTCACCCTTCCTCCGAAAACAGGCCGCTCGCTCTGTCTCTCCTTACTGCTTTGGTAAGAAAAGCCTCTTCTCGCTCTTTCTCTCCCGTTTCTCCTGCCCCTTTTATACTTCTCTTCTCTCCGCCCTCCTCCTCCCTTTTCTCTTCCGGGTGCGCTGGAAGCTCCAATTACCATGTCGCCACGTGCACCGATCCTGAGGCTCCTGCCAAGCTCTGCAGCTCCAGCTGATCTCCTCCAGGTCTGTGCAGCGCCGTTTTAACTGGTTCCCTCCCCCACTACAGTTGGCTAGCGGTCGCGTACCACCTGCCAGGTGCTAAAGTACCACTGGTGGTACGCGTACCACCGGTTGAAAAGCCCAGGCTTAGAGGTCAAGACACTGGCCTCCCACTCGGAAGGTTGACAGTTCAGTCCTAGGCAGCAACAGATGTTTTTCTATCAGGACGCATAGAAAAATCTGCTGCAAACTCCATGTAGGCATCGGGAAGGGAATCTGGCCAGTAAACGCTCAGTTGCATTCAGTCACCTTGATTCCACCCCAGTAAAAGGGATCACAGGGTCGTAAAAAGAAAGCTATGGTTTCACTTAGCAACCACTTCAGTAACAGTCAAGTTGCCAATCCCAATTGTACTCACCAAATGAGGACTACCTGCATCTGAATAGTTCAACCAAGCCACCTTTAATCAGAAGGTCTAAGTCCTTGGGAAGGCAATAGTAATATTTAATAGAAATCAGAACCCAAAGGTTTGTGCAAATATGAATAGAATAGAATAGAATAGAATAGAATAGAATAGAATAGAATAGAATAGAATAGAATAGAATAGAATAGAATAGAATAGAATAGAATAGAATAGAATAACAGAGTTGGAAGGGACCTTGGAGGTCTTCTAGTCCAGAGGTCCCCAACTGGGCACCAGGGACCAGTTACAGGGAGAGAGGTTTTTCCACGGACCGGAGGGGGCATGGTTTTGTGTGCTGCCTGTATCCTGTGGATGGGGCTTTCCTTGTTTGTGTGGACCAGTTGCTGGCATGCCGCACAAACAAGGCAAGTTGTTCCACTGATTAACTGGTCTAACTGTCAGGAAATTTCTTCTTAGTTCTAGGTTGCTTCTCTCTTTGATTAGTTTCCATCCGTTGCTTCTTGTCCTGCCCTCAGGTGCTTTGGAGAATAGCTTGACTCCCTGTCCTTTGTGGCAACCTCCAAGATATTGGAGCATTGCTACCATGTCACCCCTAGTCCTTCTTTTCATTAAACTAGACATACCCAATTCCAGGAAGCATTCTTTAGTCCCCTGATCACTTTTGTTGCTCTTTTCTGCACTCTTTCTAGAGTCTCAACATCTTTTTTACATCGTGGTGATCAAAAGTGGATGCAGTATTCCAAGTGTGGCCTTACCAAGGGGTTATAAAGTGGTATTAGCACTTCACATCATCTTGATTCTATCCCTCTGTTAATGCAGCCTAGGACTGTGTTGGCTTTTTTGGCAGCTGCAGAACACTGCTGGCTCATATTTAAGTGATTGTCACTATGACTCCAAGATCCCTCTCATAGTTACTACTATTGAGTGAGGTACCACCTATATTGTACCTATGCCTAAATGTAGAACCCTACTTTTTCACCATTGAATTTCATTTTGTTAAGAGAGTACCCAATGTTCAAGTCTTTCAAGATCCTTCTGTATCTTAAGCCTATCTTCTGGAGTGTTGGCTATTCCTGCCAACTTGGTGTCGTCTGCAAATTTGATGAGTTCCCCATCTATCCCCTCATCCAAATCATTGATGAAGATGTTGAAGAGTACTGGGCCTAAAACAGAGTCTTTTGGTACCCCACTGCATAGTTCCCTCCATGTGGATGCAGATACATTGAGGACTACATGTTGAGTGCGGTTGGTCAGCCAGTTACAAATCCATCTGTTGGTCAATAACAATAATTTCAATAACAACATTAAACAGGGATATACTATGTAATTCAAATATACTTTGGGCAGCCAGTGGGGTGTAATGGTTAAGGAGTTGAACTAATACAGGGGAGACCCACATTCAAGTCTTAGAATCGTAGGGTTGGAAGGGACTTTGACGGTCTTCTATCTAGACAACCTCCTGCCCAATGCAGGAATCCTAAACCATTCTGGATAAAGAGCTACCTATTCTTTTCTTGAGAACCTTCAGTAATGGGAGCATCATAACTTCATGAGTCAGGCTGCTCCACAGCTTAATAGTTCTCACAGCCAAGAAATTCCTCCTTATTTTTAGAATGGATCTCTCACTGTAAAGCTTCCACTCATTGGTTTGTATCTTAGCTTTAGCTGCTAAGGATAGTAGATCTACTCCCTCTGCCCACAAATTAGAGGCTGCTATCATGTCTCCTTTTAGCCTTTCAGTCTTTCAAGCTGAACATACCATGTTCCTTTAACTGCTCCTCATAGGACTTAGCCTCCAAGCTAAATATGTACAGTATTACAGGTGCCTTATGTTGAATGCTTCAGATCTTTATCTAAGACAGTACGTTCACTTGCAGATCAGCTGTGCTCTTAATCATCAATCCAGAAAATAAAAAAACTTCTGAAAAATAATTGCTCTTAACAACCTAGGAGAATCTAAAAGTGTTAATTCATCATTTTCACTCTTTCTACGTCCATCTAACATCTCACATCAGCTGGCAGGAGATCTGAGAATGTGATCATTGAAATCTAATGAGATTTAACATTCAATGAGATTTGGGAGATATTTTTTACAGTACTCAACTTACAATTTTTCATTTAGTGATCGTTCAAAATTACAATGGCACTGAAAAAAATGACTTACGACTATTTTTCACACTTACGACTGTTGTAGCATCCCCTTGGTCATGTGATCAAAAATTGGGTGCTTGGCAACTGACATGTAATTATGCGAGTTACATTATCCTGGGGTCACGTGATCACCATTTGTAACTTTCCCAGCTGACTTCCAACAAGAAAAGGCGGAAAGCCAGATTAACAACTGCGTGATTTGCTTAACAACTTCAGTGATTTGCTTAATAGTGTGGCAAAAAAGGTCATAAAATGATGCAAAACCCACTTAACAACTGCTTTGCTTAGCAATGGAAATGTTTGGCTTAATTGTGGTTGTAAGTCAAGGACAACCTGTAAGCTGATTCTTAAATGGACAGCCTCCATTGAGCCTCAGCAGAGATTCATCCCAGCATATTTACAATAGAGTTAGGAACTTGAAGCATACATATCAGCATTGTACTATATTGTTTCTAATACAGGTAGTCCTCGACTTATAAACACAATTGAGCCCAAAACTTCCATTATAAGTCAGTTTTTTCAGTGCCATTTTAACTTTGAATGGCAGTAAATGAATGGTTGTAAATCAAGGACTATCTATATACAAATCTGTATTGGCTAATCTCTAGCCCAGTTTAGCTGGCTGGGGAATTCTGGGAGTTGAAGTCCATATGACTTAACTTGCCAAGGTTGAGAAACACCGCTGTAACCCAACTTGTATGATAGGTAGATGTAGTTCTTTGTGAAAGAAAGAAACAATAGCCAGTCTAGATGACTGCAGGCTCAGTTCCCAATCCCTACCTATGCTGGATCTAGATAAAGCCTGCAATCAGATTAAGCGGAGAATCCTAAATCTTGATATACGAACTTAATCCTTCTGATCTTCAGAATAGCAAGCTTGAACATTCATCACTCCAAAATACATTTATCACTTATTTATAATCTCACACTTGAGACTTTTACAATGCCCCATTTATTATCCCTGGAGGATAGACTTCATTTCTCTGCAAATTATCCAAACTAGCCTTAAGAGGCAATTGCACACTTCCATTTAAATGACTGCAAAATCTCTAGATAGATGGCCAAATTCTGTGCTGTAACAATGGCAGTCAAAAAAACTTGGGTTCAAACATAACAGTTATAACTTAGAGCATGGTAGTTTTGCTAATCTTACTTCTAGGTCTTTTAAGGCATCCTTTTAACACAGGTTTTGGTTAAGAAATGCATTGTTTGCTTCTTTTTGGTTGGACTGTAAATGAAAAGATAGTAGTAGTACATCAGGATTGTTACGCGTCTGGGACTTGAAAAAAAATGGCCAAGCTGTGTGTTAAATTAACATTAGTTGTGTTATGCACTATGTGTGTTATAAATAAACAGAAATCTAATAAATAATAAGTGGCCAGAACCAGAAAATTGGTGCAGGATGATGCAAAGAAAAGTTCCTACACAGCAAAATATAACAACAAGCAAGTATCTTATCTATGTAGTTCACCCTAGACTATTATATGACACTCCCCTTAACCAAACAGCCCTTGAAATCTTAACGTTGTAAACCTTGCTTGTTTGGGCTGGCTTTTAATCACTAGGATTAAGCAGGAATGGTGTAACTCTAATCTCTTTTTTTTAAAAAAAAATATCTGCAAACATACACATCCCTGGGGTTTCTCAGAAAAAGAATTAAGTGGGCGCTGTCTTCAAAAGATTCTGAGAAGCAATTGTGGGGCACAGGAACCCACTATTCTGTGGAAATTAAATTGCATTATTTTTTGTCAGGTCCATTTCTTTACTTCAAATCTGGGTGTTACAACATAAATACAACATGGTTTGTACAGTCCTATCCTTATGCAGAGACAGGTGGCAATCTCGGTTGATGGATAATGGGGTGAAGAGATAACACCCAGTCTTAAAGAGCAGAATTGTGAAGATCCTAGATGTTATCATCACCTCTGAAATCTGCTACCTTCCATCTGCTGTTTGACGGCAAATCAAGGAAGAAAGCAGTGACAATATTGGCACTGTATTTACCGCCTAACTCCATCTCCATTTTTCAGACCAACCTTCAGGGATAGACTCTAGAGCAGGGATAGGCAACCTTGGCTCTTTTATGACTGGTGGACTTCAACTCCCAGAATTCCTGAGCCAGCATGGCTCAGCTTGGAAACCTCTCCCTTTCCCCTCAGCATGGCTGGCTCAGGAATTCTGGGAGTTGAAGTCCACCAGTCATAAAAGAGCCAAGGTTGCCTACCCCTGCTCTAGAGGATGATACACACAGGTTTGCCTCTTGGCTCAAATAAAAGATTAAGCAACAGGTTCCAGACAGCAAAGTTGGTTCCTGTGGTTGAGGAAATATCTGCCTTATCAGCAGTAACCTAAGAGACGTTGAGTGGCCAGATGTAATATTTCAAATTTCCCTTGCCCTCTCTAAAGATAAAAGAAAAAGTTCGGTAACAAAATACTAATCAGCATAATCCAGGATATTCTCTCACTGTAGGGCAGGTGGTATCACAAATGGGATGTGTTTTCAAGAAATTATCATCACATCCATGTGCTTCAATAAACTAGGCAGATGAGAGAAACTGTATTAAGATTTGTCCCACTAGCAGTGTCATTTGTGACAGCCAAGGAATCAATGATGAAGGCCCTAAACGTCCTTAGTATTTCAGTGGAATAAAAGATCTAAAATGGCCACTGTTTTGTATCTAGGTGCTGTTCAGTTGGAGCTTGCAGTCATCTTTCTGTCTCAAATGTGCTTTTTCAAAAGGCAACTGGACTGTATTTTCCTTCCCAGAACTGATGAAGCTTCTTGGATGAGAAGCAAAATGTCTTCTTCCTCAAGGAAAAAACATAGTCCAGTTGCCTTTTGAAAAAGCATCTTTGAGACAACCAGCCCCTGGATGACTCAGAATCTCCATAGACAGTCATCTTTCTGGTTTCACATAAATGAACAAGTCTGTTTCTTAGTACAGGTAGTCCTCAACTTATGACCACAACTGAAAGCAGAATTTCTGTTGTTAAGCAAGGTAATGAAGTGTGCCACATCCAATTTTACAACCTTTTTTGCCATGGTTGTTAAGCAAATCATGGTAGCTGTTAAGTGAATCAGGCAGTTATTAAGCAAATCTGGCTTCCTCCATTGACTTTGCTTGCCTAAGCTGGCTGTGAAGGTCACAAATGGCATTCACATGACCTTGGATCCTGCAACTATTATAAATAAATGCCAGGTGCTAAGCATCCAAATTTTGATCACATGACTGTGAGGATGCTGTAACCGTTGTTAAATGTGAGGACCAGTCGTAAGTCACTTTTTTCAGTGTCACTGTAAACCTTGAACAGTTACTAAACGAAAGGCTGTATTTCAAGGATTGCCTGTATTAAAATTGTAATAATGAAGCTCAAAATGGAATGATTGGCAGGTGTCCATACGATCCATCACTTTCACCAAAATGATGAAAGCATTAATGCAATTTTATAAGGCACACACAAAAGGGGCAGAGCTGCATCCTGTCTATATGTGGCTATTTTGAACATACACACCAGATGTTTCTAAAACTATTAGCCAGGAGCCAGAAATATCTATCTGTCCTCCTATTTGTTCTCCTTCAATGTCCCATAAACATGGTGTTCATCCAACATGTCAAACCATAAATCATGGTTTTCAAACTACAAGGGTTATGCCAAAACACAACAAATTAAAAAGGTTTTGCATGACATCTTTATACATGGTTAAAAGTCATTTAGTCAATCCAGTTCACTGAGTTTGTGCAATACAGTGAACAATAAATTAACCGCGCTCTAGTGCAGTGTTTCTCAACTTTGGCATCTTTCAGATGTCTGCATTTCAACTCCCAGAATTCCCCAGGCAGCGTAATTGTGGGGAGTTGAAGTCCAAACCTCTTAAAGTTGCCAAGGTTGAGAAACACTTCACTGGGCTAAAAAGTAGTTGCCTAGTTTCCTGTATATTATACAAACATTGAGTTTGCTGTGATAAGGCATGCGTGTGGAGCAGGTTATCATGTTAAATCATAACATGGTTTATTTCAGCTAAGCTCGTTGTTAAAATACTGCAATTGTTATTTAATTAACCATAATTTAAAATTTAGCCCATTGAGCAAACACTGCTAGAATCCGGGTGATGAAAGGGTGAAAGGCTTTTTGTGAAATCAGCCACGGGTCATCAAAGGAACTTGCACCCAGAGTAAAACAGTAAACAGTCAAAATCAGGAGTCAGCAATACTGCAATACAAGAACTCTTAACAAAGCTAAATACTTACTGTCAGGTTAAAGTGCTATCTACTCATCCTTGAGTTGGTAGAAAATTATGTCAGCTTAAAATTTGTTGTACTCATTATGGATCTCTATCCTACACCTGTCACCTCTGGCTTGGTTTGTCACTATAGATGGTCCTCCAGTTACGACTGATTGCCTAACAACTCTTCCAAGTTATGATGGACTCGAAAAAAAGTTACTTACAACCCATCCATCCTCAACGGTACAACTGCTATATCATCCCCATGGTTGTATGATTGTATTTCAGGCACTTGGCAACCGATTCACATTTACAACTGGTTGCAACATCTTTTGATCGCATGATTGCATTTTGTGACTTTTTCGCCATTTTCCACCCAAAAGCACCAATTGGGAATTACAACCACGTGATTCACTTCATAACCTTGTGATTTGGTTAACAAGTGTTGCAAAAATGGCCATAAAATCGAATCCAGTCATGTGGTGACTCTACTTACGATTGCACAACTTACAACCAAAATTCTGGGCTCAAGGACTACCTAAATATGGTGGTATCCTGATTTTGCATATTTATTTGTTTACATGATGTATTTCATATAACGATGATCATATAATGCCTATTTATTTCTGAAGAAGCTTCTTGGATGAGAAGCGAAACATTTTCAAAGGAAAAAAACCAAGGAAGTACGGTTGCCTTTTGGAAAAAACGCCTTTGGGACAACTATGACCTGGATGATTGAGATACCCTACTTAAGGCAAGACCAGAACAAAAAGTCTCTTGGTTTCTATCTTGTTGCTTTTACCACGATATCAAACTGGCTGTTGCTAATTTCATAGGCCATCCAAATAACTTTCTTGGGGAGCATTTAAAAGAAGTGGCTTCCCTAATCTTCCTTCAGGTTTTTTTCAACTTTATGGTTGTCTCCTGTCCAAATATTAAACCAGACAAAATCCCGCTTAGCTTCCCTGCCTAGATAGCATTAACCTGGTGGGCTACCATCTAGTAAAATAAGAAAAGCCTACATCCCCCTGCTAGTATAACTCTCTGTTGAGCAAAGGATAAAATTATAGTATTTTCAACAGATGGCAACCCAAACCGTGCTTTTAATCCCGCCAGCAAAGGAGACTTCACCGCCTCCTTTGGCAGTCTTGCAGTGACAAACAGCTTTCATTTGAGGAAATGTTTAGCCCAAACCCTGACATTTCTACCCATTAATTCTCATTTTACCCCCTGGAGCACGAGAGACAATTGCTCCATCTTCGGCACGACAACTCCCAGACATCTAGAGAGGATTCTTGCATCTTTTCTCCCTGCTATAAGCAATTGTACTTAAGAATAATCCATTTAAAAATAAAAAACACGTCTGTACTCTGCTAAACGTTTCAATCAATTAGTCCAACAATTAAATATTGCAACTGTAGTTCTCGGATCTGTAATATTTGGGAAGCACCAACTTTTTTGTCTCTGTTATATAAAGAAAAATGTCTTTCTCTGAACAGACTTGCAACATTACCAAGGGTGTTTGTTTTTTTTATAGGAAAGCAATAGTGATAACAATTCCACAGGATGATCGTCTCGCTGTATTGGTATTATCATTTCATATTTTAACCTACCAGAAGCTCAAACTGCTGCTTTGTTAAAAGAGAGAGAGAGAGAGAAAGGAGGGAAAAAACACCCCTCCAAAGTATTTAGATTAAACCTGCAGATTAATGAGGGATGAAATCAGCAATGACATTTTAGTGCTGATGTTGCAAAAACAACTTTGCCGAAAAAGAGACAGAATGGGAAAGTAAATAAAGAAATAATTGAACCCCGGTAGACAAAGGTGGGGCGAAATGGAATGTCTCCTGACACATGAAGTGTTTCGTGATTAAGCAGGAGCTTATTTAGTGACTTAAATCATGGTAATAGATTGGGTTGCAAAAGCTGTCCAGAGTTATTCATAGAGACTACAGTCACATAACAGGCTTGCTTGCTTATTTATTTGCAAAGGTTTATATCCTGCAAAGCTCCAAAGGCTCTAGGTCAGTGGTGGCGAACCTATGGCACGGGTGCCAGAGGCGGCACTCAGAGCCCTCTCTGTGGGCACGCGCGCCGTCGCCCCAGTCCTAAGCCTTCAGCTGGGTTTTATAAAACCTTTTCACTTTAGGCCTCCGCCGCCGTGTGCAAAAAAAAAAAAAGGTTCAATCAGTCAATTTCAACTTCTCACAGGAAAAAAAAAGATCTTGCAAAGTTGGAATTGATTGATTGAACTTTTTAGTCCCACCCAGTCTGCCGTTACCACCGCAGCCACGCCCAGCCAATGGGCCACGCCCAGCCAATGGGCCACGCCCAGCCAATGGGCCACACCCACCCGGCACTCAACGATGCATAAGTGGGTTTTGGGTTGCAGTTTGGGCACTCGGTCTCTAAAAGGTTCGCCATCACTGCTCTAGGTAGTTAACATCCAGATAAAACTTACTGTATAATCATCAGGATACAAATGTCACAATAATAATATAAAAAATAAGGGGAAGATAAATCACAATTGCATAAATAAAAGGTAAAAAAACATAGGAGAGTTATGGACGATCCTGTTTTGGGCCTGAATCTTCAAATGATTTCTTAAACATACAGGTCTTTGTTGCTTCAGCTACGTACTGAATTAATTCATAAGTAGTCCTCAACTTACGACCACAATCGGGGCAGAAATTTTAGTTGCTAAGCAATGCGGTTAATAAGTGAGACATCATGTGACCTAACCCGATTGTACGACTATTTGAACCATGGTCATTAAATAAATCTCACGATCATTAAGTGAATCTGGCTTGCCCCATTGATTTTGCTTCTCAGAGGTTGACTGGAAAAGTCACAAATCTTGATCAGGTGACCGGATGATGCAACCATCGTAAATGCGAGCCAATTGCCAAGTGCCAAAATCGTGATCATGTGATCGCGGGGGTGGTGCAATAGTCCTAACTTTGAGGACCAGTTGTAAGTCACTTTTTTCAGTGCTGCTATAACTGTGAATGTTCCAACACTGGAAGTTTTTAAGAAGAGACTGGACAGCCATTTGTCTGAAATGGTATAGGGTTTCCTGCCTGAGCAGGGGGTTGGACTAGATGACCTCCAAGGTCCCTTCCAACTTTTTATTATTATTATTATTATTATTATTATTATTATTATTATTATTATTATTATTATTATTATTATTATTTATAACAATCACTAAGCAAATGGTTGTAAGTCAAGGATTACTTGTATAGGTCAGGACTATATTTTTTATAGAAGGTATCGTAACAAAATCTTGCAAGTTTGAATATAGACTAGAACATAGAATAACAGAGTTGGAAGGGACCTTGGAGATCATCTAGTCCAAATCCCTGCTGGAGCAGGAGACCCTATACCATTTCAGACAAGCGGCTGTCCCGTCTCTTCTTAAAAGCCTCCAGCGATGGGGCACCCAATTGTTCTCACCATTAGGAAATTTCTCCTTAGTTCTAGATTGATTCTCTCCTTAATTAGTTTCCATTCATTGTTTCTTGTCTCGCCTTCAGGCGCTTTGGAGAATAGATTGACTCCCTCTTCTTTGTGGCAGCCCCTCAAATATTGGAACATAGCTATCATGTCACCCCTACTTCTTCTTTTCATTAAATTAGACATACCCAATTCCTGCTTTTCCCCCTTCCCTTCTTTCCTTACTTCCTTCATTCTTTCTTCATTCTCGTGAACTTGGGATGGGCTTGTCTGATTCATTTTTTCGTTATTTTCTTGGTCTTGGCTCAAGTCCTGCTGATCTGTCCATTGCCTTTGTAGCAGCTTTCTTTCTGTCCTTCAGGTCCATTCTCCATGTTCTCTACAAGAATTCATCAAACTATCATGTATGATTTGGGTCAGCTTGCCCTCTATCGAAGTCACCAACCTTGATTTACCCCCACCACAAGGCACATCTTCCCACCGAGAGCCTAGATTTTTTTTTTAATATCTCAGTAATATTCATAGGAAGCTCTTGATATTCCATGGCAACAATACGCAGCAATTCAGAAAATCTGAAAAGGGGCAAATACCTCTTTACAGAACTAAAATGTCAAGGGAAACTATAATGAGGAAATTTTTCCATCACATAGGTTCAGACTGCAGAATGTAGTAAGCCAGAGAAGTATCAGAATAATAGAAAAATACATGTAGAAGGCACAAGCTAGCCTCCAGTAACAAAATCAGCTAAAAATATTGGTGAAGAGAAACATGGAGGAAATTCGCAATTCATCTGAGAATCTGATTAAGATAAAAACCAAATCCTTCTTTCGCAGGAAAACTTTCCTAAAAATCATAAATAAAAAGCAATAAATCCATAGTCCCCTGGCCAATCAAGAAAAATATGTGAATACCTTCCCAAAGAAAAAGTTTTTCAAAGAGGGAATTATCTCAATGTCTTTGGAATACAAACTCTGCCAAGTTCGCTTTCAGCAGTTGGGAAAATGTAGAGCAGGGGTCTCCAACCCCTAGTCTGCGGACCGGTACTGGGCCACAGAATGCCAGCAACCAGGCCGCACAAACAAGCAAAGCCCCATCCGTGGGATGCAGGCAGCACACAAAACCACGCTCCCTCCGGTCCGTGGAAAAACCTCTCTCCACAGAACCGGTCCCTGGTGCCCAAAAGGTTGGGGACCTCTGACGTAGAGAATACAGGTAGTCCTCAACAAAAAAAGTATTTATTTAGTGACCATTCAAAGTTACAATACTGAAAAGCTACAACTGGTCCTCACACTTACAACTGTTACAACATCCCCACAGTCATGTGATCAAAATTTGGGTGCTTGGCAACTGGCATGTATTTACAATAGTTGCAGAGTCCCAGGGTCCCAGGGTCATGTGAATACCATTTGTGACCTTCTCAGCCAGCTTCAGGCAAGCAAAGTCAATGGAGGAAGGCAGATTTGCTTAATGACTGCATGATTCACTTAATAACTGTAGCAAGAAAGGTCGTAAAATGGGCCAAAACTCACTTAACAAATGTCTGATTTAGAAACATAAATTTTGGGCTCAGTTGTGGTTATAAATTGAGGACTAGCTATAATCTTATTCTTAACATGATATTTAGCAACAGAGAAGGCTTAGGATTCATACTAGGATTCAACACAAGGTGTTGAAGCCACAGGAACCTTGGGAGGTAGTGATCATGTAATATTGGAATTCAACATTATGGAAGCACAAGCAATAGAACACAGTCAAACTAGAGTCTTGGACTTCAAGAGAGCTAATTTCAATAAACTTAGAGAGGGCTTGGGAAGGATTCCATGGATGAGGATCCTCAAGGGGAAAACAACTCAAGAAGCTTGGGAAATTTTGAAAAGCGAGATAATAAAAGCCCAGTCTAGCACAATACCAACAAAGAGGAAAAATAACAGCTCTCAAAAGAGACCAGCATGGCTGCATAAAGAACTCTCTGATAAATTGAAAGATAAAAAGGACAAGTATAGAAAGTGGAAAGAGGGGCACATAACAAAGTCAGAATATCAGCAAATAGCCCGAGCCTGCAAAGATGAAGTAAGGAAAGCTAAGGCTCATAATGAACTAAGGCTTGCGACCAAAGTCAAAAATAACAAAAAAAGCTTCTTTCAACATGTAAAAAATAAGAAAAAAGTGAAGGAAATGATTGGTCCATTAGTGGGTGAAAGTGGCAAGAAGGTGACAAGCAATAGTGAGAAAGCAGAACTATTTAACTCATTTTTTGCATCTGTCTTTACACAAAGGGAAAAAATGGACCAACCTATCAAAAATAGTGCCATAAAAAACAGAATAGAAACACAAGTTAAGATAGGCAAGAAAATGGTAAGTGAGCATCTGTCCAGCCTAGATGAGTTCAAATCACCAGGACCAGATGGATTACACCCCAAGGTTCTCAAGGAACTGGCAGATGTGATCTCAGAACCACTGAACTATATTTTTCAAAGATCCTGGAGCACTGGGGAACTACCAGAGGACTGGAAGAGAGCTGATGTAGTTCCCATCTTCAAAAAAGGGAAAAAAATGGACCAGGAAATTACAGACCTATCAGCCTGACCTCAATACCTGGGAAGATTCTGGAAAAGATAATCAAACAACGAATCAGCGAACACCTAGAGGCAAACAAAATCACTACTAAAAGCCAACATGGGTTTGTCAAAAACAGATCATGCCAGACAAACCTTATTGCATTCTTTGACCAAGTGACAAAATTAGTGGATCAGAGGAATGCTGTGGATATAATTTACTTGGACTTCAGTAAGGCATTTGATAAAGTAGATCACAACCTACTACTTGATAAGATAGAAAAATGTGGGTTAGACAGCATCACCACCAGATGGATTCGTAGCTGGCTGACCGGCCGTACTCAGCGTGTGGTCCTCAATGGAACCGCATCTACATGGAGGGAAGTGTGCAGTGGGGTGCCCCAGGGCTCTGTTCTGGGCCAGTGCTCTTCAACATCTTCATCAACGATTTGGACGAGGGGATAGATGGGGAACTCATCAAATTTGCGGATGACACCAAGCTGGCAGGAATAGCCAACACTCCAGAAGACAGGCTTAAGATACAGGAGGACCTGGACAGACTTGAACATTGGGCGCTATCTAACAAAATGAAATTCAATGGTGAAAAAAGTAAGGTTCTACATTTAGGCAAGAAAAACCAAATGTACAGGTATAGTATAGGGGTACCTTGCTCAATAGTAGTAACTGTGAGAGGGATCTCGGAGTCCTAGTGGACAATCACTTAAATATGAGCCAGCAGTGTGCTGCAGCTGCCAAAAAAGCCAACACAGTGCTGGGCTGCATTAACAGAGGGATAGAATCAAGATCACGTGAAGTATTAATACCACTTTACAATGCCTTGGTAAGGCCACACTTGGAATACTGCATCCAGTTTTGGTCACCACGATGTAAAAAAGATGTTGAGACTCTAGAAAGTGCAGAGAAGGGCAACAAAGATGATTAGGGGACTGGAGGTTAAGCATATCAGGAACGTTTGCTGGAATTGGGTATGTCTAGTTTAATGAAAAGAAGGACTAGGGGTGACATGATAGCAGTATTCCAATATCTCAGGGTTTGCCACAAAGAAGAGGGAGTCAAGCTATCTCCAAGGCGCCTGAGGGCAGGACAAGAAGTAATGGATGGAAACTAGTCAAGGAAGAAGCAACCTGGAACTGAGGAGAAACTTCCTGACAGTTAGAACAATTAACCAGTGGAACAACCTGCCTCCAGAAGCGGTGAATGCTCCAACACTGGAAGTTTTTAAGAAGAGACTGGACAGCCATTTGTCTGAAATGGTATAGGGTTTCCTGCCTGAGCAGGGGGTTGGACTCGATGACCTCCAAGGTCCCTTCCAACTTTATTATTATTATTATTATTATTATTATTATTATTATTATTATTATTATTATTATTATTATTATATCTTGTTATACACAGCAAAGAGGTGCCTTAATTTTAGGAGGATCTATCCTCATGATATGGCCTACAACTCATCCCCAACCCACCACAGAAGCAGTCTACGTTTGTTCTAAGCTTTTCTACTTTTCAAAAGTTTTGTCTTTTCTTGCAGCTCCAACTAAGATCTCTGATATCTCATTTGTGGTATATGTGCTGACTTGGTCTAAAGGTGACACCTGCCACAAACCAATTGGTTGATGTCCTTCTTCTGGTTCCTGGCCAGTTTTCTGGAGATAGTGTTCATTTGGCAATGGGAAAAATCCAGTTTTCCCAAATAAGTCCTGTCTCAATACCTGCCTGGGCTCTGGGGGATGGCAAGAAGATTGGGGGGCTTTAGCCATCATTTCTCTGATCCCATAGAGCTGATCCATGGGATTAGAGAAATGCTGGAGAAGAAGTGGGCCATGTGCCTAATCTTGTAATAAAGTTGCTTACTGCTCATGGATCATACATACAGGATCTTATCTTCAGATTCATGCAATTCTTTTTTGAAGATCTCTACACATGGTGAAAAATGGATAGACCTGGTTGTCTTACCCGGGGTGGGGAGGTTCTTTTCTAGTTGGGAAGTAGGAGGAAGGAGTTCTTCATAAATCAGTTTTTCAATTACACACAAACACAAACACACATTAATAAGGGAAGCATGGAGGCTCTTTAGCTATAGTAATGCCCATCTTGCCCATCGACTTTTGGCTCAGTCTTCTTCAACAGCAGGGTAAATGTTGCACCACGCAATTATGATGAAGGGATGGGATTGAAGTTTGAGACTGACAGAAACATAGTCAAGAAATATCTACTGACTTGGAAGAAGTTTAAATCTCCAGGGTTGGATGAATTACACTGACTCTGTAAACCGCTTAAAGAGCGCTGTAAAGCACTGTGAAGTGGTATATAAGTCTAAGTGCTCTTGCTAGTGCTAGTGCTAGTGCTACATTATAGGATACTGAAGGAACTTTCAGATGATCTGGCCAAATCTTTATGCATGAACTTAGAAGTAAGGAGGAAGGCAAATATAGGTATTTCCTATCTTCAAACAGGGAAAAAGGAGGCTCCAGAGAACTACAGATCAGCTATCTGAGAAGATCCAATAGCTGATCCATAAAGAGATTGATCTGACACAACATGAAAAGAATGCAGTAATTTAACAGAAGTCAGCATGACCCCATTCTGGTAAATGGACTGAAAAAATGACGACATTAAATTCAGACAAGTACTGTACAAAGGAGGAAACAAAAATCAGATGCACAGGTATTGATGGAGACTTGCTGATAGAAGTTGTGAAAAAGATCTTGGAATATGAAACTGGATATAAACAAGCAGTGTGATACAACTGCAAGAAGAAAGAACAGAAAATGCAGTTTTAAATTGGATTATCAAAAGCATCATTTCCAAATTACAGAAAATAACAGCTTCACTTTATCTTCTAACGGTCAGACTCCACCTCAAGTATTTTGTATAGTGGAGGGTACTACTCTTTAAGAAGGTTTTGCAGAAATTGGGCCAAGGTCCGAAAAAGCCGAGGACAGATTATGTCCTATGGAGAGAGATTTAAAAAGATGCATATCTTTATCCTTTAGGGGGGGAAAGGACACAAATATTAGAAAAGCCTTCAAATCGGAAACAGACATCATAAAGAAGGTCATGCAGGTGTTTTCCTGTGGTTTCAAAGTGAGGAGGTAGAGTAATGGATATAAATTGCAAGAAGGTACAGATAATCCTTGATTTACGGCCAGAATTGTTCTCAAAATTTCTGTTGTTAAGCGAAACATTGTTAAGTGAGTTTTGCCCCATTTTACGACCTTGCCACAGTTGAATCACTGCAGTTGTTAAGTTAGTGACACGGCTAAGTGAATCTGGCTTCCCCCATTGACTCTGCTTGTCAGAAGGTTGTAAAAGGGGATCACATGACCCAGTGCCATTGTAACTTTGAATGGTCACTAAACGAATGGCTGTAAGTCGAGGACTACCTGTAAATTCCAAATGAGCACTAAAAAAAGACTTAACAATAAAAGCGGTTTAACAGCGCAACCAATGACCCAGAAAGGTGATGGGTCTCCCTTCGCTGGATGTGTGGAGCCTAGAAACTTATCTCTTTAATCTGCAACGAGCAGGTAGTTGGACTCTATGGCCTATAAATAGCCCTTTCTACCTCTCTGATTCCATGAAACCTACAATTTAGTTAAGAATGGCATGTCATATCCTTTAGCATATTTGTCATCTATGCTCCATCACAGATGCATATTGAAAAGCTTTTAGACTACAGGAATAGTCTATGTTCACAACAGGGGTTAAACACATGACACACTGAAGCATAAACTTGCTATGCTGGTTGCTTTTGCATTAAAAGCTAGACTAAAGGTGACTGTCTCATTTGTGGTTCAGTGAATCATGCACCTATTGTAAAGGGTTAACAAGCATGGCATCATCATATTTTTATTTTATTTATTTATCGCACTCATGTATCTCTGTAGCCCTTCAGGGTAGGTCAGATCAGAATACCATAAGGGCTATTGCAGCACTACATCGCTGCTAAACTGTACCATAACACAATCTCAGATTCCTTCTTCAGCGCCATCTCCATTCTGAACATATACATCTCATATATTTATTTATTAACCATATTTGTACAGCCACCCATCTCCTCTACAAAATGTAGGGAATCTGGGTGGCATGCAACAAAATATGTCTCATTAGCCATCATTATAGCAGTTGGGTGTAGTAGTGAAGGCATCAGGCTAGAAACTGGGAGACCATGAATTCTGGTCCCATCTTGGACACAACACAACACAACAAGTGCTCCATGACATCATGCTGGCCACATGACCACAGAAACGTCTTCTGACACCATTGGCTCAATGGCCTTCAAAATGGAGATGAGCACCGCCCCCTACAGTCAGCAACGACTAGCAGAGTGACGTCCAGAGGGACTCCTTGGACACAAAGCCAGCTGGATAACCTTGGGCCAATCACTTTCTCTCAGCTGTAGGAAGAAGGCAATGGCAAACTACAGGTAGACCTCAACTTCCAGAAGTTGTGAAAGCTCCAACACTGTAAGTTTTTAAGAAGAGATTGGACAACCGTATGTCTGAAATGGTATAGGGTTTCCTGCAGTGGTGGGATTCAAATGTGTGAACAACCGGTTCTCTGTGTGGAAGCCGCTTCCGGAAGTCCATTCAGGGCCTGGGCAACAAAAAATTAGCCAACAGTTCTGCCGAACTGCTGTGAACTGGCAGAATCCAACCACTGGTTTCCTACCTAAGCAGGGGGTTGGACTAGAAGACCGCCAAGGTCCCTTCCAACTCTGTTATTCTATTCTATTCTATTCTATTCTATTCTATTCTATTCTATTCTATTCTATTCTATTCTATTCTATTCTATTCTATTCTGTTCTGTTCTGTTCTGTTCTGTTCTAATCTAATTTCTATTTCTATTTCTATTTCTATTTCTATTTCTATTTCTATTTCTTTTTCTTTTCTATTTCTATTTTAAACTTGAGTCCATTCAAAATTACAACGAACCCCCCAAAAATGGCACTTACAAGTTCCAATGGTTGCCCCCTCCCCCAATGGTCACATGATCACATTTTGAGCACTCAGCAACTAGCCTGCATTTATAGCTGTTTGCAGCATCCCATGGTCATGTAACTGCGGCTTATGACTCTTTTGCCGAAAACTGATGTTTACTTCTAGTTTTTGGCAAAACCTGCTCACTGCAGTCAATGGGTTTGCTTAACGGCTGCATCCTACACTTAACAGCTGCAGATCTGCTTAACTATCATGATGATTCACTTAATGACCGCCACAAAAAATGTAAAATAAGGTCGGTCGCATGATGGCCCACAGAACAAGGGACATGACGTACGGTCATAATTCCAGGCTCAGTTACAGTCTTAAGTTGAGGGCTGCCTGTACTTCTGAAAAACCTTGCCAAAAATGGTGCACATTGAATGGAAGAAAAAGAAAATAGGAATAGAGATTTGCCTGTGGCTTATAAAATCATAGGACTGGAAGGGACCTTGGAGGTCTTCTAGTCCATTCTCGTGCCCAAGGTAGGGGACCTTATAATATCATATGGATGACCAACCTTTTCTTGAAAAACCTCCATTGATGGAGCACCCATCATTTGATCTGCTCTCAGATTGTCCACCACCATTGATTTGCAGAAGCCAGAATGCAAATTCAGATCTTGCTAAGTTTAAGTACAAAGGGCCTCAGTGAAGTCACTGTTTCTTGTTAAGTAGGCAAATATGAGAGGGTGTGAGCTGGAGAAACATGACATCATTATCTCTTTATAGTGAGCTATTGTACAAACACAAAGCAATTCATTCTCCTCTGGCTTAAAATTACCACATTCTTGTTAATCCACTCAAACCTTAGTTGATTAATCGACAACCTAAATGGATCAAAACATCCAGTCCTTTAACAATGACTCAGTGACTTGTCTCATGTTTCTCACAGTTCAAGCATACAAAGATTTAGTTTGTATTCAAGAACCCCTGCAAGCAAAACATCTGGAATCTTTTTCCAGCAATGCAAGTTGATCAAGGAACTTAATCCACATTTGTGATCCAGCTATCCCCCATCTTGCTTCATTTTTAAGAGTTGGGTGTCGGCTGCTGCGAAAGGTTGCCAGGAATAAAAGATTAAGCAAGGTGAAAAAAGCAACACAACAGTTTGGTAGGATCAGATAATGGGAAGAAAGGAACGGTTTACTCACAACATGGTGCAATGGTGGTCAGGCAGGTGGTCCTTGACTTACAATCATTTGTTTAGTGACCGTTTGAAGTTATAACAACACTGAAAAAAGTGACTTATGTCCTGTCCTCACACTTAAAACCATTGCAGTCACATGTTCAAAATTTGGTTGCTTATCAACTGGCATGCATTTATGATGATTGCAACCTCCCAGATCATGTGATTGTCATGTACAGCCTTCCTAGCCAGCTTCCAACAACCAAAATCAATGGGGAAAGCCAGATTTACTTAATGACCCCATGACTGCAATGATTCACTTAAGGTCATAAAATTGGTCGTGACTCACTTATCAACCGCCTTGCTTAGCAACGGAAATTCTGCTCCCAATTGTGGTCTTAAGTTGAGGACTACCTATAGATAATCGCACACAACCATAAATGTAAATCTATGTAAACCTGAGTGTAAACTGATGTGGTGGCTCCCTTCCTCGTTCTGTCTAGTCCTCCAAATATACTCTATTTCCAGAGTTTCAATTTTTCTGGTCGGTTGAACACATTTCCAAACAAATCCCAAACACGGGGCTATAGCCAGCCTGCATTTTCATTTCATTTATTTAAGAATTTATTTTATTTAAAAATGTCTGTGAGCAGAGGCAGCAATAGGGATGCTGGGCAGGAAGACAAGATGGTAGACACAATCGTATGATCAAAATCCTCCCCCTTTGAAGATGCATTAGCATTGCATGACCATATACAGGACCAGGATTTGAACATATTGTCACGCCCTCTTAGTTTTGGACTCTCCTCCTCTAAGTTCCCCTCTGCCCACTCAGCATATATGAATCTTCCCATTCTTCCCCCAGTCAAGACTTTTATCTGCTTTGTTTTTATTAACTATCCTCCATCAGTCTACTACACGGGTGTCAAACTCGATCGCATCACGTGATGTATCGTGACATTTTTTGCCTTTGCACAGCTGGGGTGGGCGTGGCCTGCGCATGACGCATCTGACCCGTGGGCCGCCAGTTTGACACCCCTGGTCTACTGATTAGTCTCTGTTCCCCATGTTGGATGTGGGGAATTCTGGGAGTTAAAAGTCCACACATCTTAAAGTTGCTGGCCTAGAACATCGCCAGATGAAAGAGCACCAGCCAAGTTGATGTAAGGCTTCCAAAAGGGCTGGGCTGGAAGGGAGAAACTGCAGAAAAGTTGAAAAGTCAGATTTGAACCTGGAATAAACAGACCCAGATAACTCTGCAAGGTAGGATACATGCAGCATACATCAACACTGTGGATGAGGGGGGCTAAACAAATGAAGGGTTCATTGGCTAAATTCCACTGCATAACAATATATTAAACGTAATATCAGGTATCAGGTAGAGCCCAGTTTAAGGTTTGGGGGAGCTGGCTACAATCATTTAGTGGATAATACAATGCTAATGATTCCCTTTGTGTTTAATTTACCTTGTAGGAGTGTTTTGGAAATAAAAGCAGGGAAATGGCAGATGTTACCATTTGCTCCATGGAGATAACAGATGTAAGACTTGATGGTTGGTGGTTTGGAGATTTCTATGCATTTAAAGACATCCTGAAGTTAAACTGAACTCCTAGTGACTCTAAGACACATCCATATTATATTCTTATAAAAAGTAGAGAAATTCCACCACCAACACCCCACTAGGGAAGGGGGCAAGGGCTAGACGTCATGTAAAACTAATGTACAATGGGCAACTCTCTGCTCTGAGAGCTTAAGGAAAGATGTCTGCCTAATGTCCCAAAGGTGCTTTTTCAAAAGGCAACTAGACTTTGTTTTTCCTTGAAGATGTTTCACTTCTCCTCTAAGAAGCTTCTTCAGTTCTGACAAATGGTAGCGGATGGAAGGGTTTGTATTCTTTGCAATCATCTGCTCGTTAGCACTCTTTCTGAGAGTAGTTGAGGCCACTTGGAGATTTATCTGTGCCCTCAGGGTCACCTGAATAGTGCAGATGGGTGTGGAACCATCTTGGAACTGCAGAAAGGACGATGTTGTAAACAGGAGATAAGTGGTGTCATATCCCTCCTTCTCTGTTGAGAGAGGGCTGTTCAATCTTAATGTAGATGGCCTCTTTGTAGATGGCTAATGACCAGATGACTGCAAGGAGTATAAGTCCTTCCATCCTCCACCATTCAGTCAGAACTGAAGAAGTTTCTTGGATGAGAAACAAAATGTCTTCAAAGAAAAACAAAGTCCGGTTGCCTTTTGAAAAAGCATCTTTGGGACAACCATGACCTGGATGACTGAAAATCTCCATAGACATGTCTGCTTAATAGGATTTATTGAATAAATCACAACTGGGTGAGTTCACACAATCATGGTTCATAAACCCACAATGGCTGGATTCCTACAATATCCTAGCAAACCTAAACAGACAATATTTTCCATCACTTTCAAGCAATGGCCTAAATGCCCTCCAGATTTACATTTATCATTCTTCAACTTTCAAGAAAAAAAAATACAACCTTATCTTGTATTTTAGCCAGGTTTTCTCGAGGTTTAACTTTTTAATCATTTCTATTTTGTTTAAAATGTTAGCCGTTTTGAGGACCGAAAGGAAAATGAGCAAGATATTAAATCCAAACATACAATCAGCATTTTATCCTAAAGATGCTGATGTTTGGGGCCCGGGGGTTGGAATATACAATATAGACTTTCTGCGTTTCTAAGATATACAGTATTATCATTTATTGCAATGCTGTATCTGCCAGCTTCCCTTCTCTATTGCTGCAAAGGACTTTTCTTTTTCTAAAGATCAGAGATTTTAGCCAGCCAAAGAGAGGACAAACAGAATCCTTTGTTCAAAGAGCAGCCCCAGTGAAGTGGGAGGACGGGGAGGAACATGGGAAAAGCCTTGGGGGGTCCTGGGTTCTTGCCAGCCACTCCTGCTTCCTCTCAAAATTTCAGCCATGCTGAGCTCAGCACAATCTTTGCACGCCTGGTATTGTAGCCTCCTGTAACCAGCATCGCAACTTTTCCTGTAGCAGCAAGGAGGGGTGTCGATTTATATCAATTCAGTTCAGAACCAGGACACAGCTTTACAAATCTGCCTGTTTCTCACCACCATCAAAATCCTTAAGCCAAGTGAACAAACAGGCAGAAGACTAACAGAGGGCATCCATAAACACCAACTGGCAGCCAGAAGACATGTTGAAAAGACCTCAACCTCGCAACGCATGGACAGATTCAACCAGCAGTTCAATTTGGAAACTATTCGCGTTTTAGACCGAGCCGGATCCAAAAATGCTAGAGAATTCCTGGAAGCTTGGCATTCAGACAAATCAGCCCTCAATAGATACATGGAGATAAACCACACTTACAAGCCATTCAAAAGAGACAATAAAAAACCTAGGAAGGGAACAAAAAGACTAGAACACATCCTCTCCAGCAGCCCACATTCAAATAAGCTGGATTCCCACAACACACTGAACAATACAACCCATTTGTGCAAACAAGCCACAGCGGCAGAAAAGAGAGCAGGCAGCAGCCAACCATTTAATGGACCCTGGATTAATGGATTCACACATCATGCTGTTCCAAGATTTAATGTGGAACATACCTTAGGTTAGCAAATTTGGGCTGCAGAATCACACCACCACTAGATAGCAGAAAGATGGGAGTTTCTGTACCTCTGGTAGCCACCCAGATTTTTGCAGTCTTTTGCCGTAATGAACTGCCAATGGCTTCTTCACAGAACAGAATCAAAATAAAAGAAACCATATTATGGCTACATACACATGGCCCACTAAAGACCTAGGTTGTATTCAGGCAACGCAGTATATCACAAACTAGTCAACCGCTATTTAATTACTGTGCTTTGTAAAGCCAACGCATGGGGTTAGTTTAAAATTCAGGGTGTCAAATGGGCTCTAAAAATTAGATTCAATAAATCAAGGGCATCTTGCCATGTAGACCTAATATCTCTAATACGTCATGTGAATCTATGTCCTGAGCCAAAACGAGGTTAAACAAGAATATCTTATGCAAGCGTTGTACTAAGTTTTATTATTGGGTCACTTCCTCAACTCTATTTCTATATATAATCTATGTCTGAAAAAGAGTAATATTTCAAAATTAACTCAGTCTTCTAGTCTCCACATACACAGCCAGAGGTCTGAAGTAGTTCAGTGGTACCTTGGTATTCAACTGCTTTGAAATTCATCAAATTTGGAATGCAACGCATTTTGATGCGAAAAGTTTGTCCCGGTACTCATCATTTGTTTGGTTTGTTGTTAATTGCGAAGTCGTGTCCGACCCATCGCGACCCCATGGACAACTTTCCTCCAGGCCTTCCTGTCCTCTACCATCTTCTGGAGTCCATTTAAGCTCACGCCTACAGCTTCAGTGACTCCATCCAGTCACCTCATTCTCTGTCGTCCCCTTCTTCTATTGCCCTCAATCTTTCCCAGCATTAGGCTCTTCTCCAATGAGTCCTTCCTTCTCATTAGGTGGCCAAAGTACTTGAGTTTCAACTTCAGGATCTGGCCTTCTAAGGAGCAGTCAGGGTTGATCTCCTCTAGGACTGACCGGTTTGATCGCCTTGCAGTCCAAGGGACTCGCAGGAGTCTTCTCCAGCACCATAGTTTCAAAGGCCTCATTCTTTTGCGCTCAGCCTTTCTTATGGTCCAACTTTCACAGCCATACATTGCAACTGGGAAAACCATGGCCTTGACTATATGTACTTTTGTTGGCAGGGTGATGTCTCTGCTTTTTAGTATGCTGTCTAAATTTGCCATAGCTTTCCTCCCCAGGAGCAAGCGTCTTTTAATTTCTTGGCTGCAGTCCCCATCTGTGGTGATCTTGGAGCCCAATTTGTTTGGTACTCAACGCACAAAACTAGAACTTGTTGCTGCTGGCTGTCTTGTGACTCACTACATTATTCCTTATGAGAAAAATCTGTTTGGTACTCATAGTTTTTCTGTCAGAACCCATATTATTAAAGGGGGGGCTCTTTCCTATTTCTCTTTTCTTCCACTACTCTGGGTTCTGCTATGCTCCTGAGGGGGAGGGGGAAGATGGTGCAGGCTGTCTCTTTGTTTCTCTCTATCGCTACAATGTATCCCTTCCGCTGTCTCTGCATACTTGCTCTCTAAACTGTGTCTCCCTTGATGTTACCTTGGGGTGAGAAAGGAATGTGCCTCCGGCCATCTGGCGTATCTCCCGTTTCGGAAGGGAAGGTGCGAAGACCCAACACACCGCTACGAGCCTGGGAAAGACCAGTGTTATCAGCTCTTTCCCACAACGGACTTAACACCTGAGGATTGGCCCGTTCGAACTGACCGGATGAACTATTGGGGTGGGGTTTGCTTGGGACTCTTTTAACCTATTGATCTGAGCAGGAAACCCTCAGTTCCTGTCTATTATGCCTGCTATCAGTTTCTCCTAATAAAAGTTCCTTTTGGAAGAAACTGCTTCCACGAGTTCTGCTTTCTTAGGATGAGGTTTTCAAGTGGGCCCTGACATTTTCATACTCATCACGCCTCCTGGAACCAATTAACGATGAGTACCGAGGTACCACTGTAATTAAAACTCCAGAAATTTTACAGCCAGTTAACCAACACAAAAAATTTGTGTTCCCACCAAACCTGGCAATCCCACTTTTAAGTGTGAAATGTTACCCAGGCCTATGGATAGATTCTATACCCACAAATAATACATAGCAGGCTAAGTGAATTGTGGAAATCCAATTTATGGCTTAGTACGATGTGTAAATCAAGCTCCTGTGGATTTTAAATCAGCCAAACAACTGTTGTTTACTCAAATTCTGCTTTTGTACTTACCCAACCCAGTTAAAAAATTAAACCTCCAATATAATGAACCCCAATGTACTGCAGAAAAGGGTCACACAATAAGCTATACATCAAAATAAAAGCCTATTTCAGCTTTGCATGTGGTACAAACACAGCTACTTCTTTAACTGACTTAGTTGTGTGTTATGTGAATCCAGCCACTGTATACAGAAATGATTTTAAAAAAATGTCCCTTTGGCTGTAGATAGGGTTACCAAGTATGAGCTGCAAAGATCAGGATGACTGACTAATTGATTATGTGTCAACTCTCCAGAATGATCTGGTCCTTCAAGTCTTCCAATGGGACACCCATCAACGCTGCAACTGAATCCATCCACCTTGCTGCTGGTCTCCATCTTCTGTTTCCTGTCACATTTCCCAACATTATACCTTATAGAGAGCTAAGTCTAAGCATTATATGTCCAAAGTACTATAATTTGAGCCTGATCATTGGTGCCTTGAGTCAGAAGCCTGGGTTGATTTGTTCAATGATCCATTAGTTTTTTTCTTGACTGTCTGTAGAACTCTCTTCTCCAACCCCAAAGTTCAAAGGCATCAATACTCTTTCTCTTGTATTTCTTCAAAATCCAACATTCACATCAATAGAGTGTCACAGATCTTTCTAGGTATAGACACATCAAAGCATCTGAATATTTTTTTCTCCAAGCCCTTCATGTCTTCTCTATCAACTGCAAAGTGTGTTTTGACTGCTGGTTCCTTTACTGTTGATAGCTGATCCTAAAAAGCAAAAGTTATCCACTTTAACATTTTCATTAGCAGCTGTAAAGCTGATTGCTGTACTGGTTGTCATGAGTTTGGTCTTCTTTATATTTAATCACATTTTTTTCACTTGTGCTCCTTGAATTTTATTACTAGAGCTTTTAGATCATTTTCATTTTCATCTGAGTAGTGACAGTAGCATAATGCAGGTTATTGATGCTTCTCCCTCCGAATTTAAACCAAGTTTATCTTCTTCCAATTCACACTGCTCAATACATATTCAGCATATGAGTTGAATAAATAAGAGGGGAGTCTACAGGCTTGTCTCAGTCTTTTGTCAACCTGGAGCGAGTTTGTTTCACCATGTTCCATCTGTACTGTGATTTTCTCTTCTGTGTACAGGTAGTCCTCAACTTACAATCACAATGGATCCAAAAGTTTCTGTTGCTAATTGAGAAAGTTGTTCTGACAACAGACGAATGGCTGCAAAAATTGATGGAGTTAGCAAAGATGGCTAAATTAACTGCTTTGATCAAAGAAAAAAAATTGTTGTTGTTAGTTGCGAAGTTGTGTCCGACCCATCGCGACCCCATGGACAACGTTCCTCCAGGCCTTCCTGTCCTCTACCATCTTCTGGAGTCCATTGAAGTTCACGCCTACTGCTTCAGTGACTTCATCCAGCCACCTCATTCTCTGTCGTCCCCTTATCCAATTGCCCTCAATCTTTCCCAGCATTAGGCTCTTCTCCAGTGAGTCCTTCCTTCTCATTAGGTGGCCAAAGTATTTGAGTTTCAACTTCAGGATCTGGCCTTCTAAAGAGCAGTCAGGGTTGATCTCCTCTAGGACTGACCGGTTTGATCGCCTTGCAGTCCAAGGGACTCACAGGAGTCTTCTCCAGCACCATAGTTCAAAGGCCTCAATTCTTTTGCGCTCAGCCTTTCTTATGGTCCAACTTTCACAGCCATACATTGCAACTGGGAAAACCATGGCCTTGACTATATGTACTTTAGTTGGCAGAGTGATGTCTCTGCTTTTTAGTATGCTGTATAGATACAATACAATACAAATACTTTTATTTCTACTTGGAAACTTCTTCTGGATTTTGTGCTTGAGGTGGGAAAAAATGAAACTTTGATTTTGGGTTTTACCAATTAGATAGATTTGTTGTTATAGAAATGGCTAGTTTAAACTACCATTTATTATGTAAAAGTAAAAAGTTGAGGTTTGATATTAATGCCTTATTCTACTGCACCAAAGGGAGTTGGAAGTCAATGCCTTTTCTTTCTTTTTCCCCTTTTCCTCATTTTTCCCTTCCCTTTTCTTCCCTATGTTTCCTACTATTTGCTTTTGCATTTTTTTGTATAACATAAACTAATAAAACTGTTATATGGGAGAAAATCGTTAAGTCAATTTTGCCCCATTTTATGACCTTTCTTGCCATTGTTGTTAAGTGAATCACTGCAGCAATTAAGTTAGTAACTGGGTTGTTAAGTGAATCTGGCTCCCCCATAACTTCGCTTGTCAGAAGGTTGCAAGAGTATCACATGATCCCGGGACATTGCAAGCGTCATAAATATGGATCAGTTGCTAAGCATCTGAATTTTGATCACATGAGGAGATGGTGCAACGGTCATAAGTGTGAAAAATGGACATAAGTCACCTTTTTCAGTGCCACTGTAATTTTTAACGGTCACTAAATGAACTGCTATACGTCAAGGTCTACTTGTATAGGTTTTGCATGACAATGTGATATTCCAGGATTCCCATTTCTCTAAGCACATACCACATCATGGCATGACTAATGCAATCAAAGGCCTTTCTATAATCACTGAAGCACATATTGAGTACTTTTTAGTATTTTGCTTTCTCAGTTATCCAGATTGTATCAACAATAATGTCTCATATTCCTTGGCCTTTTTGTAAAGCCAGCTTGAACATCTGAGATCTCTTCTTCCATGTAGGGCTCCAATTTGCACTGGAGGATGTTAAGTTTTATTTTGCTAGAATATGGATTTAAGGATATGATACGATTATATTGCATTCTGTTAACTCTTCTTTCTTTGGTATTAGTATGTAGACTGACCTCTTCCAATCTGCTGGCCAATGCATCATTCTCCAGACTTGCTGACATAACAGGATAGATATTTCACAGCTGCTGCTTCTTTTGCTTGCTATATTCCTATACATATTCCATAAATTCCTCTAGACTTCTGATCTGGAAATGATTGTACTGTTGATCTAACTTTATCTTTTAATAAGGGGTCCTCAAACTGTGGGCCATGGCCCACTACCGGGCTGTGGCCTGCTGGCCAGTGGGCCATGGAACAGGCTGGCCAGTGTGCACACATGTGTGTGTGCACACTCACACCCCCACTCATGCTAGCGCCAATGCCACTATGTAAACAGGGTGCTGCGCAGTGAAAATGTGGTGCAGCGCAGCGAAAATGGGGTGGTGCTAGTGCCTGCGTAGCAAAAACGGGGCAGTGCTAGCGAGTGTCATGTGGGCACTAGCACCATCCCATTTGCATCGTGTGTGCTCGTGGCCCCGTTTGTGTGTGCGCACGTTCGTAAAATGCTTCCCCCTCCCTTTCCCTTCAGTCCGCCAACCGAGAAAGATTGGAGACCTCTGTTCTAATACTAAAGATTATTTTAAGTAGGAAATTGTATCTTGGGTGTTGATACCTCTACTATATAGTGGCCTAGTGGTTGAAGACGCTTGCCAACAAAGATTCGGGGAAGATCTCAACATGAAGAAGGAAGGAGCATCTGAAACCAACACCCCGGCAGTGGCTGCTACCTCAGAGGAGGGAGTGCAGGCCAGCGCGCCGGTGGAGAAGGAACTTTTTCAGGTCTCTCAGATGGGGGTAAGACCAAAGCTGTGAGGACAGCTGATCTGGTCATCGGAATGGACCTTACCCAGTGGAGACTCTAGACACCTTGAGACAGCCTTGCCACAATCAAGTGCTTTGAAGGCGGACGAGGTCGAGCTGCAGAGGGCTTCCCGCAAGTTGTGTTCCCTGGACCGGTAGAGAACCATGAAATTGATTACCGCTGAGGACTCAGGTGAGTGGAAGTACCTGTCCACAGTCCATAGTCAATCAGTGGAGAAGTTGGTGGAAAGGTTTGAGGAGCTAGAGATGAAAAGTGGAGAACAACCCTCCCGTTCTCCATACGCGAGTGATCATGATGATCGGGAAGGCAGCCACCAACCCATGCCAAGGGGAAGCCTCAGTCCCACCTGCGCAGGTTAAGGAGCTTCCCCGTCCTCGAAGCCACCTACCATGGCCTCCAGCCCTGCGGGGAGAGACAGCTCCAGTCGTCGCCCCTCCAAAAGCCCAGATCGCCGCCGGCAAAATAAGCCCAAGCCATCACCAGGACAGCCGAAGCCCGGATCGACATGCTTACTGGCCACCCAGCCCGGGGCCCATAGAGCAATGGGGGATGTCGCAGCCCCCACAGATGGGAGGCCAGCAGTCGCTGGCACTGCAGCAACCGAACCGGGGGTGGCCGCAGCCCTCGAATGTACAGCAGCAGATGGGGGCCTTGCAACAATCGGGGATGATGCAGCTGCCAGGGGATCAGCAACCGCTGGGAGTACAGCAGCAGCAGTGGGGCTGGCCGCCATCTCCGAACGTGCAGCAACCAATGGGGATCCAGCAACAACCACCTCCAGGGTTGCAGGGGAGCCTACAACAACTGGGGATGCCACAATCGCCCACAGGTCAGCAGCAGTAGGGATGGCAACAGCCCCCGCACATGCAGCAACCACTGGGAGGCCCGCAGCAGCTGGGGTGCCATTTCAGCAGCCACTGAGACCATTGGAGGTCATATAGCAATTGGGGATGCCACAGCCGCCAGCAATGCAGCAACAGCCGTGGGGGTAGCAACAGCCCCCGAACGTGCAACAACCGCTGGGAGGCTTGCAGCAACTGGGGATGCAGCAGCTGCCATGAGGAGGCCAGCAACCGTTGGGGGTGCAACATCCACAGTGGGAAGGCTAGCAACCACCGGGAATGCAGACTCCCTGGGGAGCGCAGCAACCACTGATGGCGCCACCTCTTAGAGCAACCTTCAATGGAGACCTGGAGAAGCTGATCTTTTTCCTCAACCAGGTGCGTTCTCACTTGAACCACCGTGCCTATTTCTATCCGAACCCAGCCGCTATGGTTGACGTGGTTGCGTCCAGCTTGGAAGGGGAAGCATCTGAGTGGCTGAACAATTGATACAACGAGCAAGCACCTGAGTTGGGGGACCTCCATCTCTTCCTCCTAGGACTGAGAGCAAGGTTCAAGGACCCATCCATTGCCCTCAAGGCGGAGGAGCAAATCCACAAGATAAGACAAGCCAGCAGACCTGCACTGGAATACGTGCAAGAGTTTCACAAGGTAGCCAGCTGAATAGAGAGGTGGCCTGAGCAATCCCTAGTCCATCGCTTCAAGGAGGGACTAGATGATCACCTCTCCCAGGCTTGTGTCTATCGAGCAGTCCCTAATCAGTTGCAGTAATGGTACCAGGCAGCAGTAAGACTGGACGTCCAGCTTGCCCGCTATAAGAAACCACCTCCACAAGAAGCCGAGCTGAGGCCAGATCAACCCAAACGACAGCCACCCCCCTGAAAGCCTCCAACCACCATGGCTACTGAAAATCCCAGGCCACCTGCAGGCCCACTGATCAAGTGCTTCAGATGTGGACAGCAGGGACATTGAGCAGCGAGTTGCCCAGTCCCTTACCCTCAACAGCAGAATAGACCAGGACCACCAGCGAGAAAGAAACCAGCCCAGCAGCTGGCAAAAGAGAAATCCAACTGGATCGCGCAGGAACCCATTGCCCAAGTCACGTCCCCCATGCAGGAGAGTGCCGAGACCCAAGCTGGACCTGCCGCCGCTCTACCCTATGACAGCGACGACAAAGGAGAGAACGACCTGATGGTGAGTCGACACGTTCCACCTTTTTCACTACCTGCCAAACTCATAATCCCTAAGACGGGGGCAGAGGTAGATTTGAAAGTACTAGTGGACTCTGGATGCTCCTGGTGCATTATTAGCTTGTCACTTGCCCTGAAAATGGGCATACGAGCAAGGCTCGTACGTTATGTCCCCCCTTGAAATGGAGGAGATGCAGCAGTATGTGGACAAGAACCTAGCAAGGGGATTTATCGAATGGGCCAAGTCTGCCATGGGAGTCCTGGTGTTATTTAAAAAAAAAAAAGACAGGTCGATTCGTCTCTGCATGGATTATAAAGGTCTGAACACTGTGAGCGTGGAAAACAAATACCCCCTCCCCCTCCTGAAGGACTTACTAACCCACCTGGCAAAGGGGAGTGTCTTCACTAAGTTGGACTTGAGAGAGGCATATTACCGGGTGAGGATAAAGGAGGGAGATGAGTGGGAGACTGCCTTTAACTGTCCCATGGGGAGCTACCAATTTAAAGTCATGCTGTTTGGACTACAGGGGGCTCCAGCTGTCTTCATGCAGCTGATCAATCAGGTACTACATGACCATTTATACAAAGGGGTTTTGGTGTATCTTGATGACATTCTGATATACAGCACTAATATGGTTGACCGTGTAAAACTAGTGAGAGAAGTGCTAAAGAAACTGTTGGATGCCAAACTTTATGTTAAACTATCGAAGTGTGAGTTTCACCAGACCTGACTAGATTATCTTGGCTACAGAATTTCCAGTGAAGGCATTGAAATGGACTCGACCAAAATGAAAGCCGTAATTGAATGGCAGCCCCCAAAGACTCGCAAACAGCTCCAGAGATTTCTGGGATTCACCAACGTCTACCACCAGTTCATCCCCTCCTTTGCTGAAATTGCCTTTCCCCTAATGGAATTACTGAAAACAGGCAAGGAGGGAGGAAAGCCATGTCTGGGCCAACCATTAGCATGGACTATGAACTGTCAAATCACTTTTTTAAAAAGGCTATTTGCGGTCGAACCGGTTTTAAAGCATCCTTGCCCAGGAAAGCCCTTTGTGATTCAGGCTGATGCCAGCAATGTGGCCATCGGAGCTGTGTTATTGCAAAAGAATCAGAGTGGGACCAACCCTGCCCCTACACCTCAAAAAAATTCATTGAGTGCGAGAGGAGGTGGGTTGTGTGGGAGAAGGAAGCCTTTGCGATCCGATGGGCTCTATTAAACTGGCGACACTATCTAGAAGGGAGTAAGGTGCCTTTCGAGGTATGGACTGATCACAAAAAACTAGAAGCACTGAAAACTCCCCGCAAATTGTCTCTGAAACAAGTACAATGGGCGCAATACTTTAACTGGTTTAATTTCACACTAAAGTACATACCGGGGGGGGGGGAACCTCTTAGCTGATGCTTTATCCAGACTGTCCCATTACAAGAGCCAGCGTGAAGAGGTTAATGAAGCAATTATTTCCACTCCACAAACTGCTTCTCAACTCACACCACGCAGAGTCCCGCCTTCAAGAGCCCCAAACCCCGATGACACTGGGGCAAAGAAAATAAAACGAGAGCTCCTCACCAACCAATGGTTCAAGGACAATCAAACCTTCCTAACTTGCAGGGATGGTTTGGCTTACAACGGGGGAAAGCTGTACTTGCCCGAGACCCTCCACCTTAATGCCCTCCATCACGGCCATGATGTAAAACAGGCTGGGCACTTTGGATATTTAAAAACACTTCACCTCATCCGTCGACAATTGTGGTGGCCGGGGTTGAAATGGGACGTAGAAAACTATGTCCGGAGTTGTGCTGTATGTGCCACTATGAAAAGAATTCTGGGGAAACCCCCTGGGTTATTACAACCGGTGGTGGACCCTTCCCAACCATGGGAAGAAATTGCTATGGATTTTATAGTAGACCTACCTGAAAGTAGGGGAAATACGGTCATCTGGACTGTGATAGATCTGTTTTCAAAACAGGCTCACTTTATTGCCTGCAAAGGGCTCCCATCCACCCAACAACTAACCAAGATGTTCCTGAAACACATCTACAGACTGCATGGCGCACCAAAACAAATAATCTCTGACAGGGGGGTGCAGTTTACAGCTAAGTTTTGGAGGAGTTTTCTTAAACTATGGGCTCGTCTCAAGGACAATCATCGACCTTTCATCCGTCTATCAATGGGGCGGCTGAATCTGCGAACTCAGTGGTGGAACAGTATCTCCGATGCTATGTGGATTATCAACAAATGGACTGACCTCCTCCCTTTTGCAGAGGTGGCTTACAATAACTCTGTTCGCAGCAGCACCGGCTTCACGCCTTTTAAAGGATAAGGAAGCAACAGAATATTACGAGATATGGAACAAGTGTTATGTTTGGTTAGATCAAAGAACAAAAAAGGAGGAAAGCTATGTAACCAACTGTAAATAAATGTAAAAAATAGAGGACACAGTACAGTTAAGGAAAAAAAAAAGTATTTTGTTTTGTAAATTGTAAAGTGAAAAAGGAAAAATAAAAATTATAAAAATAAATAAATAAAGTGGCCACAGGAAAAGAGTTCAGCCTAATACCCAAATATCCCCAAGGACCTCCACTTCCCAGACTCTTGATCAATGGATGAGGGGGTGGGAGAAAGTCTGGAAAACCACGGAAACTGCTTTGAAAAAGGCTTCCGAGATATACAAAAAACAGGCAGATAAAAAAAGGGCTCCTCAAAGGACATTCCAAGTTGGGGAAAAGGTTTATCTGTCAACCAAATATTTACGGCTTAAGTTACCTAGTAAGAAGTTAGGACCGAAGTACTTAGGACCCTTCCCCATTATAAAGATCATTAACCCGGTCACGGTAGAACTAAAACTTCCCAGGCTCTTAGGGAAAGTTCACCCTGTTTTCCATTGTAGCCTGTTGAAACCTTTTTGGGATTCCACCTTAAGACCTCCCGCTAAGAAGGCACCTGGACCTCTTGTAGTGGCAGGACAGACTCACTATGAAGCAAAGCGTATAATTGATTCAAGAATTTTTAAAGGGAAATTGCAGTACTTAGTGCAATGGAAGGGATATCCGTTGTCTGAGGCCACCTGGGTGAAATCTAGCAATGTAAAAGCTGACAGACTCATTAATAGGTTCTATAAGAAACACCCTAACAAACCAAGAGGCAACCCCTAACCTGTGCCTTTGTTTGCATTACAGGATTTGCCCTTTTTGTAAGGGGGGCCGGATGTCAACGCTGCTAACATCGGATGTTCTTGCTTTGACATCAGATGGAAATGCAGCCATTTTCCTCTATTGCTTTTAGAGTTAGTTGATGCTGGGAGGGGGAATGTGGATGAGAGTCCAGCTAGTCATAACAATAATAACTCAGCCGTGGGAACCCAAGGTTATTGGGCCCAGAGTTGATAGAGTTTTGGCGGGCCAGAGAGCTGGGGAGAAAGCCTGCGCTTCAAGCTAATTGGGGAATGTGATTTATGACTGTTTATTGGAGGAGGGAATTGTGCTTTGTTACTTTGTATCCAGGGGAGGAGAATTTAGTTTTTGGTTTCAACTATGTAGTGTCGATACTTTGTTTCTCGAATAAAAGATTCTTTAAGGTAAACAATGCCTCGAAGTTCTTTTGAAGAGTTTCCTCTGTTGGAACCATGACATTTGAGAGTTCAATGCTATGCAGCAGCAGATATTTCTCTCTTAAGGCTCAAAGAAAAAATACCTGCTGCAAACTCTGCATGGCATCAGGAAGGGCATCCGGACAGTAAATGCTCAGCTCCGTCTAGTCTCCCCAACTTTACCCCAAATTAATGGATTGCAGAGTTGTAAAAAGGGAGTATATCTCCACTGTACAATGTACTCCCAGCATACTTCTTCCATCTTTATTTGATCTTCCTGAAATCAATTATTATTCATCCGCTGGCATCTGGTATACCAGTTTGAGGGTTAGAACTGCCTTCTGATTTCAGAAATCTTTGGGGAGATTTTCCTTGCTTTTCCATGTTTGTTTCCATCTTTAATATCTTTTCAGACACCCTTGTAATACTGTTTCTTCTCTCTTCTAACAACTCTCTGAAAGTCTTTGTTAAGTTTCTTTCTGAGATCTTTATCTTTCTTGGCTTTAGACCTTTTTCCTTTCGGCAAATTTCCACCCTATGCTCTGACATCTAGTTTACTTTTTCTGTTCTTGGTCTTTGCCATCTATTTTCACATTCATCTTTAACAATTTCGTGGATTTTATTCCACGGTTCCTCTGATTCCTAAGAATGAAGTTCAGAGCTTCAAAGCAGTTCCTGATGTTCTCCCTGGAAACTGTGCATATAGGGCCAAGATCAGATTGCGGAAGCCAGCTGGCTTTCATCTGCTGCCTTAGCTCAGCTTGGAACTGGCAAGCAAGCAATTCATGGTCTGTTCCACAGTCAGCCCCTGACCACAGCTTTGTGGTTTTACACATAGCCCTCAACCTACGACCGCAATTGGAACCAGAATTCCCATTGCTAAGCAAAGCGGCTGTTAAGTGAGTCATGCCCGATCATTGCCATGGTTGTTAAGTGAGTCCCTGCAGTTGTTAAACTAATCACGCTGTCATTAAGTGAATCTGGCTTCCCCCGTTGCTTTTGCTTGTCGGAAGCTTGGCTAGGAAGGCCACAAATAGAAATCATGTGATTCCAATAATCATCGTAAACTACGGAGGATGCTGCAATGGTTGTAAATCCAAGGACCTATTGTAAGTCACTTTTTTCAGTGCTATTGTAATTTTGATCACAAAACAAATGGTTGTAAATCAAGGACTACCTCTAACTTCCAACTTCTTGTACCAGTAAGGAAGTCCTCAATTTACAACCATTCATTTAGCAACCATTCAAAGTTACAACATCGCTGGGGGGAAAAAGGGACTTACAACCAGTCCTCACACTTACAACCTTTGCAGCATTCCTCACAATCCGATAATCAAAATTTGGGCACTTGGCATCCAGCATGTTTTTACAACTTTTGCGGCATCCCAGGGTCACGTGATTGGTATTTGCGACCTTCCCGGCCAGCTTCAGACAAGTAAAGTCAATGGGGGAAGCTGCATTTGCTTAGTGACCGCATGGTTCACTTAACAACTGCAATGATTCCCTTAACAGCCATGGTGAAAAAAGATTGTAAAATTGTCTTATAGCTCAGGGGTCTCCAACCTTGGCAAGTTTACGACTTGTGGTCTTCAACTCCCAGAATTCCTCAGGCAGCATGTCGTAAACTTGCCAAGGTTGGAGACCCCTGTTATAACATGATCAAAATTCAGATGAATTTTGCAAACTTCCGACAAGCAAAGTCACAGGGGAAGCCAGATTCAATTAACAACTGTATTACCAACTTAATAAGCGCAGAGATTTACTTAACAACTATGGTAAGAAAGGTCGTAAAATGGGGTGAAACTCACTTAACAACTGCCTTGCTTCGCAACAGAAATTCTGGTTCCAATTGTGGCCGTAGGTTGAGGACTTACCTGTAGTCAAATTGGTTTTAGTGTATTCTTCTCTGGTGATGCCCACCTATATAGGCATTGTTTGGGTCATTTGAAAACTCTGTTAGTAAAGATGCAATAATTAGATTTGCAGAAGTTGATATGTTGCTCCTCTGTTTCATTTCTTGGACCACACAGTCCAACTACAGTACATTTCTTCCTTAATATTTCCAGTTTTGGCATTCCGGTCTCCAATCACAAGCAGAATATCTTGCTTACATGCTCCGTTGATTTCAGATTAAACTTGACCATAAAACTCATCAACCTCTTCTTCTGCATCAGAAGAAGTTGGGGAATAAACCTGGATAATTTTAAAGGGTCCTCAATCAGTCATCAACTTACAACCACAATTGAGCCCAAAATTTTTGTTGCTAAGTGAGACAGTTGTTAATTGAGTTTTCCCCCATTTTACAACCTTTCTTGCCATAGTTGTTAAGTAAATCACTGCATAGAATAGAATAGAATAGAATAGAACCGAATCTAGAAGGGACCTTGGAGGTCTTCTAGTCCAGCCCCCTGCTCAAGTAGGGTGACCTATACCATCTCAGACAAGTGACTGTCTAGCCTCTTCTTAAAAATCTCCAGTGATGGAGCACCCACGATTTCTGGAGGCAAGCTGTTCCACTGGTTAATTGTCCTCATTGTTAGGAAGTTTCTCCTTAGTTCCAGGTTGCTTCTCTGGTCAGTTTCCGACCATTGTTTCTTGTCCTGCCCTCTGTTGCTTTGGAGAATAACGTGACCCCCTCTTCTTGGTGGCAGCCCCTCAAATACTGGAATATTGCTATCATGTCTCCCCTATTTCTTCGTATGTTTTAATCTCCAGGCCTTTGATCATCTTAGTTGCTCTTCTCTGAATTTTTTATTAATACAGTTGTTAAATGAATCTGGCTTCCCGTTTGACTTTGCTTATCAGAAATTCGCAAAATTCGTCTGAATTTTGATCATGTGACCATGGGGATGCTGCAACAGACACTTTTTTTTAGTGCCGTTGTAAGTTCAAGTGGTCACTAAACGAACAGCTGTACCGACTACCTATATAGCCAAAAGCTGCCTTTTCTGTGTCCTTTCTGTCCTGATAGTATACAGTATGGCCTTCTGACTTGTGTCCAATCCCACTCCCTCTCAATTGTTGTCAGGGTGTACAGGTAGTCTTCAACTTACAACAGTTCATTTAGTGACCAAAGTTACAACAGCACTGAAAAAAGTGACTTATGGCAGTTTTTCACACTTATGACCGTTGCAGCATTCCCCACGGTCACGTGATCAAAATTTAGACACTTGGCAACTGACTCATACTTATGACAGTTGCATGTCTCCTTGATTATGTGATCCCCTTTTGCAACCTTCTGACAAGCAAAGTCACTAGGGAAGCCAGATTCACTTAACAACTGTGTTACTAACTTAACAGCTGCGGTGATTCACTTAACAACTGTGGCAAGAAAGGTCGTAAAATGGGGCAAAACTCATTTAACAAATGTCTCACTTAGCAACAGAAATTTTGAGGTCAACTGTGGTCATAAGTCAAGGACTACCAGTAATGGATTCATTTTGTCTTTTATTGTGTTGAGCTTTCCCATCTTCAGGCTGCTTACATCACAGGTTCCCACTGTAATTCTCTTTGCAGCTTCTGATTTTCTTTTCTTGCATGACAACATCAGCAACTAGACATCCCAAGAGCTTTAATCTACCCATATCATAAACACCAACACTACTCCAAAACATCCTCAGCTCTTCCTCAGTAGCAACGCTGAGTGTTAGCTGGCCTGAGAGGCCCATCATCCAGCACTCTAGCATCTATCAATGTGCTTTCTTGATAAAATACAAGAGTGGCTTACCATTATATATAAAAAAAGATACTGAGATTCTAGAAAGAGTACAGAGAAGAGCAACAAAGATGCTTAGGGGATTGGAGGCTAAAACGTATGAAAAATGGTTGCAGGATTTGGGTATGTCTAGTTTAATGAAAAAAGGACTAGGGGTAACAAGATAGCAATATTCCAATATTTGAGGGGCTGCCACAAAGAAAAGGGAGTCAAACTATTTTTCACAGCACCTGAAGGCAGGACAAGAAGCAATGGATGGAAACTAATCAAGGAGACAACCAGTCTAGAACTAAGGAGGAACTTTCTGACAGTTAGAACAGTTAATCTGTGGAATGACTTGCCTTCAGAAGTTGTGGGTGGAGGTTTTTAAGAAGAACGTGTACAACCATTTGTCTGAAATGGTATAGGGCAGTGGTGGCGAACTTATGGCACGCATGCCAGAGGAGGCACTCAGAGCCCTCTCTGTGGGCACGTGCGCCGTCGCCCCAGCCCTGCCTCCTCCCGCATCCCCTCACCAGCAGCCCCCCTGGAGGAGAGTTGTCCCCAAGCGTGGCCCACGCAGAGCAGCGCGGCCAAGGATATGGCAGCTGGGCAGCGGGGACAAGACTCTGCCCTCACGCCCTGTTGCACACAGATGATGCTGCGGGGCGTGGACGGAGGCCGTGGCCACCATGGTGCTGCTTGGCCGCCTGGGCGATCTGTGGCGGGCCGTGGAGGCGGTGGGTGGCCCTGTGGGTTGGCGGAGCAGGAGGGCGGGGCAGTTTTTGGGCACTCAGTCTCTAAAAGGTTCGCCATCACTGGTATAGGGTTTCCTGTCTGAGCAGAGGGCTGCGCTAGAAGACCTCCAAAGTCCCTTCCAACTCTGTTATTCTGTTATTACCTCAGCTGTATTAATTGATGCCTTGCTATTGTCACTAAAGTGATCAGTTGCCTCTGGCCATTGCTTTCAGGTAGTCCTCAACTTACAACTATAAAGAAACCTACCTATCACATGACCGACCCAATTTTATGATCTTTTTTCCCAGTGGTCATCAAGCATGGCTGTTAAGCGAATCCCCAGTCATTAAGCAAACCCCACGGTTATTAAGCCAACACATTGTTCGCTATGGGGCATTTTTGCCCAAAAGCAGAAATAAATGCTGGTTTTCTACAAAAAATGCCATTAATCATAATCAAGTGACTGCAGAACGCTTCAAACAGTCGTAAATGCGCACTGGTTGCTGAGCAATCAAAATGCAGTCATGTGACCATGAGAAGCAGCCGTAACTTCAGAACTGGATCATAAGTACCTTTGGGGGAGGTTGTTAACTTCAAACAGTGACCAGTTGTAAATTGAGGAGCCTGTTGGGTGATGTTCTGGGATTCTATATTCTTAGCATACACTCCTTGTGTTTTTTTGTCATCCATCTCAGGAACACATATATACACACCACACCACAATGAGGTAGCAGAGCAACACTTAACAAACAAGATAGGCTAAACTTTCATCCTGCCTTATGGAACATTTTACCAGATCTTTTTGTCTATTATGGAGAACTTAGCATTTGTGAATCTAGTCTAAGTAGGAAGACACATGATGCCTTGGTTTACACAACAGCAGAAGCCATGATTTATGTAACTATTTTGGCTATAAGAAAAAACAAAAGTCTTAAAATCCATGTTAAAGAGGCGCGGTGATTAAAATATTGTATTGCAGGCTGACTTTGCCCACTGTCAGGAGTTCGATCCTGACAGGCTCAAGATTGACTCTGCCTTCTATCTTTCCGAGGTTAGTAAAATGAGAACCCAGATTGTTGGGGCCATTATGCTGACATTTGTAAACTGCTCAGAGAGAGCTGCAAAGCACTGTGAAGTGGTATATAAGTCTAAATGCTATTGCTATTATTAATCCAACTCAATTTCATTTTAATTTTTGCTCAAGTTATGTCATACATAGCCTGGATATTTTATATTGTTACTGTAACTAATAGCTTTCAAGTATGTTCAGTATATTTTTCAATCATTACTGAGTTATGGCCAAAATTAATATTATTTATTGATCCACAAATAACACCGCTATTTTCCTCCAAATTAGAAAACAATGCTTAGTAACAAAGACTTTCAGATAAGTTAGGTTCAGCATTACTTTTAAAAAATAAAAATAAGCAGTCATGGTACGTACTTTTATACTTACCTGAGAGTAAATTTAACTGAACACAGTGGGGCTTACTCCTAGTTAACTTGCATAGAAGCACGTTATAGGTGCTACTCTACAATTTTCCATTCTTCACAAAATTCAGGCACTAAAGTTGCATTTCACATAGTATTAAGAAAACCATTTGTTACTTTTAGTAATGAAAAAAAATAATCAGGAAACAGAGACAATTGGTCTAGCTTGCGTGAGGTCGCTCCAGCAAAAAAAAAAACAAGAGAGAAATATATGCATCCTTTTATTTTGAGAAGCAACCGCCCCCTTTTTCAATTTGCCTATTTAAAGGAGGAAAAAAACCACTTAGCAGCGCTCCGCCCTTCGAACTACATTTCCCACGAAGCTCCGCTCTAAGCGCATGCCCACTAGGGGTTCGTTTGACTGGCAAGTTGTTTGTTACATTCTGAAACAGCAGCAGCTTTTCTGCACTCTCGAGCTCCCAACTCTCTTCCCAGCTTCTGCACCCCACCACCTTTTTTTTTCTTTCTTTCTCTCCTTTGCGTCTTTCTTTCCTCGTTCCTTCTGCTTCTGGACTTAGCAATAACTCCTTTCCTGTATTTTCCTCCATTTCTTTTTTTTTATAATAAATAACATATTCCATCCCCTTTCTAAAGTCATTATTAGCCTTCCCCCCCCCTCCGCTTCTCTCTGCCTGCGCTGGAAAACGTAAAAGGAAAGACAGTGGAAAAATACTCTGGTTGAGTAAGGGGAGGGGGCGAGAGAGAGAGAGAGAGAAAGAGAGAGAGAGAAACAGCCCACAAGAAAGCGGAGAATCAAAACAGATGAACTACAAATGAGAAAGAAAAAAAAAGATGGAATTGCACATTTTAGAGCACCGCTTAAAAGTAGCCAGTATAGCGAAGGACAGCATCCAATTGTTTACCTATGGATTGATCAAACTGGCGTTCCTCTCCTCCAAGACCAGGTAAGCCGGCTTGAGAACTAACAATTGTTGGCACAGAATTGTTAAAATGTGAAAAGCAAAGGGAAATTGCGCTGCAAAGGAAGCGACACAGAAAGAACCTTAAAAAAAAAAAATCAGTTCCAGGCACCAAGCTTTTTTTGGGGGGGGATTGGGGGGGGGTTGCAGAGGGTTTAGTTTTGAGGCGATGAACCCCTTCTTTAACACACTTGTGTGTGGATGTGTCTACACGCATAGCTATCTCGTACCCGAGCCTCTTGCTTCGAGCTCTCAATGGTTTCTTTCATTTTCTAGTATCTTTTCAATAGAGACTCGTTGAGTTTCTGCACAAACACGCCCCCTTCTTCCCTCCCCCCCCCCAGTGGAGTCGATTTTTTTTATTCTCCTTTAAAAGATGTTGCTGAAGGAAACTAGCTTTAGGATTTTTGGCTCGCTGTTCCATAAATTTCCAACCTCACCTTTAAAAAGAACAACAATAATAATATTAATAATGAGGTGTAAGTGTCTAAACAACAACTCAAGAGAGGATCAGCGCCCAGGACAACAAAGAACAGCAATAAGAACGGGAGGGGGCAAAAAGAGAGAGATTTGTGGTTGCATATTTTATTCCTATCTGTTAAAATCATGTCAGGTTTGGGGAACGGGAGGATTTATTGATAAATGTGTGCGGGGTGGGGGGGTTATATTCTCTGCAATATCGACTTATTTTTTTTCTCTTTTTGAATAATGTTCTTTTGGAGGAAGTCAAGAGATCTGGATTAGCTAGATGAATATATGAGCAAGCAGAACAAAAAAAAAATGTTTTTTGGACCGGTGAGTTCAATTACTGGATTCCTTCCTCCCCCACCCCCATACAAATAATTTGACTTGCAAATGCATAGTAAATAGAAAGATAGGTTTCCTCACCCACCTCTGCTTATTTCATGCAGTTAGATTAGGAGATGGAGTTTAGAAAAACCATTTCTGAACTCAGTTCTTGCCTCTTGACTGTAGCCTTTTAAGTATGCTGAGAAGAACCCCCTTCAAAAACCATTTTTAATAACCACACACCCTAATGGCCCTCGGGGAGACTGCTAATAAAACGAGTGTGCGAATTCATGTTAAAACTAAATTGCAAATTAAAAATGCAAAGATAATCTTTCTCCCCCCACCCTTTCCATCTTAATCTGCCTGGTTAAATGGGGGTGTGTTTGCAATTTAATTTCATTATTGTCCTTTATCTCGAATGAAAACTTCACTGGGTTGAAATTTCCCTTTGATTTGTGGCTTGGCAGTTGCTGTGGTTTGCTGTGTAATGTTACCACTGCTAACTTGTTTACAGCTTCTTTTGAATAACTCAACTGGGTATTATTCCTTACAGTACAACAGAATTGTTTTTTAAAAAAACACACAGTTCTTTTCTGTTGATGGACGTCAATGGAACTCCCTTTTTTCTTAATCTTTGGTGTTATGGGAGGGAGGAAACCATCCCAAAGGTTTTTTAAAATGTCACCAATAACCTTTAAATCCTCCTTGTCTAAAAATATTGCATTTCAGACCTCAGCACAGCAGCCTTTTATATCCTAGCCTAGCTTAACATATTGCAAATCCTTGAAAACACATGCCAAAGGGAATGCAGAAGTTGGATTCTTTGCTTTGCTAGGAGCTGGGTAATATTGCTAACTTTTTTTCCAGTGATTTTCTTCAACTTTTCAAATCAGTGTCTCAAATGGCATTTTATTATCAATAGTTCTTTACTAAGCTGCCTTGCTCAGTTCCTTGGATGAAATTATTAAGCTTGTGGTGGAATGCTTAACTCTGATGTTACAGAAGTGATAGCCTTGCCAGTAGAGTTGTTATTCTCCCTTGTGCCTTGCAATAATGTAATTGCTCTAGGGACAGAATAATTATTCTATAACCTGAACAGATGCAATTGAAAAACAGACTCCTGACTTAGGCTACTTCTGTTAACAACTGCATATTTCTATAGCAAAGTGCAATAGATACTTTGATCATTGGTAATTATTTGCCTCTGAAAGTGCTTTGTCATTGTCTTCTGAGAGGTGGTGGGGTTTTTTGTTTTGTTTTGTTTTACAATCTAGCCTACAGCTCTGAGATTTCCTAGTGGTGTTCCATCCTGGTATAACCAGGTTTATAAGCTTATACTCCTTTAAATTCTCCATCAAGACTAAATTGACCCAGTGCTGCCACCTGCCGAGATAGTTCTGCAGTTCCTCCATGAAAAACAACTCCCTGTTCATTCAGAATTAAGCCAAGTGTGATCCTTTCTCTGGCACACTAGTGCTCTCTGTAGAGAAATCGTGTCCACCCAGCCTGTAAAGTGCATTGAAACATTTCAGCTCCCACCATCCGTCTTATGTGGTATAGCCAGGAACTGCTGCTTTACCAATCAATTCTGCTGGATACAGCCATGAACCAATAGAATCCTGGATTGTACCAATTTGCGTTGTAATGCAGGTTGTAATGCTCAGATTTGAACACTTCATGCTTTTTCTTAAAAGAAAACTTATGAAGTTACAGTATTATTTAAGGAGAGAGAGAGATTTGGGAGAAGCAATTTTTATTTACATTGAAAGGCACATCCTTTTTTTTCTTTCATCTATCAGATGGGGGGGGGAGGGAAGAAAACCCAAATCTCTTTTTACTCATCTTTTTCCATGGACAGGCTTCCCCCAACCCATTTTAACATATTTCATTATAGAATGTTTTTATTGTATAGTAGAGTTTGTAATGGCAAGCATGATCTCCCTCTTCCTTTTATTCGTAACAGCAGCCTTCCAAGTTGAGCTTGACTAAGGGCCAAATCACCATTGTGATTTTATTTCTATAAAGACATTTCAACAAGCTCAAAACAGATGGGCACATCTTTTGCCCTTTCTCATCACACTTTGCAGTTAACTGTCTTAAGGTATTTTCTCTCCATGGTTTTCAGCCCAACCTACCTCACAGGCTTGTTGTGGCAAAAACAAGAGGCAGAAGTATTAGATATGTTTGTCACTTTGAGTTATATGTATAAAAAAATCCAATAATATAATAATAAACTGACCGGCCTAACTTTTCTGATATCAGCAAAAATTGGCTAGCTATTGCCAATTAGAAAATATAATTCTCTTTAAATTAAATTTTGTTTTTGTCCTCATCCTCTTCTTGGCAGATGAAATGTTGAACTGGTACCAGCAAAACCCAGGTTCAAATCAACTGCAGAAGGTCACTCAGTGACTTTAGGCTGCTCATCAGCCCAACCTACCTCACAAGACTGTTGTGCTCTTAAAGGAAAGGTGTGGTGTAAATCGAATAGTTCAATGACTGTGTGATCTTCAAGCTTAAAAGAGGATGCTGTAATCCAAAATAGCATAATATACTGTGAAAGTAGAAGTACATAATGATATTTTAGAATTAATGGCACTTTCGTTAGCTGTTTTAAGGAGTTAACTCTTTTATTTAAAAAGAAAAATGTTTCTAGGATTCAGATTTAAGTCCTTGTTTCTTTTCCCTTCCAAGTCACATGGCTTTAGATTGATAATCTGATGCAAGGTGAAAATCGAATCCCCCACTCCAGTTTTCTCGAAACCTAAGCAAGCCACAATCTTTATGCTCTCTGGCTATGATAGATTATATATGGCAGAGCAGAGAGCTCTGCTCTATGTAATTCTAGGAACTGAAGTCGGATGCATCTAGAGGAAACCAGTCTTGAACAATAACTCATTGCTTCCCCATACTTTGCATTCTTTGCTAGAGGTAAGGGAGACAGGCAGAGAATGTGATAACATTTGTTTTAGTAGCTACAATAAGCTGACCACATATTGTTTTTGTACCTTTGGCTTTTTATTTATTTATTTTATTTATATCCTGCCTTTATTATTTTTGTAAATAACGCAAGGCGGTAAACACATCTAATACTCCTTCTTCCTCCTATTTTCCCCACAAGAATCCTATGAGGTGGTTTTGGGCTGAGAGAGAGTGACTGGCCCAAAGTTATCTAGTTGGCTTTCATGCCTAAAGTTGGACTAGAATTCACAATCACCTGGTTTCTAGCCTGGTGTCTTAACCACCAAAAGGCTCTTCTTGGAGATGCTATAAATCCCAGTATTCCCAGTTCCCATTACTGATTGTGCTGCCTTGGAATTCTAGCTGTTGTTAATCGGATGAGATCTGATGTGTGCTGAGTTGGGGAGAAGAAAACCTTGACATAGAATTTCTGGGGGAAACAACTTCATAAATCATAGTGGGAAGAAAACCAGTGATGGTTCTGTAGGAGACATGTCACATTTACTTGATTTTTTTCCACTGGTGGAAAAAGTTGATATTGTCCCTTAACAGTCCACGCAGAAGTAACTACAGGTAGTCCTCAATTTACAACCACTCATTAGTGACCATTTGAAATTACAACAGCACTGAAAAAAGTGGCTTACAACTGGTCCTCACACTTAACAGCTGTTGCAGCGTCCTCATGGTCACGTGACCAAAATTTGGGCACTTCGCAATCACCATGTGTTTACAACACTTGTAGCATCCCAGGGTCGTGGGATCGCCATTTGCGATCTTCCCAGCTGGCTTCCCACCAGCAAAGTCAGTGGAGGAGACCAGATTTGCTTAATGCCCGTGTGATTCACTTAGCCACTAATTAAATAAATAAAAAATAGCACTTTCTTCAGAGAGCTGAGTATGAAGTATTTGAAGTATGATAATTTGAGACTGCTCATTTGCGCCTCGGGTGAGAACTCTTGAGTTGATTTATTCAATGATCCATTGGTTTGTTTTCTTGGCTATCCATGGTATTCTCAGAAGATTTCTCCAACACCAGAGTCTCAAAGCATCAAAACTTTTTCCTGTCCTGCTTCTTTGAAGTCCAAAACCAAAGTGGGAAAAAGTAATAATTCTTAGCATATGTTTGTTTTTCTTCTTATCTTATGTGCCTATTCCGTGGCATGATTTAGATACACTGAAGTGTGTCTTTAAACTTTAAATAACCAGGACAGTAACTAGAACCATCTGTATATTACCCAATCTGTAGTTTAAACTGTTTAAAAGCCATAAGATTATTGCATTTGCATTTTTATAGTTATTTTGTTGATTCCAGATCCTGCTTTACAGGCCTAGTAAATAGAATGCTTGGATATAAATTATTTAAGTAAGTACAGTCTTCCTTCAACTCTCACTACCCCAAAACTGACTCTGTAACCTATTTAATATAGAGCACTGTTCCACAAAGGATTTTATTTTGTAAACCTAACTGTTGTGGTTGGCAGGCTTGTGGCTTTTGATAAACTTAACTTATGAGAATATACTATGACAAAGCAAATCATGGACTTAGTAATAATAATAATAATAATAATAATAATAATAATAATAATAATAATAATAATAATAATAATAATAATAATAATAATAATAATAATAATAATAATAATAATAATAATAATAAAGTTGGAAGGGACCTTGGAGGTCATCGAGTCCAAACCCTGCTCAGGCAGGAAACCCTATACCATTTCAGACAAATGGCTGTCCAGTCTCTTCTTAAAAACTTCCAGTGTTGGAGCATTCACCGCTTCTGCAGGCAGGTTGTTCCACTGGTTAATTGTTCTAACTGTCAGGAAGTTTCTCCTCAGTTCCAGGTTGCTTCTCTCCTTGACTAGTTTCCATCCATTACTTCTTGTCCTGCCCTCAGGCGCCTTGGAGAATAGCTTGACTCCCTCTTCTTTGTGGCAACCCCTGAGATATTGGAATACTGCTATCATGTCACCCCTAGTCCTTCTTTTCATTAAACTAGACATACCCAATTCCAGCAAACGTTCCTGATATGCTTTAGCCTCCAGTCCCCTAATCATCTTTGTTGCCCTTCTCTGCACTCTTTCTAGAGTCTCAACATCTTTTTTTTTTTAATTGAGAGCCACTTTGGTCTAGTGCCGTGGTGGCGAACCTATGGCACGCGTGCCACAGGTGGCACGCAGAGCCCTCTCTGTGGGCACCCATGCCGTCACCCCAGTCCTAGGCCTTCAGCTGGGTTTTATAAAACCTTTTTGCTTTAGGCCTCCGCCGCCATGTGCAAAAAAAAAAAAGGTTCAATCAATCAATCAATTTCAACTTCCCACGGGAAAAAAAAAGATCTCGCAAAGTTGGAATTGATTAATTGAACTTTTTAGTCCCACCCAATCTGCCGTTACCACCGAAGCCACGCCCACCAAATGGGCCACACCTACCCAATGGGCCATGCCCACCCGGCACCCGACAATACATAAGTGGGTTTTGGGTTGCAGTTTGGGCACTCGGTTTCTTAAAGGTTCGCCATCACTGGTCTAGTGGTTAAGGTAGCAGCAGGATAGAAACCAAGCGACTGTGAGTTCTAGTTCTGCCTTACGCATGAAAACCGGCTGGGTAACTTTGGGCCAGTCATTCCCTCTCAGTCTAACCTACCTCACAGAGTTGTTGTTGAAGAAATAGGAGGAGGAAGGAGTACTAGGTATGTTTGCCACCTTGAATTATTCATAAATTAAGAAAGTTAGGTTGAAAAAAAAATCTTAAATAAAACAGAGTGCTATGTAAATCCAACCTAAGCATGGCATTGGGCTGGATTGAGATGAGCTTTTCCCTAATTTCAAGATACTTTTAAATGACTGTGGAGCTGTTTAAAGCTAAAGTGGAATCTATAGGTAGTCCTTGATTTACAACCATTTGTTTAGCAACTTCAAGCGCACTGGGAAAAAGTGACTTATGATCATTGCAGCATCCCCACCAGCAGTGAACGAAATCTGAGTTCAGTAAATGGAATTTGAGTGCGTGGCAACCAGCATGTATTTATCACGGTTACAATGTCATGGCATCATGTGATCACCATTTATGACATTTTCAGCTGACTTCCAACAAGCAAAGTCAATGGAGGAAGCTGGATTTCCTTAACAGCCATGTGATTTCCTCAAGAATTGCACTGATTTGCTTAACAACTGTGACTCACTTAACACTTACTTGCTTAGTAATAGAAATTCTAGTCCCTATTGTGGTTATAAATCAGGACTACCTGAATCCCTGCATCTAGTAGTAGGGAAAAATCCATCCAGAGTAGGGAGATCATCCATGTCACGGCATGAAAATACACTTCCTTTTGATTTTGGCTGTCTCTGGTCCACTGGATATTTCACTGGTACTTTGCAAGGAAATAATGTCTCTTAATTTTTTTTCTATCCTTATTTCTATTCAAGAACTTACAATATCTGATTGCTTTCTTTCTGTATTTATTACCTTGTGTTTTTCAAATCTCCTGAATCAGAGAGAATAAAACCCAACTCTCAGACTTCTAAAACAAATCAAACCCCCCCTCCCAAAAAGAGCAGCAGCATAGGACAAGAAGAAAAAGAGAAAAGAGTGGTGTGCTAAAAGTAGATTGGTCTGTGCCATTCAGGCCTGGGTGAAATTCCTTTGTTCAAGTTCTTGCATCAAAGATCAATTAGCAGTTCCTGTTCCTGTGCTGACAGATGGGGACATGGGTTGTCTCCTTCATCCGGAGCAACTGAAAGCTGTTCTTTCTGACCAAGACAGAGAAGCAAGTTCCTTGAAGCTTCTCTCTCTCCATCCAGTGGATGGGACCAGATTTTATTCTCCAAGCAACCCCACCATTCAGTGCTATTTGTTCTTCCACTCATAATTCCTGCAATGTAACTTCAGTCATAAAAGTAACTTGAGCAATCAGCCATCCCAAAGACGCTTTTTCACGAGGCAACTAGACTTTTTTATTTATTTTTCTTTGAAGGCATTTCGCTTCTCATCCAAGAAGCTTCTTCAGCTCTGACTGAATGGTGGGGAATGGAAAGATTTATACTCCTTGCAGACAGCTGTTCATTTGCATTCTTTTAGTGATTCATTAATGCTACCTGGAGGCTTATCTGTGTCTTCAGGGTCACCTGAATAGTGCAAATATGTGTGGAGCCTTCTTGGAACTGTTGAAAGGACTGTGTTCTAGACCAGACCAGACCAGACCAGACCAGACCAGAATAGAATAGAATAGAATAGAATAGAATAGAATAGAATAGAATAGAATAGAATAGAATAGAATCTAGAAGGGACCTTGGAGGTCTTCTAGTCCAGCCCCCTGCTCAAGTAGGATGACCTATACCATCTCAGACAAGTGACTGTCTAGCCTCTTCTTAAAAATCTCCAGTGATGGAGCATTCACGATTTCTGGAGGCAAGCTGTTCCACTGGTTAATTGTCCTCATTGTTAGGAAGTTTCTCCTTAGTTCCAGGTTGCTTCTCTGGTCAGTTTCCGACCATTGTTTCTTGTCCTGCCCTCTGTTGCTTTGGAGAATAACGTGACCCCCTCTTCTTGGTGGCAGCCCCTCAAATAGTGGAATATTGCTATCATGTCACCCTTATTTCTTCTTTTCTTTAGACTAGCCAAACCCAAGTCCTGCAGCCGTTCTTCGTATGTTTTAGTCTCCAGGTCTTGGATCATCTTAGTTGCTCTTCTCTGAATTTTTTCCAAACTCTCAACATCTTTTTTGTGATATGGTGACCAAAATTGGCTGCAGTATTCCAGGTGTGGTCTTACTAGGGTTTTATAAAGCAGTACTAATACTTTGTGTGATCTTGATTCTATGCCTCTGTTTATACAACCCAGGATTATATTAGCTTTTTTGGCTGCTGCTGCATACTGCTGGCTCATGGTCAAGTGATCGTTCACTAGGACTCCAAGGTCCCTCTCACAGTTACTGTTTTTAAGCCAGGTCTCGCCCAGTCTGTACTTGTACCTTTCATTTTTCCTGCCTAAATGTAAAACTTTGCTTTTCTCCACATTGAAACTCATTTTGTTGGACAGGGCCCATTGTTCAAGTTTGTCAACATCTTTTTGGATCCTGAGTTTGTCTTCTGGGATGTACATATCTGCACATGGCTGACTGCATTGTACTGCATATACCACATTGCTCAGTTTGTGTCTGGGTGTTTTATCCTTGGGGTGGACAAGCTTCTGCCTTAGTGTATTCTTGGGTATGAAGTGTGCACTTACGTTGTGTTGACTGAAGATCGGATATCGGAAAAGATCAGGAGGAACTGAGCACAAACTGAGCAACGTGGTATATGCAGTACAATGCAGTCAGCCATGTGCACATCTGTACATTGGGGAAACAAAACAACTTCATAAACATATGGCACAATATAGGACAGTGGTGGCGAACCTATGGCACGGGTGCCAGAGGCGGCACTCAGAGCCCTCTCTGTGGGCACGCGCGCCGTCGCCCCAGTCCTAGGCTTTCAGCTGGGTTTTATAAAACCTTTTCGCTTTAGGCCTCTGCCGCCATGTGCAAAAAAAAAAAAAGGTTCAATCAGTCAATTTCAACTTCTCGCGGGGGAAAAAAAGATCTTGCAAAGTTGGAATTGATTGATTGAACTTTTTAGTCCCACCCAGTCTGCCGTTACCACCACAGCCACGCCCACCCAGTTGGCCACGCCCACCCAGTTGGCCACACCCATCCGGCACTCGACGATGCATAAGTGGGTTTTGGGTTGCAGTTTGGGCACTCAGTCTCTAAAAGGTTCGCCATCACTGATATAGGAGAACAAATCCATCAGGACAAGAGTCAGCAGTCCATCTGCATTTAAAAGACAAAGGCCACTCTTTTGAAGACAGCAAAGTCCACATTGTTTTTTCAAAAGGAAAATGAGAACTTCATCAGAAGCACAATAAAAACAGTAGGTTTCTCATTAAAAACTAACCTGAAAATAGGCTTTATATCCATTTGCAAAACAAGAAATATAAATCTTTTTTCTGTTTGCTTACAAAAAGAGGAACTATCTCCCCCCCCCAGTAAAAAGATATATTGACAAGTAAAAGCAAAATAAAAGATTAAAAGGGTACTGATTTGAGTAACCTTTGCCTGTTATCAGTAAAGTCAAACAGAAGAGAAGTACTTGTATGCTTATCTGTTATTTGATACTTTGGTACTTTGATGAATAACATCACACAACCTTGGCACTTTAATCTTGGCTTCTCCAGTAAGGCTTTGTCCTCTTCTGCTAAGCAAGGTGGTTATTATGTGAGTCACACCCGATTTTTTTTTTTGCCAAGGTTGTTAAGAGAATCACTGCAGTTGATAATTGAATCATCTGGTTGTCAAGTGAATCCAGCTTCCCCCATTGACTTGGCTTGTCAGAAGCCAGCTGGGAAGATTGCAAACGGTGATCACATGATTTGGGATGCTGCAACCATTGTAAATACATGCTAGTTGCCAACCACCCAAATTTTGATCATATGACCTGGGAATACTGCGACGATTGTTAAGTGCAAGGGGTGGTTGCTAGTTACATTCTTCAGAACCATTATAACTTTGAACGGTCACTGAATGAATGCTTGTAAGTTGACAATTACATGTAGATCAAATTAAGATCCATGGGGGAAGCTGGATTATCAGACTATGGCTTAGGATAGCTTTAGTTTAGAACTTAAAACTATTTTTCAAGATAAATTAGGGCAAGGTATGCACTTTTTTGTTTATTACTTTCTCTTCTCAGTCTTACCATGTTTTCATGACACAATGTTTTCTCTTGCTAATTGAGACTTCTCTTCAGAGGCAGCCAATCCAAATCATAGTTACAAATACCACCCAGTTCAAACCATGTTTTCTCTCTGAACTGGATGACTGGTAGCAAACCACAGTTTGAGTTGGCATAGTGACACATCACATTGAAACTTCACTGTAGCTTGACATCCAAACAGAATCATAAAAACTAAAACCAAATCAAGCTAAACTGGAAAGCTTTTTTTTTTCAGCCATACAAAATACCTAATTCATTTGCTCTTCCAAATTTTGATCATGTGACCATGTGGATGCCAAGACAGCCTTAAGTGCAAGGATCAGTGCCTTGTAACTTTGAACTGTTACTAAACAAATGGTTGTAAGTCAAGGACAACCTGTTGTGGCAATACCAGCAATTAAAGGCCCCTCACCTTTTCTTTGCCAGACATATTTTATGTTCAGAAACTAGAGCAGCTTCTGAAGCAGCTAATTTGCCCAAGAAAAGTCAAGGCCAGAGTTCTTGAGAAGTTGAGCTCTGTTGAATAGGTCATCATCCTTATGACCACAATGGAGCCTCAGATTTTTGTTGCTAAGCACAACTGTTGCTAAGTGAATTTTGCCCCATTTTATGACTTTTCTTGCCACAGTTGTTGATCCCTGCAGTAGTTAAGTTAGTAACACGGACGTTAAATGAATCTGGTTTCCCCTTTGATTTTGCTTGTCAAAAGGTCGCAAAAGGGGATCACATGACCCCAGGACACTGCAACCGTCATAAATATGAGTCAGTTGCTAAGCATCTGAATTTTGATCACATGACCATGGGGATGCTGCAATGGTTGGTAAGTGAAAACCGGTCATAAGTCATTTTTTCAGTGCCATTTTAACTTCAAATGGTCACTAAATGGACTGTTGTAAGTTAAGGAGTACCCGTACAAGCTTGGACTGAAGGCTGAAAGATTATTTTCACTGTTGCTTCCCAGCAACCAATATTTCAGGGTTAGTTTACCTCATTATACAGTAAAACCTTGATTTTCCAGAATTTGCATGCAACACACCAAATTCTGCTTCTGTTTGTGTTATTTGCATAATGATGACATTATGCAAATGATATATATTCTTTGATTCAGTGGACTTTCAGGAATAACAACCACCTCTCCCCTAGTTAATCATTTGAAATGAAATACCATTTCACAATGGTATTAATGGCCATTGGTAGTCTGATCCGCCATGAATTCATTGCATTCTCTTTTAAAATCTTTTATAGCCATAGCGATCAGCTGCCATAAACACAGCTGCTGGTAGCAGATTGCGTAATACTTCCTATTACACTTGTTTTTATATGCAGGAACTTTATATTATATATGGAATTTATCTTTTGATATCTGTGACGTCACCACAAAGCTGAAGTGCTGCGGACCAGAAACAAGTTTGTACTACACATACAATTGAAGCTGCAATCCTGAATCTATTTACCAGAACAGTGTTTCTCAACCTCAACAACTTTAAGTTGTGTGGACTCCCAACTCCCCAAATTCCATTCTGAAGTTGAAATCTACGGATCTTAAAGTTGTTGAGATTGAGAAACACTTACAGTATGAGAGGGTAATTCCCATTGAATCCAGTGAAATCAGCTTTCGAGTACACAAATTTGGGGTTGCAAGCAAAATCATATTCTTCATTGTTTCATACAAACTCTTAAATAACTGGTAGCACTGATCATTTAGCACTGATGATGTTACATAGTTCGGCAGTGAAATGTCTGCAAGAAAACAACCAAGCTCAGAGAGCACCAAGGACCTTACAGTGTTAAATAACTTTCAAATTCTTAACCATATCAATTAAAGAAAATATTGCCAACATTATTGTCCCATGCCCAGTAGTGAAAAGTACGAATAGATAGCTGGAAATGTTAAGTTTTTGTTGCACATGATTGATACAATGCCAGTTGCATTTAATGCGATTAATCATGGAATGAGAAGCTGCAACAGTGGGTATGTGATTTCATAACATGCAGAAATGAATACCCTGATTTCCACCCCCCAAAAAAATGAAGCATGTCTCAGAGGCCATTGTCTTCTCTTGCTTGGCAGGCAAGATCTGGATTTACGTATTTATTCATTCTTTCCACTACTTGGCTTTGTTAAATGCAGCCAATTTAGTGGCTTGACTTGGTAAGTGAGAAAAGTATTAGCAAAGACCAAAAAAAAAAAGGCTTGGCAGGATTAAGGATGGTGAGGTTTGCAGCCAGCCAACACCCCATTTTAGAGTTTATGTTGGATCTTTGGTGAACCTTTTCAAAATGTTTGGGTCTGCTGCTAATCGCCAGTGACCCAACTGTTGGATTTATTGGATGTCAGCATGATGAAGTAAAGACGGAAATCTATGTTTTTACCTTGAAAAGAGAAAATGTGGGAAAGGAGGCAGAGATTTGGATTATTTTGGATTGAAAACGCTGTCATCTAGAAGAGGCAGAGAGACACACTACCTCCTGTTCCAGATCTGATGGGTGTAAATTACAGATGGACACAACTTAGGTAAATCTTAGAGAAATTTCTCGATGCTAAAAGTAATTTGGCAACAGAAACGCTTGCCTAGAATAAGCTTGACTTTAAAGCCTGGACAATTCTGTGGCCAGTGTGTTAGAACTCAATTAGGTAAACCGTGATCCTCCAAATACTGCAGCACCTCCCATTACTCCTCCCCATTGGCTTTCTCAGCTGGGACTGTTGGGACATGTAGTAGAACACTTGGAAAACCTGAAGTTTCCCATCTCTTGTGCTATGGATTTCTTGCATTGAAGTTGTGGGTGCCTCCAACTCTGGAGGTTTTTAAGAAGCGATTGGAGAACAAATGTCTGAAACAGTATAGGGTTTCCTGTTTGAGCAGGGAGTTGGACTGGAAGACCTCCAAGTTCCCTTCCAGCTCTGTTATTCTGTTAAAGCGATTGGAATAGAAATCCTCCAAGGACTTTCCACATATTTATGAATCTCTACATGTATATGGAAAGAACCTTATTTTTCATGTATAACATTGACCTTAACAGCAACACCAATTCAGTGGCTGTTGTTTAATTACAATTGTTGGTTCACTCCATCCTTTTGTTCAGCAAGGTCCATTCTGAGTAAAGCAGTGAATATTAAATTCTGTCTGGGCAACACACATAACAGATATGAGAGAGAAACATTACACTGAAGAATCAACTTTCCACAAACTGGTGGCCCCCAGGTGTTTGGACTACCACCTCCAGCTTTCCTATTTGTCAAGAAAAACTGAGAATTGGAGTCCTAATACATTCTAGAGGGCACCAGACTGGGAAGGAATGCCATATACGTAGTCCTTGACTTACAACCACAGTTGGAACACAAACCTCTATAGCTAAGCAATGTGATTATTAAGTGAATTGCACCTGATTTTATGACTTTTTTTTTTGCGGCGATTGTTAAGTCAATCCAGCTTCCCTTATTGATTTTGCTTCTCAGAAGCCCCTGGGAAGGTCATAAATGGTGATCACATGATCCTGGGAAGCTACAATTGTCTATGTACATGTCAGTTGTCAAGTGCCCAAATTTTGAACACCTGGCCATTGAGATGTTGCAATGTCATAACTTCAAATGATTCTTAAACAAATGGTCATAAGTCAACGACTACGGCAGGCATGTCAAACTCGCGACGTCACGTGACGTCGCGCGATGTATCACGACATTTTCCCCATTGCTGGCAATGGGGTGGGCGTGGTTGCAGTATGATGCATCCGGCCCGCGGGCTGGCAGTTCGACATGCCTGGACTACAGTATCTGTGTTTGAAAGTAGGACTGTGGAAAATTCAATAAAAAGATAAAGGATTATAAGGAAAGAAAGCAACATGGATCTTGAAATTCCCCATTGACCTCATACCTGGAGCGTGCAGGTGTACAACTGATTGCAGTATCATGCCTTCCCATTTAAATTACAGCCCTTATTTCTAAGTGTACCATCATGTGAGAAAATTAGCATATTCAAAATTTATGTAAATAGGAGTCTCCTTTTCTTGATGCCAAGGCATTCATTCTCCTGTTGGTATATATCTTTCCAAAATACCATCTTAGAAGACATTATTTTGTGAATATTTTTAAAACATCTGGTTGATGCAAAAATGTCATAATATTCTGAAGGGCTCAGTTGCAGCTGGCGTGTTCATTTTTCAGCAGCAGCTAATTTCTTACTTCCTATTAAGTTCAAGAAAGTTCAAACTACATATTTTTAAATTATCTTCCTTTTCAAAAGAAGTAGTTTCAAGTAAATAAGTTGGACTTCAGTCTGTGAATGTTTAAACTGCAATAAATAAATGACATTAGGCTCCGTAAGATTCAGTCTCTCTCAAAACACAAACATCTATCTTAAATCTGTAATGCTGCAATTTTAAATTTTGAATTTCACAAAGCTCTAAATGTGTGTTTCTAAAACTGTCTAGGCTGCAAAATGCAGCTTCTTGCTCTAGATGGTGCTGTTGAGGACTGAGGAGCATTCAGAAAAAAATTGAGATCCAAATAGGATTGATGTTTGTTTTCACACTGCAGAGTTCAGGCAGGACTTTTTTTTTCTCAGAACTGTAGGGAGATTCCAGGAATCCAAGATGATATTTTCCACAGACAAAACAGATATTCTGCCTTTTTGTATCGCTGCCTCCTTCAGGGACTGATTTCAGAGGAGCTTCAGCAGAATGCAGCATATGACCGTAGAGCAACGCTGTAAAAACTGTAATAATAATAATTTATTGAATATATGTGCTACCCAACTTCCCATCCTAGAGTGTATCCAAAGAACTACCTTATAAGCAGATGGAAACACCTGGCCAACCTGCACTCAGACGCTAAGAGGATCAATTCTGGTTAGTACTTGGATGGGATAGAGGTAGTCCTCAACTTACAACAATTTGTTTAGTGACGGTTTGAAGTTACAAGTTACAACTGAAAAAAGTGACATGACCATTTTTCGCATTTATGAAGGTTGCAGCATTCTCATGATCATGTAATCAAAATTTAGACACTTGGCAACTGATTCATATTTATGACATTTATGGTGTCCTGGGGTCATGTGATCACCTTTTGCAATCTTCTGACAATCAAAGTTAATAGAAAAGCCAGATTCACTTAATAACCATATTACTAACTTAATAACTGCAATAATTTGTTTAACAAATGTGGCAGGAAAGGTCATAAAATGGGACAAAATTTACTTAAGTGTTTCACTTAGCAACAGAAGTTTGGGACTCAGTTGTGTAAATCAAGGGCTCTCTGTACTATAAAGTAATCTAATGCCTATAGGCTAGAATAGGATTTTTTAAAAAAAAAAATATCTCAGATTATATCACAGGAATTATTAAGAAATTATTTGGAGTTTCCATCAAGTCTCCAGGACTCGAGCTTGATTTGGAGAGTTTATTTCCAAAAATGAAGACAATTTGAACCTTTTTTTCTTTTTTAAGATCTGCTTTAAAATACCTGCTTAAATGCCCACTAATCAGATCAGTTCAGCTCATGGGCATAAGAGACTGATCTCTTACTGTTCTTCTCAGTTATAGGCTCCCAGATGGATCAGTTTATTTCTTAAAACAACTCTCTTTTAGGCATTTTTTGAGAATGTTTTTTGTGCAGCTCTGTGATTCCTAGCTGATTATTTTATTTATTCTTTGGGGCTGGTGGATACTTTTTGGTCATTGACGAACATTTGTTGTTCTTGTTGTTTCAACTCATCTAGTGCGCTATTCTCTCTGCTGTTTTTTAAATATTTTTTACTTTTTTAATAACATATTTTGGTGGATAGCTCACCACTCTGAGAACTATCATTCGGTATTATAAACGTGCGATAAATACATCAGCAAATTAAGTGTCCTAGATGGCAATTGCACTGAGCATCTATCATAAAATATCTGCCGCCCAGGTGGGTTCTTTTTCACAAAATGGCTGCCATATTGCATGTGCTCAGCCACAAAACAACCATTTTCTACAAGGAAAAACAACTAGGTGAGCAAAAGGTCTTCCCAGAAAGCTTGAGTACTAGGAAGAGAATAATCTTGAGTCATGAGTCGAATAAGATCTGCTGAACGCCTAATTTTCTCTTCGTATAACCATTTTACAGACACATGCTACTTTTTCCCAAAGTGATTTTCCTTTGATTCTGGCCTGGGGCACTGTCATTTTTGTCTTCCATGATTGTTTCTGAGGTCTTTTTTTTTTAATTTGGAAAATAAAAGTGGGAGCTACAATTTAGACATTCACTTTGGAGCATGACCACTTTAATCAACAAGGATGCATGGAGGCTTGCAGATATTAAGAAAGGTATTTTAACTTTGTTCATACCCGCGAGCACCACTTTGGGAAGCTCAGTTTTAAATGTTTTGCTCTTGAGTATTAAAATATGTTATGATGAGTTTCATGAATGCTGCCTCTTAGCATATGACCCTGTATATATATATATATTTTAAATCACCTTTGAGTAAATAATGCATTGAAACAGCAAGCACAAAGAGATCTATACTTCAATAGCATTGCTCATGCTTTAGATCCTGGTTTCACATTTAAAAAACATTTCAGCCTCAAGGATTTTAGTTGCTAGAAAACTATTACTAAGTATCGTTGGTGATGCTGAACTGCATTTTACCCCACTTCTGTGTGGAAAGTATATTGCACATAATTCTCAGATCTCATTCTGATATGGTTGATGTCGTTGGTATGCATAAACATGTCCTAGATATGAGATGTTCAAGGGCTTTACTAGAAACTCACTTCAAAGTAAAAGGATGCCATTTTTATGTGGCATTGAACACAAGTTGGGGAGATAGTGCTTCTCCAGAAGATGCTGGACTGTGATTGGAACTGGTGTGATATAGTGGTTAAACTGCTGGATTAGAGGTGGAAAAGCACAGTTTTAGTTCCCCTCACAAGCTCCCTGGGTGACTTTGAACCAATCTCATGCCCCCAGCCTAAAGCATGGATTAGACTTCTCTGTCACTGCACATCAGGAAATGTAGCACTTGTCATTCGGAGACAGTTGCACTGCTGTTGCATTTATACATCTGTAAATGTTCATTCTGGCTAGGGGGAGCACAAACAGCAAAGCAAAGGACAGGAGGTCATATCAATCAGCATGCAGGATGTGCATCTCAGCACAATGCACAGTTGAGGTGTAGGCATCAGCCCATCTGCAACTATCTGCAACCTAGGCTTACTTCTTCTACTTCCGTGTCTAGATCAAAGTTTAAACTGCCACAATGAAGCCACCTTCTTGGCTTTGTTGTTGGCCAAAAATAAGTCATTATCGGCACATGCTTCTGGTAGTAGCTGACATACCAGCAGATGCACTGGGGTCTGTGTCTCTCCACATTCATATAGCATGTTGTTATCCGCTAAGAGCATCCACTTGAGCATATTCATTTTATATTTAGACACTCCAACTCTCAACCTATTCAGGGACCTCCAAGTAATATAAGGGAGGCCAGATCCTTCAGCCATATCCTCCTTTAATGTTGTTATTTGCTAGGTTATTCCTTACCTAGGCTCACTCATCAAGCCCTTTACAATGTAAGTATGCAGCAATGCCTATGCACACTTGTGAGCATACTATAAATCAGGGATATCAAACTCGCAACGTGACGTGACATGTTGTGACATATTGCGACTTTTTTGCCATTGCTGGCAATGGGGTGGGCGTGGTTTCGCTATGATGCATCCGGCCCGCAGGCCGGCAGTTTGACACCCCTGCTCTAAATCAAGCATAAGAGCCAATGCAGTGTAAGGATGAAGATGCTGGACAAGGAGCAAATTGATTAATTGATTGACTGTATACTATCAAGTCGGTGTCAACTCTTGGCAACCACAATAGTAACTTTTCTCCAGGAGGATCTATTCCAAGCTAGTCCTTCAGGTCTTCCAGCTGTTCACCCATCTCTGCTGTAATTGAATCCTCTGAAGGACCAAGTTGGGGACGGATCATCATGGAGAAATCATTAAGAGTTAACACCTTCTTGATGACACATAATCAAAAAAGGTCAGGAATGGCTTTATTTTGAAGCCAAGCCAAGCCAAAATACATGGGTGTGCATACACAAGGCTACTTCTGCCAAGCTATATAAGATGATTCCTTTGAAAAATAGCTGAAGCATTTTTGTAAACAACTTGGGAGACTTGATAGAAGTTTGCAAAAGGAGTAAATAACTAATTAAGATAGGCAGAGAGATAGTGTTTCTCACAACCCTTGGAGTTATCTGATGGAATTCATGACAAGGAAGGAACCAGAGAAGGAAAAGAAAGCATGAATCATGATTAACCTGTGGAGCTTGCAGCCATAGGATACAGCAAGGATTACTGGAGATAAGAGTTCACACGGCTGGGTTAGGGCACTATCTATTTTAGAGTTCCCTCTTGAAAAACTGAGGTCCTCAATTTTGAACTAAGCAATGTCCTAAACATTTTAACCCAGATAGATATGGATTGCAATGCCTCAAGCTAGTTATAAATTTAAACTACCCCAGTAGCTCTGCTGGGAACATGTAATAGAGTTGAAATACTGCTTTAATCCCTGGCTTGTGATATCTGATTTCTCACTCTGGAAAGCCATGCAGTGATTAGATGGACCTTTTGCCTGATCCATCCTGGCTATTCTTGGGTTTGTTTTGAAGCTGGGGAGATGGGAATTGATCATTGCCTTAGTCCATACAAACTCCTGATATCCCCAATTTCCCTCTTACAGATGTGCACTTTTTAAAAATACAACTTTTGAAATTCAGCCAGCCACAACCAAACAGTTCAAGAGTTGTGTGCATGTGTGTGTGCGCAGCTAACATATTCCAGTTGCACAGCCTGGTGGCATTGAGATAACTTGGTTACAGACTTCTCTCTGAGTTTACAGAACAGGCTGGTGTTACATCATCATTAAGCTTCCCCAAAAAACTAAACAAGTTCTGCAAATGTATTTTCTGGTTCTTAACCACAATAAATATGTTTGTGGGAAGACAGCCTCTGAGTCTTTGCAGTTACTCAGGATATATTTGTCCTTTTTTTGGCTCCCCTTTGTTGCTGTGTCTTTATAGCAAAAAGGACTAACTCTTTTTGCGTGGCCTGGCATTCCAAGCAGATTTGCCAAATGGAACATATGGTTTAGCTTTATCTTATATTTTGTATGTGTACTTTTGCATTGGGAGAGCATGTCGATCAGCATTCTGTGACACTAGGCTATTTATCTCCATGCAAAGAAATCTTTTTTTCCCTCTGGAAACTTGGCTAAGAGAGCTTGAATTAAGTCAGATCACCACAAGGGTCTTTTCCCATTTTCCCCTTTAAGATCCTGTTAATTTCAAAAAGCAAAGATTGGACATAGGACCTTCTCAAAGTCGAACAGATGATTTACCTGCTGAGCTATATAGTCCATCAGTACAGGTAGTCCTCTATGACTACAATTGAGCTCAAAACTTCCAATGCTAAGCAAGACAGTTGTTAAGTGAGTTTTGCCCCAGTTGTTAAATGAATCACTGCAGTTGTTAAGTTAGTAACCTGGTTGTTTAGTGAATCTGGATTCCCCATTGAATTTGCTTGTGAGAAGGTCACAAAAGGTGATCACATGACCCAGGGACACTGCAATTGTCATAAATATGAGCCAGTTGCTAAGTGTCCAAATTTTGATCATGTATGTAACCATAGGGATGCTGCAATGATTATAAGTGTGAAAAACCTTTTTCAGTACCATTGTAACTTTGAATGGGTCACTAAACGAATGGTCATTTAGTGAGATTCAGCCTCAGCTAAAGAGGCCAAATGCTCCCACTAAGGAAATAGAAGCAATTTGGGGAAAAGTCAGGGTTCTCTCATAGAGCACATGCTTTGCAAAGGGCAGGCCATGGGTGTTCACAGTGGGAAAACCATCCCAATCATACTCAATGCCTTGGATTATACTTTTCATCATGCTCAACCAGCATAGTTGGGAATGATTGGAATTGTCATTCAAAATAGCAGCTAGCTGGAAAAGTATAGGCCAAACTGCATGGAAGAATGGCCCACCTTGGTATGAAGCCACTTTTCGTTCTTATGCATGCTGCTTATGACAGGCAATAATAATAGTAATAACAACACCAACAACAATAATAATAACAATAATAACGATAATAACAACAACAATAATAATAATAATAAAAAAATCAGTGACTGCAGCAAAACTTCACAAACTGACTATAAGAGTCATGACAGAATTATTCATTGGCAACTTTGGCAGAGGTTTGGATTTCAATGTAGGAAAAAACTATTGGGACCATCAAGTTGGGAAGGTTTTGGAAAAAGAGCAGGTTAAGATTCAAAAAGAGTTCAGAGTTTGAGAGCTGAACTAGCTTTCTTGTATATCCATAGATTCTGGAACTATGAGTACATTATCTTTGCATAGGGAAGTTCCAGCTTTAGCTATTACAGATTAATATCAGAAGAGGCTTACTGGGTCATGCAGAAACTTTGTCTAGGATCCACTGAGAACTTGGAATTTCAAATAAATTGTGAAGACAATAAGTCTCCATTATCAGTGATGGCCTATAGCCAGTGGTGGGATTCAAATATGTGAACAACCGGTTCTCTGTGTGGATGCCCCTTCCGGAAGTCCATTCTGGGCCTGGGCAACAAACAATTAGCTACCGGTTCTACCGAACTGGTGCAAACCAGCTGGATCCCACCACTGCCTACAGCAAATACTAATACAGGGAGACTGTCCTTAAAGAGAGGGGGAAGTTTTTGTGGCTAGTGACCATTGAGGGCCTTCTCATCTTTCTAGCCTTTTGAAAGTCATCTAAAGCAGTCAGCTCTTCGTGAAAGTTAGACTAGCAGACATTAGTTATACACTACAATAAGAAATGGTTTCTGAATTGCTGAATGTCTTTCAGCATTGTAGCATTATCCAAAAGGGGGAAAAAAGATATTTTCCTGCCTGCATTTTTTCATACTGTATGCAATGCTTAAAGTTATATGGTGAGAGGTCAGGGAGAAGAAGTGAAAAAGGAAGAAGCAGTCAACTGTTGTGTGTAAGAGGAGAAGGTGATTCAGGCTTGATAAGCTATAGGAAGGACAGAACCTGATAGTGGGTAGACTTGAGTGCCATAGACTTCATATCAGCTACATCGGCCTGTGTAGGTTGTGCATTTAACACACAAGTCATTCCACTACAGACATGGTATACTGTGTGGTAGTTTATTTAACCTTTTGCTAATGACTAGGCTCAGAATTACTTAAGTTCCACTTGTCTTAATCTGTAGTTGGTATGTCCCTTGAGCTATTTTTAATTCATCCTCTTCCTCTGTTGTTACTTATTTGACTGAAAAGGGCAGTGTGGCTTCCAAACTATTGCCTCAGGAAGAGCAAATGAACTGGGTATTTTGTATGGCTGGGGAAAAAAGCTTTCCAGTTTAGCTTGATTTGGTTTTAGCTTTTATGATTTGGATGTCAAGCCACAGTGAAGTTTCAATGTGATGTGTCACCATGCCAACTCAAACTGTGGTTTGCTACCAGTCATCCAGTTCAGAGAGAAAACATGGTTTGAACTGGGTGGTATTTGTAACTATGATTTGGATTGGTGCCTCTGAAGAGAAGTCTCAATTAGCAAGAGAAAACATTGTGTCATGAAAACATGGTAAGATTGAGAAGAGAAAGTAATAAACAAAAGTGCATACCTTGCCCTAGATCAGGGGTGTCAAACTGCCGGCCCACGGGCCAGACGCATCACGCAGAAGCCGCGCCTACCCCATTGCCGGCAATGGCAAAACAGTCCCAATACGTCATGCAACATCACGTGACGTCACGAGTTTGACATGTCTGCCCTAGATTATCTTGAAAAATAGTTTTAAGTTCTAAACTAAATATCCTAAGCCATAGTCTGATAATCCAGCTTCCCCCATTGATCTTAATTTGATCTACATGTAATCGTCAACTTACAAGCAGATGATTCAATTATCAACTGCAGTGATTCTCTTAACAACCATGGCAAAAAAAAGGCCATAAAATTGGGTGTGCCCCACTTAAAAACCACCTTGTTTAGCAAAGGAAATTCTTGTCCCAATAGCGATCATAAGTACTTCAGTGACATTAAGTAAGAATTCATTAAAACCAAAGCTTGCTAGGTTACATTTGTGGGATCTTTTGCTCACTCTGTTAAAACAGATACCAGATTTCTGCTCCAAAAATCCTGCTCTGACAGCACCATCAACTGGGCACCCTGCATAAATATGCTTGTCTGAACATTAAAAGAAAAAGAATGTTTATTTTCTAGAGAAATTGGAAGAAAAAAACTGGGCCGTGTGAACGCTTGTCATATCAGCCAGTGAATTGTGTAATGTAAAAAGGGAGAAAGGAATTTAAAATGTATTTTAAACACTGACTGAAAGATGCATAATGGATTAATAATTGCTACCTACTAATCTAACAAATTAAGTGAAGGACAGTTTCCTGAGATGTGCTGTCAATCCAGGTTTTAGAAATTGTGCATCCCTCCCCTTTTGAGTTAAAAACTGCCAGCCTTCATCTGGCTATCTTCTACTAATGGAAAAAGAACAAAAACCGTTCAAAACATATGTACATTTTAATTTACCAGGACTATATGTAATAATTTCTTTGTTAAACAAATTTTGCAACTCCATCTTGGTTGTTTAATTATTTTATTTATTTATTTGTATCCTGCCTTTATTATTTTTACAAATAACTCAAGGCAGCAAACATATCCAACATATCTTCCTCCTCCTATTTTGCCCATAACAACAACCCTATGAGGTGAGTTGGGCTGAGAGAGAGTGACTGGCCCAAGGTCACCCAGCTGGCATTCATAGCTAAGGGAGAACTTGAACTCACTCTCTGGTTTTCAAGCCTAGTGCCTTAACCACTAGACCAAACTGTCTTTCAAATAATCTGACAATTATCATATACACATACTATCTTCTGGTGATGGTTGTTTTCCCACAACAATTCTATGAGGGAAATTTGTCTGAGAAAGAATGTTCGATCCAAAGTTACAAGAGACCTTCCATAGATGAGAAGGGACTAAAATCTGGGTCTCCCCAACACTTGACTAATACCTTAACCACATACCATGGTACTATACCATACTGGTTCTTAGGTTGAATAAGAGTGCCGGGCCCAAACTTAACTAGTAGCTTCCATGGCTGAGGGGGGACATGAACCCATATCTCTCTGGTGCCAATCAAACTCCTTAACTATTATACCAGTTGGCTTCTTAAATTGTGCATCTCCACTTAAAATAATGTACAAATCCAGAATGTGTTCTACATGGCAGACTTCACCTGAGCGATCCTGGAGTTATCAGTAGAAGAAAAACAAATTTTTTAGCTCTGTGGTCCACACACACTACAGATGTAGAAGTCCAAATGTTAAAGTCAATACAGTCAACTAGGCTAAGACTCAACAGCCATTATTGGTGAACATGGGATGGGGTAAATCTGAGACATCTTCATAAATTAACTCTTGTTTCCAGGCTTAAAACAAAGAGTTGTTTCTGATCCTCAGTTTGATCTTTTCTTAAGAATGCAGGCAGAAGAAAGAATGATGGTGGACACAGTAGGGGTCAGATTCATTGATATCCCAAAAAGCAGATGGAAGAGAGCAGGATGTGATGGGCCCTTTTGTCACATGTTCTACCAAAAGTAGTGATGTCTCCTATGTATAGAACAGGGGTCTTCAAACTTGGCCCTTTTATGACTTGTGGACTTCAACTCCCAGAATTCCTCAGCCAGCGTGCCTGGCTGAGGAATTCTGGGAGTTGAAGTCCACAAGTCATAAAAGGGCCAAGTTTGAAGACCCCTGGTATAGAATCTTCTTAAACAACACAGTTTGCTTCTCAAGTACTTTCTCGGAGCTCACACTTGTATATGAGCAAGAATGAAAGAAATTATGAAGTTTCCTAGATCTTTTCAATAGCTTGATTTGTAGTGTTTTATTATTCAAGGAATGAAGCTATGCTTTATAACTGAAGGAATTGCTAATCTTCAGATGATAGCTGAGCCATAAGTGTTTCTTTCTACAAACTTTTGTTCTGGTAGGGATGTAAAGTTCATCTGTGTATTAATTTCTCATATTTTTCTTGAGCATCCTCTGTAGCTAAACTTTAGTTTCTCCTACTCTGGTTAAAAACAGGAAATCCTTCCTTGCTATAACTAAATTAACAGGTGGAGGAGGGTGATTAAGGCTGTAAAACTTTACTAAGTCCAGGTTAAATCCCATTTTGTACATTGGGTTTAGCTTCTGAGTAAACATGCTTTCTAAAACATGCTAATTAACCCAAAATCCATTACAGGTAGAGCTCGACTTACAACGGCACTGAAAAAAGTGACTTATGACCATTTTCCACACTTACGACCATTGCAGCATCGCCATGGTCATGTGATCAAAATTCAGACACTTGGCAACTGACTCATATTTATGACGGTTACAGTGTCCCCTGAGTCCTGTGATCATCTTTTGTGACCTTCTGACAAGCAAAGTCAAGGGGGAAGCCAGATTCATTTAACAACTGTGTTACTGACTTAATAATTACAATGATCCACTTAACAGCTGTGGCAAGAAAGGTCGTGAAATGGGGCAAAATTCACATAACTGTCTTGCTTAGCAACAGAAATTTGGGGCACAATTGTGGTCATAAGTCAAGGACTACCTGTACTTGGTCCAGGTTAAATTCCATTCAGCCAAAATCCATTACATAGAGAGCACCTTGACAGTCTCAGTCCTCTCCTTCCTTTCCAAAATGTAGAAAAAAGCTGCTTATGGAGTGAGAATGCCACCATGTATTTGTGTGTGTGTTTGTGTGTGTATTATTTCATTTATTTGATGCAATAGAGATGGTTGACTGCTCCTTCTTTAAAGTGCTGTCCAGTCCAAAGATCAGGAGCCATTAAAAAAAGCAGGAGAGGAACCTTGGAATTTACCCTTCAGCAGGGAGCATGTGGGTGGTGATATATTTTTTATGTAATCCTGTTTTTACTCTCTGTTGTTCTTTTATGTTATTGCTGATTTTGTTTTGTACATTTGTAAATTTTGTACATTTGTAAAGGGTAATAATAATAACAACAACAACAACTTTATTGTCACTTTGAATGTACACCAGTCGGCGTACATCAAAATGAAAGTTCATTGTATACAGCTCTTCAAAGGGCCACCACCTCTGATATACACTCCTTGTTCGTGGCCAGCTCAACTTTCAGATCGTCCATTTTGGTCTCTAGGGAGCGAACGATGGCAAACAGGACAGATGGAAACAGAGCTCCATGTGGATTAGCCCTCAAATTAGCTTGTATTCCTGCACGACAACCTCGCCTCCTTTTCTTTTTCTGATCCTGACTCTTCTACCTTTTATTAATGGTTTTAATCTCTTGTTTTATGGGTTTATGGTAGACCAGCTTGAGATGTTTTTAATGGGGAGCGGTGTAGAAAGAAAATAAAGAGCTAAGGAGCATACAGAGTAAAGAAATGCAGAAAATCACCTAGGAGAGATCCACACTTTGGGGTCATGCTGGCACAATAGCATCTATCTAATTCAAGATTTTCATGAGGTCTTTCCCCGCTCATCACCTTGGCGATATTTTGTTTTTGTTATGTCTGCCTGCTTTTATGACAGTTCTGTGGCCCAAAAGAGACTTCTGGCTGAACCTTGTAAAATGAGTTTCTGTGTCTTGCAGGAGCAGTTGGGAAATGCTTAATCAGAAAAGCAAAAGGAAGCTTTTGCTCAGTGTTTGCCATTATTGCAGAGGAAGGGAAGCAGTTGTGTGTATGGTGAGGGCAGATGCAGCCAGATGTGGGAGCATTTTCTTTATGGGGTGGTTGGGAATGATTCACCAGCAGTTCAGAGTTCATTAAAGCTAGTGATGTCTGGAAAGTTCATCAAGTTAGTTGCCACTTCTAAAAAATAAAGGCTTGGGTGTTCAAGGACAGTAGACATTACCTTCATATGAGGAGCAGGTTGGCTTTTATCCCAATTTTGCTTTTTCAAAAGGCAACTGGATTTTTTTTTCTTTTTGCTTGAACACATTTCACTTCTCACCCAAGAAGTTTCTTCAGTTCTGACTGAATGGGGGAGAATGGAAGGATTTATATTCCTTGCAGTCATCTGGTTGTTAGCACTCTTTCTGAGACACTTTGAGGCCACTTGGAGGTTTATCTGTGTCCTCAAGGTCACTTGAATAGTGCAAATGGATGTGGAACCTTCTTGGAACCGCTGAAAGGACTGTGTTGTAAACAGGAGATAGGTGGTGTCTTATCCCTCCTCCTCTGTTGAGAAAGGGCTGTTCAATCTTAATGCAGATGGCCTCTTTGACCCCTCTTTCAAACCAGCGGTCCTCTCTGTCCAGAATGTGGACTTTGCTGTCTTCAAAAGAGTGACCCTTGTCTTTCAAATGCAGATGGACTGCTGAATCTTGTCCTGATGGGTTTGTTCTCCTATGTTGTGCCATGCATTTCTGAAGTGGTTGTTTTGTTACTCCAATGTACAGATCTGCACATGTCTCACTGCATGTTATCAATTCCTGAGCATGTGTAGAATTCTGCAATCAATTCCCAAGAATGGCAACCAATGGAACAAGCTGAGGTTTAGATATGTAAAAGAGTAGGGTCACCTTCACATAAACCCTTTAGAGATATCCTATTCATAAGTCTTGTCATGGTATCAAGTTCTTGCTAGCCCTGTAAATGGAATGGATTTTCAACTGCATTATTTTAGGAAGTTCATGGAGTGGAACCAGGACACCTTTGGCTATGGAAGGTCACCTGGTGATGGGGTCAGTCTTGTATCTTTCAATCCACCTACCTCACAGGAATGTTGTAGGGAATTATTGCAAGCAGGTGCCCTGTGTCTACCACTTTGAGTTTTTAATGGGAAATAGCCCTCCATTTAAAAGGTTGAATTTTTAAAAATCAAATAAGAGCAGTTTGCTTCTGAATTAAAAGTAGGCCTTGACTTAGGACCACAATTAGGACCACAATTTCCATTGTTAAACAAGGCTGTTGTTAATTGAGTCACACCAAATTTTAGTCCCTTTTTTGCCATGGTTGTTAAGTGAAGTACTGCACTTGTTAAGTGAATAAGGTGGTCATTAAGCAACACTGGCTTCCTCCATTGATTTGCTTGTCAGAAGCCAGCTGGGAAGGTCACAGATGGTGATCAGTTGAGCTGAGGATATTGCATTCATTGTAAATACGTGCCAGTTGTCAAGGGCCCAAATTTTGATCATGTGACGTGGAGATGCTGTAATGGTTGTACGTGTGAGGACCAATCATAAAATTACTTTTTTCAGTTCCATTTTAACTATGAATGGTTGCTAAACAAAGGTTGTAAGTCGAGAACTACCTGTATTAATCAAGTCACTTCTGAGTCGAACTAAACTTCTGGTGACTTACATGAACATATTCAGGAAACTTTCTCAGCATAATAGAAGAAAATTGCTATTTCCTTTTTCTTGTTTTGTTTCTTTTTACTCTCCAGTCTATCCTATGGCCCTGGGATTTTCTGATGGTGTCTCATCCAATATCAACCAAGCCTGATACATCTTAAGATTAGCCAAATTTCAGCAAGATTCTGTGCTTATCTGAATTACTGTATTGCTAATTTTATGTAAATCTGAGCTTGCATCCTGTTTCTCCATTCTGTTTCAGCAATGCCATTACTCTTTTTTGAATAGTGAGTAAACTAGCTGGAATATGTACGCTTAAATGAGTTCTTAAATAGCAATAGCACTTAGATATCTACCACTTCATAGTGCTTTACAGCCCTCTCTAAGTGGTTTACAAAGTCAGTCTATTGCCCCCAACAATCTGGGTCCTCATTTTACCAACCTCGGAAGGATGGAAGCCTGAGTCAACCTTGAGCCCATCAGGATCGAACCCCAGGCTGTGTGCTGAGTTAGCCAGCAACACTGCATTCTAACCACTGCGCCATCACAGTCTTTTAAAGGTGCACTTGTAAGAAAATAATCTGTTGCAGAGTCACTTTATAGGTAACTTGATTCTTCTCCATGGAAGCAGGCAATAGCAAACCACTTCTGAAATGTTGCCAAGAAAACTGCAGGGAACTAATCCAGGCATTCGCCAGCAGTGAAAACTGACTCAAAGGCACACACATGCAAAACCTTTGCAGCCTCATACAAGCTTAGTCAGGTCTGTATCTCAAATTCCTTCTGGGAATTTACTCTCAAATAAATATCCATCATAGGAAGGCACAGGCATAGGCCATCTATAAGAACAAAGGTCTCACTGAGATCTACTGGATGAAAGCCAACTGGGTGATTTGGGGCCAGTTACTCCTCTCAGCCCAACCCGCCTCACAGGATTGTTGTTGTAGGGAAAATGGAGGAGGAAGGAGTATTATGTATGTTCAACCACCTTTGGTTATTTATACAAAAATAAAGAAGGAATAAATAATAAATTCATTTAGAAAGTATGGTTTCTAAATTAAGTATGTGTTAATCTTGACAGTTGACTGGGAGCTGAACATGTTTTTTCTCCTGCTTTTGTCTCTCTTCCAGGTGCAAATTTTTCAGCCTGACTGAGACACCTGAAGACTACACAGTCATAGTGGATGAAGAAGGATTCTTAGGTGAGCTATCGCATCCCCGTTTCATTTCTTTTGTTAGCCAGCCCAGAAGATTATAATGTTATTTATATTATTAGGCTAAAACATATTAAAAATGGTTGCTGGATTTGGGTATGTCTAGTTTAATGAAAAGAAAGACTAGGGGTGACATGGTAGCACTGTTCCAGTATCTAAGGGGCTGCTGCAAAGAAGAGGGAGTCAAGCTATTCTCCAAAGCGCCTGAAGGCAAGACAAGAAGCAGCGGATGGAAACTAATCAAGGAGAGAAACAACCTAGAACTGAGGAGAAATTTCCTGACAATGAGAATAATTAATCAGTGGAACAACTTGCCTCCAGAAGTTGTGAATGCTCAACTTAAAAACACTGGAGGTTTTAAAGAAGAGATTGGACAACCATTTGTCTGAAATGGTAGAGGGTTTCCTAAGCAGGGGGTTGGACTAGAAGACCTCCAAAGTCCCTTCCAACTCTGTTCTGTTATTCTGTTCTGTTAGTCTATATTCCATCTTCACCTCAGCTGATTCCTTCAGTAGGTTTAACTGCCTTTTCAGTCCCAGCCAACATCATCAATGGTCAAGGGCAACAGGAATACATCGGAAAAGCATACCAATTTAAGCTCATTCTTCAAACGTGAATCATTTCAGTAACCAAGATATTAATGCAACAGTGGGTGATTTTTAACGTTTTCAGGACTGTAGTATGAAAAATCATTAAGATAGCTCTTCAAGGAAGATCCCTCCCCCCAAAATTCAGCCCAATAAGGTCATGTCATTCTTATTTGACAGCATGCTGATGGACAGTGAGAGAGGATGGAATATAGGTAGTTCTCAATTGGGACCTCTGTTGCTAAGCAATGCGCTTGTTAAATGAGCCATGTCTAATTTACAACCTTTTTGACATGGTCATTAAGCAAATCATGGTCATTAAGTGAATCCAACTTCCCCATTGATTTTGCTTGCCAGAAGCCATTTAGGAAGGTCACAAATGGCAATCATGTAACCCAGGATGCTGCAATTGTCATACGTACATGCCAGTTGCCAAGTGCCCAAATTGTTATCACGTGACCACAAGGATTCTGCAACTGTCACAAGGACAAGGACTGACCATAAGTAACTTTTTTCAGCACTGTTGTAATTTCAAATGATTGTTAAACGAATGGTCATAAATCAAGGACTACCTGTATAGTATTTTGGAGAAGGGCAAGGTAAGTTGGCTGGATAAGCAGCACAGCATTTTGCTACAAATCCCACTTACCATGTCTGTCCTAGATGGGCTCGGACAGATCTAAGTATCCTCATTAGAGGGACTCATATTTGTCAAGGATGCTGCTTCACTGATTAGATGGATATGAGACCCTGTTTGTGATGTTGGGCTCTAAGGCAGGGCTTTTCAACCTGTGGTATGCGTACCACTTGTGGTACATTAATGAGTGGCAGGTGGTATGCAGCCCTGCCTAGCCAAGTGTAGTGGGGAAGGGAAAGAGCCAGCACAGGCAAAGACTTACAGTGAGAGAGTCCTCTGGAGCTGCAGATTTTACTTATGAATGGAGCCATTTGGGGAGGCTGCCTTAGCCGGCAGCCAGTACTTACATTTTTTTTTCTTCCTTAAGTGCCGGCTGGGCTCCTTACTTTCCTTTCTAGCCAGTAGCTAATTCTTAAAGGGGAAGTGCCTTTTTAAGCTAGTTCACTCAGCAGCTTGTCTTTTCTGTCTCTGGAGGCCTTTCCTTGTTTGATCAATATATGGAAGAGGGAAAATATGGGGGGGGGGTTTTCAAATTCTTCCTTCAGAAGGAGATGGGAATGAGAAAAAGGGAGGCAGGGAAGGGAGGGAGGGAAGGAAGTCCCGCCTTAGCACTTGGCCACCAGCAGCTCTGCCATTGACTTTGCTTGTCAAAAGGTTGCAGAAGGGGATCACATGACCCTGGGACACTGTGACCATCATAAATATGAATCAGTTGCCAAGCATCCAAATATAAATCACATGACCCTGTTGCTGCAATGGTCATAAGTGTGAAAAATGGTCATAAGTCATTTCAGTGCAATTGCAACTTTGAACAGGTTTTTTTTTTGTCACCAAGTTTTTGACACCTTGCTAGGTGGTACTCGAATATTGCCATATCCTAAAAGTGGTACAATCGGGAAAAAGGTTGAAAAGCCCTGCTCTAAGGAATAGATGAGATTGTTGCTACTTACCAACCTCCTTGCTGCTGGACACCACAACCAGAATGGCTTCCTAGACTTCCCAGTCTTGAGGAATTTCAACCTATCTTCTCTGGGCATGGAATCAGAAGTAGTTTGGGAGTTCAAGCCCATTGTGGGAACTATGAACCTAACCCAGGTCAACAAGGGCTCCACACACATCAGATCTGGTTTTAATCTTAGTGCAATTATAGTGTGATCTGGAATTTGTGGGGGGAAGGTACTATTATTTGTTTATCATATTCAGATTCTTCTTAGCCTTAGACTTTTCTGTGGCTTGGAAGGACCTGTTTAATCATCTTCCCAAGAACCTGATGGATCTAGATAGGGTTTCAGAGTGAGCTTGTGGCTGTCTCTGAGGTCCTAGTGTATAATTCAGTTTAGACTTTGGTTGCTTGAAACGAATGGGTGACAATGATTTCAGTTGGATTGTCCCATGAGTCCCATTCAGGGGAGTCTTGTCATTTATAGACAAGCTCTAGGAGATGAAACAGCTGAAACAGTCCTTAGAGCTCTACTGGCAGAAAAAAGAAAAGTGAACTCAACCATAGAGAACAATCTTTGTTGAGGGTTTTTGATTGATTATATGCCATCAAGTCAATCACACAGATAGATTTTCTCCAAGGCAATCTGGCTTCATCCTCATCCTTCACATCTTCCAACAGTACATTCATCAACACTATAATATAGTCTGTTCACCTTGCTGCTGGTGTTCCTTTCTTCCATTTCCTTCCATTTTTCTAAGCATTACAGATTTCTCAAGAGAGCTGGTTCTGCACACAATGTACCCAAAATATGATATTTTGAGCCAGGTCATTTGTACCTTGACTAAGAACTCTGGATTGATGTGTTCTATGGTATATTTCTTTGTTTTTGTTGCTAGGATAATCATTAGATGGTAACAAAAAGTTCATTTATTATTAGGTTGATTGTACACCCTGCCAGACTGGATTTGGCATTTTTATTGATCTATTGAATCCTTCCCAAAAAGCAGGGATAGGCAGATGTTGTCTGAAGATGTTAAAGGTATCGTGGCATGATGTAAACTATTTCAAGTAAAGCTGCCTTTTGATTAGGGTTTTGTCAGTGCCAATGGTGTTCAAGTAGTGCTCTAGATGTTTGGAGCTGCCCATTAATATTGGTACTATCTTTGCTTTCTTTTGCGACAGTCATTCTCTTTCTGTTTATTAGTCTTTGAATTTTGTTAGATTCTCAAGTTCTTTCTTTCTCATTCTGCTCTTTCCAAGTTCTGCCACGTCTACTATCCAGACTTTATTGTCTTTCTTATCAACAGTTGTTAAGTCCGGGTTGTTATGTGGCAGGTGCTTATCTGTTTGATTCTAAAGTCCTAAACTAAAGCACTTTAGCTTCTTCATTTTGATTGCTTTCTCTATTTTGTGGTAGCACCAGTTGTTGCTTGCAGGTATTTCTTGCAGATATTCCATTGTTGTTACTTTGTCATGCTGTTCTCTATAGTCAGTCTGTGTGATCTTCTTGCAGCAGCTACTTAAGTACTTCACTTTTCTTCAGCTTATTTGCATATTTCTTTTGTATTTCTGTATTTTATTTTGTATTTATTCAGCCTCTTCCCTGCCACTTAATGAACATCCAGATGAAAGGTCAGAACACACTACTCACAATAGAGTGGATCAATATGATTTGCTTATTTGTGGGTCAGTGTATTGCAAAGATGCAGTGTGTGCAATTAATTTAGGATCTGGGGAGAATGTTATGCAAATAAAGCTTATAGCAGAGCTTCGCAAAACCTGATCAAAAGAAACCAAGAATTACTTTGCACATAAATAAAATGTGGGCATGGGTTCACATATTATTCTAAACCAGTGATTTTGGTTTGCTATGCCATGTGAACCTTGCCCTTGTAAACCATAGCTCAGAGCTTAACATGTTGCCCTAGCTCTAGCTGTGTGAAATATAATAACATTATTATAGTATTTCTGTTATTATTATGATACTTTATATGATATTACCATGATAGCATTACTCAGGACATCAATATTCTAAAGATGTTATCTTTAAACTTTCTATTTCAAAATTATCCATGGTGTATTCTTTGAAGGAGGTCTGCCATAGTATGTAGCTATTAATGAAATAGAAGTAGCCAAGAAGAAAGATGTAGAATAGATTAATGTTTCTCAACCTTGGCAAGTTTAAGATGGGGGGTGGACTTCAACTCCCAGAATTCCCCAGCCAGCAATGTATCACCCAATATATCACCATATAGTATCACTCATCTTAAACTTGCCAAGGTTGAGAAACACTGATATAGCTCATTAAGCCTTTCCCCCAATAAGTGACAAAATTAGGAGACCTTTAAGGATGAAGGCTAGAAACTTAGAAATCTAGAGACAAACTCTTCTTCTAATAATATCTTTTTGTGTATAGTCAGAGAAAGATCCTGGAGCACTGGGGAACTACCAGAGGACTGGAAAAGAGCTGATGTAGTTCCCATCTTCAAAAAAGGGGAAAAAATAGATCCAGGAAACTACAGACCTATCAGCCTGACCTCAATACCTGGGAAGATTCTGGAAAAGATAAGCAAACAATGAATCAGCGAACACCTAGAGGCAAACAAAGTCATTACTAAAAGCCAACATGGGTTTGTCAAACACAGATCATGCCAGACAAATCTTATTGCATTCTTTGACCAAGTGACAAAAGGAATGCTGTGGATATAATTTACTTGGACTTCAGTAAGGCATTTGATAAAGTAGATCACAACCTACTACTTGATAAGATAGAAAAATGTGGGTTAGACAGCATCACTACCAGATGGATTCGTAGCTGGCTGACCAGCCATACTCAGCGTGTGGTCCTCAATGGAACCGCATCTACATGGAGGGAAGTGTGCAGTGGGGTGCCCCAGGGCTCTGTTCTGGGCCCAGTGCTCTTCAACATCTTCATCAACGATTTGGATGAGGGGATAGATGGGGAACTCATCAAATTTGCAGACGACACCAAGCTGGCAGGAATAGCCAACACTCCAGAAGACAGACTTAAGATACAGGAGGATCTGGATAGACTTGAACACTGGGCGCTATCTAACAAAATGAAATTCAATGGTGAAGAAAGATTCTACATTTAGGCAAGAAAAACCAAATGTACAGGTATAGTATATAGGTGGTACCTTGCTCAATAGTAGTAACTGTGAGAGGGATCTTGGGAGTCGTAGTGGACAATCACTTAAATATGAGCCAGCAGTGTGCTGCAGCTGCCAAAAAAGCTAACACAGTGCTAGGCTGCATTAACAGAGGGATAGAATCAAGATCATGTGAAGTATTAATACCACTTTACAATGCCTTGGTAAGGCCACACTTGGAATACTGCATCCAGTTTTGGTCACCACGATGTAAAAAAGATGTTGAGACTCTATAAAGAGTACAGAGAAGAGCAACAAAGATGATCAGGGGACTGGAGGCTAAAACATAGGAACGGTTGCTGGAATTGGGTATGTCTAGTTTAATGAAGAGAAGGACGAGGGGGGACATGATAGCAGTGTTCCAATATCTTAGGGGCTGCCACAAAGAAGAGGAAGTCAAGCTATTCTCCAAAGGGCTTGAAGGCAGGACAAGAAGCAACGGATGGAAACTAATCACAGAGAGAAGCAACCTAGAACTAAAGAGAAACTTCCTGACAGTTAGAACAATTAACCAGTGGAACAACCTGCCTCCAGAAGCGGTGAATGCTCCAACACTGGAAGTTTTTAAGAAGAGACTGGACAGCCATTTGTTTGAAATGGTATAGGGTTTCCTGCCTGAGCAGGGGGTTGGGCTAGATGACCTCCAAGGTCCCTTCCAACTTTTTATTATTGTTATTGTTATTATTGTTATTGATATTGTTATTGTTATTGTTATTATTATTATTAAAAAGCATCATGTACTGGAGCATATGAAATAGATGGCTACTACTGTTTCTGATTAGAATCAAGCTACATTTAGCAAACGAGAGGAAATAGATTTTTTTTTCTTTTCTATTTATGAATGTCAGGGAGAAATTATGTGGAAAATTCTTTAAACTAATGGCCTAAGAAATGCTCTACTAAAGCTATTTTCTACCCCTCTTCTAATTGCATCTTAAACATTAATAGCCTCAGCAGCCGGAAAGTCGCCCTCACGCAAGTGTCACACTTCGCTTGGAGCAATTTATTTCCTGAGATAATGAACTGGGTCAGGAGAAGTTGGAGGAGGAAGAGGAGGTGGTGCTGATCAGTTGGCCGTCCTATAGAAATGAATCTGCTGAGCTTATAAGGAAATACATGGAAACGTTTAGAGAAAACATTCTTGTCTAACTTCAAATGAGGCTGGATTTGCTTCAACACATCTATGTGTTCATCCTTTTTGATACTTCTTTGCTCTCTTCCAAGTATGGTCTTATCCACTAGTGATTCAACAGATGACAGAAACCTGTGGAGGTCATGGTTATCCCAAAGGTGCTTTTTCAAAAGGCAACTGGACTTTCTTTGTTTTTCCTTGAAGACGTTTCACTTCTCATCCAAGATGCTTCTTCAGTTCTGAAGCTTCTTGGATGAGAAACGAAACGTCTTCAAGGAAAAACAAAGAAAGTCCAGTTGCCTTTTGAAAAAGCATCTTTGGGCCAATAGATGACAGTTCCAAGCCAGCCTAGGCCGCTCTGGAAAGCTAAGCAGGGTCCATTTGGTTAGATTCAGGACCATCAAGTATTCCAGAATTGTAGATTAAAATAGTGGCTAAAACTTCACAGAAGAAGACAATGGCAAACCACTACCATACTGTTGCCAAGAAAAGTACATGAAAATATCCCTGAAGACATTAAGAGTTACATTCAGTTCCAAGAGGATGTTACTACTTTATCATTTAATTTTCAGCCGAGAGTGAAAAGGCTTAAATGTACCTCATCCCACTGCATTTCCCACCTCTCTGTTCTTCATCAAAAGAATACTGAACAGTGGGGAAGGAGTTGGAGGCAGAAGTTGGACTTTAAAAGAAGCAAAATAGAGTGTTTATGTTTTCAAACTTAGATGTTGGAGAAGCCTCCATAAAAAATTGTGGATGCCCAAGAAAGCAACAAATGGATCATAGAAGAAATCAAGCCAGAATTTTTATTTGAGGCACAAATGACTAAACTCAGATTATTATATTTTGGACACATTATACAAAAACCCAGCTTTCTTGATAATTCCCCAATGCTGGATAAAGTGGAAGGAAAGAGAAAAAAAGAACAACTAGCAGCAAGATGGATACACTCAATTTACCCTGGCAATGGGCTGCACCACTGGAAGATCTGAAAGATCTCCTGGAGAAAGCCTATCTATGTGGTTGCTAAGAGTGGACACCAACCTGATGGGTCAATAAACAAATCAGTGGTGGCTTTCATCACGTTTTATGGTGAAGGCCATAGATTAGATTAGCTTTACCCATCCAAGCATTCTCTAAGTTTGTTGGAATTGCAATTCCAAGGATTCTCAGCTATTGCAGTCTTAACACACCGATAGCATACCAGATTAGTGAAGGTTAAATTAAGTCCTATGTACTTTATAGTGCAGAATCTTAGACTTTAAAAAGAAAATTACTTAGATTTATGAAAAGTATTTGCTAGATCAAGGCAAAATAGCTGTAATTATTATTTTTAATTAAAACATTGTTACCCATAAGTTAAAAATGGGGGAAAAAACATATATTTTGCAAGTCCCTGCAGTTTTCTTGGCAGGATTTTTTCATACCTGGTTTGCCCTTGCCTTTGAGAGAAAGAGGGAGGGAGGGAGAGAGCAAGAGAAAGAGAGCAAGAGAGAGAGAGAGAGAGAGAAAGAGAAGAAAGAAGAAAGAAAGAAAGAGAAAGAAAGAAAGGAAAGAAAGAAAGAAAGAGAAAGAAAGGAAAGAAAGAAAGAAAGGAAAGAAAGAAAGAAAGAAAGAAAGAAAGAAAGAAAGAAAGAGAGAAAGAAAAAGAAAAAACTGGAACAAGGTCACCCAGCTTCTTTCAAGCCTAAAATGGGAATAGAACTCCTGGTCACCCATTTCAAGCCTGGAGCCTTAACCACTACACCACAGTGGCTCTCTAGACCAGGGCTTTTCAACCTGTGGTACGCGTACCACTTGTGGTACATTAACGAGTGGCAGGTGATACGCAGCCCTGCCTAGCCAAGTGTAGTGGGGAAGGGAAAGAGCCAGTGCAGGCAAAGACTTACAGTGAGAGAGTCCTCTGGAGCTGCAAAGGCCCCAGGCTCACTTCTGGCTCACCCTCCCCCATGAGAAAGGAGGAGGGGGGCGGAGACAGGAGAGGCTATAAAAGGAGGCAGTTTGGGCGGGAGAGGGAGAGAGAAAAAGCAGCAGCCTTGGGAGGAGGCAGAATCAGCTCTAGCTGCACGGAAGGGAAAAGAGGAGGAGGAGGAGGAGGAGGGTGGGGGGGAGAGGAGATCAAGCAGGCTGGCCGGCCATGAGCCAATCTACAACTGCTGTGGCAGCCACCTGTGCTGGCAGCAGCAAACAGGCAAGAAATGCAGTGGGGGAGGGGTCGCCCTCCACGAGGAATGAAAAACAGCAATGGCTGGAGGTGAGGCATGGAGGAGGGAGGGAGATGGAGAGTGGAAGGATTCTTATGTGCTTTTGTGACTTTGAAGTTCTGGGATTTGTGCAGTGTGGGCTTTGTGTTCTTAAGGAGTGTTTGGCAATTTCTATTTGGCTGATGTCTCCTGTTAGCTTCTATTGCTCTGCTGCTGTTAGCTGTAAGTTTTGCTGCAAGGGATTTTGAAGTATTTTTCTGTAGCATTCCTTTACTTATGAATGGAGCCATTTGGGGAGCCTGCCTTAGCTGGCAGCCAGTACTTACATTTTTTTTTCTTCCTTAAGTGCCGGCTGCACTCAGTAACTTTCCTTTCTAGCCAGTAGCTAATTCTTAAAGGGGAATGTGCCTTTTTAAGCTAGTTCACTCAGCAGTTTGTCTTTTCTGTCTCTGGAGGCTTTTCCTTGTTTGATGAATATATGGAAGAGAGAAAATATGGGGGGGGTCAAATTCTTCCTTCAGAAGGAGGTGGGCATGAGAAAGAGGGAGGGAGGGAGGGAAGTCCCGCCTTAGCACTTGGCCACCAGCAGCCCTGCCATTGACTTTGCTTGTCAAAGGTTGCAAAAGGGGATCACATGACCCTGGGACACTGTGACCATCATAAATATGAATCAGTTGCCAAGCATCCAAATATAAATCACATGACCCTGGGCATGCTCCAATGGTCATAAGTGTGAAAAATGGTCGTAAGTCATTTCAGTGCAATTGCAACTTTGAACAGTTTTTTTTTTGGGGGGGGGTCATCAAGTTTTTGACACCTTGCTAGGTGGTACTCGAATATTGCCATATTCTAAAAGTGGTACAATCGGTGAAAAGGTTGAAAAGCCCTGCTCTAGACATTCATTAGTCAACAAAAAATAAGTAGTTTTTCATGGGGGTTTATAATAAACAACCTGTTTTCCAGATTTGAGATAGCAAGCAGTTCTAGAATAGGAGTTGTGACGAACTGTTTTAATGGACGTTCCTCTTTCTTATGGAATATTGGAAGCTGTAGTTCTACAAGTACAGATAGTCCTCGACTTATGATCACAATTGAGACCCAAATTTCTGTTCTAAGCGAGACAGTTATTTTACAACCTTTCTTGCCACAGTTATTAAGTAAATCACCATGGTTGTTAAGTGAATCTGGCTTCCCCGTTGACTTTGCTTGTCCGAAGGTCACAAAGGTGATCACAGGACCCCGGGACACTGCAACCGTTGTAAATATGAGTCAGTTGCCAAGTGTCTGAATTTTGATCACATGACCATGGCGATGCTGCAGTGGTCGTAAGTGTGAAAAATGGTCATGTCACTTTTTTCAGTGCCATTGTATGGCCAAATGGTCAGTTGTAAGTTGAGGACTACCTGTATATCTTCTCCTGAAAACTCATCAAATATCACAGGTTTGCATTTGCTGAACTATTATAGAGAGATGCAAACCTGGAAATATGGGGGAGGGGGGGCAAAAAATAAAGTGGACAGGTGTGCAAAGTGAGGGGATCTGGGAGTTGCAGAACACAACTTGGGACAGTAGGTTGTCAATTCTGTATGCAGATGATTTTCCTCTATAAAGACTTATCACTATACAATTAAAGAGTTTCCCATTCACACATTGTCCAGTCCCAGAGCTGTATAACTTTGGCAGAGATGCTATGGGAATGTCTCCTCCATGCATGTTGAGGACCGTGTGGACAGGTTCTCTCCCCCCCCTCCCCCCCCCCCGCCATGGAAACAAAAATATTTTTCCTCTTTGGTTGGAAAATCTTGGGCCCAAGTACAGGTAGTCCTTGACTTACAACAGTTCATTTAGTAACCATTCAAAGTTGCACGGACAAGAGTGACTTATGACCGTTTTTCACACTTCCGGCCGTTGCAGCATCCCCATAGTCACGTGATCAAAATTCAGATGCTTGGCAACTGACTCATATTTATGACGGTTGCAGTGTCCCAGGGTCATGTGATCCCCTTTTGCGACCTTCTAACAAGCAGAGTCAATGGGAAAGCCAGATTCATTTAACAACCGTGTGACTAACAATTGCAGTAATTTACTTAACGACAGTGGCAAGAAAAGTTGTCGTAAGTCAAGGACTACCTGTATTGAGAAGTTTCTGGTGTTTAGTGTCCTTTTTTAACAACGCGCATGTTTCTCACGGAGCTGGGAATTCGTGGTTAATCATTCAGAAATTTCACAGTTTGCAAAGGAGTGTCTGATGAATAGCATGTCTTTGTAATCTCCATGCCTTCCAGGTGGTAAGTTCTTTTTTTTTAGTCAATTATATATATTAACTATTGAGGCACCATAAAATCCTGCTGAAGAATTTGCTCAGAGCAATAAAAATTGAGATATGCCGGATTTGCTACTTTGATAAGTTTTTTCTTGGCTTTGACTCAACTTGCCCTATGCCAGGAGCTGTGAGGAGCCTGGAGCTGATTTTTAAGCTTTTTTCCCAAGAACCTTGTCTACTAAAGTAGGGGTATCCACTTTCCTCTGGCTCAGATTTAGAAGGGCCTTTGTAAAATACTGGGTAAAGCAAGAAAGGCAGGACAAAGATGCGATGGAAGACAAGAACTAAATTTGATTTATTTTAAGTGAAATGGAGTTAATGTAATAAATAGGTTCATTTTCCAAGCATTTACAGTAATACGTTCCACTTGTGTCACTTTAAGACGACAATTTGGAAGCAATTTTTAGAAGAGACAGATCCAAATTTTACTAGGGAAGGATACTATTCTGTACTGGCCCCTTCTTACAGCATGCTGCTCTAATAAATTCAGATGTATGGGAGGAGATGAGTGTTTTTGTATTTACAGGTAATCCCCAACTTACAACCATTCGTTTAAGGATCATTTGAAGTTACAAAGGCAATGAAAAAGTGACTTATGACCATTTTTCACACTTACGACCGTTGCAGCATCCCCATGGTCACATGATCAAAATTCAGACGCTTGACAACTGACGCATATTTAGGACAGTTGCAATGTCCTGGGGCCATGCGATTGCCTTTTTCTGACAAGCAAAGTCAATGGGGAAACCAGATTCACTTAACAACCGTGTTACTAACTTAACAGCTGCAGTGATTCACTTAACAACTGTGGCAAGAAAGGTTGCAAAATGTGGGGGGGAAATCACTTAACAAATGTCTCGCTGAGCAACAGAAATTTTGGGCTCAATTGTGATCATAAGTCAAAGATTGTACCTGTACAAAATAGTAATTGGCCCAAATTTGTGCTGGGGTATGATTGTGATAGCAACTGGCTCATTGTCTGTACTGGTCATGAATTTGTTATGTAGATTAGTCCTGTCCTGGTGTGATCTAGTTAAGCTTATAAGAAAACGGCTTATATTTTGAAGCGATGAAAAGTCGCACTTGTTTATAAGGTGGATGGAGGTCCCAAAGCTCAAGGAATTATAATGCAAGATGAAAACTTATTTTTCCTCCCTCTTTCTTCCTTCCCTCATGTCCACAAACACTAGTGCTCAGGGCCAGCGACCCTCAGGTGTCCTTAATATGCAGAAATCACATTTGGTGCAGATATAATTATTTTTCTCGGTCTTCTGTTTAAATTGACACCTCCAACCTGAAAATGGGATAGGGATAGGGAATGAACCCACCCACTTTCTTCTGCTGTGACTGATTCGTTTTCAGAAAGACATGTTTACTATGGCTACAAAGAGAAATCCTAAAGATAACTAGAACTTTTGTGGGAAATTGGATTGGTATAGGCCAGGGGTAGGCAACCTTGGCTCTTTTATGACTCATGGACTTCAACTCCCAGAATTCCTGAGCCAGCCATGCTGGCTCATGAATTCTGGGAGTTGAAGTCCAAGAGTCATAAAAGAGCCAAGGTTGCCTATCCCTGGTATAGGCTTTGTCATCTTTTAAACATGGTTTCCTGGGTTTTTTTACAATCTAGAATTAGTTATTAATTTCTCTAATTAGATACCCAATTGCAATATTCTGAGCAATCTAATACCAGTTAATCTTCAAGCTTCCAATAAATATACTGCAATTATGAATACTGCAATAGAGAAATCACACCATTCCCAAGGGGGGAAATGCTTCAAAATAAAACACAGGCTTGTTCTGCTTTGAAGTTCTACCTCCATTTGACTCTCCAGGTCAGACCAAATGAGAATCAGAGATGAGCGATAGTGGAATAATTCTTTGAAAGCTGACCCTGAGGAGGTTTTGTTCTTGGTTATAACTAGATCAAATTAATTATGAATCACACGTTCTCATTTTGCATTGTGCTTGAGCTTTGCCATTTCCAAAAACACATCATCGATCGTCTCACAAAATGGCAACTAGATTGTTCACAAGATGGCTGCACAGCCAGTCATGAGAAATCCATGTTTTGTGCTAGTATGGTATGATGAATAATGTTCAGGGTTCAGTCCATTGTCAGCCGTGAAGCTCGGTGGATGATTCTGCTTGGCACTTCGTCTCAATCCATCCTATATAATAGGAGGTATATCCCATGTGCTCCTCATAAAGCTCCTAGACTGAATATTAATGTAAGACGGGGGTACTCCTTGACTTAACTATCATTTGTTTAGCAACTGTTCAAAGTTACAATGGCAGTGAAAAAAGTGAGTTATGACCAGTCTTCGCACTTATGACTGTCTCAGCATCCCTACAGTCATGCGATCAAAATTTGAGCCCTTGGTTGCAGCATCCCAGAGGTCATGTGATCGCCATTTGCAACCTTTCCAGTTGGCTTCTGACAAGCACATTCAATGGGGGAATCCAAATTTGCTTAACGACCATGGGGTTCACTTAATAAATGCAGTGATTCACTTAACAATCATGGCAAAAAGGGTCATAAAATCGGGCGCAACTCACTTAACCACCACCTTGCTTAGCCTCAGAAATTCTGGCCCCCATTGCGGTCTACCTGCATATCTACTGGGTTAATTCTTATTTAATTGGTATCTCACCAATTCCGTCTAATCCCTGGATCATGTTTAATCACCCCAATTTTTTTTTTAAAAAAGAGGAAACTAGTGGAGTTCCAAAGCTAGCTTATAGATTCTCAACAAATTCATTTTCTCTTTGCAGGGCTCAAAAGCATTCATGCATTCTTGTTCTAAAAGCTCCTGCTGCTTTGCAGTATATCAGATTCCCATTTAATTTCTCTATTAATTTAAGATAAAAAAATAATAATAAAGTCAGGGGGAACAGAGAAGCGGATGGCAACCCAGGGAGATATCTAGAATCACATTGGCATGCAGGGGCACCATGACCTTTGGGAATCTTTCAGGGATCAAGACCAAATTTAAAACTGAATAACACACAAGGATGGATGTTGATAGGTTCTTTGATTTTTTAGTAGCCATCCGGAGCAGAGGAGGCTCTGGAAAAAGATCTTGTTTCTATCCATTCCTTTTTCCTGGAACCAAGTTAGCTGAGAAAGATAAAGATGTTTTATGCTGCTATATAACAGGGTGCAAGCTTGCTCTCTCTTGGATCTCCCTAAAGTGCCTTCCTAAAGGTAATATCCTCTGACTAGGAGCAAACTGCAGCTCTTGCAATATCTGCTTTAATTTCTTTACTCCTGCAGAACAGGCCACTGTGAAATATATATGCTTCCTTGTTGCCCTTTTTTACACTGCATCATTTACTTCCGTAATCAAAATGTTAGTCAACTATATATTTCTTAACAAGGAACTCTCACGAGTACCCCAGCATGTGGGAATGACCTTGGGGGACAGGAGGAAGAGCTACAGAGTAGACTGCTCTCTGGACAAGTGGCAGCAGAGTTTGCAGAATGAATGGGAGCAAAGCAAACATCTCAGAAGGAACCTTCCCAAGTTTCGTGTTGTGTAAAGGGGGGGGGGTCAAAGAGGCCATCTGTGTCAAAATTGAACAGCCGTCTCTCAACAGAGGGGGAGGGATATGACATCATTTCTCTCCAGTCTACAACACAGTCCTTTCAGCAGTTCCAAGAAGGCTCCACACCCATTTGCACCAGACAAATTTACCACTATTGGAAACACAGATAAATCTCCAGGTGGTCTCAACAACTCTCTAAAAGAATGCAAATGACCAGCTGTTTGCAAGGAGTATAAATCCTTCCATTCCCCACCACCTAGTCAAAGCTGAAGAAGCTGCTTGGATGAGAAGCGAAACGTCTTCAAAGAAAAACAAGAAAGTCCAGTTGCCTCGTGAAAAAGCATCTTTGGGACAAAAGGGGAGGGGGGCAAAGGGGAGATGTACTTGCAAGATTCTGTTAATGTAACCTTACCAAGAGCTAGTACTTCTAGGTATGCTTTTTGTCTGAGCTACGTTTGCAAGGCTGACAGAACACTCCTGGTGGAAGGGCACAGGTTGTCTATTGCTGATATTGCAAGGTCAACCCCAAGTTAGTAGAATCCTCAAAGCTTGAAAAGTATGGCAATCTACTTTCCTCCCATTGTTGAAGGATGCTACCCTCATATGGAAGGGATTGGGAGCAGAGAGAGGGATTATTCATTAAATGTTTATACCATTTGAACCAAACGATGATAGAACTGAATACAAGCAAGGAGCGAGGACCTGGTCCAAGGACACAAGGAGTTGGAAATCCAGATTCTCAGAAATATATGTCCTTTGGAGGCAGCTATCTATTTGCTTCAATCAATCAGAGTAAAGTTGGAAGGGACCTTGAAGGTCTTTTAGTCCAACCTCCTGTTCAAGCAGGAGACCCTATACCATTTCAGACAAGTGACTGTCCAGTCACTTCTTGCAAACCTCCAATGATGGAGCACCCACAACTTCTGACGGTAAGCTGTTCCACTGGTTAATTGTCCTCACTATTAGGAAGTTTCTCTTTAATTCCAGGGTGCTTCTTTCCTTGATTAGTTTCCACCCATTGTTTCTTGTCCTGTCCTCTGGTGCTTTGGAAAATAAGTTGACCCCCTCCTCTTTGTGGCAACCTCTCAAATACTGGAATACTGCTATCATGTGTCCCCCCCCCCCAGTCCTTCTTTTCTCTAGACTAGCCAAATCCAAATCCTGCAACCGTTCTTCATATGTTTCAGTCTCCTGGCCTTTAATCATCATGATTGCTCTTCTTTGCACTTTTTCCAAAGTCTCAACATCTTTTTTGTAATGTGACCAAAACTGGATGCAGTATTCCAGGTCTGGCCTTACTAAGGCTTTATAAAGAGGTACTAATACTTCATGTGATTTTGATTCTATGCCTCTGTTTATACAACCAAGGATTGTATTAGCTTTTTTGTCTGCTGCCCCACACTTCTGACTCATGTTTACGTGATCGTCCACTAGGACTCCAAGGTCTCGCAATTACTGTTTTTGAGCCAGTTTCACCTAATCTGTACTTGTACCTTTGGTTTTTCCTGCGTAAGTGTAAAACTTTGCTTTCCTCCACATTAAATTTCATTTTGATGGATAGGGCCTGTTGCTCAAGTCTATAAAAGGTCTTTTTTGGATCCTGAGTTTGTGTTCTGGGGTGTTAGCTATTCCTGCCAGCTTAGTATCATCTGCAAATTTGATGAGTTCCCTTTCTATTTCCTCATCTAAGTCATTTATGAATATATTGAAGAGTACTGGGCCTAAGACAGAACCCTGTGGTACCCCATTGCTTATTTCCCTCCATGTAGATGTAGTACCATTAAGGATGACTCGTTGAGTACGGTTTGTCAATCAGTTACAAATTGATCTGGTGGTGATGCTGTCTATCCCCCATTTTTCCAACTTGTGGTTAGTAGGTTGTGGTCTACTTTGTCGAATGAGGGATCTGGGCTGAATTGCTGTCACTACTATTTGTTCTGTGCCCTGCCAGGTTAGCTAGCCACTCTAATTGATTACATCTAGTTCTGCAGAAGTCAGAAATTGATTTGAGATGGAGTTGGGTGGCTTTTAAAGGTCATAATTAAATCAGTAATTCGGTCATCATCTGTTCTGGCATCCCAAGAACTGGAGAGTAATTATTGTTAGACAGAGCTAGGAGAATCTCATCACCCCTTCAACATCAGGGAATGTATTCCCATAAAAAAGACATAAAGATAAGGCAGCTTTTAATTTTGTTTAAGTTTCTTGTCCCTTCTCTCTCATTGGAAAGACATCAAGAGTGGCATTCAATTGTTTACTAATTAACACCAATGACTACCATCATAAATATTAGCATGGGAATCCACCCCCTTACTTCATATTCTTTAACGGGATTATTGCCATCATGGAAGATTTTCCAAAAGATCAATATTCCCATGGATTCTGTGGCTGGATAGGAGGGAATCGTCCTGCAACAGAGCTCTATAAGTCACCAACCTCCCTCTGGTTTTTCCTCCATGTAAACTGAGCACTTAGGAAACGTTAATGAGTTTTCCAGTGGAAGTAGGCAATCAGCACCAGGTCTGATTTAGTATAAGGCAACCCTGTTTTCCATAAATGCGTACTAAGGCAATAAGGGTGTGGCAAACAGAAGAGTCAATCAATCATAGAATTATAGAGCATTTCCTGCCACATTTCTAGGCAAATCTCAGTATTTATAGTACGTTACCAAAGATTGGGCATCATTGATCACACTGATTTCCCAGTTTGGCTCTGTTTTGGTCAAGAAGACAACAGAGCCAGACAGTATCAGGGCAGTTAAAGTAATATTGAGACAATAAAGTTAAAGTCTTCATAAAACTTCATAAGCATCAGAGAAGAATCAATACGATAGCAGAAGGGTAAATGAAAAGAGCAGAGACATTGTTCAATTGATTTAAAAGCTATGGAGAATGGACAGGTTTTGCAACTCGTGTCTGCTCATTTGGGAACAAATCCCATCGCCTCTGGTGGAGATTAAGCTGAGAAAAGATTGCAGTCGAAAATGGTACCTAAAAATCAGCATTAGGTATCTGCTTGTACTGACATAGTGGTCATTGTCCAATTCAAGAATTTATAATAAGGCAAGCTTCAAAATTATTCGATAGATAGATAGACAGAGAGACAGACTATATATATATATATATATATATATATATTATAAAAAAAAAAAGAAATATGAGTTGTCCTCAATGGTTGTAAAGTCAACTGGGACCTTAAAGCAAACACTGCAATCATTAAGTGAACCAATTGCTTTCTATGGGTTGGTTTTACCAAAAACATGAAGTAAATACCAGTTTTTAGTAAAACATAGTCATGTGGCCATGGGATGCTGCAAACAACCATAAGTGCAGGCCATTTGCCAAGCACCCAAAATACAGTCATGTGACTCCAGGGGGGAGTGGCTGTCAGAACTTTGGAACTGGTTCGCAAGTACCCCTGGAGAGGTGTATCATAACTTCAAATGGTTGCTAAGCGACCAATCATAAGTCCAGGACTACCTGTATGGCTAGATCTTATCCTGTATTATAATGCCCAATTTTCTTTGTGGTGTGTATGTCTGTATGTCTTCTTTGCTGTTTATTTAGATGATCTAACATGCTAATTTAAAAACCACATCATAGAAACAGGCCTTACAAACATGGACATCTGAAGCAACAAAATCTAATAGAACAGTGAAATTAATCTGATGATGTGTGATTGCAATGCTATGCATGGTTATTTTAGAGTAAGCACTGTGGACCTCAGCAGAGCACTTGATATAAACTTACTGATTCATCTTCTCAGAACAACAAATATCACTAAACTGATTGAAATGCAACCCTGAGCTTTTAGTGAGAAATGTATTGTTGTTGTTGTTGTTGTTGTTATTATTATTATTATTATTATTGATTAATTTATGGTAGGCTGGAGTAATTATTTGCCATCCTATATGGATTTAGGCAGCTAAACTCCCTTTTTACGACCCTGTGATCCCTTAATTCGGGGTAGAGTCTGGGTGGCTGGATGGAGCTGAGCGTTTACTAGCTGGATGCCCTTCCTGATGCCACATAGAGGTCTAGGACAGTGGTGGCGAACCTAGGGCACGGGTGCCAGAGGCGGCACTCAGAGCCCTCTCTGTGGGCACACATGCCGTTGCCCCAGTCTTGCCTCCCCCGCAACCCCCTACTCACCAGCAGCCCCCCTGGAGGAGAGTCACCCCCGAGCATGGCCCACGCGGAGCAGTGCAGCCAAGGACATGGCAGCCAGGCAGTGTAGACAAGACTCTGCCCTCATGCCCCATCGCGCACAGTTGATGCTGCGGGGCGCGGGCAGAGGGCGTGGCCGCCATGGCGCTGCTGGGCGATCTGCGGCGGGCCCTGGAGGCGGTGAGTGGCCATGCGGGCAGGCGGGGTGGGGGCGGAGCGGGGGCAGGGCAGGGGGTGGAGTGGGGGCGGGGCCAGTTTTTGGGCACTCGGTCTCTAAAAGGGTCGCCATCACTGGTCTAGGACAATTCAGCGTAGCCAACTCGCCATGGACAACTCGCCACAGGACAAGAATTACACTAATATCGAAGAAATGATATTTTAAAAAGGACGCAAAAGGAAGGGAAAAATGAAATGTGAATGACACAAATTAAAATTATTTTTTAATTATTTTAAATACTTAAATTAAATTGTTGAATTGTCCCGTGGTAAGTTGGCCACAACGAGTTGTCCCGTGGTGAGTTGACTGCACCAAGTTGTCCCATTACACTATGCGGAGTTCACAGCAGATATTTTTTTCTTTGCATCCTAGGAGAGGGACCATCTGCCCTACCTAGGATTGAACTCTCAACCTTCCGAATGGGAGGCGAGCGTCTTCACCACTAGACCACTATACAGTTTTAAGATATTATGAATAAACCAATACAAACAATCCTACAAAAAATGTTGCAATGTGAACTCCAGTGAAAAATTCCTTCAGAGAAAAGAAAAGACCCACAATTGGGCGCACACGCATCGAAAAGCTGCTTCATTCTTTTCCCATTCTCTTCTTTTAGTTAACTTGAAAACTCACTCCCGTCTCCTGGCCTTGCCACAGCAAGGAGAGCTTGTCAATATCCTGGGAAATGATTTATTGCTCCTGTTTTAGAAAAACCTCTGGAAGTTCATTCTGATAATTGCCCAGTCCTCTGAGGTCAGAGGCCACTAGAAAAAGTTTTGGGGAATCGATCATGAAGGAGTGATAACCTTATTTATCGAAGGCAGTCCCTTTCAATATTATTGGTTTTGAGACCTGTTAAAAGAATTACGCTTGTTGATGAAACCTTAATTTAGTAATAATGTGGTTTTTATTTTTAGATCACCAACACTGAAATAGCCACTTCTTGAAAATGGATGTTTTCTACATCTGATTTGTGTTAAAAATCTCAAGCATAGTTCTGGGCCAATGAAAAGTGCTCCAATTTGCATTGCTTCCCATGAGCATCTGACGGGAATCTGTTCCTCCTGCTAAATCTCTTAAGTCAAAAATATGCCTGTCCTTTTGTGGCTGATTTTCACAGATACCAAACCTGCTCACAGGGCAGCGTCAAGCTCTATGTCAGAATGCACAGTTGTTTTATTGAACAAGGCTGCCCTTTGACCTTTGACTAGCATGTAAGGGGCAACATGGAAAGGCCAAGGGCAGGATAAAAACTAAATTTTATTATAAGTACTGAATTAAATGAAGTACGTTTAACATCAAGCTTTCTATTTAATGGCACTTCTGTCACAAGTGCGATTCAGCAAGCAATGCTCTGGGGAGTGTAATTAAAGACTTCAGGAGCACACACCTGTCTATTATTATTATTGTTGTTGTTGTTGTTGTTATTATTATTATTATTATTATTATTATTATTATTTTATAAGGATTTTATTAGTTTTTCTCTTACATACATGTGTTAATTTTTCAACCAGCGTGCTGTCTGGATTCAAAAGCGCTAATACATAATCAATTCCTAATCCTTGGTTCTTTCCTCTAGCCTAGCCATTTGTAGAATAACTCCCAGATTTGGTAGTATTCTGTTTCTTCTTTATCTTTCAATCTCATAGTTAATCTGTCCATCTCTGCGCATTGCAATATTTTTTTAATTACTTCTTCCTCTGGTGGTACTGCTTCATTTTTCCAATATTGCGCGAAGACTATTCTTGCTGCTGTTATGACATGTAAAGCCAAATATAAACTTTGTTTATTAGTCTTTTCTGGCATTATACCTAGTAGAAAAAGTTCAGGTTTAAATTCCACATGTTCTCCCAACATTTTTTTCTAGCCAAACATGTATCTTTTTTCAATAAGCCTTTGCTTTACCACATGTGCACCAAATATGATAATACGTGCCTGAGTTATGTTTGCATTTCCAACATCTATCTGACATATTTTTAAACATTAAACAATATCCACCTATTGAGCCCTTCTCAAGGTCATTTGATGGTGTTAAAAGGTATCGTTCCAGAATGAAAGCTATTCCAACTATAGCTGCCTTTTGCAATTGGTCTTCACAATGCTGATGGTGTTCAAGTGGTGCTTCAGAGGTTTTGGGACTAGACAGGTTTAAAACGTATAAAGAGGGACAAGCAATGTCATGAGGATAAAGAATAAAGATTAAGTTGCAGATAAATAAGGGATCTAAAACATCATGGAGATCAATTTTTGAAATGTACCTTTAATTACTGTACTTACAAAATGTGGCTATGCCCATAAAAAACAGGCAGTGCATCATTGCACCATTGTGGCCAACATCTTGATTTATTTTTTACCACATCCCTTGGGCACCCCTATCAATATTTAAAGAAAAAAATTAAGCTTTAAACTAAGACTATCTGCCTAACGCAGTACAGGCAGTCCTCAACTTACAACCACAATTGAGCCCAAAATTTATGTTGCTAAGTGAGACATTTGTTAAGTGAGTTTTGCCCCATTTTACGACCTTTCTTTCCACAGTTGTTAAGTGAATCATTGCAGTTGTTAAGTTAGTAACATGATTGTTAAGTGAGTCTGGCTTCCCCGTTAACTTTGCTTTGTCAGAAGGTCACAAAAGATGATCACATGATCCCAGGACACTGCAACTGTCATAAATATGAGTCAGTTGCCAAGCATCTGAATTTTGATCATGTGACCTTGGGGATGCTGCAATGGTCGTAAGTGTGGAAAATGGTCATAAGTCACTTTTCTCAGTGATGTTGTAACTTTGAACAGTCACTAACTGAACTGTTGTAAGTTAAGGACTACCTGTATAGCCATATGCACTGGTGTAGCCAATGGGTAGAAGTTGACTTACAGCCATAATGGAGCCTGCCAATTACAATTGTAAATCGTGAAGGTCGAAAAGCGGATCAGCCATTTGACAGACCTGATTTTACAACCTTTTTTTTTTGTGGTCATCAAGCGAATCCATGGTCATTAAGTGAACCCATTGTTTACTACAGGATGTTTTTGCTGAAAATCAGAAGTAAATGTGTCGGCAAATACCTCAAATTGTGGTCACAGAATCATGAGATGTTGCGAAAGTCTGTAAATGCGATCTGGTTGCCAAGCGTCTGAAATGCAGTCATATGACCAGGGTGTGTGTGATATTGTAAGTCAAGGACTATCTATATGCAAGTTTTTGTTGCCAACATCATCTACACAAGGTTTCCTAGTGGCCTTAGCTGTGTGTGTTCTGCTAGGGCAGCCTCATAGTCAATCAGTCTTCTGCTAGGGCAGGGGTAGGCAACCTTGGCTCTTATGCTGGCTCAGGAATTCTGGGAGTTGAAGTCCACGAGTCATAAAAGAGTCAAGGTTGCCTACCCCTGTGCTAGGCTATGTTTTAAGATAGGAACATGCTCTTTAAATGAAATCAGACCATCAACTCCCTAGTAGCAGACAAGTTAGATACCGTGGTGGGCAATGTTTCAGAATAAAACATTTTCAACTCTCAGGTTGAAAGGGGAAGTTCAAGTGCTCAATTAAACATATTGTGCAAGATTACCCGCCATGTGCATTTTCTGGTTCCCTAGAAGGACTACACAAAGCAATGTCAGAGGCGATAGCTGAATTGGGCATCCAGTTATGAAGCCATTGCCGTACCCCCATAGCAGTTTTGTATAGAATTACGTGGACTGTGTGTATATCTTTACTTCTCTTCTGTCATGTTCTGATCCTATGCTAAATAAATAAGTAAATAACTGCTCTGTTTAGTTTATTATGGCTGCATCAGAAAGCAATAAAGATGGACTGTGTTCCAAATTGTTCACGCTTGGATTCAGAAAACCAAAAAATAAAAAATCCATGGCTGCTGAAAAAAAACTTTGCGATTTCTCCTAAGATCTTTTTCTTTCCTTTTGTTGTTTTTTTCCTCAGTTTTTCATAAAGTTGACACCTATGTCAGAAATAGAGCTGACCTTCCCAACCATCTCCAAAGATATAAAAGGCAGGCTTAGTCACAGTGCTGTAATTGGCAGAACTAGGCTGTGAAGTTGGTGCAACAAGCAATCATCAACCCTGGGGTGATGTGGGAATTTGTTGTGTTCAAATTGATCCACTAAATCTGGACTGCAAACTCTAGATTTAATATCAGATGGGAAAAGAGGGGGCACCTAAACCTCCTTTGCTGTCATCTGGTAGTCTAGATTCTTGTAGTTTGCCGAAGTGTTCAGCAAATGAGTGGGTCCTTCGAATGGATTGTTCAGTCCAAACAGGACAGGGAAACTATTGTTGGAACAGGATATTGAAGAGACAGGCTGTTCAGAGTGAAGATTTGCACCCAAATTCATACACTTCCTCCTTCTCCTTGAAGGAAATGAAAGTTGGCATGATTTACTCCATCTTTGCATGTTCTTCTATTGATCTTTTGACAATGACATTTGAAGAAGCTATATTTTTTTCTTCATTATCATATGGTCTAGGGCTAGGCTAGTATGATTCATTTTATGTTAATATTTCTTGGTTGGGTAAGAACATTCTTATGCCTAATTGCGCACAAAAGACATGAATATCTTTAAATTGCCAACTTCTAGTTACGTGAGTAATATTTTTATTTGGACCCCTTTGAACTAATTTTACTTTATTACCCTAACTGTTTTACTGTTTGTTTCTAAACTCAGATTGTAATAAAATCTAATCTAATCTAATCTTATCTTTCCTTCCTTCCATCCATCCATCCATGTATGGCTAAGAAGACCCATTGAAATTGCATATACTGTAGGTGCTAGTAGTCAGTGTGGACAAATACTTAAATTGCTTATTTCTAGACCAGGAGCTTCAGATGTTTATATTTGAATTGACTTTTAAATAAGAAGTACAAGGACTAGAATCTTTTTTTTTTAAAGCAAAAGTTAACAACTGAACACATGCTTTATATTGTATGAAAAAGATCCTTAGAGTCTTCTGACAGCTACAGTGATCATATGTTCTTGGGAAAAAATAAAGGACAACTCCCGAAAAGTGGGCAAAATTGAAAGAGGCTCATAAGAATTAAGGGGGGAAATGTTTATGTTTATAACTCTACTTTACAAAAGAAAATTCAAGAGGAAAAGCAGGAAAATAAAATAAATAAATCTAAAGGACAGCTTTCTCAAATAATGGCTTGTCCTTTATCGTGAAAGACAGTGGTCACTAGGGATAGCAATGAACGACTTTGAGGAAAATATTGGAGAATTGCTCCTTTCACAACCTTAGTATCTTTCAAATATATATAGACCTCAGCTCCCAGATTTCTATCTTCAACGTGGCCTCTACTAAGAATTCTGGGAATTGAGGTCTTCCAATGGTTGTATTCTTATGTGTAAGACAGATTTAGACTGGAAGAGCCGGTTTTAAACCTCTCTTTCAGTCTTAGTTAAATATTCTGGGTTTTTTTCTCTCTTCAGTTTAACCTAGGGCACTAGGCTGCTATGTGATTAAAAATGCTGTTTTTCTGGAATCTAGGGGGGCTGAGGCAGCTCAGGGTGGGAGCTTAAGCAGTCTTGCCTGGTCTGAAAAATTGCTCAGCTTGATCAGAACTGGTTGTCCCAAAGGTGCTTTTCAAAAGGCCACTGGACTTTCTTTGTTGTTATTGTTTTTCCTTGAAGACATTTCGCTTCTCATCCAAGAAGCTTCTTCAGTTCTGAACTGAAGAAGCTTCTTAGATAAGATGAGAAACATCTTCAAGAGCAAAAAAACTCAAATAAAATCCAGTTGCCTTTTGAAAAACACCTTTGGGATAATCATGATCTGGATGACTGAGAATCTCCATAGACATCAGAACTGGTTATTTGCTTAGAGAAGAATATTAGGAGACTTTAGGATTATAGAGCAAATTGAGAAGCTGAACAGTTAGTTTTCCCAGAAGAAGGCAATTGCCTACCACTTCAATATTATTACCAAGATAATGATTAGAAAATAGCCATATAGTCACCAGAGTTCAGCACAGACATCACTTCATCTTAAAAGATGACATGTTGCAAACCTGACCCTGTTTCTTACAGCCAGTATTCTCTAAAAGCCACAGCTGAAAATTAATGGCAGGATGTTGTAAGGAACAGATTAAATCAGAATAGAGCTGGAAAGGACCTTGGAGGTCTTCTAGTCCAGCTCCCTGCTCAAGCAGGAGACTATATACCATTTCAGACAAGTGACTGTCCAGTCTTTTCTTAAAAACCTCCAGTGATGAAGCACCCACAACTTCTGAAGGCAAGCCATTTTTAACCGTTCTCACTGTTAGGAAGTTTCTCCTTAATTCCAGGCTGCTTCTCTCCTTGATTAGTTTCCATCCATTGTTTCTTGTCTTGCCTTCTGGTGTTTTGGAAAATAAAATGACCCCCCTCACAGTTTCTAAAACAGGAATAAAGGGGGGGGGATCCAGAAAACAGTAAAAGCAGAAACCCCGTCAACATCTGTGATTAGCCCCACTGATTTGGGGCCATTGCCCACCTCCCATAACTCTTCATCTGCAAAACAAAACATTATGCATAGCCCCCAGCCTTCCATAAATGGCCCAAACTGAATTTAGAAGAAACTACCCTTTTAAATGCAAAATGCAACCCCTTCTACTTCAGCTCCCTGCCCTGTGAGGGTCTCTCAATATGGGGACGGATGCCAAGAGGCTGCCTAAAGATAGGTTGTTTTAGGAGGCCCAAGAGAGCAAATATCCTGTTTGCAAGATTGGTACAAAAACTGGAGAAGGAAAACATCTCCAAATTAAGCTTTCTATTTTTGGTCTGGATAATTCCTTTTTCTAGGCTAAAGCTGACCGAGGTAAGAGGAGAGAGAGTGAAAGAATGTGCTTGTGTGTATATCTGTGCGTACACATATACACCTCAAGTATTTGGTCATCTATTCAGAATGTTTATATTGGACTACCTGTGATTCTGTAATTAAGGTGCCTCAAGGAACTAACTGGCTATTCTGAAAAGCTATTGGGGAGCAGGGGGGCAAGGGAGGGGCTCTTTGTTTGGACAGCAAAACCAAATCCTGTCATGCTTTAAGTCAACCAAACAAAATGCCCCTAACTCTAGGGTTAATTACGTAATACACTTTACATAATCAGGTGGCCACCAAAAATATACTTTGCCTTAACTTTTAATTCAGGAGAGTGTGCCCCTCCTTTTAGAGAAAGAAAGGAATATCTGTTTCTCTTTCAATTACAGGGATTAATAAATATGCCTTACAGAAGTGGATTTAGAATAAAATAGAGCTGGATTTAGAATAAAATAGAGCTTGGAGGTCTTCTCGTCCAGCCCTCTGCTCAAGCAGGAGAACCGATCCTATACCATCTCAGACAAGTGACTGTCTAGCCTCTTCTTAAAAATCTCCAGTGATGGAGCGCCCACGATTTTCTGGGGGCAAGCTATTCCACTGGTTAATTGTCCTCACTGTGAGGAAGTTTCTCCTTAATTCCAGGTTGCTTCTCTCTTTGATCTCCCTCTCTCCTTATTGACAGCAACCTGTCTCAGTGTAACTTTTACTGTTTACCCATAGCTCCCTGCGTATCTTATCAGATTAGCAGAGCTTGAAAGTGGCTTGCATCTGCGCTTGAAAAAAATCTGCCATTGGCTGACAGCTGGGCTGCCTCTTGGCTTCTGCAGATTTAGGGTTTCATGTAAACACATTCTTGATCAGAGGAAGTGGTGCCAGCCAAAGGTGAGTTATCTTTCCAAACCTAATTATAGGACCTGCTGAACAAGTTTGGATGGTATTATGTGGTTACCTCAGCTTCACGTATCTTGGGCATCCTGTCCCGGGGCATGCATTTAAGAGCGGATAAGGAATTGCTCACACCCAGGGTGAGATCTCCTTTGACCTCAAGGGCACAGCAGAACCAACCAAGAAAACTTCAGATCTGGTTTGTACACTTTAGTCCTCCTCTAAAGTGAAGTCAGAACCCAACATGAATGGATGCATCATTTCGGATGAGACCGGATCTGGATGTTTAAACACACCCTGCCTTGTATAATGGGTCCTCAAGAAGGATTTAGAAACAAGAAAGGTTCAGAGAAGGGTCATGAGAAAGATCGGGGAATTGCTACCTCTCATGAAGGATGGAAGATGATCAGTACGTTCCACCTTACTGAAAGAACTGGCACTTTTCCAGTACCAAAAAGGATGTCGTACAGAATTTCAAGAACTTTTCTCCAACATTCAGAATGTAGGACTTGAGATAATGGATTTAACTTACAGGAAACCAGGTTCTGGACAATAGTTTTAAAACAGCAGTTCAACTGAGAAAATTCTCATTCTCACATATCTCCTTGACTTAAAACCAGTTGCTTAGCAATGGACCCCGCTAAAAGATACTTATAACCCAGTTTCAAAGTTCTGAGTCACCTGCTGTTTGCAGTCACATGACCGCATTTCTGACACTTGACAACCAATCCACATTTACGGCCATTTGCAGTGTGCCGCAATCACATGACCTCGATTTATAACATTTTTGCCAATGAGTTCGCTTAACAACTGTGAGTTCATTTAACCATGGGGATTCATTTTACAACCATCACAACTCATGATCATAATGTTTCGGTCACGACGATGTAAAAAAGATGTTGAGATTCTAGAAAGAGTACAGAGAAGAGCCACAAAGATGATCAGGGGACTGGAGGCTAAAACATAAGGAACGGTTGCTGGAATTGGGTATGTCTAGTTTAATGAAGAGAAGGACGAGGGGTGACATGATAGCAGTGTTCCAATATCTCAGGGGCTGCCACAAAGAAGAGGGAGTCAAGCTATTCTCTAAAGCGCCTGAAGGCAGGAGAAGAAGCAACGGATGGAAACTAGTCAAGGAGAGAAGCAACTTGGAACTGAGGAGAAACTTCCTGACAGTTAGAACAATTAACCAGTGGAACAACCTGCCTCCAGAAGCGGTGAATGCTCCAACACTGGAAGTTTTTAAGAAGAGACTGGACAGCCATTTGTCTGAAATGGTATAGGGTTTCCTGTCTGAGGAGGGGGTTGGACTAGATGACCTCCAAGGTCCCTTCCAACTTTATTATTATTGTTGTTGTTGTTGTTGTTGTTATTCATTAGACATAAACCTGAGTCAACTGAACATTCAAATTGCCTGGCGCTGATGGTTGACACGGGTTGCTACCAGCATCCTAGGTGTCAACCAGGTACCTCCTTAAAATATAAGATGTTCCGAGTAGCGCAGTTTTTCTCATTATTATTATTATTATTATTATTATTATTATTATTATTATTATTATTAGACAGGCACCATAATGGTCATAAATTGAGGATTACCCACACATTTCCCAGTGAGCTAGTCTGCGCACAAAAACGTGTGGTGCAAATCATGTTTTCCAAAATTTGTTCATTGTCTTTTCTCATCAGAACGCTACCTAACATCTCATCAAAATAATCCCCCTGTAGTTAGTTATTAGACTAATAAACTACTTTGCTTTAAAGATGCTAGCATCTTTTTCCCAAAAACTTATTCCATTAGCATCATTCCATAGAGCATAACATGCAATTTTCACCATTTAACGAATTCCTTACATTCCCACACAATCTAGATTCCAGTTCAACATTTGGGTATATATTTTAGCTTTTTCATTTGTAATTGAAACGTACATTTAATACATGTATTAATTGGAGTTCCTTTCCCTTTCCATTAGTTTCATAGATTCACTGTAGCTTTTGTTGCTGTTATTCATCAGTTCATGCTTTTTATAATGTATTCCTCTTGCATTCCAAGTTGTAATATTTATATGGTATAGGCAACATCAGAAGGGCCCATAAATTCAGTCCTTTGCTACCCATCAAATGGTAAATTAGAAAGCATGTAAACTAGGTTATTATCTGTGGTCAAACTCATACCATGTTTCTTGAGTTCAAGGGATCAGTTTTTGTATATTTTGGCTAGTATGCCCCAAGCACAGCCAAATCCAGTTTTATCCCAAGGATGCTCATGTTATTCTAGGCAGGCCACTATCTCTAATCTGGAGATTACCTTGCAAGCCAACAGCCTGGTATCTATATCCCCCCAATTGGAAGTATATGTAGTCAGTAGACACACATTGAAGATGTAGAAGTTTCAAAAAGAAGAATGTCAAAGTACAAACCAGTCTAAGAAGCCATACCAAGTATCCTGGTCAAAGTACAAAACTTTGACTTTGCATGATCATGCATGATCATGCAAGAAATGGACAGTTTCCAGCTAATTGGGCTATTTCCAGAGGAAGAGTTTATATGAAAAACATCAGGTCTTCATCTAATATGCGTATCATTATTTAAGTCCTGCCAAGTTAACAAAGGTATTCAAGAACAACAATAATTCCCCCATAGATCATTACTTCCAGGGACCGAGAATTTTTCTTTACAAATTGGACCTCCATCCCTTTCAGCTCTTTGACTACCTACTAGGAATACCACCACTTGATTGATCTTTAGGTGGTTCTGAGAAATTCAGGAGAGAATCTAAGGCAGGGAGTTCCCTGGGGGTGCGAGACAATATTCCAGGGAGTGCAAAAACTTGGGTTTAGAAGTTTCAAAATTATAGTGTATATGCATAATTCATTATCTCGAACTTTTGTAAGGGGTGCGAGAAGCGTTCTAGGGGTGCGGGGTATAGAAAAGGTTGAGAGCCGCTGATCTAAGGCCATAGATTCCACACCTTTTGATTTAAAACTGATCCTCACTCTTACAACCATTGCAGCATCTCCACAGCCACAAGATCACGTTTCATTGCAGCTTGGCAACTGGCTTGTCTTTACAACAGTTGCAGCATTCTGGGGTCACATGATCACCATTTGTGACCTTCCCAGCCAGCTTTGAACAAATAATGTCAACAGGCAAAGCAGGATTTGCTTAATGACCATGTGATTTACTTAACAATCATGGCAAAAAAAGTTATAAAATTAGGCACAGCTCCCTTAACAACTGCCTTGCTGAGCAACCAAAATTCTGGTCCCAATTGGGGGTCGTAAGTCGAAGACTACCTATATATTTAAGAGCAGAAAAAGATGTGGGTAGAGACATCACATAAATCTATATTTGTGTCTTTGTATGTATAGGGAGCACAAGTGAAGGAGTGTGCTTCCTTTCACTGGATGCCTAATCTGTCTTGAGAAGTTTCCTGCAGAGAGCAGGGAGTTGAAATCAATACTCTACGTAGCTCTTTCCAGCTTCAAGATTTTAGGATACCAAGTACATCTTGCAGTAAAGTTGAAACTCGATTTGTATAAACTATTGCATCATTGGTTTTTAACACCAAATAGATTAAACTTGATGCATTGTCTACATCAGGATAGTTCATGAAGCACTCTTTTTTAAGAACTATGATAAAATTTAAAGCTTTTAGTAGTTAATAGTGTATTATACTGAAAGGATGATAGAGTATATTATTTCCAGTGGACCTGTAAAAGTATTGGGAAATTATTTAGAAGGATGTGCTACATAATCGAGATTACCATTTCATTAATAGCAATTAAAATGTAAAATGGATATATTGGAAAGAATGGATCGTCCTCTAACTGGTTGTACAGGATATAATTATGACCTTAAAATTTGCCTATTATGTCCAGACTTGTGAAGATTAGTTTATTAAGAAAGGAATACATTTCATTAGGATTATATTTTATTTCTTTTTGTATTTAAGTGACAATGATGGGAGAGGGAGAGGGAGAGAGAATATGAGAATGGTTTACAATTATTTTATACCTATAAAAATATAATTCATAGTTTTGTGGAGGATTCCACAAAGAGCAGGTTGGGTTGGAAACACGAGTTTAATAAGTTCCTCTATAATCTAGAGAAATTCAAAACAGGTCGTGAAGAGGATGTGTAGTGTCCCAGACAATACTGCAGACCCTGCTCAAGCATCCCTTATATGCTGTCCTGAATAGAAGGAAGTGAACTACCAATAATCTTTTCTGCCATCCTCACCACGCTCTACATCACCTTCCTGTCTGAAGCAGTAATGCTTCCAAACCAGACAGTAATGCATTATGACAGGATGCTCTCAATTGTCCCTCTATAGAAAGTGGTAAGGACAAAGGAAAAAAAGATATGCTTTTCTCATGTGACACAGAAAATGCAGGCGCTGCTGTGCCCACTTCACCAGTGTCTCACTGTTGAGCGACCAAGATACCCTACTCATTAGCTGCACACCCAGAAACGTGATGCTGCTAACCACCTCCATAGGTGAATTGTTAATACACAGAGGTGTATTGCTGTGCCTGCCTTTTCTGAAGTCGGCAATGATCTCTTTAATTTTTCCTATGTTCAAAACGAGGCTGTTTTTGTTACACCAGTTCACCAAACCCTCTACCTCCTTGCGGTAAGCACCCCCGTTGTCATCCTGAATAAGGCCCACTACTGTTGTATCATCCACATACTTCACAATATGGTTGGTGGCAACCCTAGCACAACAGTCATGGGTCAACAGGGTGATCAACAGTGGACCTAGGACACAGCCCTCAGGAGAACCTGTGCTCAAGAAAATGGTGTTAGAAATATTAGTCCCAACTTGCACATACTGGGGCTTATCAATAAGAAAATCAAGAATCCAGTTGCACAAAGGAGTATTAAACACAAGTTAAATAAGTTCCTCTCTAATCTAGGGAAATTCAAAGGAGATGAGGGAACATTATGGAGAAGTGATTTATCATGGACTAGGGACCTTGAAGAGGACCAGAATGATGTAGTGGTTAAGGCATCACTCTAGAAGGTTTGTGATTTTTCATCCCACCTTGGGCATAAAACCAGTCACTTTCTCTCAGCTTTAGGAAGGAGGCCATGTAAGTCACTTCTTAAATATCTTGCCAAGAAAACTGCAAGGACTTGTCCAGGCAGTCTCTGAGAATCAGACACAATTGAATGGAATTTTTTAAAAAAATAGATTTTGAAGTCTTAATGTTACCTTAAGGTTAAGAGCAGCATGTATTTTAATACCAGCTGCAGGACAACAATTATAGGAGAAAATCTCCATAGACAACTACAAGAGAGGGGAATGCCTCCCATCTCCTGCTTGTGAGCATCCCAGAGGCATCCAGTTGGTCTCATTGAGAATCATAATGGGTGACTGAGATGAGTCTTGGCTTGATTCAGCAGGATCTCTGGATTTTTATGTGCAAAATAAAATGGAGCATAAAAAACAGTGCCAAACATTTTAAATTAGTTCTGGTCTTCACATTTGGAAAGAAAAGAAAAAGCAATTATTGCAATATATAAAAACCTACATTGCAGGAAGAAGTTTTCTCTCTCCAAACGGTAGAACCAGGGCCCACCCAATGAAGCTGTTTGGAAGATTTAGAACAGACCAAAGAAAGGACTTCTTCCCATAGGCATCTGTTGAATTGTGGGGTCCTTGCTGCTTTCTGAGTTTGGTGGGGGGTTTTGCAGACGTTTCATCACCAAACTCTGGCATTATCTAGTTTGGTAATGAAATGTCTGCAAGAAAATCACCAAGCTCAGAGACCAGGAAGGACCCCTCATTTCAATGTTGAGCAGCAAATATTCTCTTCTATTGGCAATCTGTTGAATTCTTGAATTCTGTTGAATCACCTGTCTGAGATGGTATAGGTCAGGCATGCCAAACTCGCAACGTCACGTGACGTCGCGCGACGTATCGGGACTTTTTCCCCATTGCCGGCACAGGCACGGTTTCGGCATAATGCATCCGGCCCATGGGCCAGCAGTTTGACATGCCTGGTATAGGTCCTCCTGCTTGAGCAGGGGGCTGGACTAGAAGACCTCCAAGGTCCCTTCCAGCTCTATTTTATTCTATTCTATTCTTTAGCAGTAGGTGTGGTAGTGGTTGAATGGCTTTAAAAGAGAATTGCATACATTCGCTGATGGCAGGTCTATTGAGAGCTTGTTTCCAAGCTTGTCGGCATGCTTGCAAATTCCAGTTGAGGGAGAATAACAATGGGAGAAGGTTATGTCCTTCTCACCCTGTTTATAGTTGTGAAAGTTGAACCTTAAATAAGCAAGACAGGAAGAAAATCAACTCATTTGAGCTCTGGTGCAGGAGGAGGCTTCTGCGTATTCCTTGGACAGCAAAGGTGACTAACAAGTAAATACTGAAGCGTATAACACCAGACATGTCATTGGAAGGCAAAATCACAAAACTGTGCCTCACTTATTTTGGCCATGTCGTGCAGGGGAATTCACTGGAAGAAGCAATTATGCTTGGAGGAGTTAATAATAAAAGGAAACCAGGATGCCAAAGAGCACAATGGCTGGACACCATCAAAACTGACACCAACCAAAGCACAGAACAATTCAAAGAAGTAGTGCAAGATCGGAAGAGAACTGACTCATAGAATTGCCAAGAGAATTGCCATCATCATCATCCTGTTTGTGTGCACTCCAAATATGTCTGGTTGACTATTTAGTGAAAGGATGTGTTGGACCAAGATGTTGGTTTTGGATTTCTTATCTTCTTAAAAATATGCAAGATCGAACCTGATAACTAACATATTAGAGTCTGCTTCTTTTCGATCCACTGGCCTCCAGGATTATATCTTCCACTGTCCCTATTAAGGAATCAGGAAGGTCAGTATGATGATACAAAAAAAAATGAAGCCACAATAAAAATGTTAGCCTTTTGGCTCCCAAAGAGACCTGAAACAATCGAACACAGCAATATTTCAGATGCTGGTTGTTCCTTTATAATCTCCAGCTGGCGAGCTCTTTATTCCAATACTGCTGACATATGTTGCTTATCCCCGAGATAAAACAGAGGCATGGTACAAAGGTCCTAATTTTAACTTTAGGCTCTGCTGCTTTCCTCCTGACACATCCACACACTTGGCACTTTTCACAACCAAACAGTTGGTGCCAAAGCACAACTGTGTAGGCAGACACTGTTTATTGCATTCAGATTGAGGCACTGAAGCTGCGTCACTTTTTGGTTTGTCTTGGCAGACAATTTGGATTATGTTGCAAGGATTTAGGCCATCAGCTACAAGTCTCAGATGTGAGGACAATCTGGCTGCAACATCTGTCACCCCATTGATTATCAGAGTTGATTCAGTTGATCTGGCTGTCTAGGCAGGTGTCTCCTTCCTCCCTCCCCACTCCATGTGTGACTTTTCTGTAGCTGTATTTTCACTGGAAGAGAACAACCATCCCGGATAAGAGTTTACTATTTTTCAGTCAAGTGTATATCTAGCTACAAGAATTCTCCTGCCTTATGGCAAAGTGAATTGGGCAAGCATTGAACCTATGCATGTTTTTAGTTTTAGTAATTTTGAAGTCAACTTAGCTGCTTTTATAGAAAAGTAGGCAATCGTTAAAGGCAAGACCATAAAGAACATACCATGTCATCTTCTCATTTTTAGGACACAGAGATCCTAAAATTTTTATCTATTTTACAGAATAGATACAAAATTCAGACCGTGCACCCATTTCTTAAAATCAAGAGACTAAGGTTTGTTGCAGTTGCATAAAATGTATGCTCTTGCCATACCCCAGATTTGATAGAACCAACATTTTTCATAAGATGACAAATTCATGTTTTAAGAATATAGTTCAACAATACATGGATATTGTTACTGTAGTATGTCTTCCCAAAATGGCCACTGACATAGGTTGTAATTTGAAACCAAAACAAAGTTTACTAAAGCTGGACAAGACCAAATCATATGAGTTAAACTAAAGAACCTTCAATTTTCTTACAGTACAATATCTTTTGAGGTGCCCCCCTAATTTCCACTTTTGACTTAATGAGAGAGCCAATTTGGTATAATGTTTGGGCCTTCTTGTGGCATAGGAGAAGCTTGGGGATCACCATTAATGAATTGGTGGAACCTGCTGGTCACTGAATGATATATAAGATCATCTCCACATATTAGAAAATGTATCTTTGCATATTCAATGACAAATGCAATGCCTTGCTAGAGTGCTTTAATTAGAGCAAGATTGCTGTTGAAACAGCTGCTATGAGCTAATACACAATGCAATTCCTTACCCAATTCATACATAAGTAAACCTGTTTGTTTGTTTAATCTATGTCTTAAGCTAGTCATAAATTGAGGATAACCTGTAACATCTTCTCTAGTACTTAAATTAAAAACATATATCTTCTTCCCTTTTCTCATGCCTTATAGTCAAATTACAAAAAAAAACCACACATCATTCATTCTAATCAGCAAAAATCTATTAAGAACTTAATATTATAAGTCGCTCAGAGTTACCCTGAGATAAGATGGGCAGCCAATAAATTAATAAGCCAATAAAGAAATAAACTACCAGAAATACTAACTTTTATATTTTGATCTTAATTAAAGAAGTTCAAATTTATACTCAGCAAATTTGCCCTTTTCTCTAAGAAATAAAGCAGAAGATATCTCTCCTCACTTATAAACAAATCTGGAGAATCTGTATGGAGCTAAACATGGGTGATCCTTGTCTTCTCCTTAATCTGAGGAGGAATTTTGAGGAGCTGTTCCCTTCACCAGTTCCTATTTTGGTCACTGCAAAAAGCAGTGTTTCACTCAGTCCTCTATGCTCTTCCTGAAGCCCTGTCTTCACAGTTTTTCTAAATGACAACAGGGTCAGGACCATAAGGATTTAGGAGGAATGACCATCCATAGGTTCGCGACAGCAACAAAGAAGGCCTGACTTTGGGATCCTGCAAGGGGCCCTTATTTTGCTGAAAAGATGTAGAACATGGTGACTCAGTTAAATCTTGCTGTCAAGGTTCCAGCTGAGGATCCCAACAAAGTAAATGCACAAGAGTCATTTAGATTTCTAATGCAAAACTTTATTGGCATACCGGCACTAACAATTTGAAAACCAGCTCTGGCAATATGGTGAGGAAAGGATAATTAAAAGAGTAAAACTTTCCCTCCCCTCTCTGATAGTTCAGGTCACATGGTCCGATTAATCCTCAGGCAGTTGTTATGAGAAGAACACCACAACATCTCTTCAGTGACCTTGGTTCCCATCCGGATAGAATCCTCCTGTGCATTCCAAACCTTCCCCTCCCCCCCTCGCAACTGTAGGCAAGCTAGAAGCAGCATGGCAGTCCTAACACAAGCAATCTTCATAGCTTGACACTTGCCAGTTGGACAGAGACAATTGGAGAGAGGCAGTCTAATAGATGAGAAGATTCTAAAGCTAATTCTAATCATAGATGAGAAGAAGAGGACAACCAGCAGCAAAGTGGATGGACTCAGAGTGACGATAGGTGTCCCATTGGAAAACCTGAAGGACCAGCTTAAGGACAGATCATCCTGGAGAAAATCTATCTATGGTTGCTAAGAGTCAAGAACAATTGGATGACACACAATGAATCAATTAAAAGTCTCCTAGGCCCCAAGCTCCTTCCTTCCCAACTATTGTTTCTTTCATTATTGTTTCTCTTTTGCCTTGATGAAAATAGAAGGTTGGATTTTCAATAACTCAGCAGAAGCCTAAAGCTGAAAGAATAGACTCCTAATTTAATTATTAAGAGTCTCCCCGCCCCCCTTCTGCTAAGAGAAAGAATCTTAAGGTACAAAATGTACCAGATGCTTGTGGCATTTATCAACTTTCTGTTATTATTAGAACTCAAAGTCTACCAATCAGAGTTTGATGGGAAAAGACCTCCACTTCTGCAGGACCCCCACCCCACCCATAGTGACTTGTAGGGTCTTCTAGAATCATGCAACCGTGATACTGTGTCAAAAGAACAATAATAGATTTTGTATCACTTCAAGGATGGTTGGGAAATCCAACAAGAGGGAAAATGTTGCTAGTATGCAAACAGCTCTAGGATTAAGTAATCCTTTGCCCAGGAATTTGTTTTGAATTTCTCAATTGAATGGATTCTCCCACACACAGAATTCCACTTCCTGTTCCTCCAAGTTGTTATTTCATCTCAGCAGTGCAGGTAGTCTTCAGTTAACAACTAATTGAGCCTGGGAACTCCATTGCTAAGCAAAGTGAAAAATGACAAAATTGTGCCAACTTAACGATAGCAGTTCTGGAAGATCCAATTGTAGTCATTAAGTGCAACATCACTTGATTGCTATTTGCAACCTCCGGTTGGCTTCCCCTTTGACTTTGCTTGTTGGAAGCTGGCAGTGATGGTCACAAACGGTAATCATATGGCCATGGGACATTGCAACCGTCATAATCATATGACGGTTGCCTTGTGCCCAAATCACACACACATGATTGTGAGGATGCTGTGACAGCTGCAAATTCAAGCACTGATCATAAATCTTGTTCAGAGCCAACTTTGAGCAATTGCTGAACAAGTGGTCTCTACATGAGCACTACCTGTATATTTTAGGGTAGGAGAGAAATTCTTTTGTTGCTAGTGTTATTTAACAACTGAGAACCTTTCTAATTTCAAATAAATTATGTAAAGTTCAGCCACTAGGTCCCGATGGATAACTTCTGTGCAGAAGAACGACATAGACGCCTTGCATTTTAAGATTGTGCTTTTGAGGGGAAAAGGCAGAGAAAGAAAGGTTGCCAACGTAACATCTGTTTGCAATGCCTTAAACCAAACATAAGGAACGGCTGCTGGAATTGGGTATGTCTAGTTTAATGAAGAGAAGGACGAGGGGGGACATGATAGCAGTGTTCCAATATCTCAGGGGCTGCCACAAAGAAGAGGGAGTCAAGCTATTCTCCAAAGCACCTGAAGGGAAGACAAGAAGCGATGGATGGAAACTAATCAAGGAGAGAAGCAACCTAGAACTAAGGAGAAACTTCCTGACAGTTAGAACAATTAACCAGTGGAACAACCTGCCTCCAGAAGCGGTGAATGCTCCAACACTGGAAGTTTTTAAGAAGAGACTGGACAGCCATTTGTCTGAAATGGTATAGGGTTTCCTGCCTGAGCAGGGGGTTGGACTAGATGACCTCAAGGTCCTTTCCAACTTTATTATTATTATTATTATTATTATTATTATTATTATTATTATTATTATTATTATTATTATTATTATTATTATTATTATTATTATTATTATTATTATTATTATTATTATTATTATTATTATTATTATTATCTTTTATTCATCAAACATGAACCTCAGTCAACTGAACATTCAAATTGGCTGGTGCTGATGGTTGACACGGGTTGCTACCAGCATCCTAGGTGTCAACCAGGTACCTTCTTAAAATATAAGATGTTCCGAGTAGCGCAGTTTTTTGTAACATTGCTGGAGTTATTGCAGGAAGCTGCAGTTTCTTGATGTGTTTTGCGAAGTTTTTTGACATAGTTCCCAGTGCCCCGATGACAATGGGTACCACTGTTACACGTTTCATCCATAATCGCGCAGTTTCGATGGCCAGGTCGCGATATTTCATAATTTTTTCCAGTTCTTTTTCTTCGACTCTGGCATCTCCTGGTACAGCAATATCAATCAGCTGTACGCTTCGGTTCTCTACAACTGCGATATCCGGCGTATTGTGTTCCAAATGGCGATCTGTCTGTATTCGAAATAATTATTATTATTATTATTATTATTATTATTATTATTATTATTATTATTATTATTATTATTATTATTATTATTATTATTATTATTATTATTATTATTATTATTATTATTATTATCATCTCATTTCCCAGGATTATACTATAGCTACAGAGGGCTGCCACGTGGTTCCAAAAAAAGACATAGCTGCTTTAAAGAGTTGTAGGAGGGTTTGTTCATACCTGCATTGCAGAACACCTTTTTGCTTTATCATTAGTGACCTTACATCTTGTATTATAAAAGACAGTCCTTTATTTCATAAATACATGCCAGTTGCCAAGCACTCAATTTTTCATCATGTGACCATGAGGATGCTGCAATGGTTGTAGTGTGAAAAACGGTCATAAGTCACTTTTTCCAATGCCGTTGTAACTTTGAACAGCCACTAAACGGATGACTAAGTTGAGCACTACCTGTCAGTGTATATGCACTCTTCTTTTCCCCCCAAAATATGTTCTTACTCTGTAATACCTGTTTCTATTACACTTCATAGCTGGCAACTTATGAAAATATATAAAAGTAGTCAGATTTCAAGGAAATGAGTCCACATATTTGGCTGTCAGGGCTGATTTAATCAAGTGACATACGTGTGTGGGTGAAGCAGCCCTTATTAAATGCTGCCACTGTTGTTTGCTTTAGTTCAGATTCATGATATTCCTAATAGGATTTATGTAGCAACAAATAATAACCAAAAAGAAAAAACAGAGGTTGTAATTAAAGTTTGTACAAAGCAGGTACACCATGTGTATAAAAAATACACGTGGTGTATTAAAAATGCTTATATTATTTATAAGATTCTCTTTTTTTTACAGCCTATGGCTTCAGTGCAACTCTATAAAATTCAGTATTTCTTTTTAGCAAAATAAGTAAGGTAATAGAACCAAAGTAGATGTCATGTATGCATTACCCAAATATATGGGGTACATTTCAAAATATTTTCTTAAAAATGAGCTTGCTGCATAATATTGTGCCTGACTGACCTGTTGTTTCATTTATTCATTTTTAGATTATGTAGCCCAAAACTATTGGATTGCTTAGAAAGTGTTAAATTTTTCAGTGAACTCTTGAGAATTTAAACCCTGGAGTGGAACTAATGCTCCGAAATTAAATATACTATAGAATATTATATGCTAAGTAAACAGTTTTACCTTTGTTGCTTGCATGTTTCTTGTCAGGCGTATAAAAGTTAATACGTTTGGATAGTAATTATTCAGGTTTGAAAACTAGAAAAACAAGCATACTTTGAAAGCAGGAAATAAGGATGGAGTGGATGGAATATGCAGTACTAATAATAAGGCACAAAGGGCAGTTAACTGCAAAATGGAGCAGGATGGGCAAAGACCACATGGTAGAGCCAGGGGAACAGGATGTACAGGTAGTCCTTACTTAACGACAAGTCACTTAGTGAGTATTGGAAGTTATGATGGTTCATACAACCTGACTTTGAAGTTCCACAATGCAATCAAATTTTGGGCACTTGACAACCAGCTCACATTTATGGCTGTTTGCAGCATCTTGTGGTCGCATGACTTTTGATTTCCATCATTTTTTCCCCAGCGTTTGCTTCCAATTTCTGATTATATGGGAATAAAACACATTCACTTAGTGACTGCTGTGTTCACTTAGTGAATGCTGCAAAAAAGGTGGTAAAATCAGTCACAGTCACATGACAACTTGCTTAATGACCACAGCGACTTATGACCAATTCTGGGCTCAATTACGGTCATAGATCAAGGATTACGTGCATTGTATGGAGCCTGGGGATGCAGTAGGCAGAATCGTGGGAATAATCATGAATGCGGAGATGGTGTGAGCTATAATAGATGCTATATCTGACTCATGTAGCAATACAAAAACTCTCCTTGGAGCCTACCTACTTTGCTCCAGCAGACACCAGGCACAGCAGCAGTTCCAAGGACATAACTGCAAAGCGAATGGAAGTATAGTAATATCAAGAGAGATTGAGAAACACATTGGAAAAGAATTAGAAAAACTACCTGCAGCATTCATTGCTAACACTGTTGGGTGGCCATTCACTCATGAGCCCATCAAGATTGACTCATGGGTTCATGATCTGCCTCAGTTGTGCTTTGCAGGTAAATCTTTCTAAGACTTCTTCCGTTAGTGAAAAAGCCAAGAACTTCTTTTTGAATTTTTTTCTGATAGGCAGAAGAAGTGTGGGCAATGGGGTAAGGGGAATGGTATATTAGTTTGGTTTGCCAGATGTTCAGACTGAATTTGGCATTTTTATCCACTTATCTACTTGGGAAGGACATGAGATAGGCAAATATTGATGTTTGATGTTGTTAGAGGTATCGTCGTAGGTTGTAAGCTGTTCCCAGTAAAACTGCCTTTTGCAGTTGACTGATGGTGAATTTATCAGTGCTGATGGTGTTCAAGTGGCGCTCAAATGTTAGTATAAATTTTATTTATTGAACCGAATAACAGGGCTGGAAGGGACCTTGGTGGTCTTCTAGTCCAACCATTCGCTCAGCAGGAGAACCTTTACCATTTCAGACAAGTGGATGTCCAGTCTCTTCTTAAAAACTTCCAGTGTTGGAGCATTCACAACTTCTGGAGGCAAGTTGTTCCACTGATTAACTGTTCTCACTGTCAGGAAATTTCTCTTGTCAGTTGCTTTGGAGAATAGGTTGACCCTCTCTTCCTTGTGGCAGCCCTTCAGATATTGGAAGACTGCTATCATGTCATCCCTAGTCCTTCTTTTCATTAAACTAAACATGCCCAATTCCTGCAAGCGTTCTTTATATGTTTAAAATTTATAATAATAATAATAAAGTTGGAAGGGACCTTGGAGGTCATCAAGTCCAACCCCCTGCTCAGGCAGGAAACCCTACACCATTTCGGACAAATGGCTGTCCAGTCTCTTCTTAAAAACTTCCAGTGTTGGAGCATTCACAGCTTCTGGAGGCAGGTTGTTCCACTGGTTAATTGTTCTAACTGTCAGGAAGTTTCTCCTCAGTTCCAAGTTGCTTCTCTCCTTGACTATTTTCCATCCGTAGCTTCTTGTTCTGCCCTCAGGCGCCTTGGAGAATAGCTTGACTCCCTCTTCTTTGTGGCAACCCCTGAGATATTGGAATACTGCTATCATGTCACCCCTAGTCCTTCTTTTCATTAAACTAGACATACCCAATTCTAGCAACCGTTCCTTATATGTTTTAGCCTCCAGTCCCCTAATCATCTTTGTTGCCCTTCTCTGCACTCTTTCTAGAGTCTCAACATCTTTTTAGAGTGCATTGTAAAGTGGAAACTCTGTTAACCTAGCACTGTGTTGGCTTTTTTGGCAGCTGCAGCACACTGCTGGCTCATATTTAAGTGATTGTCCACTAGGATTCCGAAATCCCTCTCACAGTTACTACTATTGAGCAAGGTACTCCCTATACTATACCTGTACATTTGGTTTTTCTTGCCTAAATGTAGAACCTTGCTTTTTTCACCATTGAATTTCATTTTGTTAGATAGTGCCCAGTGTTCAAGTCTGTCCAGATCCTTCTTTATCTTAAGCCTGTCTTCTGGAGTGTTGGCTATTCCTGCCAGCTTGGTGTCGTCTGCAAATTTGATGAGTTCCCCATATATCCCCTCGTCCAAATTGTTGATGAAGATGTTGAAGAGCACTGGGCCCAGAACAGAGCCCTGGGGCACCCCACTGCACACTTCCCTCCATGTAGATGCGGTTCTATTGAGGACCACACGCTGAGTACGGCCGGTTAGCCAGCTATGAATCCATATGGTGGTGATGCTGTCTAACCCACATTTTTCTATCTTATCGAGTAGTAGGTTGTGATCTACTTTATCAAATGCCTTACTGAAGTCCAAGTAAATTATATCCACAGCATTCCTCTGATCCACTAATTTTGTCACTTGGTCAAAGAATGAAATACGCTTCTTGTCCCTACTGGCAGTAGCACCTGGGAGCAACTCCACCTCCTCTTTTATTTGGTCTCTTTCTTTTAAATAATTTAAATCCCTCTAGCTGTGTGTTCCATTTGTGGGTTTCATCCCACCATGTTTCCGTAATGGGAACAATATCATATCTGCCCTCATTAACCTGAATTTCTAGTTCACCCTGTTTGCTGTTCATACTCTGTGCATTGGTGTATAGACATTTGAGTCCTTTATGACTGACCCTGTGTTTACTTTCTACATAACCTGTATGGAGCCTGAGTTCCCCTATTGTCTTACCACCTATTTGGTTAGTGCACTTTGTGTGGCACTCTCTATTGAAAGCTTGATTTTGCTTGACAGCAAGGTTGATATTCTTGTCCACACACACATCTATGTTACATGCACTTATAGCCCTATAGTTTTTAGATTGCCGGGGACAGGGATGTTCTGTATCAATTAACTCACTGTCCCCGCTGTTTAGTTTAAATATTCCTCCAGATAATCTGTGAATTTATAGCCGAGTAACTCAGTCCCTTTCTTTGATGGATGCAAACCATCTCTTTTGTACATTTTTTCATTGGACCAGCTACTGACATCGTGACTAATATATCCAAAGCCTTCCCTGTTACACCACTCCTTTAGCCACATATTGAATTGTGCTATACGCTGGCCTTTTCCATTTTGCTCCTTGTACACTGGTAAAACCTCTGAAAAAGTAAGCCTACAGCCTATTCCGCTAAGTTCCTGCCCCAAGCTCTGGAAATCATTCTGCACAGAGAGTACATCTTTTTGGGACAGATCGTTAGTGCCAAGATGTACAATAGCCGCCACATCACAGTCCTTGCTGGCATTCTTGATTATTTTAGAAATACGCTTCTTGTCCCTACTGGCAGTAGCACCTGGGAGACACCTGACCTCTTTTGGAACCTCTGTGTCCTTTCCTAAATTTACATCCCTTATAATTGAATCACCAACCAGAAGGTGGCTTCTCTTTTTGGATGCCTTTCTGTTCTTGCATGACTGATGTGTAATACCTGATTCGCACTTCTCCCTGTCGAAAACAAGTTGTTCATCTCGGTCCACGATCCCCTGTTTATTTGAGTTATCATTTATTTGCTTGCTTGCTTGTTCACTTGCTTGCTTGCTCGCTTGTTAAATTTATTAGCCGCCCATCTTGCCACAAAGAGACTCTAGGCATCTTACAACATTAAAAGTAATAAAACCATAAAAAATAAATATTTCTAATAATAAAGATACACATGATAATTAAATCTCCTCTATTGGTCCATCAACCTCTTCCAGCATGATACTCCCCCTGTTGGGGCTCCAAGCCAAATGGCAGAGCCAGGTCTTCGGGCCCTTACAGAAGGTCAGGAGGTGGGTGCAAATCTCACCCAAAGGAGATAAGATGTTCCTTGGAGGTTGGGTGAGATCCTTTGGGTGAGATCTGCGCCCACCTCCTGATCTTCCATAAGGGCCCAAAGACCTGGCTCTGCCATTTGGCTTGAAGACATGGTAGAGAAGGCTCTTCTCCTAGATCCCGCCGGTGTAATTACTTAACTTTGTATGCCACTCAACTCTCAAGGACTCTGGGTGACTCACAACCATCAAAAAAACAAATTACAATCAAATCAACCCAAGATCGATTGATTTATGAATGCTGATGGTGTTCAAGTGGTGCTCCAGTGTTATTAGTTTTATTTATTTATTAAATTAAAAATGGCAAGCAGGAGTCCCTCTCTCCCTTGCCAAAGGCACTTGAGCATCCTGCTTGTTTACTTCCTTTTTAATAAATTATTCTGCCTTCTGGAACCCCCAATACAGTAATGCTAAGCTTTGGAATCCAGGGCACTTTTTGTACTCTGTATATTTCACAATCTCTTGAACACAAAAATACACCCACACATTCAATTAGGTCATTCTCACCTACGCTTAATCACTTTCTAAACTTTGCTTGTTTTACTATAAACCTGAATTGCACTTTTCCACCCATCAGCCTGCCAAGAACAGTATCCAGAAATTGCAATTCAACCATTTTCTATTATTTTTGTCTTTTAATAATAGATGCCTTGTTGATGAGGTGCAGTCTGCCTAGGGGCAAACGAGAGGGTAGCAAGCTTTGGTTTCAGAAGTTATGAAATCCAATTAGGCCAACTTAACATATACATACGGAGGCAAATATATACTTATGCAAGTACCTCACACATTGTTTTGATTACCAAAATAAAGATGCATTTATTTATTTATTATTTATTAAATTTGTTTGCTGCCCATCTCGCCACAAGGACTCTGAGCAGCTTACAACATTGCAGTATTGGTCTAAGAGAAAATTGAATATCATTTTGACTTTATGTTTTTAATGAAGGTGTTAGCTAATCAAATTCCATCTATCCGGGGGAGCTAATGCAGAATATGATTTTCACCTTTGGACTTTTTTTTTTTTTTTTTTTTAAATGCAGGGCTCTTAAGGGAAGTTGCTAATAATAAGGATCAATCAGAGAAAATGCAACATTATTTAAATTTAATATATTTTCTTAGTAAATATTGACTCTTAATGCTTGAATCACTGTTTGGGAAATAGTTATGGAGCCCTTTTCTTACTCTGGGTGCGTGACTCAAACATGTGGGATCAATTCTGTTTTTACTACAATCCAGCAACCAACAGTTAGAGGAAACACACACATCAACACATGTGCGTGCATGTAGCCATATACAAGCCTGTTTGCTCCAGAACTTAATAAAAATCTGCCTTTCCATAAATAGAAAACTGTTTCCGTTTAACCTAAGCTGTTCTAATTTACCCTTGAAAAGTCACCAGAAGTTTCAGCTGTTACAAAAGCAGCATGACCAATCTTGGGTGCTCCAAGGACAGTGCCTATAACACCTCTGCTGCGCAACTCACATTGGGGGCTGCTTTGCTTCTGGGTTCAGTTCAAAGTATTGGTTATTACCTTTAAAGCCCTGTACGGTATAAGGCCAGGTTACCTATAGAACCATCTTCATCCCATTACATCAGTCAGGTAGAACCCTGTCAGTTAAAGAATACCAATGTTTATTTATTTATTAGATTTTTATCCTGCATTTATTATTTTTATAATAATACTCCTTCCTCCTCCTCCTCCTTTCTCCACAACAACAACTTTGTGAGGTGGGTTGAGTTGAGATTGAGTGCCTGGCTCAAAGACACCCAGCAGGACTAGAACTCACAGTCTCCTGGCTTCTAGTCTGGTGCCTTAACCACTAGACCAGATTGGCTCTCGGTAGCATAAATAGCAATAAATAAACAAATAACCAGCATAATACTAACCCTGGGTGGAGCCATCAGGACACATCTGGTCCCTTGGGAGCCCTAGGTCCCTTGACAGCATAACTAGGTCTTGAGGGCTTTATGATCAAAAGGGATGGGGGCCAATCTAATTTCAGGGGAAATAATGTTCCATAAGGCAGGTGCAACAGTGAGAAAGTACATCTCCTGGAACTCCTCAGATATAGGTCCCTAGCCAATGATTCCCATAGCATGCCTTCTCCGTGAGATCTGATGGGCCTGGCTGATGCAACCAGGGAGAGATAGTCTTTCTGTATGGGCTTTAAACAGTACATGGGTATAATAATGATATGGAGTAAATAGTAGGGGAGGTAACCTAAAGTTTTGATGGGGGGGGGGGAATTGTTGGCAGATGGTCATTCTAAAAGGCATATTAAACCTACAAAGAATTTCCTGTTTTTGGACCTTGGGTTTTTTAAAAAACATTTTAAATCCATATCCATCCAAATAGAGAACAACATAGTAGTGTTCCATTAGTTAAAATCAGCTCTGTAACTGGACAGTTCTGCCAACTTCCCAAAAATTGGATTACATAAAAAATTAAAAGATTAAGTATACTGTGGATTATGGTCGTCATTATCAGAACCAGGAAGCTGCATCTCTATACTGCCTGTCATAGTGCTGGTTTAGACAGACCTTCATCCTGATCCTACCTTAGTGCTCTTCCTATGCCTTTAGGATAAGTTAGTCATGATTCCCGCTATGATTGTGTATGTAAAGAGACTGATACAGATCTTCTTCATAGTTTGATATAGGTATTGCGCTTTGGCCTCTGGAAGGTCTCATGATAAGTTGCACTTGTGTAGTCTTGGTTGCTTGCATTGCATAAATATTCCTTGAATGCTCAAATATAAGACACTTATTCTTGTGAGACCAAGGAGGCACTCACACCTGAGCAGTAGTTTAATTTTAAAATATTTGGGAATGTTCTTTGTTGATTATACTTCAGAACATCCTTACTGTTTTGTAGCTCAATTCATCCATGAGAGGTGGTGCTGGCTATCACCTTGGCTGGCTTTGAAAAGAGTTTGGAACAATTCATGGAACTAGTAGGGATCAATAGCTCTTAACTTTGAGGGAAGTAGACTCTAGAAAGAGTGCAGAGAAGAGCAGCAAAGACGATTAGAGGACATGAGGCTAAAAACATATGAAGAACTGTTGCAGGAACTAGGTAAGTCTAGTCTAATGGAAAGAAGGACTAGGGGTGACATGATAGTAGTGTTCCAATATCTAAGGAGCTGTCACAAAGGACAGGGAGTCAACCTACTCCCCAAAGAACCTGAGGGAAAAACAAGAAGTAAAGATGGAAACTTACCAAGGAGAGTTCCAACCTAGAAATTTCATGACAGTGAGAACAATTAACCAGTGGAACGGCTTACCTTCAGAAGTTGTGGGTGCTCCCTCACTGGAGGTTTTTAAGAAGAGATTGGACAGCCATTTATCTGAAATGGTATAGGATCTCCTGCTTGAGAAGGGGGTTGGACTAGACCTCCGAGGTTCCTTCCAACACTGTTACTCTGTTATTTTGACTGCCTCTGAAGGACATCTGCTGGGAGACTTGTGGGCTTCCTTGTTCAATTGGTTAGCCACTGTGAGAACAGAGTGCTGACCAAGGTGGACCAAGAAGTCCAATCCAACAGGGCAGTGCTTATGTTCTTCTCCTTGAAAGTCAATAAATAAAATTGTTTTTCTGTCCTTTTTCACCCTTCTATTTCAGAGCTCCCGTCATCAGAACACTTGAGCGTAGCAGATGCAACATGGCTGGCCCTCAACGTCGTCTCGGGAGGAGGTGGCTTCTCTGGCTCTCAGCCTATCGGTGTGACCAAAATTGCCAAATCAGTCATTGCTCCACTAGCCAATCAGAATATCTCAGTGTTTATGCTCTCCACCTATCAGACAGACTTTATTCTGGTAAGGAAAACTTGATATGAAGAAATGCTGGGAGAAGAAGGCATGTTCTTTCCACCAAGACCCTAATAAGAGTCTCCAAAAGTGCTTTTCAAAAGGCAACTGGATTAAGAAAATTGCCTTTTGAAAAGCAATTTTGGGACATCCATGACCTGGATGATTGAGAATCTCCATAGACATCCTAATAAGAGTTAAACACACATTTGAAAGAATGAAGCTAAATTCTCATGCTATTTTCCCATTGGTTTTTCCTTAGATCCATGATAAATTACTGTAATGTGCAAAGTAAGCTTTGCACATCTGTTTGCTTTCTTGAACTCAGCTGAGCCAAAGCTCTGGGCTCAGAAAACCATAGTTTGCATTTTTCCCTAATTGTCAAGGATAGCAGTTTAACCAGAAACATCTGACCCCATATACATTACTATCCACATTTTGAAATTGTTGGTTAAATGTTTAGAATTTTATATTGTTATTCTTCAGACCTTTCTCAACTTCTTTCAGTAAGCAAGGCAATGCATTATGTCTTTTGCAAATATGTAATGCCACCAATCCATTTTTAGCATCTTTTAAAAATGTTCTCTAATAAAAAAGATGAAACACTGTCTGTATTTCCAAGCCACAAATGACATTACTTTTACATCAACCATGCAGAGCAAGGACCCAAAAGTGTTCAAGCATTGAATGCTGAGTGCTTTTTGAGTACAGGCAGTCCTCGTTTATCAACCACAGTTGGGACCAACAACTTGGTCATTTAAGTGAAGTGTGGTTGCTAAGTGAAACCATGATTGTACTTATAATCTCACTTCAGCTTTCCTTTGCTTTAGAGACCTGCGAAAGTCCTAAATATGAGGATTGGGTGCAAAGTTACTTTTTCATCATTACCACAAACAGTCACTGTATGAGGCAGTCACTAAATGAGAACTATTTGTAGAAAAATGGAATAAACCACTTGGTGGAGATAAAATACCTGTTGTGGGTTAAGAACAGGGGATTGGAAATGGAAAAGTAGGAAGAAGTAATCCTGTCCATCAGCATTTGTATTACAATATTTTGTGGCACGTTATGATCATATGTATATTCAACAAACCTTGCTTAACAATCAATATTTGTTGACCTATTGCAAAATTGGAACAGCAGGTTTAAGGAATTTCCAATAATACAGAAAAGGTTTGGTTGCTAAGTAATTGTGAATAAGGAACGTGAAGTGCTTTAGAGAAAGGCCTACTTAATTGTCATTTTTGAAGTTCAGAATTCTGAATTCTTACTTCAATTCAGAATAGTTCATAAATAGTTTAGAAATCTTACCTGGTCAGTCAAACATTTCACCCAAAGAAAACTGCATGGATGCATTTCTCATTCTTTGTCCAGTGCCTTAATCATTGCATCAAACTGACTTCCCACACAATATATTAGTGTATATTACAATGGAATTGAGTTGTGTGTGGTTCATTTGTCTTGCATCCTACTGAGGCATTGTTCAATATTTGTAATTATTCAGGCATAGCATATTGTGTGAAGGCAGCAGCTGTATTTATTAAAAAAACAGGGCTAAGAGTTGAGCATCTTATGTCAAGTCATCCATGATGAAAAAGTTAGAATCAGGACAACAACCTGATAATACAAACATGGCCACCATAACCCAGTCTGGTGATAGCTTTCACACACAAAGTGCCAATGTTTGTGATCTACAAGAACTCCCAGCTCCTGTCCCAAATCAGTTGATTCCATTGATGAAGAATTAAATTCCTGAAAGTTGACAAGATGTTCATTCCCCTAAGGAGATTTTTTTCCCCCCCTCAGGTACGTGAGCGGGACCTGGCCTTTGTTATGCACACCCTGGCTTCAGAGTTCACCATTCTCAGGGTTGTGAATGGGGAGACGGTGGCAGCCGATAACCTTGGGATAACCAATGGATTTATGAAACCAAAACTGGGTAAATAACTCCCTTGCCTTCTTCAGCTGTCCCACTTCAGGGCCAATGCTTCTTTTCTCATCCAGCCCATAAAAGCTGATTGCCTAAGGGCAGATAATATATTTCAAATGCATTGATAAGTGCCTAAGAATCCTCGCTTTTCAACTCCTTCCCTCTCGGAAATTCCAACCTGAAATATAGGTGTAGCCTAGAGGAACATATTTTTTTTTCATTCCTGTGCCACTTTTCAGCTACCTTTTAAGAGTTTTTTAGCACTCTTGCCTCCAAAGGGACGCAGAATTAGTATTCCTATTTTGGAAGGGAATCATTTGTTTTCTTGTTTTGGGGACATGTCAAAGAAATGGGTGGATATTGAATTATGCAACTCATAAATGTTCCTCAACATTCTACTTTTTTTATTACTACTATCAATATCAATGATGGTGAAAGGGTTGGTATGCCTGTACAGGGTTTTTCAAGGACAGACTTGTTTTTCAGCTCATACACTCTGAAAAGCAGAGAAGGAGATTCACAGCAGTTATGGCTGTAAGTCGAGGACTACCTATAGTACCGTAGATATATCTGACATATAGTCCTCAAGATGCTTTCCTTTGGCACATAGAATTGCAATCTTCGGCACTACAAGCAAGTTGCCATTGTGTGCAATCTGCCATTAGTCTGCAACTCAGGACATGGGGATGGTTGAATACCCTTAAGTTGCATGTAGAAAGCTAGCATGCCAAGTAAAGGTTCGCTGTCATGTTAGTTTTCTCTCTGTAAAAAAATCTTTGCATTATTGTACTTCTAATGGTGTTAGAAATGGGGAATCCAGGCTGCAGTTTTATTTTTTTCATTATGAAGCCTTCAACCTTGCTGTCTCTCTCCCTTTCTTCCAGTTCAAAGGCCTGTCATCCACCCCCTTTCCAGTCCGAGTAACATGTTCTGTGTCACCAGCCTGGACCCTGATACCCTTCCCTCTGTTGCTACACTCCTTATGGATGTCATGTTTTACTCCAATGGGTATGTTCAGACTGGGGCATTTTCTTTTCTGAACTTGCTTATTTTAATCCCATTAAGAATATTTCTCATAGCAGTAGGATGAAGTTAAACCTTTCTTCAATAAATGTGTCCTCAAATTAAACCAGCCTTCCTTGATCTTGGTGCCTCTAGAGCAGGGGTCTTCAAACGTGGCCCTTTTATGACTTGCGGACTTCAACTCCCAGAATTCCTCAGCCAGCCACGCTGGCTGAGGAATTCTGGGAGTTGAAGTCCGCAAGTCATAAAAGGGCCACGTTTGAAGACTCCTGCTCTAGATGTCTTGGACTACAGCTCCAGTCATCCCCAGCCAGCAAGTGTTGCTATCCAACCCATTCAGAGGGAAGGCACAGCTGCATTTGGTTGTTTTTCATATAAGGCTGCAGTACGCTAACCACGTAGTCTTACTGAGATTCTGTCAGCCGTCCCAAGTCAGGCACTTAGCAAAGAAAGACTCTTGAGGCAGTGGCTACAAGAAGTATACTTTACTAAAACAAACTGGTTACAGTGTAGTGAAGCCAGTTCTGGGTTTTAATACCCAAAGCATATGGTTAATTTTTCCCCTTTCTCCTCCTCCCACTTTGGTTATCTGTACTTCTCCAATTGCGTTTAAACAAATTGTCAGTGGGTCAGTGGGCAAAGATGGGTGCTGCATTCCACAATGTGACTTTGGAACTGCCAGTGGCTCTCACGGGACAGCATGGTGCATAGTTTCGATTCCCCAGAAACGCGCCCCCCTTCCCCTGCCCCGCAGCTCCCTCCCCCCCATTGCTCATGGCAGACATTGGCATGTAGCAAAGTGTAGCAGGCACAACATGACAGATTCTAGCAAGCGATTTGGCATATTCCATTTTTCTTCAACTCCAAGGGAACATGTCCCAAAGGTGCTTTTTTCCAAAAGGCAACTAGATTTTCTTGGGGTTTTTTTCCTTTGAAAACGTTTTGTTTCTCGTCCAAGAAGCTTCTTCAATTCTAACTTACTGGTGGGGAAAGAAAGACTTTATATTCTTTGCAGTCATCTGGTCATTAGCACTCTGAGGGTGGGCCATTAGCTTTTTGAGAGTCTTTGAGGCCATTTGAGGGATTATCTGTATCCTTGGGGTCACCTGAATCAGAGTATAAATGGGTGTGGAACCATTTTGGGACTGCTGAACACTTCCATTCCCCACCAGTCATTTAGCTTCTTGGATGAGCAAAACTTTCAAAAGTTTTCAACATCAACTTTCAAACAAGAAACAACCATGACCAGGATGATTGAGAATCTCCATAGACACCGAGGGAATATGGTCCAGAAAACAGGTTCTCAGACTTCTTAATCCTGGGATATAGTTGAAAAGGCTAAAAACCTTTTAATGGCCTTTACTAGGAAGAAGGCTGGAGCATCAAATAATTATTACTGAAAGATTGCCCTCCTCTAATTTTGTGAAGGCAGTGTTTAAGTTTAAATTCAAGTAAAGAATAATTTATTTTTATTATTGAAAATATCACATCTTCTTCTCTTAACTGCCATTTAGGAACAAAATAGGTTTCAGGACCCTTCTAGGCAATGCTGAAATCCTATGGCAGCTGTAGGTTGACAATTTGAGAAATGATGTTTAGAAAAAACCCTCTCAGCTTTCTAGGACTCTGAGAAAAAAACTCATAAATCCAGTATGAATATATCTCCAAACCGTTATAACAAGGAACAGTAATTTGATAGCCTCAGTCCACATCCAGTATACTTTGCGTAAGCTGAATGGACCCTAACCATGCTTGTCTTTGGCTCTTTCTTTACTCCAGAGTAAAAGATTTAGTGGCAAGCAATGAAGATTCTGAACACATTCGTTTTTTCTCATTTTCTCTCATCGAGGGATACATTTCTTTGGTGATGGATGTACAGACGCAGAAAAGGTAAGAATTGGAACAAATCTGAAATACTCGTCAAGATTTTGGATGTCTCAAAGTTATGTGCATTGTCAAGAAGGGATTGAAAAGATTCCCAGAATAACTAAGGGTTTCTGGGTCCAACCTCAGATATGTAACCATTAACCATTTTTTACAGGAATATTTTTTGATGCCTCCATAACTCTCTTGGTCTTTTAAAATATTTTTATTTTAAAAATCAGATAGAAAGATGTGTGCTGCACAGTCAGTAAGCCAGTCTTTAGAATCACGCTTATCTTCAAGAATGTGTTTAGGTTTCCCTAGAGTGGGATGGATATATGTTGATCTATAACTATAATAAATATTTGATTGATTGGAGTGAGATAAAGAGTATTCTAAGGAGCTCCTCCACCTTCTGAAAAACAGATGTTTCATCACTAGCCATGCCCACCAAGACAACCATTTTATAAAAAGACAATTTTCTCTAGGCAGCCATTTCCTGAGATGGGCTCAAAATTCTAGTTATACTCCCAGCCTCTTCGTGGACTAAACCAAACCATCCTTTGAAAAATAAGATGGTAGATTAGATAGATAGATAGATAGATAGATAGATAGATAGATAGATAGATAGATAGATAGATAGATAGATAGATAGATAGATAGATAGATAGATAGATAGATAGATAGATAGATAGATAGATAGATGATAAATAGATAAGATAGATAGATAGATAGATAGATAGATAGATAGATAGATAGATAGATAGATAGATAGATAGATAGATAGATAGATAGATAGGATAGATAGATAGATAGATAGATAGATAGATAGATAGATAGATAGATAGATAGATAGATAGATAGATAGATAGATAGATAGATAGATAGATAGATAGATAGATAGATAGATAATGGATGGATGGATGGATGGATGGATGGATGGATGGATGGATATGTGTGCAGACACCATTGAATTATCGATTCAGAATTGTCAGAATTGATTGTATTTCTTTATATATATATTGTTTTGACACTTCTTTCTTTTCTGCTATTTTCTCTGTCTCTTTCTCTGTTTAGATTTCCTAATAATCTGTTGTTTACAAGCGCATCAGGAGAACTCTGGAAGATGGTTCGCATTGGAGGGCAACCTCTTGGCTTTGGTATGTTACATCATACTGGTTGGCTGTTTGCTCTCTGCCTTTCTCTGTTGTCCCATCAGGATCAGGAGAAACCCCTCTGCTCTTTTTGCGGTTGTTGTGTTGTTGTTGTTTTTTTTAAAAAAACTAATATTGTTGAAACACATCCAATAATGTCAAAAAGTGCATTACTGGGAAGATTATCTGAAAGCTGCCATTGTTGCTAAATGCTCCTCCAAGCTGATGTTAAGGAATCATTCTTCTGAAAGTATTACAGGTAGTCCTTGCTTAATGGCAGTAATTGGGACCATGGCTAAGCGACGCAGTCATAAGTGATGGGCAGGCAAAAATCGGTGGGACCAGGAGTGATTTCCAACTTCTTGCCGGCTTCCCCATTAATTTTCCTTGAAGGAAGCTGGCAGGGAGCATTAGAAATGATGAACTTTGCAAATTTCAATCCCACCTGAGTCGTGGCTCCTGGATTTTGGATGCATTCTGTAAGTGAGCACATTTGAGATAAGCTGATTCAAAATGGTTGCCCTGTGATGCTCCATTTCGCTTAGTTGAAGGCTACAAACAAACAAGACACGAGTTTTAACGGTTTTAATGTCATCATCAAGCCCTCCCCTTCTTTGCAAGTTCTTTTTTCATCATGTTTCCAAATACATCTGTGGTGACTTGGGAAAAGTATAACACTGCACAGTCGCTTGGTTAATTGGATCCCTCATTTAAACATTAACTTTATTAAATCATTTTAAAAGTTGCAACCCATCTAATGTCACTCAGAGAGATGAACGTTTTCTTAGGCTCAGAATCTGACTTTCCCTCCAACCCACACAACTCTCTCTCCCCTTAATTCCCATCTCCCCAAAAATATAAATGTTTTGATTGGCAGCTCTGTTACCAAATCATTGCAAACTATAAGAAAGTAAGCTGTTCCAAGGTGACTCAGAAAAGCTTCATGGCCAAATGGTGATTGAATCCAGATCTCTTTCAGATTTGAGCATTGTCTATATTAGGATTAAATAACCCTTTTCCAGGCCAAGAGCCACACCGATCTTTGAACAGTGTGCTAGAGAGGCTTACAGGACATTTAAATTTGATTTAGTGCCAACTCAGTTGAATACAGTGATTACCTAGAGTGAATAGCATTGCTCCTTATATGTTTCATAAGTGTCATCTCAAGTCATATTAAAAATTACAATCTGGTGGCAACTTCTAAAAGAGCTTTTGGGGAAGGGAAGGGCTAGGACTTCAAGTTGTGCGTCTCTTCTTTAATGTATCCCCAAACAACACCTTTTGTGCATAAGAAAAATATGCATGCAGGCAGCTCTCCACAAACCTGGAGAACCTTTCAAGTGCAAAATATACTTAAATAAGAAAAAAATGTTGAAAAACAAGCTGGAGGAGCAGACGAACCGAATAACCCAGTTACAAGTGCTGAGCATGTGCTGAATGAATATTGACTGACTGTCAGGGAGATAAAAACCCTTGTGGGGGAAAAGGCATGGAATGAAGTACCATGGAGAAGATCATGGTTAGCTGATGGGCTTCATGAATTGAAAGTTCTCATGCTGGCCTGATTGGGGTGACCACTTTTTAACTGTTACAAGAAGTCCTCGACTTAACGACCATTTGTTCAGCGACCATCTGAAATTACGACAGCACTGAACAATGGGACGTAAAACTCCTGCTCAAAGTTAAGGCCTCTGCGGCACCCCTGCAGTCCTGTGAACAAAATTTTGGCCCTTGGCAATCTGCCTGCCTTTATGACCAACCATAGGGACGCTGCAGGGCCCCTCCGACCCCTCTTCCTCCTATATAGCCTGCAGGTCCCTGCAGACTTTGAGAGTGCTTCCCACCCCACTGTGTCCCACCCCTCCTCTCCACACCGCTGTTTCAACTCCATCACTTACCTTTTGCATAGATCTCTTTTGGGAAGCAGCCAATCTGCTGCGATGCTCACTTCCGGGAGAGTGCCATGCAGCCCCCCCCCCCCATGTACAGGTAATCCTCGACTTAGGACAGTTCATTTAGGGATAGATCAAAGTTACGACGATACTGAAAAAGTGACCTATGACCGTTTTTCACACTAACGGTCACGTGATCTTAATGTGGATGCTTGGCAACTGATTCATATTTATGACAGTTGCAGTGTCCCAGGGTCATGTGATCACCTTTTGCATCCTTCTGACAAGAAGAGTCAGTGGGGAAGCCAGATTCATTTAACCATCGTGTTGCTGACTTAGTAACTGCGGTGATTTACTTAACAACTGTGGCAAGAAAGGTCGTCAAAGGGAGCAAAATTCACTTAGCAAATGTCTCAGCAACAGAAATTTGGGGGCTCAATTGTGGTCATAAGTCGAGGAGTGCCTGTATTGGGACGCCGAGGAGTGAATCGGCTGATTCTTCTTCCTGAACAATAGCTCTGGAGAACCTAATTCCAGATGGCTTCTACACAGATGGGAGCTGTTGCAGCCAGGCCCAGTGAAAGACATTTTGGTGTTTGGGCAAAAGGTTAAGATATGTGATAATACAGTTCCATATGCTGAGGATGTCTGAATAAACACACTGAGTCATATTTCAGTGTCTGCTGCTTGAGGCAATCACCTCATTCTGTCTAATGATAGGGCTGACCCTGATTGCTGCCTGCTCCCTATTATCTAAAGTTTTATTCGGTATCTCAACTTCCTCTGTTACTCTGCCTCCCAGGAATTTTAACTGTATTGCATTAAATCCCACATTAGTAAAGTCTGCAGGCTTCCCCTCTTCTCTCAGCCCTTCCTTACCTTCTCCTTGCAGTAAAGATTATGTACTTTGTAGCCCGCATGGCTGTTTATGGCTTGTTTAACCGCTCTCCCCTGCGTTCACAAATGCTTTGAGGCCAAGGAAATGCCAGAGAAGAGGGACAGTAAGTGACAGCAGGGAATGGATGACCTTCTGGAAACATCCCTTTTTCAGAGACAGAAAGAAAAAGAAGGCAGATTTGGCCCATTAGTTTTATATGACAGTGACCATTAATTCTTCTTGCAAGCCAGCTTGCAGATCAGTTACAGGAAAGTAAGATTTCTAGGCAGTGATGTTGTCACTGCTACAATCTCTGCAGTCTCTTCTAATATGCCAGGGTGCCTTTCTTTTGATGGAGCTGGAAAGGGGAGGAAAAAGTCTCATAAATCTGAGACTTCCTTCAGCAGAGGAGAGAAGAAGGCTTCTGTGAGAGTGCCAAAGTAAATTGACCATCATTGCATTGATAATGAGGCTTTCAATTTTTTACTATTGCTGGTGACCGTTTTTTCTGTAGAGGAAGTCAGCAAAATAATCCAGCTGCTGTTAGATGCTCTGAATACTGAGAACTGTAGCTTCAGCACGTCTGTAAAAGCACCACCTTGGGGAAAACTGGAGACGAAAATAGCCTATATCAGTTAACTGAGCCACATCCATGCTTCATTTTCAGCCCAGAATTTTCTAGCAGTTCCCATAATCCTTGCCCACTGAGAGGTAGGTTGGTAAAAGCTCTGGGCCAGAACATCAGGAGCACTCCTCACTGAGGCACGTAACACGGAAGGACTGGCTTTCCTTTGTTGCAAAATCAGCAAACAAACACAAGTTCTGAAGATTTAAATCCTAATTCTCACTCTAAAAATAACTATGCACCCTCCTCCCCCAGCTAAATCACCTTACAATATATCTGTGTCCACATGATAAGTAGGACTAAACTAACATATCTCTTGGAATGTATTATTCACATCTTATCCTTATTGCCTTGAAGGGCTGTAGCTTCTAAAGAACGGGCAGGGAAGAACAGCTCTTTCTGTCTCCTGCTACAGAGCTGATTTTAGCAGCCACTTCCTGGTATCTTCCATCATTTCATTTTTATGAACCGGGCAAGCTGCTGCTGCAACTGTCCCACCATTTTTTATTTTTCCAGCAGGTTCCAGAGGGACTGAAAAGAATTGCTACCGTAGGCAAAAGGCAACTGTCCATTCTGCCACTAAATTAATAATTGTCTTGTAGAAATCATAAAACATGCCACTATTTATATAATAATAATAACAATAACAATAATAATAATAAAAGTTGGAAGGGGCCTTTGAGGTCATCTAGTCCAACCCCCTGCTCAGGCAGGAAACCCTATACCATTTCAGACAAATGGCTGTCCAGTCTCTTCTTTAAAACTTCCATATAATATCTTTTTATTATATTTAGAACAAGTGAAAATGTGGTCTGGTATCCCATTCAGATTGAAACAAATGCATGCTTCTGCTTTAACAGTTAATTGACAATTTACCAACAATGCAGCACCTACAAGTGGTCTTTCGTGAAGCTCCAAAGTTGATTTTTGGTGGGGGAAAGTATGGATCCACTCTGGCGAGATTTCACTCGTTTTGCCTGGCAGATATAGATATGTCTGCTATAGACTCTATGAGCTTTGAAATTTCACCAGGTCTTCGAGACAGGGGAGAGTTGCTGAAATCTCTGTTACAACTATGCTTAAAGGGGTTTCTGATTCATAAACTAAGCAGAGGTTTCTGAATAATGTGAATAGGCCACGCTATGCAGAGTGTTGCTATAAATTAATTTGGATGTTATTGGGGCTCGGACAACTACAGCCAGCTCTCTTTTTTGGCATTGTGAAGTTTAATGAGCTTTTTCTCCTTCCCAGATGAGTGTGGAATCGTGGCTCAGATCTCTGAGCCTTTAGCTGCCGCAGACATCCCTGCCTATTACATCAGTACTTTTAAGTTTGATCATGCACTGGTGAGTTGATTGAGATGAATAATGTCTATGCTACTTCCACTCTGCCTTTCTCATACGTTGCGCATCTCCAGTGTTAGCCAACACCTCAAAAGAGCCCCGACTTGGAGAAAGTTTATTTGCATGACCAGTAAGCAGCTGTCCATAGATTCAAAAGTAATTTTACCTGGAGATGTTGGAAACGTGTTTTTCCCAACTAAGCCTCAGGCTTAATCTTTCTTATAAAAAGAACAAGATTCTGAAGGACATTGTGTTGCTTATTTGTATGGGGCTTATTATAGAGGAAAGCTACCTTAACGAAATTCCCTCCTGCCTTTGGCTGAAGGTTTGAAACCTTTCAAAATTGCCCTTGTCAGTAGGGATGACTTTCCATTTTGTACTGATTTGCCATTTTCTTAAAAAATATAATGTCCCCCTCCCCAAAAAATATAGAAAAGTTTGGATTTGTTTTTGAAAAGCATATGTGCTGGTTGTGGGAATTTTATTCCTGTTTCCTTATTAAAAAGCCAAGAGTATCTGAAAAACCTAGGGGGCTTTTTGTGAATACTGGTTTCTTCTCCAGTACCTCCTAGATAGAATGACTCTCTACCACACTGTACACTTTAAAAAGGAAATATAAAATATCCCCCCCCCCCGCCCCAGGGAAGAATCAACTGTAACCAAATTTTGCCCACCTCACATTCATGCAGAAAATATTTGAAGCATGCAAATTCACTTCCAACAAGTTTCAGTGCCAAAATCTACCATTCTTTACCTAATCATTATGGGGAGGTGTTGAGAATTACACAAATTCTCAACAGTTTTTTCTCGTCTATTTGACACCACACCTGGATTATTTGACTTTTCAAGCCAGGCATTGTGTATTTCTGCCCTCACCAACACCCCCCCTCCAATTCTCATGGGGATGTCCATTATTTTTCCTGTTAACAAGGCATTAAGCTCCTTTCCACCTGCTGACCTTTAACCCATTAAAAGCTTGAGCAGAAAAGTCAAAATTGCTTCTCCTCCCCCCCCCCCCTCTTTTTGCTATTAGCATCGCCTTCTTTTTCCAGCTTGGAAGCCGTAGTGTGTATTTAAGAGCAGAAAGTCAACATGATCTCAGATAGTGAAGGTCAAATGATTAGATTTGTTGGGTTTACTTTCCTTGAACATTAACCATATCAATGAGATAAGCCCATCCACTCCTGTCTCAAAACTAACACACTGACCTATTTCTCACTCATGTGATAACATCTGCAGCTGGCCCTACCTCTTCAGGTGAGGCTCTCACCTTACTAATGCTCATATGCCCATAAATAAGCTCCAGGCAGAGAATTTGTCGAGTCAAGGGAGAAAGCTGAGGTAGTTCTTGTCTCTATGCACACTTCATTTCTGCTAGTGCAACACCAAATCTTTATTTCAGAGTTGGTTTTGATCATTCTCCTTTGGCTTAATAAAAAGTAAGTTGTTTACATTCCAAAGGGAAGAAGAAAAAATTGTGAAATATTAATGAGAGAAGTATGAAACTGTTGCATTTACCTTATTTACAAGGGGTTGATTCATTGCATAATACTGGTAGTCCTTGACTTGTGACCACAATTGAGCCCAAAATTTCTGTTGTTAAGTAAGACAGTTGTTAAAGTGAATTTTGCCCCATTTTGCGACCTTTCTTGCCAAAGTTGTTAAGTGAATCACTGCAGTTAAGTTGGTAAAACAGTTGTGAAGTGAATCTGGCTTCCCCCTTGACTTTGCTTGTCAGAAGGTTGCAAAATGTGGTCGTATGGCCCTAGGACACGACAACTGTCATAAATATGAGTCAGTTGCCAAGCATCTGAATTTTGATTATGTGGCTATGGGAATGCTGCAACGATTGTGTGAAAATTGGTCATAAGTCACTTTTTCCAGTGCTGTTGTAACTTTGAATGGTCACTAAATGAACTGTTGTAAGTTGAGGACTGCCTGTAGTACTTAACCTCCCACACTTTAGTGAAAATATAAGGTCAGAGATGAGCAGAGGCTGGGTCTAACCACAAAACTGGAGTTTCTTCATTGTCTTTTTCCTATGCAGACAATCTATTGACAGTCTAAATCAGTGTTTCTCAACCTTGGCAACTTAAAGACATGTGGACTTCAATTCCCAGAATTTTCTAGCCACCGTAGCTGATTGGAGAATTCTGGGAGTTGAAGTCCACTCATCTTAAAGTGGCTAAGGCTGAGAAACATTGGTCTACTGCATAATAGAAAAATAAACCTAACACAACATAATCCAAAAGATGTGGAGTAGACCTATCACCCACACCAGCAGTCCCATCAGAATAGAGTGGCTTTCTCTGCTCTGCAAAATGCAAGCAAGAAGGTACCTCACATACTGTATGCAAAGTATTTTTATAACATGGGGGCCAACTTAGAGCTCCCACTGCTGGTGGGGATCTAGAACAGCAGGGCTTGAACACACTGGTAGGCTGAATCTGATCAGGAGAAACAATCCTGCAAATTCTGCCCACAGACTGGAGTTCGATCTTGACAGGGGTAAAGGTTGACTCAGTCTTCCATCCTTCCGAGGTTGGTAAAATGAGGACCCAGATTGTTGGGGGCAATAGGCAAATAATGCTTACATTGTAAACCACCCAGACAGTGCTGAAAAGCATATGGGGTGGTATATAAGCCTAAATGCTATTGCTATCCAAAATGTCAGTTTACCCTCTTGAACCTTTTGGTGTGTTTTTTTCTCCTCACAGGTTCCAGAAGAAAATATCAACGGTGTTATCAATGCACTCCAAGTCAGTCAACCTGAAAAATATTAATTTTTTTTTTTTTTTTTAGAATGGGACCCACGTGTATTTTGAGACAAAGAATTCTTCTCAGTATTTCCTAGCAATGGGGTGGGTGATTCTTTCTTTTTTTTTTCTTTTTTACTCCAAAGAGAGCACGGGAGGAATATTGTCATGCCACGAAGAAGTGATGAAACAAAAGACTATTGCATAGGCAATTGACTCCCAGTAGCTTTTTACAAAATAGTAATAAAAAAAATATATATCTTCAAGGCAGGGAGGAGATGAAGAAAGAATCTTTGGGATTAAAGCACTGTGAAGGTTTTTTTTTTTGGCATTCAGCTCTGAAGCGAAATGTCACTATTATGCTGTTGTTTTTGTTTTTGTTTTTCCCCCTTTGGTTGGTGTAGTTGGTATATGCTACAGTTGTATTCACATGGAAACTGCGAACCTGGAATTGCTGGTGATGCCATTTGATCAGAGAAAAGCAGCGTGTTCATGTTGTTTGGAGATCCTCTTGCTAGCCAGATTGGGTCTTGTACCCAGAAATGACTGGAATAGGAAGTAGCATTTTTCAATCCGGGCTTGTGAATGGGTTGGACTTCAACTTTCCTAACTTCTCAACCAACGTGGCTTTTCAGGAATCGGCAACAAGCTTTCATGGATACCCTCTGGCCTGTGGCACGCCTTGTTGGTGCCCATAAAACTCAAAATGGCCCTGGAAACATTGCAATTGCAATGGCCAAATCTAGCAGGATTTCGTAAGATCTCCTTGAGAGTTCAGGTGACAATGCCAAAACCCACCTTTTGTGTTTGTGTGTGTGTGTGTGTGTGTGTCCCCGCTATCATTAGATCTGTCTCATCAAAAGGTTGCTGAGTCTCAGATAAGCTTCATGCCCATCCTCCTATCTCTTGATTTGTCTCTGCTCTAGCAAATCCTGATCTGGAGTTGATTTACAAAGCTGATCTGATTAGAGGAGCAAGAAGCCAAAGCCCATATTTAGATTATAACACTAAGATTTCCCTCTCTGATAAATTCATGTTAGCCTAAGGGCTCAAACCATGTCTCCCCGCCCCCCCCCCTTCAACCCTCGGATGCAGCACACACAACTCTTCCAAACATTGCCAATCACTAAATTTAAGATTGTTCATGTGACGGATAGGGAAACTTGTTTAATATGTAGGGAGTAATCATGTGAATGGAACAGATTTAAGTTCATTTAAATTAAACTAAGCCAAATATACAGTAGTCTTTGTTTTGGCCTTGACTTGCCGCCAATGAAAAAGGGTGGCTCTTGACCCTGGCAGCTGTGTTCTGCCAGCTGCAGCTTCCAAGATGACCCAGCCTGGCTGGGAAGTGCCAGGGTGCTGGTCAGCAACCAGAAACTAGATTGTATGGATCGATGGTGGACTAGCATACTTAAGGAGAAGAAAATGTTGAATTGTGTTGCTTCCTCTTGAGTAAATCATTTTAGACTATCGTCCTACACACATTTAGTATGAAATGCAGGAATATTTCTGGTTGTGCTATTAACATTGCAGCTGAAAAATGAAATTGAATGCTCCCGTTTTTATTGGGAAGGAAGTAGAAAACTAAAACATCCATTGAGAGGAAAACAGAGGAATAGAAAGCCCTGGATTTGCAACCAAATCAATACATACTAACTAGGGGATACTGGATCACATGTGTTAAGACCCCATGTGGAACCCCAGACCTAGCTGTGATTAATACCACAGATAGCTCTTCAGTAATGGCAGTCTTCACTAACTGTATTGATGGAAATGCCAGATAATGTATACAACAAATGATTTTTGCATGACCCCTTTATCCCAAAATTTTAGCTGAATAGTACATGTGTTAAGATGAGCATTGACAAAGGTCTGCACAAGTTGAAACTAGAATGAATGTGAAATGCAAACTCTGACTGGTTAATTTGCAAATCTGCCTGTTGTGCTGACACAAGACAATTGGATTCATTCAGAAAACCATGGTTAAGTACCCAGCTAGGCTGTTGCTGTCACAACAGGCCTCCTTCCCTATTTGACTTTCTTTTTAAAAAAAAATTCTTAAGTCAAAAGGCAACTGAGAGCAGGAAAGCTCACACCAACTGACTCATTTATGGGCTCTCATAGATGAATGATTTGTGATTACCCGTGTTATTTGTGGCTGACATTTTGTGGGTGAACACACGCACATACCCCAGTAGCCATTTTGTAATTGCAGCTACCACATGCTGTCGCATTCCCAAATGGTCAAAAAGGTTGCCTAATCCTATATATCCCAGTCTCCTTGAATGTGTGTGTGTGAGGATCCAACTTGGGACTTCTGTTCCTCTCTGCCTTCCTCCAGATTATAGGGAAAGGAAACCTGCTGGATTCCAAAAAAAAGACATACAGTATTCCCTCTTGCATTCTGTTTCTCCACAATGACCATAGAGAGGCCTTCAAGTGCAAGATTTCACTGGGTGATCAGAGCTGGCTGGCACATCAATTAGCAGGGATAGTTTGCACACTGAAAAAATTCCAGGGCTGGTCCAAGCGAAATTATCCTTCCCTATTTGAGATCTTGAAAGCCACTACAGCCAGAAAAGATGAGACTGAACTGCTTGCCCAGGTAGCTTAGCCTAACATAGAATTTCTTCCTACCTGCAGCATTTCCCTTGTCTGGATGAAGGCTGCTTTAAACTAAGCAGTGAATTTTGCACCTGTATGTTTCTACTAAATCCCCTAATGGTGCTCTCCAGATGTGCTGGATCACGGCACCATTAATTCTCAACCAGCATGATCTAGCTCATTTTTTACCAGCTTGGGAAGGGGTGCAACATTTTCTGTAAAACAATAAAATAAAATGGGTGAGTTATTGGTCCAGGTTGCCCAAAGGTAACATTCACCAACCTGGAGCCCTCTGGAGGAGGTGGGCATTACAACTCTTTAAATTCCCAGGCCCTTCTAAGAGCACTTGCAGAGTATAAGGTTGGAGGTTATCTTACATCCAGTTCAATTGCAAGAAGGAAAAAAAGGTACTTTGATTTTTTTTTTTTATGTAATTCCTTCTTGAGCTATTGAAGATTACTAAAAGGGCTGAGCCCAGGCTGTGGTGTTTTGGACATGTAAAATATGATTTCTGAATACTTATACTTAGAAAAACCTCCTTTGTGTTGCTGCAATTGTATACCTCTAAGAGAGCCTTCTGCGGCCTCCCAATACATCTTTGGTGCAAAATTTAAGTTTTGGTGTCACTCTGAATCTTTTCTCCCCTCTTTATGCCCATTCTGCGTTCTACTACATGGCAAATAATAATCTACTCACGAATGAAAGCAAGTATACGTACCCAGGATAACGTTGCCGGATCCAATCTGGGTCGGTCACCGGAACCAGAGGTTTAGTCTTCCGAGTTTTTGGACTCATGCTGGAGCCCATCCTTAGGGAACTTCTCTCTCACCAGAATGTGTCACACTGTCAGGCCTGTCTCAGCTTGAACCTCTAAGTAAGAATGATCCTTAACTCAATTTGGGTGAGAAAGGAATAGTTGACTAGAAGTCAAGTGAATTACAGTAAGTCAAAGCCAGAACTGAAAAGTGCTGCCAGAAGTTTCCAAGTGTAACATTTCCCTCCCTTAGCTGCCTCCCATCCCTGGTCCCCCATGTCCAGTTGAATTTGAACAAGATGGTTTTAGAACGGTCAATTCAGGAGTAGATTTGGTATACAGCTGTGTTCCATTCCCAGCCATCTGACCTTGAAGCTTCTCTCAGAGATGCAGTAAGCTTTGTTTCCCCTGAAGCTTCCCCTCTCCCATCTAGCCCCCCCCCCCCCCCCCCCCGCGCCTTGAGTTCATGGCAGCTGGTACTGAATGCAAAGCAAAAGCATGAAGTGGCAGCTGACACATTCTGGTGAGAGAGAAGCCCCCTGAGGGTAGGCTCCAGCCCAAGTCTGAAAGCGCAGAAGACTAAACCTCTGGTCCCCGTGACTGACCCAGATTGGATCCTGAAATAATCTACTGCAGAGGCCCCCAACCTTTGGGGCACCAGGGACCGGTTCCATGGAGAAAGGTTTTTCTGTGGACCGGAGGGGACAGGGTTTTGAGTGCTGTCTGCATCCCACGGATAGGGCTTCACTTGTTTACATAGCCCAGTTTCTGGCATGCCGTGGCCCGGTGCCAGTCCAAGGACCGGGGGTTGGGGACCCCTGATCTACTCCATTTCTACTGTTCTCATTTTGAGTACCAATTGTGGGAATCCGAAACCAGGCACGGGGGGGAAAGTTGAAGAGGAAATCCCAAAATTTGCCAGCGCACCCAGAAATCTTTAAAATATATTCATAGGGGAAGGGAGGAGGGAGAGTTTAAAGGTAGTCCTTAACTTACAAGCATTCATTTAATGATCGTTCAAAGTTACAACAGCACTGAAGAAAGTGACACGACCATTTTTCACTTAGGGCCACTGCAGTATCCCCATGGTCATGTGATCAAAATTCAGACCCTTGGCAACTGGCTTGTGTTTATGACGGTTGCAATGTCCAGGGATCATGTGATCACCTTTTGTAACCTTCGGACAAGCAAAGTCAATGAGGAAGCCAGATTCACTTAACAACCGTGTTACTAACTTAACAATTGCAATGATTCACTTACCAAATATGGCAAGAAGTCATAAAATGGGGGGGGGGAACTCACTTAACAATGACTTTGCTTAGCAACAGAAATTTTGGGCTCAATTGTAGTCCTAAATCAAGGACTAATTGTACACTATTCAATGAAATCTAAAAACACTTAAGAGAGTGGTGAACTTAGAAACCAGAAATTGGAATGGAGCGGTAAGAATCACAATTAAATTTATTCCACAATGCGGAATTCTGGTACAACTCTCGTCATGACAGGACTACTAAATTCAAGAATTCAATGTGATTTTGATGTGTTTTTTTTTCTGGTCTGAGTTTCCAACCCTGTAAAGCACGATTATTGTCCTCTCTGGCGGTAGATGGGGAGCAGAGTTTTGATGGAACCTCTTCCTGCCTAACTAAGATGTAAGGAAGGCCATTTCTAGCTTCCATTTTAATTAACTGCAGTTTGCCCTTATGCAGGAAATATAATTGAGTAAAACAAATCTCCCTTTATACTCCTTAGCTTGAAACTGGCTTGTTTCAATAAGCCACAATTAAAGACTACTCATTATTTGTTCTGGTTCGGATCTTGAGTTGTTAGTCTACCTGCTCATGGCAATGTCAGACAAAGTAATGACAATGCTGACAAATCCATTGGTCCACCAACATAAAAATAATGCAAAGTTTTCCAACATATTGTGTGTTTCTGCTAAGTAAATTCCAACATGGAATTGTCTCAGCGAGAGGATGAAAAATACGCTTCTCTTGCCAAGAAATTTTGAAAGCAATGGTATGTGAGACAGAGTAAGGACACAACCACCTGTGATGGAAATGATATCAGTGGGAACAAGCCAGGAAAAAATTCCATGAAAATAGTCTTAGGAAGAGAGAGGAATGACCTTCAGGAAGGAACAATAATGAAACAGCTATTTGGAAGCAGGGTTCATCTCCCAGTTTTTACATTTAAATAAAAGGCTGTTGAATCGACAATCTTTTTGGCATTAGATACGTAATTTTATTAACCAATGGCATAAATCTTAATGGATCATCAAAACTGACTCCCAAAATCTCACATGACCTCACATGATTACGCTGAAATCTTATGAGATACTTGGTGATCTTCTAAGAGACTGTTCATTTAAAAAAATAGACTTTTAACTCGAGGATCCGCAAGTACTAATTACAGTTGTTAGAAGCACCCTGCCGTTTAGCACATTCTCCTTTACTATTAAATAGGCTATTTCTTTTTGGTGCCGTTTCTGGATCTCAACAGTAGCAACATGCTTACACTACCCAGGAAAACAGGAGTGCTTTTTTAAAAAAAAAAAAAAATCAGGACGGCTGGCATTAACAATAAATGTCCAACTGCAAAGTCCGCACATGATCTTGTCTGCATTTCCTTCAGCTGCTACTTGGCTACAGTTACTGCATGCTCAGTCTCTCCCAATCGCTTACAAAGTGTTTCCTAGCTTCAGTGAGTTCTCCACCATCCGGCCAACCACAGTGCCCCAGCAAAGGCTTGTACAATTTGGCTTCCCGCTCATCTGGAGAGGCACTTGTGTGCAGGTACGCTACTAAATAAAGGATTTAACCAGGATGACCATGTGATCAACGCCACAGGCTACGTCCACCACCTCACCTGGCACTGTCACCTGAAGAAGGAAAAGGAAAATTAAAATCCACTTGCAGACATCTTTTTTCCTGCCTTACAGCAAATACCAAGACTATCTTTTTTTTTCTTTTTTTTTTTAGCAGGCTCACTCACTGTCTTCCCAGGCCAGGAATAGCAAAAGCTGGAAAGCTGCAAATGTGCCTAGCAAAAAAGCATTATGTTCAAGTAGTCTCAGGGCCCCTAATGTGGACCGCCCACTTCTATTCCGGGTGATCCAGCAGAAATTCATGGAGTTCATCTAGATCAGTGGTTCTTAACCTGGGCGATATTGCCCCCCAGGGGCGATTTCATTTTTCAGGGGGGCGATGGAACGAAAAGGGGCGATGTGGGGGCGAAGGAACGAAAAGGGGGCGATATGGGGGCGATGGAGCGAGAAGTTTTGGGGACACTTTTGAGCCTTCCTCTGCGGCATTTGCAGAGAGAGACAGAGACAGAGAGAGGCACTTGCACTTCCCTTCTCTCTCTCTCTCTCTCTCTCTCATGCGGACTTGCCCCCTCGCAGGGCTCCTGATTGGCCCTGTGCCCAGGTGCCCCACCCCCTGGGAGTAGCGCGGCCAGGAAGTCCCTTTCCCTGGCTGGCCCCGTCTGAGGTGCACATGGCCAGCCCTCCCGCAAGGGAGAGCAGCCAGAGGGAGAGCAGCCCCTGTGATGCCCAGCCGGTGAGACTGTTGGCCAAGCAGCAGTAGAGCCGGAGACGGTGGCGGGCGGGAGGGAGGGGGCTCCGAGTCCATGGAGCACTGCTGCGAAGCATCCACGGGGCAGGTGGCGCGCCCCCCCGGCTTCCCTGTACCAGGCGGAGGGGCTGGCAGCTGCCGGTCAGGCAGAGCAGCCGCAGCATCGCGGCCAGGGCCAGTGAGCTGCAGCTACATCTCATGGGCAGAGGGCGAGCCCGGGCGGCGTGGAGTCCCGGCTGGGGCAGAGGCGGCGGCTTCCTCGCCCTCCTCCTCCTCCTCCCCTTCTTCCTCCTGCTGTCCCCTGGGTGGCAGTCCCAGCTGGGGCGGCAGGGGCATCGCTCCCTGGGCTGTCCCCGGGCAGCTCCCTGGGCAGCCAAACTGGCCACACTGTCAAGCCCCTGTGGGCTTGACATTCACGGGAAGGGGGGGAAGCACGCTCCAGGTGGCGGCCGCCGCCGCACAGCCCGTCGCACAGCCAGACACCGGTGGGTCACGGATCGTCAGGAGCGCCATGCAGTATGGAGCGGCCCCAGCTCCTCCAGCACGACAGACCTACCGGTGGCACGGGAGGCTCCAGCGTCGGTCCTGGCGGGAGGCGGATCGTTGCCCCAGTTCCGACCGAGGATGCCGGCGGCGCGGAAGAAGGTTTGGCGATGCAGCCAACGGGGGGGGGCGTTCTGCGGATGCCCCGCAGCCCACGACTTGAGCCCGGGGATGCTGGCGGCACGTGGGATGGCCTGCCAACGTGACCGTGAGCTAGGATGTCCCCGCAGGCCCCGCGGGCAGCAGAGCTGGGTGCCTCCAGTGGTGACGGGGTCTGGTGAGGCCACCGCAGGCCAGGGGCGGGCCCGCAGTCCGGAGCGAGAGACGCAGCTAGGGAGAAACAGCTGTACTGGATGGCGGTGGAAGGGAGGCTGGGTCCCGGATGGCTACTTTTCACGGCCAAACGCTGGATGCTGGGCAGCTGACTGGGGTGGAACAGCGGAGTGGGGGGAGGCTGCCCAGGGAGCGATGCCCCAGCCGGGACTGCCGACCAGACTGGCTCGGGGAGACGCGCTTTACATAGCCTCCCCCCACCCCGCTGTTCTGCCCCAGTCAATTGCCCAGCATCCGGTGTTTGGCCGTGAAAAGCAGCCATCCGGAACCCAGCCTCCCTTCCGCCGCCATCCAGCACAGGCGTTTCTCCCTAGCCGCGTCTCTCGCTCCAGTCCCGGCTGGGGCGACGGCCGGCAGGGGCATCGCTCCCTGGGCCGTCTCCGGGCCACTCCCTTGGCAGCCGAGCTGGCCACGCATCTCCCCGGGCCGGTCCGTGGTGCCCTGGGCGCCTTTCAGCGCCTTCTGCTGCCTCCTGCCCCCCCTCCCTGCCCCTTCGGCGCCGTCTGCCTTTCATTCTCTCTCTCTCTCTCTCTCTCTCTCCTCACCTGGAGAGAGAGAGGGGGGAGGGAGGGAGAGGAAAGAGAGAAAGGGAGAGAGGAAAGAGAGAGAGAAAGAGAGGAGAGAAAGAGGAAGCGCAAGTGCCTCTCTCTCTCTCTCTCTTTCTCACACACACACACACACACACACACACACACACACACTGAGTGGGGGAAGAATTATTTGCATCGATATGTCCTGATGACAATTTTAAAGGAAACAAAAAAAAGTGTTTGCATAAATTGAAGAATTATTTCCTATGTTGTGATTGAGAGGTTATGTTGGGGGAGGGGGGCGATGACAACTTCCTCATTGGCTCAAGGGGGCGATTCGTTCAAAAAGGTTAAGAACCACTGATCTAGATCAGTCACCACCACCCCAAAACCAGGTCCAGCACCCTGCACCTTATCCTGTCATACTGGATGCCATATGATTTTACAAGGGCAGATTTTGATTGCCAAAATAGTGAGCTTGGGGAGCCTCAATGCACAGGATCCAGACATCCCTGGGTAAAAGCTGCCAGGTTCTGTTCACCAGCTGCCAAATAGAACCAGGTATCTTTCCTGCATGAACAAATTCCCTATATAGTCTTCAGTTGCTGGAATATATAAGGAGGATCCTAATGTTATTCACATGCCTGTTCTTGCACCTAGCAAAAGTTTCCAGTTGCTCAGTGTGAAAAGTAGAATGCAGGCCCCAAAAAGCCTTTGGTCTATCCATGCCAGAATTTTATAGCTACTTTTTTTTTGTAAAAAAAAAGTTCCATTATCTTGGCAGGTTGACATCTACAGTAGTTACTATTAGTGATGTTGTATACTATTAGGGCTGTGCATGCTTTGGAAACAACTAAGAAAAGTGCTTTGAAATTTGCACCAGACAGCACCTGTCTTAATTTTAAGAAATAGATTTCATAAACCACCCATCAACAGCAATATTTTATTATTTCAAGCTCATGAACAAGGCTGCAAAAGATTGGGCTGCTTTAGAAAGAGCAGAGGTGCTGTGTTTCCCCGAGGCCCAAACCACTCCTGAATTATTTTTGAAATGTGCATATCACTAAGTATATACTGAGACCCTTAAACCAGTTGGAGCATTTTGGACTTCCATTCCCCCACACTCACTCTCTCCACCAATATAAATGAGATGTAGCACTGGTAAGGTACCCTTTGCTGAACACTGAGTCCAGAAACCAGGGCTAACCTTGCTGAAAGCAAGTTTCTAAGTTTTTCCAGCTTTTTAGAGCTTTGTAGTTGTTTGAAACTAATAAAAGCTTCTAATAAGGACCACAAATAGCAAAAACCACATTAGCAAAAAAATAGTGTATGCTGGGTTGGTAAGCAAGCTACAATTAATCAAAAGCAGGAGCATCCAAATTTATCTCCTGGAGCTCAGGAGGCTGGAATACAGACATTATTTGCTGACCTGACATTTTTATTTAGGCTGCTGCTGCTGCCCAATCCTACAGTTGCAGCGAAATCCTTTTTAAAAGCAAATACTCTTGAAAAGACTCTGGAATGAGACTCCCTCCAAGATCTGAATGAATGGCCCCCACCCTGTTGGGATTGTGAAGGGACCTGAAGACTAAGCTGTTCATCCAAGTCTGTGGCGAGGATGTGTGAAGCTTCCTTTTAACCTAGATTATTTTGTTTCCACTCTGTCTCTTTTTTCTACAAACTCTACCCTTCTTTTGTTGCTTGTTTTCTTAGTCTGTTTTTCAAATTTTAAATAATTTGTAAACCACCCAGAGGTCCTGGGAGCCAGGCAGCGTATACATTTAAATAAATGTCCAGGGTCTACCGGCGGAGGGAAACCGGCCGGCGAAGAGAGCAGGCTCTTTGCACGACCGCCAGAGCCGCGACCCGGAACCGGAAGTCAAATTTTAAATCATTTGTAAACCACCTAGAGATCCTGGGAGCCAGGTAGCGTATACATTTAAATAAAGATAGCTGACAAAAAAAACATCAGCTTTGACAAAATCACCATCAGTCAATTGCAACAGGCAGCCATATTTGGAACAGCCTACATCTTGTGAGGATGCCTTTTGCACCACCGAACAAGGTAGGCACCACCTGCCTATCCCAGGTCCTCGGAAAGCACTCGATAGATGGGTAAAAATGCCAGGTCCAGACTAAACGTCAGGCTGACTATGCAACGAATCATAACAATAACATTTCTTACACTCCAGGGAAAGTATTGGTCTTCCATCCTGCCAATTCCCAAGCATCCTCGCACATTTTTGCCCCATATAAAGAGTTCTCCGTGGTCTGCAAACCAATAGAGAAAAAAAAATCAAACATCACTCAAGGTTTCGTAAACTTTCAGGTATATGGAAATCAGTTTCCTTAGTTCAGGGGTCTTCAAACTTGGCCCTTTTATGACTTGTGGACTTCCAGCTCGCAGAATTCCTCAGCCAGGCACGCGTGCCTGGCTGAGGAATTCTGGGAGTTGAAGTCCACAAGTCATAAAAGGGCCAAGTTTGAAGACCCCTGCCTTAGTTAATGGCTTCAGATGTTCCTCCACTTTTTCATGCAATTAAAAATGAACCCAGGGGCCTTCTCACTCTACTATGCCCACTAACTAAAAATGGAGCTACAGAGGGATTGGTTAAGCATGCCTGAGGAGATATCTGGAAGAATTCAAATAGAACAGGTACGAAAAGCAACCATGAGTAAAATTTGGGAAGGATGTGGAAGCTTTGTACCAGGAAAGGGATATTCACATCAGAATCCTGTTCTTCAGGTCAAAGAGAAAAACATATGAATGTAAGAAAATGAGGCTCGCCTTATGGAATATTTTGGAATGGAATATGGAAAGTTGGGCTGGTTGTTGAATGTAATTCGTATGTGGAGTCCTTGGTACTCTCCGAACTTGGTTGTTTGCTTGCAGACATTTTATTACCCAAATAGATATTATCATCAGTGCTAGGGAGCGTAAGGATTTATATATATTAACTTATCCTGTCAATGTTGGTTGGGCTGTAGTTTTCTCTTTAGTAGTTCCTTGATTAGGGTATTATTTTCTGCTTGTTTGTGTCTGGTGTTTAACCCTACTTGTGTGGATGTTGACAACTAGAGAAGATGTGTTCTGGGTTTTTTGTTTCCTTAGTTTTTTTTTTTTATTGTCCCTTTTGAATGGTGTGTGAATGTGTTTACTGAATGCATCTACTGATGGCTTTGTCTGAATGCCAACTTTCAGGAAATCCCTAGCCATTTTGAATTTGGTTTGGTCTAGGATGATCACATGTGATTATGATATATAATGGAAATAAACTAAGATCAATATTGAGCAGGGATTAAGTCAGAGCTGTATGCTGTGTCCTTTTGATGGGTTAACGTATATACTATATGGATACAGCTATAAGGAGTGTTTATGGTGAAAAAGACCAAAAGCATCACTTCTTATGCAGACATTTTCAGTTCTTTCCTATTTCCATATATTTTCTTTCCTATTTCTTCCAAGATGGGTTAATTCTAAACATATTATTGTTGACATCTTGAAATTGGTTAACCTCAGCAATTTCAAGAGTGTGAACTTCGTGATGGCTGGGAAATTCTGGAAATTGAAATTCATATATCTATTGGTTAACATTCTATGATGACACAACAGCTCAACCAATGGGATATTTGGATCACAGACCATGATTCAAATATGGACTGGAGTCAGGCACCTGAACCAATGCTGACAGATAATTAAGGTTTACAGCAAAAATGGAATCAAATGGATTACTACAAAAGATACTACAAAAGATACTACAAAAGATACTTTGGGATCAGTACTGGATACTTACACAAAACAATATAATTTACAGAAGACAGGAAAAAAAATCAACTCCAGATTTGGGAACAAAGAGAGAATTTTAAAAGTTTACAGATAACTAAAAGACAATCCCTTACAATAAATAGATCGAAATAATTCTCACTAAAGAGGCTTTTTTCCCCCTAAACAAATGTATTTACAATTTTGCTCCAAGATACTTACTAGTGATTGCCACAAACTGGTTTAATCCACAACGGATCCGGTCCACGCAAATGTCAGGGTTGAAGTCTGACAAGCCAAAAAGGGAAGGTGGGATCATCTCAGGAATGGCGGTTTCCATAATATTTGGTCCTTTCCCAAGAATTCCATAGCCCCACACAAAAACATGGCCTTCCTCTAGATTATTAGAAACAAAAATAGGTAAGATAACAACAGCTGACTTCAGACAAGACACTAGTCTATACAGAAATGGTGTTAGATGGGCAGGCCATGATTCAGTGTTGCAGAAATCCCACCTTTGCGTTAACACAAAAACGGCACGTGTCAACCTCATGGGGTAAACCAGATAGGAATCACAACTAGAACTAGCTAATTCTATTTTACTGTAAAGTTATGCTGACAGAATTTTGCAAGTCTGAAATAGAATCTTGCCCCCCCCCCCCAATCTACTTTACAGCCTGAGAAACTAGGGCAGGGGTAGGCAACCTTGGCTCTTTTATGACTTGTGGACTTCAACTCCCAGAATTCCTGAGCCAGCCATGCTGAGGGAAAAGGGAGAGGTTTCCAAGCTGAGCAATGCTGGCTCAGGAATTCTGGGATTTGAAGTCCACGAGTCATAAAAGAGCCAAGGTTGCCTACCCCTGAACTAGGGAGTGTCTTTGCTGAGTCTCTTGCCCCACCTGCTATCCAGTTACAGGCTATGCTGTTTCTTATCTGACCATTCCCTTGGCAGTATTTCTTTATCACATGCCATTATAGCACAACGTATAAACACTTGGGCTACCCATTAGATCTTTCTCAGGGATTGCACGACAACAACTCAACCGACTTCACAATTTGGGAAAACTCAACTTGCCCGGGATATAAGTTGCCTCTATTTATCTTGTTTTCCCATTTGACTTCTCTACTTTCCCTGCTCCCTCAAAAGCTGTCAGCTAGAAATTGCTATCAAGAAAAACAAAAGGATTGTGGGAACCCTTCCACAATGAAGTTGCCTCCTAATGAGCACCAACCATCGAGACTTAGTATTTACCAATACAATTTACTTAGTATTGTTCATTTTTGTCTGGTTTGGTTTGGTTTAATTCCAAGTATATTTATGCCCTGGCTTAGATCGGTGTTTCTCAACCTCAGCAATTTCAAGAGTGTGAACTTCATGATGGCTGGGAAATTCTGGAAATTGAAATCCATATATCTAAAAATTGCTGAGGTTGAAAAAGACTGACTTAAGATTGTTTCAAGCCGTTTTTAGGACCATGGTCCCCAAAGCAGCACACAAACCAGAGAGGAGTCAGCTAACGTAACCAACATGCATGATACTTTGCAAAAATGCTTTGAACCGCAAGCAGAAAATCCATCTTATGAAAAATAGTCTTTTGCTCCCATCAACTTCAGCCAGCACAGCCCATACTAAAAGATTGCAACTTACAATATTGCTCACTTCTATCTTATTCTGGTTTAGGGGGGGGGGGAATGACCAAGAGGCTCACCAGTTAAGATGGCATTGCCAGTTCCACCACAGGAAGCTTCCTTCACTTTCCCAACACTGAAGGGCAAATGTCTGGGCGCATTGACCTACAATGAGCAGAAATTTGGAATGTGACATGGCTGTTATTTTAAGACTTTCAGAAAAAGAGCTTTATGTACTGGTCAATGACCATGAATAAACTGTATTGAACTGAACTGAAAGAAGAGCATTATAGTCTCTTTTATAAAAACAAATCCAAAGCTTAACAAGTTTGACATCCATGAAATTTCATTTCCGCATACACACACACACACACACACCAAGGTTGAGCACTGTGTCATCCTGAGCTCTGCAAAAATGCAGTCCAGGTATAGGTCGTCCTCGACTTACACCCACAATTGAGCCCAACAGTCTGTCGCTAAGCAAGACAGTTAAGTGAGTTGTGTCCCGTTTCACGACCTTTGTTTGCCACAGTTGTTAAGTAAATCACTGCAGTTGTTAAGTGAATCATGCGGTTGTTAAGCGAATCTGGCTTCCCCCATTGACTTTGCCTGTCAGATGCTGGCTGGGAAGGCCACGAACAGTGATCCCATGACCTTGAGATGCTGCAACTATCATAAATACATGCCTGCTACAAGTTCCCCAATTTTGATCATGTGACTGCAGGGATGCTACAACAGTTGGGTGAGGATTGGTTGTAAATCATTTTTCAGTGCTGTTCTAACTTCAAATTGTGCTAAATGAATGGTTGTAAGTTGAGGACTACCTGTATACAGTCCACCAGCTCTTTATTTCAGCCTGGGGCAGAGCAATATATGTCCAGCATAAGGATGTCACTTCAGGCATCTCCAGAACTAGACATCTCTGATTTCTTTTGACTATGCCTCCAGCCTCATGGATCATTGATCTTTGCCAGATGCCTGGAAAGTTATGCTGTGCCTAATATGGATCTCTGCTTTATGGAGCATTAGCACTTAGCAATAGCACTTACACTTATATACCGCTTCACAGTGCTTTACCGCCCTCTCTAAGCAGTTTACAGTGTCAATCTGGGTCCTCATTTTACCGACCTCGGAAGGATGGAAGGCTGAGTCAATCTTGAGCCAGTCAGGATCAAACTCCTGGCTGGGAACATAGTCAGGCTGCAATACTGCATTCTAACCACTGCGCCACCACGGCTCCTCAATTAGGGTTGAAGTCCTCATTCTGGCTAATGCAGAAATGCAGAATGTGAGCCACTAACCTGCAAATGCCTTGGGTAAATTGAAAAATGATGAACATATTCCTTACTTTAATTGATGTAATTCTAACTACCCTGGCATTTCAATGAAATTTAATTTCTTTTTTTTTCCCCGTTCCCACCTATCTCTCAATTTTAGCCAGGGCCTAGTTCTGGAACCTTAGCATGCTACCCAGAGGATGAGCACACGCGTGGTCCCCTCAAAAACTCTAGCCACTAGCCAATCCAGCCTCCTTCTTTTTCCACTGCACAAAAGGCAAGCCAGATTGTGCAAGTAGCAACCATTCTAACCTGGGTTGTCTCAGTAACAGAAGTCAGCTGAAGATATTCTGAGTTTCCCCAGCCAAAGAGCTCGCCAGCCTCAGACACAGCCAGGCAAGAATCTCCATAGGTTGCGACCTGTATAATGCGGACACCAGCAATGTCCCCACCCAGTTTTGTGGGTACACTCATTATGTCGTAATGGCCTAAACCTAGTTGGGAGGGAAAGAGAAGGAAAGTCAGTGCATTATATACATACTAATAGCAAATCAACCAGTTAGTAATTATATACAGGCAGTCCTCGGCTTATGACCACAATTGAGCCCCAAATTTCCATTGCTAAGCAAGACAATTGCTAAGTGAGTTTTGTCCCATTTTACAACCTTTCTTGCCTTTCTTGTTAAGTGAATCGCTGCAATTGTCAAGTTAGTAACACAGCTGTTAATTAAATCTGGCTTCCCCACTGGCTTTGCTTCTCAGAAGGTCGCAAAAGATGATCACAGGACCCCGGGACACGGCGACCGTCATAAATATGAGCCAGTTGCCAAGCATCTGAATTTTGATCACGTGACCACGGGGATGCTGCAACGGTCATAGATGTGAAAAACGGTCATAGGTCACTTTTTCCAGTGCCATTGTAACTTTGAATGGTCACTAAACGAATGGTGGTAAATGGAGGACTATGTTTACTGCTGTTCAAGTATATAGAACTCCGTCCTGCCAGTTTTATCTTCACAGCAATCCTGCAAAGTAGGCTACTTTTTTTACATTTTACCCCACCTTTTTTCATATACAACTCAAGGTAGCGAACGTATCAATACCCCTCCCTTCTCCTATTACCCCCCACAACAACAAACATATGAGGTGAGCTGTGCTGAGAAAGTATGATTGATTCAAAGTTGCCCAGCTGAGTTTTTCAAGCCTAAGGCAGGGCTAGAACTCACATGTCTTCTAGGATAGCACCTTAACCATTGGACAAACTGGCTCTTTCCAAGTTGAGCAATTTGGGCTAATTTTATGTCACTTGTAAGCTTCTCATTGGTTTTCATCCAGCATGACTAGTCCCATGCCTCACGAGCTGGCACGAGGGGCATAAGCTGATTTTCAATTCTATTGAAAATAGAATTGAAGGGTGTGGTCCACAAAATCAAGATGGCAGCAACAAACACAAAAAATAGGCAGAGCTTTGATGTGAACTTTGCAGGTACCATCTTGATTTTTTTGGGACCACACTCCTGAAAAAATGCAAAAGAGCAAGAAGACTTGTTCACTTTTACACAACATGAACAAATAGATAGAGGCAAATGCATGCATAATGCATCAATTATTCAGGGCTTTAGATTATGGATTCATTATAATGGCTTTATTCAAGTTACTGTTATATAATGTATTCCTGGAATTAATGAAGCAACACTTCTAAATTATGTTGTTTTAATTTCTAAGACCACTAAAAATGATTAAGGACTCTTTGCAGATCATCTCATAAACTTATGTGTGCATCCATCTTTGTATGCATGCACATGAACTCATGCTACAACTTAAAAGTATAGTTATTGTACGTAATATTTATAATTAATGGATTGAATTAAGTTATGAAAATCACCACAATATTGTTAGCCTCCTATAGAATGTAATGTAGTTCAAAATAGTATTGATCTTAATCATCAGAAGGAAGACAAATGAGACAGAGCCAGAGGCTCTTCTATGAGCCACAGTTTGATCACCTCTGGTGTATTTCCTCCACGACTCTAAAAATAGTCTTCCTTAAGGTAAAGGTAAAGGTTTCTCCTGTCCAGTTGTCTCCAACGTTAGGGGGCGGTACTCATTTCCGTTTCTTAGCCAAGGGAGTCAGCGTTGTCCGAAGACATTTCCATGGTCACGTGGCCAGTATGACTATACCCCGAGGCGCAGAGAACAGTTACCTTCCCATCAAATTGTTACCTATTTATCTACTCACATTTGCAGACTTTCAAACTGCTAAGTGGGCAAGAGCTGAGCCAAGGACGGGAGCTCATCCCGTCACTCCATGCTCGGGTCTCAAATCCAGCTGATAAGCTCATTGTCTTTAACCACTGAGCAACTGCCCCCCCCCCAATCTTCCTTAATGTATTTATTCTGCAAGCCAGAATTGGGGTAGCCGCTTCTATGCCTTTCATTCACTTTATATAGCACCCTTCAGTCTTCCAAAATAACTTGCTCAATAGATACAAAATAGCTGTACCTATTCAGAATAAAAATCAACAATGGTCCCGTCTCCATTTCTATGGTTGGGAGCAGGTTCCAAAAAAAAATGCTAGCAATGCAACAATCAGGTTGGATCATTCTTTCCACACTTGGTGGCAATGTCACAAAGCTCAACAATTTTGGAAAATGATTTACCACAGAATGAAACAATGATAAATATCAACTTTTCCATTTACTTTCGTGCGAGCTCTTTTTCTGTTGAACATTAATAGGCTTAGATTTCTACAAAGTATGCAGAATTGGTACTATACCTTGACAGCTGCTAGAATACTTTGCTTCTAACTTGAAATTATATATACAATTCCTTTTTAGATGAATAGCAGAGTAAGCTTCAAGAGTAGGTACTATTGTCAAAAAACTTTCATATTTGATATTTAGGTTAATTCATTCTAGAAATCATTTATGCAATATAAATTCTGCACATGGAATTGCACCATATACAAAATTCAGGCTTCTCTCAACATAAGGCTTTGAAATATTAGATTTTGCTTGACATGGTATATCAGATTGGATCAATTGCTATTGTTTATTCTGGTTGAAAGTTCTTACCATATATTGGCTGCCTTTGCTAGGACTGAGTTGATTTTAACAAGTGCAAAACTGATATTAAGTCACCTTTATATGTAGCTTGAACCTGATTTGAAAATTCTTATTCAATTTTATACAGCTTGTAAATCTCTTTTTGTATTTCTTTCTTGTTCCTTTTTCTTTGTTTTCCTGGTTGCCTTATTCAATTAAATTATTAAATCAAAATTAAATTAAATTGCTGGCATGATCCATTTCAGACACTTTACCTGTCTGGCCATCAGCTCCCCAACCACAAGAATAGACATCTCCTTTCTCAGTCCGGAAGAGGCTATGATCCTGCCCACAGGCAACCTTTAGGCAAAATAAAAAATAAAGATTTATTCAAAAACGTAGGATTTAAATGCTATGCTTGCTGCTCAAACAAACTCTACTTTGACTCGAAGTTAAATAGGTATGAGGAGGAAACCAGGATTAAAACAACCTTCTCTAACCAGATATTTCTATTATAACTTGGCATATACAGGTGGTCCTCAATTCACAATCGGTCCCTTAGCGACCAGTTGAAATAATGATAAAGCTACTTACAACCTGTATTCAAAATTTTGACAGCCAGCCCTCCTGGCAGTCACATGATCACATTTTGGGTGCTCAGTTAAAAGCCCACATTTATGGCAACATACGGTCACTTTTTTGCTGGAAAGTAGCATTTAGTTCCCGTTTCTAACAAAGAACATTGCAGATAGTAGATTCACTTCAACATCCGTGGTGCTCCCTTTTTGACTGCAGGGTTCGCTTAATGACTGCTGGAAAAAAAGGTTGTAAAATCGGGCACAGCCATGTGATGACCTGCTTAATGGCCATCATGACTTACGACTGTAATTCTGGGTTCAATTATAGTTGTAGGTCGAGGACTACCTGTAGGTCATAGAGTTCATTACTATTGAATTATTAAAATTTAAAAGATCTTCCGCAAGAACCACAATCATATATGACTGGGTGGCATAGAAGCCTAAGGGGGAAAAAATCAATCAATGAAACCAAGACTTATGAGACTAGAACAAAGAGAAAAGTTGTGGGGTTGCTAATTTTTACTGGCTGTATTTGCACATTTAAGCTGGTTATGAATTCAACCATTCCCTGCGTTCATATAATACAGATACCTCCAAAATAAATGAACCCAAGTTTAATACTAACCAAACTTAGCATGTTGTAATATACAGTGACTACATTTTTAGCTGAATTGGTTAAGCCTATTATGTGAATGTAGCCAGTGTGGGCCAGTTTTCTCCTGATCTGGATCCTTCCTGTCATGGACTACAACTCCTATCATCCCCAGGCTGGACAGGGAGGCAATGAGTGCTAGGCAGCCAAAATCTTTGTGGGGTGCCGAGTTGAAGAAAGGCAGGAAGATGAGAATATCCAAGCTTTAAGATTCATCCCTTATTTCTCAAAGCTCAGTTGAGAAAAATTCTAGATTGCAGCTTAAAATTAGCTTTGCCTAGAGTAGTCAGTTGCATCCCCTCTAAGGTAATTATGGGCAAAGCTGAAACAAGCAGAAGATGGAATCCCAACCAAAAATAAGCAAAAACACCATATTTTTCAACCTTTTTTCATTTTGGCATCTTTTTTTAATGCAAATTCTGAAATCTCTTTGAAATCAGGCCAAAGAACACATGAAATTTGACTACAGTCTGAATGCTAAACTAGACTGGTCCCTAGTCTGATTCAGTATGTTACAGTTTCCTCTTCAAAGACTTTCACAAAGTTGATGCAACGCAACAGAACATTTTCCTTAAAAAAAAAAAAAGGATACCAGTTTTCAGACACTACTTACTTGGACCACACTGTCTTCAAATCCTTGCAATTTGTTAATGATCTGGCTCTCACTGCGTTTTTCCCAGAAAAAAAAAATCATAACAAGAAGGTGAAACAAGCCACCAAGAAGGTGAACAGCTGAAACTTTTAAAAATGCAGTTGGGATAAATACTGATTACTGACAAAAGTTTCAAAGTGCTCCTGTTTAGCCTCCTACATTTTACAAAGCACATTCCTAACTCTGCATGCGGGTATTTTTAGTATTTGAAACTATGGTATGGAATCAATCTGTTCTGAGATTTAAAAAATCTCAGCTGAATATTAAGTTGAAATTACAGAGCACTCCCGTCAACAGATAGAGGGAGAAAGGCTTAAGGTAGAATTTAATGAAGAGAAGGACGAGGGGGGACATGTTGGCAGTGTTCCTATATCTCAGGGGCTGCCACAAAGAAGAGGGAGTCAAGCTATTTTCCAAAGCGCCTGAAGGCAGGACAAGAAGCAATGGATGGAAACTAATCAAGGAGAGAAGCAACCTAGAACTAAGGAGAAACTTCCTGACAGTTAGAACAATTAACCAGTGGAACAACCTGCCCCCAGAAGCAGTGAATGCTCCAACACTGGAAGTTTTTAAGAAGAAACTGGACAGCCATTTGTCCGAAATGGTATAGGGTTACCTTCCTGAGCAGGGGGTTGGACTTGATGACCTCCAAGGTCCCTTCCAACTTTATTATTATTATTATTATTATTTTCTATTTTTTTTCCCTTAAAAGTTCCAATAGGAACAAAGTCCTAATATTACATCAATTGTAATGTTAGAACAATTCTTCCTCCATTCCAAGGGCAAGTTAGGAACTCAGGGAAATCCTGTGGATCCTTTAAAATAGGAATAGAGATCTGACCCTCAGGTGTTGCTAAGTAACATTTCTCTGCATCCTTCATCGTTAGTGGTGCCTGTGGGAACTGGTGGGAGATGTCATGAAGCAAAAACTAGGAGGGAGAGCCAAAGGCAGCATATCATGCTCTTTTTTTTTCATTAACTTCTGATGTCAACATTCTAGAAAGCAAAGTACCAACTATGGAACTCGAATCAGGATTTCAGTTAAAACAATCACACACCTCCTAGCCCTACTTAGAGATACACTTTCAGCAAGAACTATTATATGGAACCAAATAAGTTCTCTTACCTGTATATTTCGCCTTCAATCACTTTTCGGCCACACTGGCCATAAGCGTTGTTGCCCATGCTAAAGACTGAAAGAAAAATTATGAGACACCATCAGGTAAATATTCAATATCCTGCTTAGCTGAAAAAAGATGTCTTTTCAGAAAGATCTCTCTTCCCTCAAATATGGAAAGGGAATATGCAATTATTTTTCCTTTTAAATACTCCCAGAACAATGTGCATTTAACTGTAAATATGGATTTTCACTCGAAGACATGAGAGTTTGGTTCTGGAAATAGAGATAAGGAAGATGTAAGACAAATAAGTTAACCTTCCCTTTCCTCCACCACCAGTAAAAGTTTGAGAAAATGGACATCCTAAAAAACAAAAGTCCACAATCAGGGAAGATGTACTGAACACAAAATCGCCACTAGCCAACTTAATCTTTAATCTAAGACTGCCCAAGATTGGATGACACCTAATGCTAAGCCTTTGTTTTTACCATACTGTACAGCTTTTAGTTTGGTTTTGGTTCAGCACAATATCAAACCCAGATGATGTGGTTACCAAACTATGGATTATAGTTTACCATGATGCACCAATACAGCCACTTGTTGATGAATCAACACTTATAATCCTATCTTTCCTCCAGGAGCTTAAGAGACAGAGATCTCCCCATAGGTATCCACAAATGAGGAAACCACACGACATCACTGCGCAATGATTTATGGAGTGATATCAGATATGACCCTGCTGATGTAAACTGCACAATTCGTATCATTTTTGACCCAGTGGCATTTTGACATTATCCTGGCTGGTAATGGATTGCTATGGATCTCCCTTTATTTTAGTTCTAGAACAACAGTCCCGTGAGATAGGCTGGTTGAAGAAAGAACAATCGGTCCAACATCACCCAGTGAACTGCCACAGCTAAGGATGGGACTGAACCAGGATCTACCAGGTCACAGCTCAATACTTAACTACTACACCATATTGGTGTATTTAAAACCTGACAGGTTTACTTATTTATTTTTATTTATTAATTTTTTTATGCCACTCATCTCCCCTATAAGGTGACAAAGTTATGTATTAACTTTCTGACAGTCTTTTTCTAAAAAGTATAAAAGTACCATCAAACCTCCTTCTTCTGTTAACACCAAAGAATGTGCTCTCCCGCAGGACACTTGCAAAACTCTGCTCTGCTGTGGCTTGGCCAACGGCAAGGGAACAGGGCTTGGCTCCAAGACATATTCATAGCCTTTAGCTTAAAAATAAAGAAACAGACAATGTACTGCGTGTTTACACGGAGAGTACCTTTAATCTGCCACAGAAGTTACTAACACTCAACAAATGTCACAATAAAGGGATTTAAATTACTTCAAGATGTTCAGTTATTAGCATTCAAACTCTCTGCAATTTATGGTACAACTACTATTATTTGTGGCTAGGCACACAGTCACTACTAGTAATATGTACTTTAAAGGCCTTTCAATGCCCATTTTTTAAAATCTAAATATTTAAGACCCATGCTAGGTGGGCTGTTCATTGTTAGCATGGTGCCTGTAATAGCAGGCAGAAAGATGTTTCCACAAGACCACCACCAATGATAATAGGACAATTATTGTCCCCAATCATATACTTTTGAACACACATTCTATTTGTAGCTACTACCTGTTGAAAGGTTTACTGGGTCATGCCAAATGTTCATTTGGTCCAAATGTAGGATTATCCTGCAATAGGTTTGCCTGGCAACTACCCAATGGTTTTCCAGTGCCGTGCAAAGACATTTTCCCAATCTCTTGAGAATTATAGATATTAATTTTAAGCCTACAGATTGCTTTTTAACCTGACTTTACCATCCATGTTTACTTTTAATTTTGTATAATTTTAACAGTTCTAATTTTTTTTCTGGGAAGATGACTAAAGGTTGGAATAAATATGTAATAATCCATTAAAAGCATGGTAGTGAAAAAACAAGGATAGCATGCAACATTTTAAACATTAGCAAAGTTTTGCATACTTACATTTATCTTTCCTGCTCCTGTGAAATCCAATCTGAGAATCTTTATTCAGCCCCATGCCCCAGATCTTGTTAATATCCATTGTTCTGGAGGACAGAAGTGTAAACCCATAGCCACAGGCAGCAGAAGAAATCTTTAAAACAATATATAAGTAGATGTTTAGCCCTAGTTTGATATAAACAAGCATACAATAAAGATGGGGAACCTGTAGCTCTCCACTGTTTTGGGATTACAAGTCCCATCAAAGTCAACAGGCCAATGACCATGTATAACAGGAGATACACTCTCAATAACATTTAGGGGAAACACAAATTCCACATTTCTAATGTCAAGAAAGGAAAGGAAAGAAGTCTACCCAACTCTCTGAATCAGAAAGAAATGAAGAATAGTGTATACCGAAATTTAATCAGGCTCTTATTCAGCAACTCAAAAAGTCAGTTGTTGTTTTTTTCCTTTGCATTTTCAAGGATAGGAATGCTGATTAGAGATGTCAAAAGCCGCCTTGAGTAAAAAGGTAAAAATAATAAAGGTAGGATACAAGACAGAGATAGTTGCTGCTTGAAAAATGTGCTTCTGTCCTATAGCTGAGAAAACAATTCATATATTGTTCTGAAAAACTGATGCACAGTGTTCAAGAATTGCAACAGGGAGACCTATGCTGAAATGTGATTCCCTTATATTATGTTCATTATGAACAAAGCATGCTTCTTTTGGTCCCTCAAAGATCAGATGTTCATTTAGAGAGAATTGAGGAATTTTAAAGGCTAGATATAAAGGGATCTTCTTCCTTTTGGCAACAAATCTTGCATATATTAATATAATACATAGGATGAGTTTTGCCTGGATACACCTCTTAGCAGGCAATAAAAACAAAGAAAAAAAGAGACTTTGGTGGAATTATAAAATTGTTTCAGTAGGAAGTGAGGGGGAAAAAATCTATGAAGCATAATTAAAATCAAGCTAATTTTAGTATTTAACCTAACATGATATGACAATTAGCAACACCATACCCGAAGGTTACCTAGTTGGAAAGCTGTTCTAAAAACTGCAGTAACAATACTGAAATATCTTTTAGACCTAGGTGACCGCTATAGCAGCAACATCCTCTGGGATCTCCATTTTTAAAGTCAAGCCTGACTCTTGCTGATTTCATGGACACAAAGTACAGAAGTGGTTCGTTTTTGCTTGCTTCTGGGATCTCCTTGTTGATGTCCCTGTCTGACTGGAAGTAACAGGCCGGGAAAACAGCCTTGGGAAGCAGGAGGGAGAGCCATTGCCTAGAGGACCATCATGTAAAAGGTATCTTAGGAAGGAAAATAGACCTGGGAAGCGTCTCAGAAACGACCCTCCCTCATTCTCTGGAGACTAAATATAAAGGAAGGGAGAAGTGACTTTCAAGATCCTGTTTATTATTTATTTATTAAATTTATTTGCTGTACAAAAGTAGTAGGACTCATGTTTTGGTTTCCCAGTTGGACTACCTCAAAGGGCTTACACCTGCTTTCCTGTCATTTCTTAGTGATCACTCATCCCAACCTTTACCAGGTCTGATCTTGGCTGGGGTTTCAGTGGCATCTGAAGTAGGTGCTGCCCCCTCGTTGGGCTCTTCATTCTTGAAAAGACCCAACTCCAAGAAGGCAAGAAGCTTTCCCTCCTCTCTCACCTTCTCCTCCACCTCCAGGCGGTAAGGCGTGGGCTGGATCCGCCTTCGCCTCTTCCCTGCATCCGGGATGATAAAGGAAGGGATGCCCAGAGCCCCCGAGTAGGTGAAGCCGCACACGAAGACACGGTCCTTCCTTTTGGCTCGGTCTCCCACATACTGGAAAATGGGGGCAGCCTCGTCAGCGGCTTTGACGTGCCGGATGCTCTTTGGCTTAGCAGCTTTCGCGAAGCCGCGATGCCGTCCTCCAAAGAGCCCGAGGGGAAGGCCAAGGAAGGACCGGGGGGGACTGTGGAGGCAAGGATTCAGCGATGGCACCCCGGGGGAGGCCCGTCCCCTTCTCAGACAGCTCCCAGATAGCCCCCTTGTGCAGAGTCCGGGCACGCTAGCAAAGTCCTTCCTTGTGAGTGGCTGAAGGAGCTGCTTCTTGGACCCTAGTAATGTCACCCAGATCCTTCTCTGGAAGGCTGTCAGACAGCCAGTAAACCCCATCCCAGATCCCTTGCCTGGAGAGACCACTAAACCATGTTTCTACTCCCTGAAAAGTATCACCATTTTGGGATCGTGGGCAGCGCCATCTTGTTAACCTTTCACCTTTTTTGCTCAGCGCAGGCGCAACTCCTCCCCTCAACGAACCGCCATGATAATATAGGCAAGAGTCCGATGAATCGCTAACCAGCCGGTAGTCTACGCAGGCGCAGTGGTGGTGACTTTGCATTGCAACTATTCTTTGCGCAGGCGCAAAATTCAGTTCAGTCAAAGCCTCCGGGGGTACTTTTATCAGGAACGTTTTTTTTTTGTGGCCGCGTCCGTATCTCTGACGTCCCCTTTGGGAGCTGAGCTGTAATTTCGAGGTTATTTCGTTCTGCGCAGGCGCATCAAGTACTCAGTAGAAATCGCCATGACACCTACAAGCCATGCTGACTGAGGAATTCTGGGAGTTGAAGTCCACAAGTCATAAAAGGGCCAAATTTGAAGACCCCTAATGTAAATTATCAGCTTCAGCCAAGCCTGGGTGCACGGTGGCAGTCAGACATGGGAAGCAACTGTGAAAATTGATCCACATACCGGTATTAAAACTTTAACAAAGGAGGAGAATACAGTGCTAATTTAATGTATAGGTAGTCCTTGACATACGACCAAAATTGAGCCCAACATTTCTGTTGCTAAGCGAGATAGTTGTAAAGTGAGTTTTGCCCCATTTTACGACCTTTCTTACCACAGTTGTTAAGTGAATCACTGCAGTTGTTAAGTTAGTAACACGGTTGTTAAATGAATCTGGCTTTCCCATTGACTTTGCTTATCAGAAGGTTGCAAAAGGTGATCCCGTGATTTTGGGACACTGCCAACCGTCATAAATATTAATCAGTTGCCAACAGCCTGAATTTTGAATATATGACTATGGGGATACTGCAACGGTCGTAAGTTTGAAAAATGGTCATAAGTCACTTTTTCAGTGAGGTAATTTTAAATGGTCACTAAATGAAATGTTGTAAGTCAAGGACTGCCTGTATAGGATTTTCAAGTTATATCTTTAAGCTCCCTTTGGGTTGATAGAAACACAGAAGGAGACTAAGGGGAAACTGAAGCCAGTTTCTTTAAAGATGCTCCAGAAGGAAGGCTTCTAACAAACACCATGTATTGGCTTTCTTTAAGTGTTGCAGGTTACACAACTTCCCAGAAGAGGGCTGTGGGAAACTTTCAGTACTGCTAACAAGAAAATTGCACAGATGTGGTCTTGTACTTCCTAGACTTCAAGTTCAATTGAAAGGAAATGTTGCCTTATTCTGAAAAACTGCCCTTACTGAACTCTACACAAAACCTTCCTTGTCATCCTATGTCTCATACATGTGGCATAAATCAGGGTTTATAAAGCAACATGCATTTCAAGCAGCCAAACCCCTCCCTAAGGCATTTTTCTGTATTCATGTATTACAGTGCTAAAATTCTCATTGTGTTTATCTGTTTCTTTGTACTCTCAAGTTAACCCAAACAGTGCATTATGCCACAACCATTTTTTAATCAAGGTGCCTAAAACTTGCTAATTTGAAGAATGCATAGAAAATGTTGGACCCATTTCTCCTGTGGAACTGAAATTGTTATGATATTCTAGAACAGTTTTATGTGCAAAGTTGTGGCCTCTGCAGCATCCCCGCAGTCACACAATCATGATTTCTAATGCGTCCAACAAGCAAAAACAATGGGGAAACTCAGGATGTCGAAAGTCACTCCAACTCCCATGATTCTATGGCGTGAGAGCAGAATACTCTCAGGACCACCTCTTCCAGCCTATTGCAAGCAAGCAATGTTAGTTGAAAGAGCTTTTCAAAAATGTTTGGGTTCAACAACATATCCATTTTGTTCTATGGAAATGAGAGGTGGGTATTGGTTGAGTTGGGAGGCTGTAGAAATCAAATAATAATAGAATAGAATAAGAATAGAATAAGAATAGAATAGAATAGAATAGAATAGAATAGAATAGAATAGAATAGAATAGAATAGAATAGAATAGAATAGAATAGAACAGAACAGAACCTTGGAATAAATATCAGGAAGTTTAACTACAGGATCCTTGTATACAGATAGTCCTCGACTTACGACCACAATTGAGCCTGAAATTTCTGTTGCTAAGTGAGACATTTGTTAAGTGAGTTTTGCTCCATTTTACCACTTTTCTTGCCACAGTTATTAAGTGAATTACTGCAGGTGTTAAGTTAGTAAGACGGTTAAGTGAATCTGGCTTTCCCATTGACTTTGCTTGTCAGAGGTCGCAAAAGGGACATGATCCCAGGACACTGCCACCATCATAAATATGACACTTGCCAAGTGTCTGAATTTTGCTCCAAATAAGGACCAGCCAGGAGTGTACTGGGTGCAAACAAAACTGGAAACTAACCACGGTTATTTTTCCAATAAAGAGCACCAAAGCAATTTGAATGCAATGGAGATTAGAAAGCCTCACCAATAAATGGTTGAATCAGCAGAAAAGTGAGTGAAAGAAGAACTTGAAATGGTTGGGTCAGGCAGGCAAAAATGATTTCTTAAAGTGTTGTAACAGGAAGGGGAGTTCACTTAAGGGAAAGAGTCCAAAAGCAGAATGCATGCATGAAACCAAAAAGGGGTTGTAGTCTCCCGCAAAGATTGCTTGTTGGTCCAATTTCCAGAAAACTAGCAGTTGGCTTTGCCTTTTGCAGAAAAATCAACCAAGAGTCTAGTAGTAATTTAAGGATTAACAAAGATATTATCGTAAGCTTTTTCATAATCCACTTCAAAGAACAGTCTTCAGAGAGGACAAATATAGAGATACAAAGAGAGAGAAAACTGTTTCTTATGGAGAAGAACCATATTAATCTATTGCAGCCAAAAATCAGGAGTCTAGTAGCCCTATTCCAACTGACAATTTTTAACAGAATAAAGAGTTGGAAGGGACCTTGGAGGTCTTCTAGTTCAACCCCCTGCTCAAGCAGGAAACCACATACCATTTCAATCAAGTGGTTGTCCAGTCTGTTCTTAAAAACCTTCAGTGTTGGAGCACCCAGAACTTTTGGAAGCAAGCTGTTCCACTGATTGTTCTAACTGTCAGGAAAGTTCTCCTTAGTTCTCTCCTTGATTAGTTTCCATCCATTGCTTCTTGTCCTGCCTTTTGGTGCTTTGGAAAATAAGTTGACCCCCTCTTCTTTGTGGCCGCCCTTTAGATATTGGAACATTGCTATCATCTCATCCCCAGTCCTTTGTCAGAATAATAATTTGGGGTTCCAACTTGAACCGGGGCTGTGCAAGAATAAATAAAAATGAGGTCCAGACAGCTGTGAGGAAAGAAGAAATATTTATTCCTAAAAGCTTTTAAGGGCAGCTGCAGAGAAATGGAGTACAGCAGCAGATTTTTATAGGGAGAGCTTGTCCAGGATGTGGAAGTATCTACATGCTGATTCTATGGTGACACTTGAGGTGTGGAGGTGTGTGTGTGTGTGTGTGAATGTGCAATTCCGCTGGGAGACCTAATTTAATTAACTGTTAATTATGAACAGCTGTCTGCAGGAGTATAACTCTTCATTCCCCACCATCCAGTCACAGCTGAAGAAGCTTCTTGGATGAGAAGTGAAATGTCTTCAAAGAAAAACAAGAAAGTCCAGTTGCCTCGTGAAAAAGCATCTTTGGGATAACTCTGTTGCAGATGTTATCCTTTGATAGGTCTGGGTAAATTATTTTGGCGTTTGAGGAAGTTTGAGTAAAGGATTTTCCCCTGTTTGCTATTTTTACTTGATTAATTTAGTTTCAGCATGACTGTCAATTATCTAGTGGAGACACTGATTCTCAGACCATTGTGGATTGTGTTAATGTTTTAATTTAAGGGAAGATGGAAACAATATAAAGAATAGCATACCATATATTTGGATATAAAACATCTCACACCTTCTTTTCATTAGATTAGACATACCCAGTTCCTGCTACCATTCTTCATATGTTTTAGCCTCCAGTCCCCTAATCATTTTTGTTGCGCTTCTCTGCACTCGTCTCTGTACTATTTATTAAAAGGCATCGGCTTTCATGAGCATGCTAGCCATTCTGATGAAATGACTTGGAGCTCATGAAAGCTGATATCTTTTAATAAAAGTTGTTGGTCTGATAGAGCTAATTAGTAAGCTGTGGAAGCTAAATAGTGTTATCCGATACAAATACAGGTAGTCCTCTACTTACAACCATTTATTTAGTGGCTGAAATTATGACAGTGCTGGAAAAAGTAACTTACAACTGGATGTTGCAATTACAATTGTTGCAGTGTCCCCGTGATCACATGACCACAGTCTGAGCACTTAACAAGTGATTTGCATTAATGACAATTGTCATGTGATTGCAATCTTTCCGGCCAGCTTCTGATAAGCAAAGTCAATGGAGAAGTCAGCAGGGAAAATCACAAATTGTGATCACACAGTGTCTTTCTTAACAACCATACCCTTTAATTATGAATTTTCCCATCCCAATTGTTGTAAGTGATGGACTACCTATATGCATAGTTTGCAGCACTGCATTAATGTGGTCCTATAGTTTAGCCATTGTCATTTATTTCTGGCTCTACTGTTGTGTATCCAAATCACACAACAGCCATCTTTCCTTTTGTAATTCTTCAGAGCAGGTGGGGCCTTTTAGCAGGACTTTCCCCCAGTTTTTGTCCTGTCCACATTGTCCTGTCCACATAACCTTTCGTCCTGTCCACATAACCTTTTAGCACAAGAGTCCTTACCACCCTACATGGAGGGCATAAATACTGTAACAACAAAGCAAACAGGAGGAAGAAACACACTACAGGCAGTCCTCGACTTAAAACCACAATTGAGACCAGAATTTCTATTGCTAAACAAGTCAGTTGTTAGGTGAGGTGCGCCCAATTTTATAACTTTTGCCACAGTTGTTGAGTGAAATGCTGCAGCTGTTTCACACAGTGAAACCACATAGTTAAGCATAGCCAGCCTCCCCTATCACAAATGGCAATCACATGATCTTCAGAAGACCCTGTCATATATACAAGCTGGTTTCCAAGTGCCCAAATTTTGAACATGTGGCAATGGGGATCCTGCAATGGTCATAAGTCTGAGGTCTGGTCATAAGTAACTTTTTTCAGCGCTGTTGACTGTTATTGAATGGTCGCTAAATGAATAGTTGTAACTTGAGGACTACCTGTATTGATGTCAATATGGTATCTCCCCCCCCCTTTTCTACTTGTGAATTTAAGTGAAGAACATGGACAAAACCTGAATCCACTGTGAAATAACAGAGAAGGATAACATAGAATAACACCAACAACAGAGAAGTGTCTCATGTCATGAGAACTGATTCACTCAAAAAATCAAGCATGCTGGGAGTGGAAAAAGGAGAAGGGGCCGCCCTAGTACCCGCTGGCTGGACACTATAAAGAGATGACACTGGGATGACCATGGAGGATCTGAAGGAGGCAGTGCAAGGTAGAGGGGCATGGAAAGTGCTGATCCATGGAGGGCTGAGGATTGGACACCACTGAATAGGTGTAGCCTTAGTAAGGCTATACCTGGAATACTGTATCCACTTTTGGTCACCACATTACAAAAAAGATGTTGAGACTTTGGGAAAAGTGCAAAGAGCAGCTAAGATGATTAAAGGCCTGGAGTCTAAAACAGATGAACGCTTGCAGGATTTGGCTTTGGCTAGTCTAGAGAAAAGAAGGAGTAGGGGGACATGATAGCAGTATTCCAGTATTTGAGGGTCTGCCACAGAGAAGAGGGGGTCAAGCTATTTTCCAAAGCACCAGAAGGCAAGAAAATAAACGATGGAAACTAATCACGAAGAGAAGCAACCTGGAATTAAGGAGAAACTTCCTAAAAGTGAGGATAATTAACCAGTGGAACAGCTTGCCGTCAGATGTTGTGGGTGCTTCATCACTGGAGGTTTTTAAGAACAGATTGGATTGTCATTTGTCTGAAATGGTATAGGGCAGGGGTAGGCAACCTTGGCTCTTTTATGACTTGTGGACTTCAACTCCCAGAATTCCTGAACCAGCCATGCTGGCTGAGGAATTCTGGGAGTTGAAGTCCACGAGTCATAAAAGAGCAGGGTTGCCTAACCCTGGTATAGGGTCTCCTGCTTCAGCAGGGGGTTGAGCTAGAAGACCTCCTATTGATTGATTGAATGGCTGATGATGTCTCCACTAACCAGGAAGAAGGTGACGATTGGCAGAAATATACCGTGTTTCCCCAAAAGTAAGACCTACCCTGAAAATAAGCCCTAGCTTGATTTTTTGGGGGGGTGGGCCTAATATAAGCCCTACCCCAAAAATAAGCCCTAGTTTTGGGGCGAGGCGCATGCCTAAAAATCAAGCTGAGGTGGGTTGGAGCTTACCATTGCATCCAGGCCTCCATCACCAGCCCACTTCTGCAGCAGAAGAAGCAGCTTCATTTTGCAGCTGAGAAAGGAGCTCCGGCCTGCATTTTGCAGTCAGAGGCCTTTCCGGAAGGCCACTGCAGCCGAGAATCGAGCTATGGATTCAATCTGTAGCTCAGTTCTCAGCTGCAGAATGAAGCTGCTCCTTCAGCCATAGAAGAAGTGGACCGGCTGGGTGGGGCTGTCAGTGCCGCCGCCGCGAGGTGAGAGGAAAAGACATCCCCCCCAAAATAAGACCTGGTGCCTCTTTTGGAGGCAAAAAAAATATCAGATCTTATTTTCGGGGAAACACGGTAGCACAAGAGCAGGAACCATGTCCAAGCATCAAACTGACCACAGAGTTGGTTTGGTCTAGTGCAGGGGTAGGCAACCTTGGCTCTTTTATGACTCGTGGACTTCAACTCCCAGAATTCCTGAGCCAGCATGGCTGGCTTAGGAATTCTGGGAGTTGAAGTCCACGAGTCATAAAAGAGCCAAGGTTGCCTACCCCTGGTCTAGTGGCTAAGGCACTTGGTTAGAAAGTTGGAGATTGTGAGTTCAAGTCCTGCCTTGGCCATGAAAGCCAGCTGGTTGACCTTGGGCCAATCACTCTCTCCAGTCCAACCCACCTCACAGGGCTGTTGTGGGGAAAACAGGAGGAGGAAGTTATTTTTGGATATATTTGCTGCCTTGAATTATTTGTAAAAATAATAAAGAGGATATAAATACATATAAATAAATAGCCATATTGCTTGTCAATTGGAAAAATAGAAAGACGGAAAGAAAGCCATCATGGAGTGTCCTGCAGAAAGGCATTTAGAAAAATTAATGCAGGTTATCAATGCTCCCAATCTGTATAAGCTCCAGGCAGTTGACAGGTTTTATTATTTATTTATTTAGTGTGTATGCCGCCCATCTCTGTGTCCAGTGAGATTAAAATGGCAATAAGGAAAATATGATTACAAATTTTATAACAAAAATTATTAACAAGGTGTATAGAATAATAAAAAAATGCACATACACAAACATTTATAAAGTAAGCTGTGGTTTCACAATCGGTCCCAAGACCTTTCCAGGAAACCAAGTTTTTATTAACTTCTGGACAGACATACATGGGACTGGCTGGAAGCTGAAATGGTAAACCGGATAGGGCATGTGGTTGTGAGGTCCTACGCAACTTGCGGTTCAAAATTCAGTTTGTTGGTCAACTTTCCTCAAAAACAACCTTCTTAAATGTTTGCAAATTCCTTTCTGCCCAGAATCTTACGCAAAAGGCTTTTTTGAGCAATCTGCAGGTCTAAAGTACAATAAAAGGGTTTCCTTTATGTCACAACCACTGCTGTTTAATTGGAAATGACTTGCTGAAAAGAAGACTAAAAGCTCTCTTTTTTTACCTCAGTTTGTTTATTAATTAACAACATCATTGTTACAAGTACAATACAATGGATGTAAATCAAGATCCCATATACCCAAAACGTATTTTAGAAAGCAGCCTATCTTATGCGTGGATAACAACCTTTGGCACATGAAAAATAAATACACTAAGTTGATAGACGTGTGCATCATAACCAATAATCATAAGCTCAATGCATGTGTGTGCCCAATAGTGCCAGCTACTCCACTGATCAAGATTCAGAACATCTATGGACATATGTGCTCACTCACTCACTCTGTGGCTTGGTTCATAGACCCCCTTTTTCTGGATTTGCAGAAAGAAAAACAATTGTAATGCTGTAATTACAATTAAAAAAATCAGTAAATGAGAACTAAACAGCTGTCATGGTTCCAACTAATGGAACACTGCTAATATTGGATATTATTGCTTTGACAACAGCAGTTAAACACATGCAAAAAGGATAAAACAATATATACTATCATGTATTTACACTCTCAGTGAAATTAGGCATATATAATACACTAATTAATAACACCAAAACCTACCATTTTTCATTAACATATATTGAACACAAACTAACCAAAGGAGCTAAGCCGTAGAAAAATAACATCCCTCAAACAAAACACCAAATGGAAGTGAACACTAAGCAGACTTTCAATGTAGGGAAAAATATTATTATCAGGACTTTAACTGGCTAAGAATGATGCATGAATGCAAGTCTTACAACACACTTAACCTGATTACTGAATTAACCTGTTTTCTGGATTCAGACAATACATTTGAGCCATAAACTAGCTAAAAAGACTCATTGTATTCATGGTATTTTTGGTGATCTGTAAGAGTGAAAGTTGTTGATTACCCAAGGAAGAAATCACACTCCAGTCACAACTGGCAGGGCAGGCCATTATTATATAAACCAAGCCACTATTATATAAACCATCAACAAACTCCATTCCGTTCTCTACACTGATGATATTACCAAGGCTGGTAATGAAACATCGGCAGGAAAACAACCCACGCTCAGGGAAACCAAGAAAACTTGGAGTTATAAATACTCTCTAGTCTTTAAGCAGGCTCGGTTGACAAAACGTACAAATCCAGGGGAAATGCAACTTAACTGATTTAACACTAACTCAATTCAGCATAGCTTTACCACCTTGATTCAATGGATTGTACAATAAGAGACTGAAAAAAAAGGATTTGTAAGAAGTCATCAGTGCTAAATTCTATGTGCAATTATAATATAATTATATAATTGTTGTATAATTGTAATAGCTACATGCTATTATTCTATGTTCTAAACACCTCTCTCCTTGTAAGGTTGGTCAAGCAAGCAGAAAAAAGATCATATTCTCTGAACACAAGAGCTGCAACGGGATCACTAGACGTTGTTTGCAGTAACTCTTCCAAAAACAGAGATCCTTTGCGAATAACTTGAGTCCTTTTTAGTGATGGTAGCAAAGGCGGAGAAATCAATTCCTCAGTTTGTTCCTCACTGGATTTTTCTTTTTGTGCTCTCAGAACAACGAATGAGAATCAAATCTTTACTGGGTCTTGGAGGAATTGCGGGCTTGGGTTCATCATTCTCATTTTTTTCCTCTATAAAATAAAATGGAGGGGAGGGGAAAACAGCTTTGAGATGATACAGCAAAACGTATTACATCATTCCAAACTGACTTCCTGATTTGTGGTGGAGAAAAGCAAGACTTCCTTTCTTTCATATCTGGCAGCTGTAATGGTGCAACCCTGAAGTCATTAAAGAATTAATATTCATAGGCTTAATTTGCCACAACATTAGACATGCCCATCATGTCAGGACAAATATTCCATGCAAATATTCCATATGAAGACCTTTATATCAATAAAAAGAGAGGAAAGGACCTGCTTAGCCAGAATTAAAGGTTTAAGTTAGTGTTTATCAATCTTGGCAACTTGAAGATGAGTGGACTTCAAATCTAAAAGTTCCCCAGCTGGTGATTTTTGCCCAATGCCCAGTGTCATTGTGTTTGAGTTGGGCATGTCATATTAAAAGGAAGAAATAATCAAAACTCAAGAGAAACCAAATTTACAAAGGCTTAGAGCAGTGTTTCTCAACTTTGGCAACTTGAAAATGGGTGGACTTTAACTTCCAGAATTCCCCAGCCAGCTATGCTGGCTGGTGAATTCTGGGAGTTGAAGTCCATCCATCTTCAAGATGCCAAGGTTGAGAAACACTGGCTTAAGTGGTCAGAGAAGGTTGTTTTGTCCCTTGCTATCTTTTCATATTTCACCAAATTAGGGATTTTGGAAGAGCGTTTTTCTGAAGCTCCCCATACTTACCGATAGTGTTGGTTTTGCCTATGAATTTGTTCTTCAGCTTCTTTTTGCTTTGCATGTATTTCACGCTGTTCCGCCTATACGTCTCCTGGCTGATCTGCCTGCGACTTTGCGTGTGGATGCTCTTGATATTGCTGATACTAGACCTGCCCAGTCATCCGAAGGAAAGGAAAATCATCAGTGGAATTATAAGCACATGAATAACAAAACGAGAATCTGCTAAGCCAGGTTTTCTCCAACTTGACATTTTCCTTGTGCATGGACTAAAATTCTCATTGTTTCCAATTAAAGTGATTCCCATATATTTTCCTATAAAATCCCCATAGTGGTGATTTGATCTGGATCTTGCATTGAGCAAAATGTTGGATTCCATGACTTCTCCTTCCCATTTTTTTGATTATGGAATTTTATACAATTGGCTAATTTCCCTGTCTTAAAATCTCATATTTTCTTTGTCCTGAAAAGTAATGAAGTAATCGGCATTTCTCTGAGCCCCTGATTCCGATATTAGACTTGGTAAGTGCTTGACAAGGTCTACTTATGACCAAAGGCTAAAGTAAACTAAATCTTGATTTACATTTACATCTAGGGGCTCCAAATTGATTCTAAAGAAAACTCTGTTGATTTTATCCCCACAACAGCCCAAAATCACCCAGTGAGTTTCCAATGCTGAGGATGGACTTGAAGTTTGGTTTCACCAGTCTTAATCCAACACTTCAAAATAAACAAACATCCAGGGAGCCCAACTGTACCTTCGAGGTGGTGCTGCTTTATTCCTCAGCTGGTTGTTCTCGGTCGTGTTTTCCTCTCCTGCTTTCTGCAGGTACATTGAAGGATAGTAGCCTGTGGTCTCTTCCTTCCTAAGATTTAAGAAGACCATTTTATTGACACAGAAAAATAAACAAGCAGAGATAGTTTGAACCATGGTCGCACTCCATAGCAAGATCCTTCTAAGAAAGATGAAATCTACATAAATACTGATGATGTTACCTAGTTGGGTAGTAAAACGTCTGGAAGCAAAGAACCAAGCTCAGAGAGCACCAAGGACCCCACAGTTCAACCCTGAAGTACACATATTCTTTTCTATTGGTACATAATGCTGAACAGAATAAGAACATGTCATGCTCCAGGGCTATCTCCCACGCACTGATTTATTTAGCTCTGAACCTAATAACATATTGCAATACATAGATGCTCATCAGATGACTGTCAGATGAAACTTCCTCTTTTTAACACCTGTCACTTCAGATTTTTGACGGCCTCTTTGGGGGGGTCTATCTGGGTATTCTGTGTTGACTGAGATTTGCCTTTTAAGCACCACACTGAAGGTGCAATAATATGTGGACATTGGACAATTGGAGTTCTGTCTCCATGTGTTGTCAATGGCATGGAAGTCAACCACTGGATCAGCAATTGCCCTGCAAAATTTCTGTCAAGGGTTTTTCCCAGTCTACCTCAGAATTAACATAGAACTTCTGCCCACAAGTTATGCCTGTGCCTCTGAATTATGACTAAAGATGAAAGACTACACTCATGAGTTTCACCCTGAAGCACTCCAACCACATTTACAAATGACTTCATGTATGGGAGAGAGAAAGAACTTGAAAAGAGAGAAACCAAACTGGAGAAAATTGATTTTGGCAGATTCATCCTTGCAGACAAGGGGTTCTCAGATCTTAATATCATTAGGCTGGATTTAGGTCTATGGAGCTTCTCAACCAGGTCATGATTGTCCCAAAGGTGCTTTTTCCAAAAGGGAACTGGACTTTCTTGGGGGGTTTTTTTCTTTGAAAGAAACTCCTTCAGTTCTTCAGAAGTGAGACATTTTCAAAGAAAAAAAAAAGTCCAGTTGCCTTTTGGAAAAAGCACCTTTGGGACGATTAGGCTGGATTTGCACAACTTTAATTTGGGTAGTTCAAGACCCATTTTAGACCGAAAACCAAGCCCCCCAATTGCCCCAAAATTGGATAGAATGGGCTGGTTTCATATCATCCTGTCAGACCACCACAGGATGGAGGCTCGGTTGTGAAGACATCTCAACAAACAGTAAGTGGGGCCACCTTTGCACAACAGGAAAGCCAGCATTGATGAGTGCCATTCCCACATTCAGCTGCAGGAACCTTCAGTGAGATGTCCTCCAAGCTCCGGCAACTAGATTCTCTAGTCAGAAATCTGAAATTTGTCCCAGTGCATTTGCAAGGGAACAATTTGTGAGAAGTTCAAGGACAGAACATCTCCATTGCTTCCTCTTTGAAAAGAGTCGTGGCTGAAGCCTTACCTGACTACCCACCAACCATCAAGCAGTTTATGGATAACTTCTATGGTTTCTCCTTCCTTCAGGGAAATCTCATCTTCCTGAGCAGCTGTGTAACCTTTTCGGACAACATGGAGTTCACCTTGCAAGAAGAGAGTTTATTTGATTGATTGATCAAATTTATACGGCCGCCCATCTCACAAGAAGTGATTCTGAATTGAAACTGATATCAAGTGCCCAAAAACATTTAACTGCTTTCATTCATGTTTTAAATTTTGATTTCACTCAGCTACCCATTTTACAGATTGGACTGTGGAGGGTGAAAACAGCTTATGCATCCAAAGTGTGAAAGGCAAAAGAGGGACAAACTCAAGTTAGAGATGAAACAAATTCTGAGGGACAATAAACGCTTTAGACAAATTTAATTCATATTTTTATATTTCATTTAAATTAGCTTCAACCAGCAACCTCTTTTAAATGTCTTTTTATAATGGTGAATATTTTATCAGCTAATGAGGCATTTTAATGGGAAAATAGGCTAAACAATAATACTGTATATGTTTTTAAAACACAGTAGATTCCCTTTAGTGAGCCCCAAAAGATAAAATGCAGAAAGGAAGTCATTAATGGCAACTTTTATTTTACAAAAAAGTATGATTTTATGTTAAGGAAACTGCAATATTTACAGTAACTTACTGCTGAATAATAATTCATGCAGCTGAAGTAGAATGAGACTTTGCAAAGCCATCCCAATTCACCTTTATACCAATTGATCATATTTATTTTAATTTTTACTCAATATTTATTAATAATTTGATATTTTCATTGCTTATTGATCACTGAAACACACATACTGTACTGCTTGTTTATTATATATTGATCATTAATAAATATTACAGTAAATTTTGCAGATATAGCATATTATTTATTTATTTCACATAAATTATGTTACGTTAGGTATAATATACATAAACTATGTTTTTATAAATCTCATAATGGCATACCTCCCTTTTTTTCCCCTCACAACCACACCCTTGGGATGGAGACACTCTCCTTTGTCTACCTTCTAGAGCAGGGATCTTCAAACTTGGCCCTTTTATGACTTGTGGACTTCAACTCCCAGAATTCCTCAGCCAGACACCCTGGCTGAAGAATTCTGGGAGTTGAAGTCCACAAGTCATAAAAGGGCCAAGTTTGAAGACCCCTGTTCTAGAGCTAAACTGGGGCCTTGCTTGGCATGGTCCTTAGCCTGATGACAACCTCAAATCCAACAGTAAAGTTCATTCACCTGCATAGTTGGGCTCCTGTTCTTCAGCTTCATCTGGACTATCCATTGGTTCTAGGTAAGCAGCTGGTACCCAACCTCGTTTATTCTTTTGCTGACAAAACCACCATCCTGAAATGAATAACCATGATAGAAAAAAAAGGTTTTTTTTTAACTGAGTAAAATCCCCAGTCCACCGCAAGACGGGGAAAAAATTACCCAGCTTCTTTCTTACCACTTTCACTCTTCTCCACCACATCTACTATGTCTCCCACTTTCATGGCCATCTCAGTGCTAGAGCTCTTCTCATAGTCAGCAATCACACGGTAGGTCTGTAGGATGATGGGGCTTGTGATGTCTACAAAAAAAAGGAGACACCGTTGGAATTAGAAGACCAGGGGACCCAGCTGGAGCCAACATTTAACAGAACTGGGTTAGCCAAGAGCTATTAAAAGAGGAGGGGAATCATCTCTGATTTGTGTCCACCTGAATAAGATTCACCTCTTTCCTCCCCGTCTCTTTTTCCTTGCCACGGTTATCTTTTCAAGTTGTAAACCTGAGAGCAGGGACAATCTTTTTTGCAAGGAGAAATCTCAGTTTATTTATTTAGTTTATTCACTACGTTATATGTTACTTTGTAGCCACTTCAATTTAAAAAGGGATTCTAAGCAGCTAATAGGAGCAGCGTACATACGGTATGAAGAGATTATTTTCAGAAACAAAGAGATAATTTCCAGAATTAGTAAAACAAGAGATTTCATGTAACCCAGAAGCTAGACTTGAGCATTGAGAGCTTGCTTTCATTTTTAAAAGTTTTTCCCAATGCCATTCTTCTTTAAATGCATGTTTCTAGTCCTCATGATAAACTATGAATTAAAATTTCCTGAAAGTAATAATAAAAGCCTGCAGCGAAGAGATAGGAAGAGCCCACTGGAACAGATCAAAGACCTATCTAATCCGGTATTCTGTTTTGCCTCACAGTGGGCACCCCGATGGCTTAGGGAACCCAGATTTAGTGCAGGAACATCCCAGCACCCCTTGATTCTCAACACAGATGCAACCAACTCAGGAACCAATGCAAAAAGATGACACAAATGGCTCCTTTTGACACTCCCATTGACTTACCTGATGCAATCTTCTTTGAATCTTTTGGCATCAGGAACGTTTCTGGTTTCTTGGGGCTGCAGGGAGTAAGGACAAGAATTGTTACTATCTCAGGCCTCACCGATTAGCCACCAATGTAAGTGAAATAGCCCTTAGCAAACCACTGGACGCTTTCATTATTTCTAGGCTGGGCCTCTGAGCCTGAGATCGCTCAAATTCTATGTTTCAGTCCAGGGAGTTTCAAACAGAGTCCCATAGAATTTTGAGGGTTTCTGAGAACTTGATGGGGTTTTGTGAGACATTAAGTGGGGGAACATTCATTTAAATGCATCCAAGGATGTTCATTGCAATGTTTTTTAAGATACAGTGGAAAGGCTGGGGCTGGTCAACTGATATTCAAAAGCCCCATCCCTGTAGGGCAATGTTTCTCAACCTTGCCAACTTTAAGATGTGTGGACTTCAACAAGCAGAATTCCCCAGCCAGCACTGAGCGTTGACTTCAGAGCAGGTTGTGTATTGTTATTAATAAAAATAACTTGAGTATCCCAGGGAAGTCTACCCATGTGGTGGCTAACAGCTGACATTGACTTGATGAGCATATAATCAAGAAAACAACTAAAGATTTGTACAAGGGGAAGCTCCCTGGCTGCTAAGCCATCATTCCATTTGCATTAAAAAAAAATCACATTGCAAGCAGTGTGGTATGATCTGTCATAAACTTTCAATAAGATTCTTTCTCAAAGACTTGAAACCACAGTCAATGGCTGCAGCAGTAGCTCAAGAAAGGAAGAAGTGATAAGTTCTAAACAAAATGCAAAACGTCTAGAATTGCACGTGGGTAGTTCCACAACACTGCTGTTTCCCCTCACTTCGCACCAAAGGGAAAGACAAGCTCCCTAATTGCTGGCTAAGAAAAGGGGAAACAGCAGGACCCTTGTGCATTTTATTCTTTATCAACTGAGCTTCCAACTGATAAAGTGCAAATTCCAAGTGGGCTGAAAGTTTCAGTCTTTTGATTATATTTGGAGAGGAATCTGGAGGTGTGAAGGGGCGAAATACAGAGACATACTATAAGGCTTTCATTTTTCTCCTCAAGTCCCCCTGTCCCAAACACTTTCTGATTTCACTGTTTTGGATTGTGGCCCTCAACACCCCACGAGTGCTCATGGTGCAGCTTCTCAAAATAATAAAAGTAGAGTCACCTACAGGACCTGGAGGAGGAATGAGGCAAGAGTGTCTTCATTTACAGAAATAATTTGCCAATAAACTCTGCAGAGTTACACTTTTGCATCACACACAAAAAAAAGTGGATGGATTATTTATTTTTTTGCTTCCTTTTTGCAATTCCATCTTCGCCGCAGGATTTCCCAAAATAAATGTCCTCAGACTCTGAGATTGCAAAACCCTGGACCATTTCATGTGGCACTTACCACCACTAAGGGTTAATTAGATGATATATAAAATAAAAACTCTTTGGGCAAGGCTATGTTTGAGTACAGCCACCCTCCAGTTCCAACTGTGTTTCTGCAATGAATAACTTTTAGGGAATTTCCTTTCTTGTTATCCTCCTCATCTCCTCTGGCAATTTTCCTATCTAAATCTGCAGAGGTTGCATTATGCAGAAAAACTATCTGGTAACACACAGGGTAAATGCCGATAATATCAATGCCAGGCTCAAGATAAGAACAAACCCATTTCCTATTGCAGTTCTTCTAGTTTCCATTTAAATCTATACCTGGGGTCATGCATTGTGTGGTTTTGTTTGATTTGGGCTTAGTGTGTTGCGTGAATTCAGTCATTTCATTTTGCATATATACATTACATGCATCTGGGATTAAGCCATGATTGTAAGCCACTGTGAGTGGCTTACCATATTTATCAAGCAACTGTGCTTGATTTTATAAGCATTGGTTGCACAAAATATGGATAGTCTCAAAACATGGATGTCCCAATCTGCGTCTTCCAGAGCCTGGCCAATACTCACTGATTTGCAGTAGATGGGTTCAAATCATCTGGTCTGACTTTGAAGAAGTTTAAGACATGCACACAACGGGAGATCTTGCGCGGAAGATTGATCAAGGCAGAGAAGTACTCGGACAGAGTATTTTGCCGGTTTTCAGTGGTGCGTTGGCTGTCAAACCACCCTGGGGCTAGACAGAGAAAGGAAGCAAATACATCTTATCTCAGGTGAGTCTATTTACCCATCTGCTCCAGAACAGTCAACTCTAAACTGGTGTACTTCCCCAAAACCCAAGGCAGAGATTTTGCTCCACATTCTCACATCTTGGACATTTCTCTCTCTTCTGTGTGTTTTGAGCTTCCAGCAAGAGAAAAGGAAGGAAAGGAAATTAAAGGAAAGAGAATCACTTAAGCCCTGAGTCACCTTTCACAAATTGCCATAATCACATTCTACAATGCAGATTGTGAGTTGAGTGAAATAGAAGACTTTTGAGGACATTGGTTAGACCTGCCCCAACTTGGTCCTTTAGTTAAGAAAGACTTTCAACTCCATTTGTAGTGAAATATATACTTTTACTAAAAGCCAAGTCGATTACAGCATAGCAAAACCAGAACGGAAGTTCGCACACCTTTTCCAGGGCAACGACCTTGAGGACTTGTCTCTGAGAGGCAGGCTTCTTCCCATCAACTTCATCAGTTTCACTTTCCCCCAAGCATTCATCAGTTTCACTTTCCCCTTCCTGTCCAACTCCCTCCCCCCCATAGTTCATGGCAGACGGACAGCTAGCGAATGGGAAGTTCAAGCGTATGATGGCAGCTCTGACAACATTCCTAAGTCTGAGTTCTCTTGGCCACAAATGCAGCTGGACTTAGCCTTGTATATGAATTCCAGTTCTGGCTTTTATGAATGTTTATGATGCAAGAAGTTGTGTGAACCCAACCAAATGTGGTTAATCAACAAGCCACGGTTAAGCAATGGCTTAGAATGATAGTTGGAAACAGATCTCAATCAATGGTCTAAGGCAGAACTTCCCAACAGTCTGTTCCTGCCAAGAGAGGCTGGAGGCAAAGAAAGCAGGAGAAATATGAAGGAGCTCTCATAACTGCTGTCCTTCTATAATAGAATAGGCTCAATACAAGGCAGTTTCAAGGCTGCTTGCTTGCAAGTATGGGCCCTAACTTCGGAAACCACCTGTCATCAGTACTGACCATGTTTGGCTGCTTGTCAGCCATCAGCCTCTGGCCCATAATGCAAGTTTGCCAAGTTAACCTCTACATATTACGTTAGGTTAGTGTGCAAAAACCCAGAACTTGCATGCATATGTAATGATTCGATCATTCCTTTCCCAAAATTAGTGTAAATCTGGGCGCATCGTGAAAATATCGAAACCTTCAGTTTAAGGAAGCTGGAAAATCTTGGGGAAAGATTTCTTTTGAACCTATCATGGTCTCAGTTCCACTTTAATAAAACTCCAGACATCTGGTGGTTGGAGGAAGAGCTGGCTTTTAAGACAGAATTTCAGTCACTCTAGGTCTATAATCTAGTAATGACAAAGATAATTTGTTCATTAAAATGTTAGCTTATGTGTAAGCAAGTGGGGGAATTTTCAGAGATCTGTCCTATTCAGGATGAAACCATTCAACTTTTCCCATCCATTTACTGCTGTTATTTTCATGAAATGCTGCTAGTTCTTGTTTTTTTTTTAAACTTCAGGGCCTAAGAAAACTTAGGAAACCCCAACCAGTGACATAAACTAGGCCAGAGGTAGGCAACCTTGGCTCTTTTATGACTCGTGGACTTCAACTCCCAGAATTCCTGAGCCAGCATGGCTCAGCTTGGAAACCTCTCCCTTTCCCCTCAGCATGGCTGGCTCAGGAATTCTGGGAGTTGAAGTCCACGAGTCATAAAAGAGCCAAGATTGCCTACCCCTGAACTAGGCAATCTGATGCTTCCTCATGAATGCAACACCTGGTGTGCCTTCTTTAGCTTTATGAATTTCTCTCTGGTTACAATTGCAGAAAATCAGTGTCATAATTTCCATTGTGAACCAGGAATCAAACCAAAATAGCAATGTTCTAAAATAAGGTTAATATACTGATACATATAAAACAACCCCCTCCCACAAGGCCGATGGAAAATTGAAGGAAACCACCCCAGCAAAGTGATGTGACCTCTCCCATTATAGATATTGTTCCAGTCTGGTGAATGTGGCCTCCCATCTTCTGTGCTATCCAATAAACCTTGACAAACCTCAAATTCTTGTGCATGTCTTTGAACATACAATGGGGCTTTGGGATTCTGCTAGCTAGCTGGACTGTTACAGCAACAACACAAGTACTACCCAAATATCTTGATGGCATCTGGCATGTGTATGAAAGAACTTTGCCTGTGTTTGGTTTGCATATAGCTCCTCTTCTATATTGGGACAAATACTAATAGAAGGGAATATATGTAGCTCAGGGTTGAACTGTGGAATCCTTGGTGCTCACTGAACATGGCTGTTTTCTTGTAGACAGTGTCAATGAAGACACAATCATCCAGGCCAAAAATATCTAAAAAAGTTAAAAGTTAAAGTTGCCCTGATTTAACCTTTTTAGATATTTTCTTGCAGACATTTCATTACCCAATTAGGTAACAACTTCAGTGCTAGATTGGGGCAAGATTAGAACAAATCTTAGGCCAAGAGGGGATCTAAGTTTAATGTGTTGCAAATCTCCTTCTTTGTTAGGTTTGATCTATAAAACCTGGCTTATCTAGAAAACAAGCCAGAGTCTGAGTTTTATATCATATTACAAGAGCTGTGGAGTTTTATATCATTAGGAGATGTGGTGGCACAGTGGTTAGAATGCAATATTGCAGACTAACTCTGTTCCCTGCCAGCATTTCAATCATGACCGGCTCAAGGTTGACTCAGCTTTCCATCCTTCTGAGGTCATTAAAATGAGGACCCAGGTTGTTGGAGGCAATATGCTGTTATTTTTAAACTGCTCAGAATGCTGTAAAGCACTATGAAGTGGTATATAAGTATTATTGCTATTGCTATATTGTAATTTCTGGTTTGTTAAGCTAATTATAGAATTAGAAGAAGCTATGCAGTAGAAAAATGAACAATATGGACCAGCAGGTAATTCTGTGTTATAAACTTAGCTGATTTCATTTAATCCAGAAGCAGAGAACCTGTAGCCCTTAAGCTACAATTCCCAGCAACCCTCACCAGAAGCAATTCTGGTTGCAGCTAGAGGGCAACTTCAGGATGGCCACAAATTGCCTTTGTCCTAGGCAATCAGGAAGCCAGTTGAAATGGTCCATCCATAGATGCTTCATACAGGTGCCAAAAACAGTCAAGGGTGAGACAAGGAAAACATATTTGAAAACAGCAGGTGGAACTAACCCATGCCAACTTCAACTTTATGTAGTTTCGTCACAACTAACTGCAGCTACAATTAGGTTACTTACATTGCAAGTGTGGGATTATCCTATTCTCTGTGTTGATTTCCCCAGATTCAATTGGAAACATTTCCTTCAAAGCTTTCTAGCAAGAGAAAAGAACAAAAGATCAGTTTCAGAATCTAACTGAAAGTCTAGGTCAATTCACCATTAAGCATTATCTAATAGAACTGAAGAAAGTGGCTTTTTCTTCTCTGTTGCTTTGATACCAGGAGTGTTGGGGAAAGGAAGGAGTCCTGACTATTAAATTTCTACCAGCTGCATAGTTGTAGAACATTTTCTGGAAATTTAGTTGGCAACTTCCTGTGGGTTACTGCCTAAAAGGCTAAGGGTGCTCAATTTTCATAATTTAGCCATAATCTATAGTGATTCAAGACTGCTTCTGTAACTGAAGAGTGCTAGATATTGGCTTCTGACTGGGAAACACTTTCCTTGCCCCATTAGAAGTGTAAAAACCAGTTAGTAAGTTAGCCACAGAAAGTCCCCCAGCTCATGCTTCAAAGCTTATGGATCATAGTAACAGATGCTTGATGAGCATCATCCATTCCACCACCAAACATTTCTGATGAGTCCTTATTGCCTGCTCCTTCCCTTGGGTAATCCACTGTCCACAGATTTAGAAACCAATATTCTTTGTTTTAAATATATAAACAGCAACCCTACATTTTAACTGATATAGAAATTGTAGCTTGTAAATAACATGGTGCCTCAGTATTTATGCACATAATATGCCTAAATCAGAATAAAACAGGGACAATGATTTGCCCAGGAGAGAGCCAGACCTTTTGGGGGGTAAAATGTGTATGTGGTCAATTCTAGAGTTAAGGAGCAGCAAGAAATATTTAGAAGACTAACTAAGCTGTATATGACACATGGACTGCCTGGACCATCTGTGGTAGCATGCTGACCTCTAGAAGTGCAAGGAATGCTTTCTCCCTGCGAACCAGCTACTTTCTATCCATGAGAGGGGATGAGGCTGAGTTTTCACAACCCAAAAAACTACAGCTGGCATGTTCACCAAATGTGCCTTGCCCGTTGTATATAATAGAGATCAACAGAAATTATTTACTTGAAAAGCTCTGTAACAACAAACCTCACTGTAATTTAGAAAATAACCATCTGCATATGTCTGGGGAATTCCTGTCCCTTTTCCCAAGGTCTAACATCTGGTTCTGAGAATAGCTGCTCTCACAACATGGAGAAACTACACATAAATGTTCAGTTTAGTCTACATTAACATTGTGGGAAGTCTTATATCAAAATATATTTCATTCTTTATACTGTCTTAATCTTCCCTCAAACATTAACAATGGACTGAGAATCAGTGTCTCCAGTAGATAATTTATAGCCAAGCTGAAACTAAGTTAATCAAGTAAAAATAGCAAATAGGGGGAAATCTTCCTCAGTCCCCCCACAAATAAGTTACCCAGACCTAATCCACATATCAAAAGAGAAGGTCTGTAAACACAAATACTAATTAAAATGGTCTCCCAGAGGATCTGCATGTTCACAAGAATAAATATCATAGATGGCACGTACCTACACGCACACCCACATCCCTCAAGTGTCACCCTAGAATCATACCTAGGACATGCTCCCCTATAAAACAATCTCGCTGTATCCCATTTCTCTGTAGCTGCCCCCAAAGCAAATCTCTTTGCTTTGGGGAATAAATATTTCTCCTTTCTTCACAGCTGTCTGGATTTCATTTTTATTTATTCCTGCACAACCCTGGCTCAAGTTGGACCCCCCAAATTATTCTTCTGACAGCATTTTGTGCCAACTCTGCCTCACAGCCCTGGATTGATCTTCCTTTCCTAGGAAAGGGAACCAGAAACAGGGCTATCATAGGAAAAGAAAGGGAGTTGAAACATACAGAATTAAAAAGGCTGTCTTTCTTGAACTCCTGAGTCTAAGAAAGTACCTTCCTAATACTTTCAAACAAGCACGTACACACTCAGAAACTAAAAAAACCCTATGTTGCATTAAAAAAATAGTATTAACCAATTACTTCTTTGTGGGTTTCCTCCACTTTCACAACATGAGAAAGCGTCATGATTTCATAATCCTGTCCAAATCAGAAAGTATAAAAATTCCAACTAGCTGTATTTTAAAAAACAACAACAACAACAACACAAGACCACTCTTGATGTGGGAACTATCCAAAGGAGAAACAGTCCCTTGATTGCCAGAAGTTACTCTCAGTTGAGCTTACTCAGCAAATGTCGAGGTTAAGCTTAAAGGCTTCCTTATTAATTTCTACTTTGGGAAGCCAAATATGATGGAACTAAATTGAGGTGGCCTTGAGGATTCTGCCTGCGTTTATGCTCATTTCTCACCATTCAGTCCTAAGATTCCTTCCCACATGGCTCTAGGTATTATGGCTGGTCACACAGTCAGCCAGATGTTTAGACTGGATTTGGCATTTATGTCCACCTATCAAATACTTCCAAAGAACCTGAGATACATAATGTTGTTTAATAATAAATAATACTTATGTATGGGGAATCTACAATTAGATTCACAGTTTAAGACTGGTGGAAACTTAATTCGAGTCATTATTATTTTCACAACCTTCCCCCAAATCTAATCTAATAATAAAACATTCAGATCCAATCCATACTTACATGGAACTCATAGATCTCCGTGAACTTCCGATACACAACTTTTTCTGACAGATCTTGCCATTTCACCAGAAACATATAAACCTGAATAAAGCACAGCATTTAAAATCAACAATGATTTCCAACTATTTTCTTTTTCTTTTTCTTTTGACTTACTGATCATTCATTCATGTTCTGGAATATGAAAATATTGTTTTATATTCTGGGTGTATACTGTCTTACTTAAAGAGCAGGTAACTTCTTTAAGATAATACATTGTAACTGAGTTCTGTCTTGTTTTCAGCAAACCTTTGTCATGGCGTTCTGATTAGAAAGCTAGTTATATGTGGGTTTGACTGGGGGGAGGACTATAAAGTACACACTGGCTCTACAATCATGCTCAAAACAACACTAGATAGAAAATTGCCCTCCACACAGTGGTGGGATTCAGCCAGTTCGCACCACTTCGGCAGAACCGGTAGCTAACTTTTTGTTGCCCAGGCTCAGAATGGACTTCCACACAGAGAACCGGTTGTTCACATATTTGAATCCCACCACAGTATCAAAGGTTAAGCCACCAAGGCATCTAATTAAAGTTAAAAACTAACCAAATTCAGACTCTGAGTGCAACTGCTGGGTCTACAGCTGGCCAAATTAAGTCTGATTAAGTCTGTTCTTCTCAGATTCTTTGAAAAATTCATTCCTTTCACTATGTTCTATTCTGCTCCATTGAACTCTCATTGTCTCAAAGACCTGCTTTATAGGGGAAGATGAGATGGCAGTATTGTCTGTGCTGATGCTTGGACTCCTACCTCTCTCCCTTCTGTAACTGCCAAAGCTGGGGATTAAATCAGAGACCTTTTAATAGTGGAATGCATGCTTAATCTCCAAACGGACTCTGTTCCCCAGGACATTTTAAATAAGTTCAATCACTTTTCTGAGCTATTAAAGAAGTCCATCAGTTTGTTCTACTCCCAGCTCTCCAGAAGTCAAATTCAGCTTCTTAAATCAGGCTGTCACTCTCCAAGTACTTACATAGTGCTGGCTGGGGAAAAATCTCTTCTCAAATCCCAGCAACTCGATATGCCTGATGTAGATGATTGATTCACCCATCTCTGCTGCTGGGAACTGGCAGATCCTTTAGATTCGTGGTAGGAATGGTCCACCTTGCACTTTTCTCATGAGCTCTTGTGCCGTTCTGACTTCAGCTTTTATATACCACAAAAGGGGGAAGTCCGATTTTCCCGCATTGCTGGCCCAGGATTTGGGTTTCGATTTCCTTCCTTCTGTGTGATTTCATTCGCTCTTTCGCTGTCTGTTGATTTCAGTTCGGTTGCACCTTTGGGGATCTAGGCCTCATCTCAGTCCTACAAACTGGTTTGGACTGCAAAACCTTTTATGGCTCAGCATCAGACTCCTGCAGGATCGCTTACTCCAGTCAGCATCAGCCTGACCAGTAAGATCTGCCAGGAGAAACAGCTACAAACCTCACACTTTATGGAGGTTCAGGTGCTGAGGTGCAACTTTTCTACCCCAACATGGAACACCTGCTCTATAGAGATTAGATCAGCTCCTGCTCTGCTGATTGTGCAGATGTTTTGGAAGACTGGGCCAGTTCAGAGAAACTTTCTGCGCTCCAGTGTCATCTGTTTTAAAATGTCTTGTTGTATTTTTATTGTACTGGGCATATTTAAATTGTATTGTCTTTTCCTACATAACCTGTTAATAGTTGTTTTGCAGCAGCCCAGAGATATGTCAAATAAATAAACAGAACAGAACACCTGACTGTACCCAGTGTTTCAAATCCGGAAGATGCTGAGTGTGATGTCATAGCTCCGCCTCTTTTGTACGTGTGTCAACATTCCATGCACCTGCAAAAGGGGCGGGGCTTCAGTCCCAGGGACACATCCGACATCTTGCTGATTTTGCTATCTCCCTGCGGAGGCCCATGTGTTAGTACATAAGGGAAGTGATAATAATATATTAATAGCAATCATAATATTTTGAAAAAGGACAAAAACAGAACGATGCCTCACTGTCATGTGTGATTCCTGGACTTCCCAATCCTAGCTTAAGCCTTCACATGAGCTCTGCCAGAAGAAGGAGCAAGTGCAGCACATAGCATATATGGTAACCATTATGGCTTTTTTGACCACATCCTGCAGATCTTCTCACAATGTTGTGACTATTTGATTATGTGCCACATGTTGTTTTCAACTTGCACTACTGGAAGGGGAATATAGTTTAGGGAACGCTGTCTTGGGTTAAGCAGACTTGCAGTAGGCATCTCAGTGAGTGAGCTGCAGAGAATTTATGTCCTTGCCCTTGGGGCTGATTGATGGATTGATTGATTTGCAATAGCTGCCCATTTCACATAAGGGATTCTAGGCAGCAATTAATATATGACCCTAAACTAGGGCTATCCAACTTTGGCAACTTTAAGACTTGTGGACTTCAACTCCCAGAATTCTCCAGCCAGTTGCCGAGATTGGACTTCCCTGTCCTAATCCCTTTTTTTTTTTGCAGCCTTTTGCTTTAGATAGGATGCATTTGATTTTTTGATTATTATGTTGTTGTTTTCAATTGGATGTTAACTACCCAGAGTTGCACTACCCACTGTCCAGTGGACAGTGATACACAGTGAATGGATGGCTGGATAAATGTCAGCCCTTGAAGATAGAACACATCAGGAAACAGACATCAGAACTCTTTATTTTATTCTTATAGAATATAAGCACAGAATTTTGGAAGCAGGACAGTGTTTTTCTTCCTCTAGTAAAGAGTGGGCATCTTTTAAAGGAAGTTAAGGTGGAGTCAGTTTAAGCTTCTTCCTAACATCCTCTTCTGTTGCCAGCTTGTTTTGTCGTCTATAATAAGTGAAATACAACCTCTAGCAATTGCACTGCCAACTATGGGCAATATTTGCTTAGGCTTTCCTCATCCAAAAGATAACAATATTAAAAAACATTTAATCTCCCCAATGTTCCCTTCTAAGGAAAAGCCAGCCTGATGACTCAGGAACATTGTTACATCACTGGATTGTCCTTTGTTGCTCTAAAAATGAAAATGCCACCCTAACTGCTAAGAAATTCACCACTAGTTTTGTATTTTGGTGGACACTTGCCACTGGTTTTGATCATGGTGATGACTGAGGAGGGCTTTTTAAAAATTATCTCAGCTTTGGGATGATGATTTATTGTGTCCAACTGAGAGTGTTAGAGATCAGTGCTCTTTGTTTAAGAATCCTAAGAGGAGGATCAATAAAAGTAATTTCAGGTTGGGATATTAACCCTAATTACCCTAGTCCGGTTTCTTGTACAAATAGGAAATTACAAGCCGCTTATACAGGGGGTTCTCATTTAGTGACCACAACTGGGACCAACAACTCAGTTATTAAGCAAAGTAGTCATTAAGTGAAACTGCAGCAGCATTTATGAACTTACTTCAACTTTCTTTTGCTTTGCAGATCTGTTGAGGTCCCAGATTGCTTTTTCCATACTGTTGTCACTAAATGAGGACTTTCTGTACTAACACTATCACCCATGTTCTAATTTATTAAAATGTAACTAGTAGTTTATAATGTAAACTCTTGTATTAACCCAGGCATGTCAAACTGCAGGCCGGATGCGTCACGCCCACCCAATTGCCGGCAATGGGGAAAAAGTCCCGATACGTCGCGCGACGTCATGTGACGTCGCGAGTTTGACATGCCTGTATTAACCTGTCACTAGAGGGAAAAAAATGAAAAGGAAGGTGTGTTACAAGTTGGAGCAGTTCCATGAATCATGACTTCCTGATTAGGTTTACTTAGGGTGAAATAAAGCTGAGCTGCCCGGATATCACTAAACTACAATCCTGAGTAGCCCTCAATCAAAATGGCCAATGTAGAAAAATGCTAGGAGTTATAAGTTCAGGATTTGAAAAGCTGCAGATTTTCATTGCTGGATAAAGGGAACGATGCTAAATTTAATATAAGTTTCAATATAAAACTAATTTTGCTCCTCTGTGATTTTTCCTATTCGCAGAACCAGTGAAACAAACCTGAAAGATGCTTGCCATGTTGAACAAAACCAGAATTCTTGGCTTGTTGAGCAGCAGTTTACATAAGTCCGGTATAACAAAAAAGGATCATGGATGTCCAGAATCCTAAACCAAGAATGGCAACAGCAGAACTTCCAAGTGGTTTGGATGATATCATCAATCATTTAGCCACCAGGATTATTAGTGAAGGTGACAGATGCAGCACTGCAGAGAAATGTTGTTTCTCCACTCCTCCATGCTAAAACCAGCCTTGAAAAAAAGGATATCACACACCGGCTGCCTGCTCCCCATATAGCTTTTTCAGAGCACAAGCCTTTAAAAGCCTAGACTGATGGTTCTTGATCTTTTCTTCCACATGGACCCCCTTTAAATATCTTTTGTGGTCACGGGCCATAGCCCCGGACCACCGAGACTTAAGTCAAAATTTAAATTGTAACATTTCTTCAAACCTTCATGGGTGCCCTGTGACGACACTGCAGCCCCCCCCCCTCTAGAACCGCTGGTCTAGAGTGTTCGTAACCTGTTATAGTACATAATTGAATTCATCAATCATACTGTGTGTTTTTAAAATAATTCGCTGCTCTGGTGTTTTATATTTCGATACATGTTTTATACGTTGTTTCTGTGAATTTTATGTTATGCTGCATTTTGCTATGCTATACAAAATCCAACTCCCATTACCAAAACCATTTATCAGAAACACTATATACAGTATAGGTAAATTCTAGAGAAAACATTTGAAGTCAATTTCTCTGTTGTGATTGATTAGGTAATGGGTTTGTGAGTCATTACCCAAGAAAAATAACTTTTGCCCATTTTAGGGTAATTTACCCAGGTTTAGGAAGCCCTAAAGTGCAAAATGCTGACCTCGTTCTACTTTCTAGTACAGCATCAAACTCTACATGAGTTTTAAGATCAATTTCACGGCATAAGCCTGTATATTAAGATCACATGAAGTGTTAGTACTACTTTACACTGCCCTGGTGAGACCACACTTGGAATACTGCATCAAGCTTTGGTCACCACGATACAAAAAAGATGTGGAGTCTAGAAAAAGTGCAGAGAACGATTAGGGGACTGGAGGTTAAAACCTATGAAGAACGGTTGCAGGAACTGGGAATGTCTAGTCTAATGAAGAGAAAGTCTAAGGGTGACATGATAGCAGTGTTCCAATATTTGAAGGGCTTTCACAGAGAAGAGAGGGTTGACCTATTTTCCAAAGCACCTGAGGGCAAGACAAGAAGTAACAGATGGAAGATTATCATACGAGATCCAATTTAAAATTAAAGAGAAATTTCCTATCAGTGAGAACAATTAATCAGTGGAAGGACTTTCCTCCAGAAGTTGTGGGTGCTCCAACACTGGAGGTTTTTAAGAAGAAATTGGACAACCATTTGTCTGAAATGGTGTAGGGTTTCCTTCTTGAGCGAAGGGTTGGACTAGAAGACTTACAAGGTCTCTTCCAACTCTGTTATACTGTCAGCGTTACACTTCTGCTTGTCTACTTCTTTTCTTGCATTTGGGTTCTACACATCCCCAAATAGACAAGCCTACGTGCCTGCAGAAGTTCTCCTTTTGATGACCTAGGTGTGGTTACTGTAATAGGATGAATAAATTATTGCACCACAACTGAGAAACTAGTGTTGCATAGGGTTATGCATACGACAAGGCCGGGCTGCTTGCTCTGAATGGAAATGGTTGCGTAAAGCAGCCTTCCTTCAGGTGATGAGACTGATCTGTGTTAGACGCAAGCAAGAATTCAAGAGATGATGGCTGCAGTGTCCTCATTGGTCTGCATGTTGCCAACTCAAACTGCTGTCACTATTCCACACTTATAGGCAATACCAAGGGGTGTTCTGCTCTGATTTCTTGCAACTGGAGCAACCTGGACAGAGGTTAATTTGGGTTTAACAGCTGATGATTTTGTTTTTATAAACAAGAGCGCCAGATTGTATGCAAAAGCACTTTGATTAGAAAACCACAATATTCTCAATGTCCACATGCTTCCTGACATGCAAATATTACAATACAATTTATTTAGCTTAGATTATTATTGATGAAGTAGCACACATTTTATACCAATTTTCTTTTAGTTTAAGTTGGGTGTGCCATTTTGGTCCGTGTATATAACATCTGGAACACATTTCTTCAGTCTGTCAGCTAATACTGTAGTGAAAATTTTATAATCTACATTCAGCAAGAAAATTGGTCTACAATTGGTCTCGACTTATAACAGTTCATTTAGTGAACGTTCGAAGTTACAACGGCACTTGAAAAAAGGAACTTATGACCATTTTTTACACTTATGACCGTAGCAGCATCCCTGTGGTCACGTGTTCAAAATTCAGATGCTTGGAAACTGACTCATGTTTATGACAGTTGCAGTGTCCCGGGGTCATGTGATCCCCTTGTCTGACCTTCTGACAGTCAATGGGGAAGCCGGATTCACTTAACAACTGTGTGACTAACTTAACAACTGCAGTGATTCACTTAACAGTTGTGGCAAGGAAGGTCATAAAATGGGGCAAAATTCACTTCACAAATGTCTCACTTAGGGCTCAATTGTGGTCATAAGTCGAGGACTACCTGCATATGAGAACAGCTGTCCTCTATGGGATTCTCATAGGATCAGACAGCAAGAAAATCAGTTCAAAAATAGCTCTCTCTCTTTCTCACTCTTGCTTCTGAATAGCCTTCATGTCTTTTTGAAATCCTCCATTGTGATACTCCCACCAACGCCTGGCTTTAAAAGTGAAACCGAGTAAAGGAAAAACATTTTAGCCAGACCTTCTTGGTATAATTCCGGAAGGGGACTGCTAACAAAACTTTAAAAATGTTCATCTTCTTGTGCTTCATAATTTTTTATTAAGACACACAAGAAAAAAATAAAAAGCGCTGTCCGACCACAAAGGATATACATGCAAAACATTTTTAGAAACAATGTGACTTGCCAAATACATGTGGGAGGAAATTCTAGGTTTAATTAACATACAGCCTCTCAATAGGCCAGGTGTGAGATCAGAAAGAGATAAAAGATCTACTTTGGCTCAACTAAAGAGGAAGAAGTCAAAATGAAATGCTTTGAGGAAAGAAAATGCTTGCCAGCCTGGGCAATAAGAAAAGCAGCCATGTTGCTTTACCTTTTAGCTACAGAGAGTCCTTGACTTGAGTCATTGTTTAGTGACCATTCAGTTACAACAGCACTGAACAAAGTGACTTATGACCGTTCCTTGCACTTATGACCACTGAAGCATCCCCATAATCATCTGATCAAAATTGGGGTGCTTGGCAACTGGCATGTATATTTACAATAATTGCAGCATCCCAGGATCCTGTGATCGCCATTTCCAACCTTCCCAGCCAACTTCTGACAAGCAGTCAGTGGGGGAAACCAGATTTGCTTAATGTCTGCATAATTTGCTTAACAACTGCAGGGATTCGGTTAACTGTGACAAAGAGGTTATAAAATCAGGCACTACTCACTTAATTGCCTTGCTTAGCAATGGAAATTCTGGTCTCAGTTGTGGTTGTTAAGTCAAGGACTACCTATATAATAAATGCTCCAATTGCAAGGAATAAACTGAAAACAGCACTGCACACTATACAGCATCACCCATAAGGACTAGGAGCCCTATGATGATATTCCGAGGGCTCCCACCATAAAGAAGTTTCAAAAGTCTTTGAAGATCTGACTCTTTGCCTCTGCGTTGTGGTGGTGGTGGTGGGGTGTTAAACCCATCAGGTGCATTTTTTTGGTTGTTATATTGTATGTTTTTTTTTCTGAACGTGCACGGTTCTTTTTTCCATGTTAATGGGGATTTTTCCTTAATTTTTAAAATGTAAGCTTCCCAGGATGAGCTGGAGTCAGACAGCCTCTAAATTTAATTAAGTCATACAGCTACATCAAAGCTCATTCATTACAACTTGCTGATCCAGGTGCGAGTGTTTGGGTAAGAATAAAAGGAGAGAAACAAAAAGAGTATTTGCTGTGGGACTGTTTAACAGAACACCTGGAAGTGTGGAAGACATGGATGAGGAATGACACACACCTCCTGAGTCCTAATAAACGGCACTGCTTAATCAAAGGAACCCAGAGTGCACCATCCCTGTTGGATTAAACCAGCCAAGCTGATTAAGCTAGACCATGGGTCTTCAAACTTGGCCCTTTTATGACTTGTGGACTTCAACTCCCAAAATTCCTCAGCCAGCATGCCTGGCTGAGGAATTCTGGGAGTTGAAGTCCACAAGTCATAAAAGGGCCAAGTTTGAAGACCCCTGAGCTAGACAAACAGGCCCCATGCCATGTAGGGCTTTGTAAATCATAACCAGCACCTTGAATTGCTCCTAGAAGCAAACTGTCAACCGGTGCAGCTGGTGAAGCAAGGGTAAAATCTAGAGGCCTGTCCTCATCACCCACACTGCTTCATGCTGGACCAGTTGAAGTTTCCGCGTATCTGAGCCCTGGTGGCGCAGTAGTTAGAATGCAGCATTGCAGGCAAACTCTGCCCACTGCCAGGAGTTCAATCCTGACCGGCTCAAGGTTGACTCAGGCTTCCATCCTCCCAAGGTTGGTAAAATGAGGACCCAGATTGTTGAGGGCAATATGCTGAGATTGTAAACCGCTCTGAGAGTGCTGTAAAGTACTGTGGAGAGGTATATAAGTCTAAGTGCTATTGCTATCTGTGATGGCCTCACAGAGGTCAAGATGCAGGTGAATCAGATCTCATTGGGTGCTGCACCTATTGATTCAACAGCCATTGAATCTAATACGATACCTTTTCAAGCCCCTCTTCAGCTAGCACTGATTCTTCTTTAGCCAACACAGGTGCCAAGAAATGGGGCAAAGTTCCCTATCCTGAAAATTCTGCACCCCAGCAAAGTCAAGTGCCTCATGAGCAAGCAGCAAGATGCCAATTCTACAAGCAAGCCCAGTGTCTCCTTACTGGCAGTAGCTGAGCAGGGAAAGCCTCCCCTGGGGTGAATCTGTGGGATGGATGGCAGGATAGGTCACAACCACTGGCCTTACTATCCCCATAAGCAGCCCCGCCTCAAGCTTCCCACCATACGATGATATGGATCCCACCCTCATAATCTTTATATGTTCAAATGAAACTGCAGCTCAGGAAACCATTTTTATTTATTTATTAAAAACATATGAGTTGAGAGATATATCATAGGAAAAAAATTATTTCAAATATACAGATACTATTATCCAATTAGCCATTAAGGAGAAAGAGAAATTAAAATTGGACAAATTTCAACTCCCTCCCTCCTAGTTTAAATTAACCTGAACTATGGTGGACATCCTTCTTCAAGGAAAAAAAAGGCAAAATGGATCTAGGGGCTATTCACCTAGGAGGCAGATTTATTTGCTAATCCCTGCTGATTTTTATTAGCAAAAGCAAAAAACTAACAATTGTGAGCTAGGTGGTTTTTTTTCTTCTCAATTAGGGCTGGGACTGAAGATATCTCTGTTTTGTAACAATTCCCAAGACCTTTGACCCAAGTAGAGATTGGAAGGAAGGAAGGAAGGAAGGAAGGAAGGAAGGGAGGGAGGGAGGGAATAGGTTAGGATAGGATGTCCCAAAGGTGCTTTTTAAAAGGCATTTGGACTTTGTTTTTTCTTTGAAAATGTTTCATTTCTCATCCAAAAAGCTTCTTCAGATGAGAAGCAAAACTTTTTCAAAAAGCAAAAAACAAAAGTCCAGTTGCCTTTTGAAAAGCATCTCTGGGACAACCATGACCTGGATGATCATTGAGAATCTCCACAGACATTAGGATAGGACAGACAGAAGGTACTTCTCTTATACAATTATGTTACACAGGCCAGAGTCATCCCAACAAACTCTTCACAAGCCTTGATGTTTTTGCTTTTGATTGGAGATCGAGGAGAAAAAAAAAACAAAATGGCAGAGATTCAAGTTAAATAAACTGCTACTAGAAGCCCTGTGAAAATAATGGCTATTTTTGCATACTGTACATATTTCGTTCAGTTTAACGTGGTTTTGTTAGGTATCTCAAGCCCTCCAGACATGGACTCCAACACCCATCAGCCCCCGCCAGCAAAGCCAATGGGCAGAGAGGATGTCATCCAAAACATACGGAGGACATTAGGTGGGGAAGATTGCTCTAAAGATTCAGGAGGACTATAAGTCAAAGCAAGTGACCCAAGGACAAAAAGAGCACAACTTAAAAGACTGTAAGAGGGACTCTGCCAAGTTAAGTGATCTACACACGGTAGTTACAGGACCAATATAAATGGAAGTCAGATCATAGAGTCTGCATTCAACGCAACAGTCGGGGTCCATCTCCTACCTAGAAAAGTATCTGAATACCACCCACCACTCTGCTTCGGTTATGACTGTCCTTTACCCTAATGCAAGTCAGGTCTACCACGTTGGATCTGGCTCTTGCTTTATTTGAGCGTCTTCTTCAGTCTGTACTGAATCTGTGGAGACAAAGAGTATTTGGCTGCTTTTAGACAACACTAAGGACACTGAAGGACAAGAGACATGGAGATCTTCTATTCTGTTTCTCCAAAGATTAACAAATCAGAAGGGCTGCTAAGTTTCCCTGATGCTAATACTGTTAATTTTGATACAACTCCGAAAGAGCTGCTTAAAAAAAGAAAAAGAAGAGCAGCAAATGGGACATGATTCACAAAACACACTGAACCTAAGACAGATGACAATTTAAGAATGGGATACCAGCCAACCCGTATGTTAATATTTGTTCACTGATTCATAATGAGAAAAGCTAGCAAGGTTCTTTACAAAGAATGTAAAACTGATTTAACTTTATTTTTTAGCTTCATGGAGATGACATACTTATCCAAATAGCAAGTGCTTTCTCCTCATTAGATCACAGATCCTTACCTTCCTCCACAGATACTTGTACTATTTGGTCCGTTTCAACTGGCTCTAGAAGAAAATACATACAGATATTTGTATTAATTCTATATTGGTAGCAACTTTTATCAACTGGAAGTTTTTAAGCAGAGACTGGACAGCCATTTGTCCGAAATGGTATAGGGTTTCCTGCCTGAGCAGGGGGTTGGACTAGATGACCTCCAAAGTCCCTTCCAACTTTATTATTATTATTATTATTATTATTATTATTATTATTATTATTACATGCCTTGTCAATGACTGTAGCCTTTGAATGACTGTTTCTACTCTATACAGAAGTCTCTAAAGCCTCTTTTATAAGACAAGAGCATCTAAAACTACATCATTCTATTTCTACCACAATACTGCGGTGAAGGGTTTTGTTACCTACTCCCAACATAAATAAAAATTAGAATACATTGAATTAACATAATAATAATAATGAGCACATGAAACTTGAAATGTAATGAGCACAAGCTTCCTTAGAAATCATGCTGATAACTATTAAGCCATGAATATAATTGTAACATTTACCTTGTACCACCGGCTCAGGAGCTGGCACAGTGACTGCAGGGGATTCTGCTTCTGCTTTTTCGGTAATTTCTAGAACAAACAGGATAAAAATTAAATTTTTATCCAGCAATGCCCCTGAGAAATACCTGAGGGTTATTCATAAAGATAACAGTATTATTCAGTTTCAGTGTGCAAACTGTTAAAATGTTTTGGCAGTTAGATAGGGAAAACACAGAACAATGATGCTGTCTGTATAAAATTTGAGTTTATAAAAATCACTTCCCTTTTCTGCAATAACATTTTCGAATACATCTGAACCACCTACAATTTAGAAGCCTATTTGGAAAGGATTCGAGATTTCACTAAAATAAAATAACATGTAGGGCTGCACTGTAGATAATGATGCAGCCAAACCGAAATGAAAAGCAAGTAGAGGTAAAGAATTGTTGAGAAATTTATCCTTCAGCATATTGCTGAATTGCTATGTGACGTATTGTGTTGTATCCGGGCAATGATGGATTATTTTTAAAATGGGGAAAAACAGCAGAAAAGACCTCTAAACTGGCCATAGAAATGACAGAAATGCATAGCTGTTTGTTCATTGCCCAGAGTCACTTTTAGTGAGATGGGTTAATGCAATTAATAAAATGGTTATAAAGATTTATTCTGTTAATGAAATACTTACGGTTGTTCATTACAAGTCCGGGGAATGGTCTGTTGGAAAACAATGTAATATTTCAATACGCAGAAATAATTTATTTAATCCAAATTTCCACTGATGACTTCCAGGAAAGATTTTAAGAACCAATATAAGCCCTCTTTAAGCTTCAAAAACCGTGTGATTTTCTTCTTCTATGTTACTTTAATGCAGGCTTCCTCAACCTGATGCCCTCCAAATATGTCTGACTGTAACTCATACCCAGCCACCAATCAGAGTGTGGAATAGTGGTTAGTGTGTGGGACTAGGAATGTGGAGACCCAGGTTCATATCTCTGCTCCGACATAAAATACCCTGGGTGACTTTTAGCCTAACATACCTTACAGGGTTGTTGCAAGTATAAAATTGAAGGGGGATAATGTAGACGGCCTTGAGCTCCTGGAGGAAAGGCGGGATATAAATGCAACAAATAGTTCAATTAATGGAATCTAGAAACTTCAACTGTGCTCTACCAATTCTATAATTCCTAAACCATTTAGCAAGTCCAATAAGAAATATTCAACGTAACAAATACACAACCGTAGTTTTGTATTTTCACACCCAGTTCAAACTAATAAATATCGTATTTCCTGCTTTATTGAATTCTGTTTAATTCTTCCACTTTTAGCATATTTCTTTCAATACCTAATACTTTACCTATATTTATCCTTTTTTTCTTCTTCTTCTTTTTTTTTTTTTTACTATACTTCAATGCCCGATCGCAAGCATTCCAAAATTCTATTTCTGTCTCTAGCCAGGACAAATCTCAAGGAACAACATACTTATCTCCGCTACTGAAAATATCTCCTCAAATCAGTTGTCCTTTGTCTTAAATGGGGATGAGAGAAGAAGCTGTCACCCAAATTCTTACTATATTCTCTTCAAGATTTGGAGAATAGCTTGACTCCCTCTTCTTTGTCTCAGGGGCTGCCACAAAGAAGAGGGAGTCAAACTATTCTCCAAAGCGCCTGAAGGCAGGACAAGAAGCAACGGATGGAAACTAAACAAGGAGAGAAGCAACCTAGAACTAAGGAGAAACTTCCTGACAGTTAGAACAATTAACCAGTGGAACAACCTGCCTCCAGAAGCGGTGAATGCTCCAACACTGGAAGTTTTTAAGAAGAGACTGGACAGCCATTTGTCTGAAATGGTATAGGGTTTCCTGCCTGAGCAGGGGGTTGGACTAGATGACCTCCAAGATCCCTTCCAACTTTATTATTATTATTATTAAGATGGGTTATAAAAAGCCTGATAACTATAAAGCATTTTAACCATTATACCAAAGAGCTGAACTTCCAATCCTGCACTACTTAAAAGTAGTTAGAAATTACAGGCAATTCTCAACTTATGACCACAATTGGGACTGGAATTTCCATTGCTAAGCAAGGTGGTTTTTAGTTGTGCCCAATTTTATGACCTTTTTACCCCGGTCACTAAGCTAAACACTGTAGTTGTTAAATGAATCATATGGTCCTTAAGAGAATCTGGTTCCCTCCCCCCCCCCTTGACTTTGCTTGTCAGAAGCCTTCTGGGAAGGTCAGAAATGGCGATGATGTGACCCTGGGACACCTCAATTGTCCTAAATACATGCCAAGCCTCTGAATTTTGACCGCGCACCTGTAGGGATGCTGCAGCAGTCATAAGTGCAAGAAGTGGTTGTAGGTCACTTTTTTTCAGTGCCATTATAACCTCCAATGGTCACCCAATGAATGGTTGTAAGTTGAGGACTACCTGTAATGCCTAAGAATGTGAACTCCCAGGGAAGAGAGTTCTAGAGGTCAGAGGCAGAAACAGAACGTTCATCTCCAGGCCAAGTCTCAATATAGAGAACTTTCCCGCCTGATCTTTCAACACTTCTTAGATCTATTTGACCGTGGGCCAATTGCCTATGCAGTCACCACATCCTCATTTAAGAGCTCTGTAATGGCCTGTGGTACTGAATGCAGTCGAGGCTAGAAGAAGACAAGATGGACTCTTTTAACACCCTGTCTGCCACTGGAAAGAGGGCTCTGAGGGTGCTGCGGGCCCAACCCAACACCCAGATCTGCAACAGTTTCTTTCAACATACAACTACTTTATGTAGGTTACAGTAAATACTGTACTGCTGAAAGCCACATACCTAATGACAGTAAATTTAATAAACTCCGCGGAATCCAGAATCTTCCTCATGGAACTGATTTCAAGATAGCTGGGAGCTTTAAAAGACACACCAGGGGGCATTCCATCCACCACCACACAGCCAGGGTTGACAGTGATTTTTCGGTATGGGACTTTCACAGGGTATCCCATACCAATGGCTTCCCCTACAGAGGAGAAAAGGGAGCTTAACAAAGATGGCAAGTAAACGAATCTGAGTTCAGAGGTACAGGTAGTCCTCAACTTATGTCCACAATTGAGCCCAGAATTTACGTTGCTAAGTGAGAAATTTGCTCAGTGAGTTTTGGCCCATTTTACAACTTTTCTTGCCACATTTGTTAAATGAATCACTGCAGTTGTTAAATTAGTTAACATGGTTATTAAGTGAATCTGGCTTCCCCATTGACTTTGCTTGTCAGGTTGCAAACGATGGTCACATGACCCGGGGACACTGCAACTGTCATAAATGTGAACCAGTTGTCAAGCATCCAAATGTAAATCATGTGATCATGTGGATGCTGCAACGGTCATAAGTGTGAAAAATGGTCATAAGTCACTTTTTTTTTTAGTGCCGTTTGTAACTTCAAACGGTCACTAAATAAACTGTTGTAAGTGGAGGACTACTTGTACTTCTTGAAATGTGTACATATTCCTTGGGAACAAGATGATAAAAATGCACGAGGAATAAACAACATATTTGGAATATAACTGCATAGTAGTTATGGGAAAGAACAATATTGTGAGAAAAAACTTCAAATGACTATTTTTACATAACAAGGAACCAAATATTCCTTTAATTACATACTTTGTTCATTCAAGGTAGTAATAGTGTGGCTTTTTTTTTAAAAAAAAGCCTCACATGACCTATTAATAATTAAAAAAATATTTAAATCCTGATCAGATCATCATGCACACATCGTTTCTATCATAATAGTCAAAGAGATGTTTTTATGTTTTTGAACTTCAGGATCAGGAAACGAAAGCAAGAACTTCTGTCTACTATTTGCTTCTCAGCAATTATTATGTTTGTTTAGAGGAACAGTTGCTTTCAAAAATGTAGTTATCACAGCTCATATTATGAAAGTTCAAAATCTTTTAAATTATGTACACTTTGTGTCAAACAACACTGTACTTCGAAGGATTTTCTTCTCCTGTGCCGAATAGGACTGTCGGATGGAAGTCCTGTTCCGTTTGGAATGGCCAATGGCTGCGAGGGAAATGTCTCCCCAGCTTTGGCATATCCTCCCCAAAGAACTTTTTGCCTGGTGCCTCTTTCTTAACCCCGGGTCTATTCCTTTTTAATTCCCCAAAGCTTTAATCTTCATTTTTTTATTTGCACTGTGATAATATTTCTGCTGGAGATTTGTGGCTGTTTTCTCCGATTGCTGTTCTGTACAAGTTGGGTGAGGATTTCTTTTAAGAGCTAAGAAAACTTAGCTACAGTCTTAAAATTATTTCGATACTAGTGCTTCAGCTTTACTTCTGTTTTCCAAAAGTGTCAAAAGTAACCAAGCTAATAATAAAGCAAATTGGGATGGGGAAATCATTGCAAGAGAGAGCAAGAACCCTGAGCTGCCACAGTTAGCAGCAGGTGCTTCCTGGTGGGTAGCTATTGCTCTGTAGGTGGGATTCAATGTTAAGGGTGAGACAGCAGCAAGTGCAGTTGAAATGTGTGGGCAGTGAACTAGAAGGCAGCTGGCTGGGAGCATCAGTTTTGTGAAGGAAAGGGAGGAGAGTTTAAAAACTGAATGTTAGAATTTCTCACGTAGCAGCTTAGAAGAAAATCAGGTTACTACTGCATAGTTCCTCACAGATGCAGCAAGCAATCCTGAATGCCTCACTCTGGGTCAAGGTTTCATCTGTGGTTTCATTGCCACCCTCCATTTTATCAGTAGGTTCGAGCACAGACCCATCTGCCATTTTGTGCAGCGATTTTGGTAAGAAATATACCTGATCCCACATAAATCCGCCTGTCTCTAAAACCGATTGCTTTTGTTAACGAGGAGAGGCTTGCTAAAGGAAACTATTCTTTACCACAAGGGCATATGTTTTTCCATTCATATGGACGTAGATCCACAGCTGCTTAAAAAAAAAACCCACAAGAATTAACTTCTTGTTTGTTTATACATTTCCCCACTTCGAAAACGGAGAAAGATTGTTTTGCTGTTTCAGCAAAGAAGGCTAGAAGGCAATTATTTTGACTTTCTGTAGAGGAAATGCACAAACCAAATTTTCGACTGAAGAGATCGTTCACTTGCTCTCTCAGCTGCCGGGCCTTCTCTACTTTGGAGGTTCTCTCATCGTCATCTGCAAAATGTAAAGATGCAATCACTGTATTTGTATGGTTTTGTTTTTTTTATGACTTTTAAAGACTTAAGTCAACCTAATGATCGGTCCCAAGGGGAACTATTTGAGATTGCTCTATCTTCTGGTAGTGGATGATGCTTTAATCCTGGCCTAGGTGGTTTGCTCTTTGGGGCTTGAAGAAATGGAGAGAAGGAAGACCAGAAACACAGAATGTGTCCTCTTCACTGCTAAACTGGCAGATGTCCTACTGTTTTGCACTGGAAATCAGAGCAAACAGGGTAAGCTTAAGCCTTAGGTGTCCTTATAACAACAAAAACACGAAAAAAACTGCCCTCAATAGGAAAAGCAAAACATCTCAATCCTAATTTCCAACCAGTGCCTGACATCATACATATACCAATACCCAAAACAAAAGCAAAATAAAAGCAAAAATAATTTGTCCCATGTCTCCCCTTCTCCTAAAGTTTGCTTACAGAATGTTCCAATGGGCGTTGAACTGGGCATCTAAGCAGGAGCAATTATTACTCTCACTATTCCCTGCACCAATCTTTCATCTTTTGCACCCTACAAAAGACAAAAAAAAAATAGAAGCACACCACTCCAGTTCGCCACACACCAGCCTTTCCTTTCATCTTTTGCACCCAGCCACACCCAAAGCAGAAGTGGCTCACCGTCTCTTTGCTGTCACCTTTTCGGATCCAGCTTCTGCCATGAATGTTTCTTGTGCAAGGCAGCTTTCTAAGCCAGCACATGTAGGGAACATTTGCTGGGAGAATTGTGGGTTCAAAAAGGGAGTCAGCAAAGGTAGTGTAAACCTTTGTAACCTAGCACAGCTTTAGTCACATATATTTGTGGAAGAAGGTGGGTCTGAAAAGGAAACAGCAAAGGTAGTGAACCTCTTCTGCTTTGGCTGCAGCTGGGTGCAAAATGTAAAAGATTAGTGTGGGGAATGGGAAGAGAAGAGAGATGAGTGAAGGAAGGCTTGCTGTGGCGGGCTGAGGAGTGAACAAATGCTTACTTGTTGCCTGCTGGTGGGGGACTGGGGCTGGGTTAAGACAATTGAGTGAATGAATCCTTGCTGGCACTTGCTGGGGAATGGCAAGTGCATTTCTGGGACTGCTTGCCCACCCGCAAGTCAGGGTGCAGGGCAACCAAAAGAACATGGGGGGGGGATAGGCAGCTGGGGAGTTGGTGCATCAAATTTTAATCACATGACCGTGGAGGCACTGCAATGGCTGTAACTTCAGCCATGTGTTGTAAGTCCGTTTTTTTAGTACTAGGTAAACTGTTGCTAGCAGCTAATTCTATTGAGTGACCACTGGGTAGAACCTTTATTCATGGTTAGCCTAAAGCAGGGCTTTTCAACCTGTGGTACGCGTACCACTTGTGGTACATTAACGAGTGGCAGGTGGTACGCAGCCCTGCCTAGCCAAGTGTAGTGGGGGAGGGAAAGAGCCAGCACAGGCAAGGACTTACAGTGAGAGAGTCCTCTGGAGCTGCAGAGGCACGGAGGAGAGAAGGAGGGAGATAGAGAGTGGAAGGATTCTTATGTGCTTTTGTGACTTTGAAGTTCTGGGATTTGTGCAATGTGGGCTTTGTGTTCTTAAGGAGTGTTTGGCAATTTCTATTTGGCTGATGGCTGATGTCTCGTGTTAGCTTTTATTGCTCTGCTATTGTTAGCTGTAAGTTTTGCTGCAAGGGATTTTGAAGTATTTTTCTCCTGAATGGATTTTGCCTGTAGATTCCTTTACTTATGAATGGAACCACGGGGGAGGCTGCCTTAGCCGGCAGCCAATACTTACTACATTTTTTTTTTCTTCCTTACTTTCCTTTCTAGCCAGTAGCTAATTCTTAAAGGGGAATGTGCCTTTTTAAGCTAGTTCACTCAGCAGTTTGTCTTTTCTGTCTCTGGAGGCTTTTCCTTGTTTGATGAATATATGGAAGAGAAAAAATATGGGTTTTTTTTTTTTTCAAATTCTTCCTTCAGAAGGTGGGCATGAGAAAGAGGGAGGCAGGGAAGGAGGGAAGTCCCGCCTTAGCACTTGGCCACCAGCATCCCTGCCATTGACTTTACTTGTCAAAAGGTTGCCTGGGACACTGTGGACGTGACCCTGGGACACTGTGACCATCATAAATATGAATCAGTTGCCAAGCATCCAAATATAAATCACATGGCCCTGGGCATGCTGCAATGGTCATAAGTGTGAAAATGGTCATAAGTCATTTCAGTGCAATTGCAACTTTGAACAGGGTTTTTTTTTGGTCAAGTTTTTGACACCTTGCTAGGTGGTACTCGAATATTGCCATATCCTAAAAGTGGTACAATTGGTGAAAAAGTTGAAAAGCCCTGGCCTAAAGCACATATGAGCCTATTTTACATCCAAAGGAAAATAATGTTCTAAATACCATTCATTGCCCTTACCTCTTTTTTAAAAGGCGATGGTGTTTTTGAGTTAGAACAAAAATGTAAATTGAATTTTAAAAAGTGTTACTCAACAGCTTTTAAAACCTCTGAATGATAGAAAATGGGCAGGGTACCTGGTATTGTCACTTGGATGATGTTAAGGTCTTCTACTCCAGCAGCTGTGTTCACCACTGGGTCAGGCACACTTACAGCATTTATCACAGTATTACATAAGCTGGTTCTTCCTTAGAAAAGATGTAGAGGCAAAACATTAGCTCAAAACCTTTCTAATAAACCCCATTCTCGTTTTTAATAATGAAAATGCACAGTGAAAAGTTTGAAGAATAAACCAGAGAGAGAGAGACTTGACTACGCAAGAATCAGACTGCATTAGATTAGATGAAAGCTGACAGCTGTAACTCGAACCAGATCAAAACTTGTTTCCTACTACAAAAGGGCAAAAGTGCTGCAAAGATCTGCAGCTTTTGAATTTTAAAAGCACCAGAAAGGAAATACAGACCAGCATCCAGAGAACTGGATAAATAATGAATGAAGCAAAATCTCAGTAAACCACAGCTGATGTTGTAGCTATTTCCTTGTAGCTGCAGATCCATTTTGGATCAAGAATCTGACTGAAATGCTACTGGTTGGTTCAGATGTGCAGCGCCCACTGCCAGTTTTTGTCCTCGTCTATTGAAATCTTGGTTTTGTACGGACAGAACACCACGATACATAGGAAATGCAGATATTACTTAATGAATGTATTTTTATTGTGGGAGCTCAGTATCAAATATGGAGGCCTCTCACATGATATAGAAGTAGTCCTCACTTAATAACCATTCATTCAGTGACCATTCGAAGTTACAGCAGTGCTGAATAAATGGTAGTTATGTCCCAAAGTCACACAATCAAAATTCCAGGTGCTTGGCAGCCCACCTGCATTTACAAATCCAGGGACACTCCCTCTGTCTCTGCCCTTTTGGTTGCCCTTGCACTGTGCCATCTCCATGGTCCTGGGCTCTGCTGGACCTGCCACCTCCCAGCTGACCTTTGCCATCTTCTTCCTTCCACCGCTAACGAGGTACGCCCAGCCTGGCTTTTCAAGAGGCAGCTGCTGGCTACGCCAAGCCTTCTTCCCGAGACCATTTGCAGGCTTGTCCAAATCATGTGCACCCTCCCAAAGCTTCATGAGAAAGGTACGTGCGATTTGGACAACACGGGGCCATGGGAAGAAGGCCGCATACAGGCAGCAGCTACCTTGGCAGAGATGGAGAGAGACAGTGGATGGGGGAGTTGGAAGCAGTCCCTTACCTTACTGAGAGTCATGGTTGGGAGAGACCAAACTGGGAAAGACTTAAGATTGGGGTGATTCCTTGCCTAACAATTGGTAGGATTTGGTTAATGATGACAACAGGGACTGCTGGACTGTTCTTACTAAGTGATGCATTCACGTGACATCACGCTCTGACCAATCACTTAGCAACAGAAACTCTGGTCCCAATTATCACTGTAACTTGAGCACTACCTGAGATTGAAAACAGATTGGCCCAAAGTCTGTGGTCAGACAGGGACTCTTCCAAAAACTATAGATTTATTTGTGTCACTCGTTAAAAACATCCAATTCCTGAGAAGAAACAACGTAGCTGTGAACTTATGGTGCAAGAGAATTACCGCCAAAGCAGAAGAAGTGAAACTCACTTTGAGGACTTGGAATAGCAGTAGCATTTTCTTTAATTGCTGCCTCAAACATTTCAGGCCTGCCGAGAAACACATGTAAGATTTGGCATAAATAAATAAAGAAGCAAAATCAACAAGCAAGGGCAAAGAAATTACAAGCAGCTCAATGTAAGCGTCACAAGGGTGGAATATTAAATGTGATTACAGGGTAGCAAGAATAATTATTGCCTCAACACATTAATTCGTTTCCTTTTCAAGCCCCGTTTCCTTTTTAAACCCTCAGAGATGCCAGGTAACCCTTGAGCCAAAGATTAAAGCAAAACTCAGGGAACACTTCAGTTGCTCTATGGGTATCCTACACAGAGAATTTCATTGTAATCTCAGGCAAATGCTACATACAGAGGCACTTTTTGTGGACTTTCAAAAACAGAAATTGAATTCCTAATGATATTATAGCAAGAAGTAACTAAAAAGGAATTCCACCACCCCCCCAAAAAAGGGGGGGGCTAAAAATAAACATATTAGACAAAAATTTCCATGTCATCTAATTTGAAGCCTATCACCAGTGTTGGAACTCCAACTAAAGCCCTACAGACAACTGTATTATGGAATGGAATCCAACACATTTGGAAGCATTAGGACGTGGATGAATGCACGACGCCAATATTTTATTTAATTTTAATGAAACTCACAGTTTTCCCTGGAGCCACACCATTTCTGAATTCAGAAAATTATGAAAATTGCATGATTCCCTAAAGAAGGGAGAACTGGGGGGGGGAGGGTTTTGCCTACTTCCTTGTGCATTAAAGAAGCACAAGCTGCTTTTGATTTTTGAATGGATTTAAGAGCATCCATTAGAATACTATACCGATACCAAGTTGAATTTATTTCTCCAATTCAATAGACTTTGAGGATCTCTCAGCTCATATAGATCCAAACCCTCCCAGTTAAAAGCCGCTTTCCTGCTTCTCATTTAATGCTATCACCCCAGAATGAAAGTGTGGATTACCCGTTCAATGCCTGGTTTTGTTTCATCCTCATTCTTCTGGGCAACTACAGAAGGGCTGGATAAACGTTACATGGAAAAACAGTGAGCAGGTGTTCAGTCTAGCTGGGTTCAGAAATGCGATGTGGTTTCACTAAATATGGCCTAAATTCTAGTGAACTCAATACTATTTTGGTAAGAGATGGTCAAGACAATTGAGGGAAAACATGAGACTGGAGTGAGGGTGGCCACCCTATGATTCCAAGATGACTCGTAGCTTAAATTTTAAAATCCTTCTATTAAATTCTTTCAGATATTGGTCAAGAGAATTTGGTACCTCCCCCAAAATCCTAATGGGTGAAGAGAAGGAAGAAGAGGAGGAGAAAGAAGGGGATTTTATTATTTATTTTATTGGATTTTGAGGCCACCGAACTCTCAAAAGACTCTGGGTGGCTTACAGAAATTCAAAAGAATACGGATTTAAAAGGACCATGATTGCCTAGACAAAACCACATAAATAATATCCAGGAAAACAATTGGCAGGAGCTCCTCAAACATCCTATAGCCCAGTGATGGCGAACCTTTTAGAGACCGAGTGCCCAAACTGCAACCCAAAACCTACCTACGTATCGTCGGGTGCCGGGTGGGCGTGGCCCATTGGGTGGATGTGGCCAATTGGGAGGGCGGGGCCCATTCGGTGGGCGTGGCTGCGGTGATAACGGCAGACTGGGTGGGACTAAAAAGTTCAATCAATCAATTCCAACTTTGCAAGATCTTTTTTTTCCCCGCGAGAAGTTGAAATTGACTGATTGAACCTTTTTTTTTTTGCACATGGCGGCGGAGGCCTAAAGCGAAAAGGTTTTATAAAACCCAGCTGAAGGCCTAGGACTGGGGCGACGGTGCGCGTGCCCACAGAGAGGGCTCTGAGTGCCGCCTCTGGCACCCGTGCCATAGGTTCGCCACAACTGCTATAGCCCAAGCCTGGAAACAAAATCTCAATGAAGTTTCAGAATATCCAATTGATTGCCAAGAATGGCCAGAGGGTGGTTCTAGTCACCATCAGCATCCAACAGACTACAATATCACTAATGTGATTCTCGATATACAGCCTGCAGTCAATTTACTATCCTCCCTTTTTACAACCCTGTAACCCCTTAATTCGGGGTAGAGTCGGGGCAACTGGTTGGAGCTGAGCATTTACTGGTCAGATGCCCTTCTTGACGCCACATGGAGTTTGCAGCAGATATTTCTTCTTTGTAGGTCTGCTGCTACCTGAGATTGAACTCTCAACCTTCGGAGTGGGAGGCGACCATGCCGTTCAGCCAATTTAGCATATTGCTGCTTAGATTTAGCATGTATTAACTGGAGAAAAATAATTAATGATATTCTATTTGGCATCTTACATTGAATTAATTTGGATAATTCTGCATTCATCTATAGAGAAATCAAAAGAATTAAAGCCTCTTGTTTTACTAGTTTACTCAGGAAGTTCATATAGCAGTACCTGTAGCTTGTTTGGGAAGCTATAAATAAAATAGAATTTATTCAAACTACCATGTATCTTCAGATGATCTAACGTCACAAATAGATAGCCACACATTAAGAGGAATTTTGGCACATTCTATCATTTAGTTTCCTCATATCTGTGTAGTCTGGATAGTGATAAAGCTCTTTCCCAATGTTTCAAAAGGTAGGTCTGCCTATTATTTCTAATAAAAAATAAGGAAGTAAATATTCACATACTTGTAAAATTGAATCCTTTCTTCTTTTGAGGAGTATAATTCAATGTTATTTGATTATTTGGACACTTCTGCTCTCTTAGGAAGGTCTAAGGTTCAACTCTTCATATATTAAAACACAACTGTTTAAGGAATCCTGTAATTGACTAATCCGAATCCCAGCTTTATTTAAGTTTTATAGAAAGGCCACTCATGTGGTATGCATTACATCTGGCTTACTTTTTAATGATAAATTTTATCTTAGCTTTGTTTCGGAGGATTTTTTCCAATCTTGGAATGCCAAAAGTGGATGGGCGACGGAATGGCACTCCCTCAGGAAGGCCTTCAACATAAAAATCTTCAGGATAAGATTCAAAGAGCGCAAAAGGAACTTTAACAGGTTCTGTCAGTCCAAGAGCTTCCCCTAGAATAAAGTGATATGCGTGAGTGATTTGTTTTTCATTTAATAGGTTTTCCACGTCTGTTTGGTAGATTTGAGCCACAATGGGTGAATCAAAGAATGTTTCATGAAGCAATTTCAGAACTGTTTCAGCTAACAGCAGGATAATAATGCTTGAATTAAAGATATGATTCATCCATCACAAATATTTCTATTCCAATATCAAGGTACTGTGTTTCCCCGAAAATAAGGGTCTTATATTAATTTTTGCTCCAAAAGACCCATTAGGGCTTATTTTCAGATGATGTCTTATTGTAGAGGAGGTGACTAGTGCGCGGGGACCAATGGTGTTCGGCAGCAGCTGCAGACTGCCGGCCCCTTGGCCAGCGCACTTTGGGGCTGTGCAGCCCGCACAGCGCAGATGAGTCCAAGCATTGCAACCACCAGGCCGACCCTCCAAGCAGCCGGATAGTCACCTGCTCACCCCATCCCAATGTCTGTCTTTGCTTGCCCATGTCTGCGATGGGGGAGGCGGCCGCGGGGCAGAACGTATCATGTGCCTCCCCCCATGCCTCTGTTTGTTTCTGGTGCTGCTACAAGGCAAAGCAGGTGGTGGGGCAGGGGCAGAGCTACATCACAAGGTGAGGCAGGTGGCGCCACGCCATGGCCCCTGCATGCTTGGCCTCTGTCATCCAATCTTGTCCTCCAGCTCCGCTGCACATGTGGGGCGAGCCTTCTCCCCGCTGCCCCACCCGGGATGACCCCGGAGAACGAGAAGGGTGGGGAGCTCCCGTCCCCAAGAGACAGCCGGGACTCCCCTCCCCACTTCACCCCGTCCAAGCCCAGCCCAGGAGCTGCCCCACATGCCCTGCATCCGCGGCACCTTGGAGCTCTGCAGCCAGGCTACCCCCACCCCGCCACCTGCCTTGCCTCACCTCGCCTTGCAGCGGGCAGCACCAAAAACAGCAGCCCTGTTCAGCAGGAGCGCTGCCACCCTTCAGCCCCGCCCCCCAGCCCGGGCAAGGAGACCGAGCACAGCACCCCTGATGTACCATACAACAATCTACGTTTATTCAGATACAGTCATGTCACCTTCTTCTGGAACATCGTCATAACCCTCCAAGCCCCGAATTCTGGTCTGAATTTCTTGTGACTCCATTTCCTATAGAACCATTGGCCCCAACCTCTCATGTCCAGCAATAGAGCTCTCCTTAAACGAGCACTTCTTGTCCATGTGGCCTGCTGGTAGTGCATTGGTAACACAGCTGCCAGTGATTTTATCCCATGAATTCTTCACCCAAGTGACAACCTCCGGCAGGCTAGGTTTCACAAAATTTCCATGCTGATTTCTCTCCATTCTATTTTCAATGTAGTCATTGATTTCCATGTGCAAATGGTCCTTGAATGGCCTGTTTATTGCAATATCAAAAGTCTGGAGATAGGCAGCCATTCCTGCGGGAATCATTATTTGATCGATTCTTCTTTCTGCAAGGAAGTTCCTTCATGTCTTTAGCGCGTTGAATGCTGGCTGAATCGCAAACTCTTTGGCCACCTCGCAAAACAAGTGGCAGCATTAAATCGACCCACTTCCTTATAACTGCTTGTGTGCACCAGGCCTTTTCGGTTTCAAGAACATAAATGCCTGAAACACGTTCAAGCTTATCTTTCTTGCCCTTAATGATGATTAGAGGTGGGGCTTTCTTTCCATCCAGACGAATTGCTAAAATACAGGTAACACGTGCACTTTCGTAACCAGTGCAGGGAATGTAGATTGACGAGGCACCCCTCTGATCAACTGTCGCTTGAGATCCTTGGCCCATAAACATTGCAGTTTCATCCATAGTAATCACGTTGGAGTGTTGGTATTTAGAAAAGTCGATGCCATCAACAAAGGACATTTAATAAGTTCAGTATCTTCCAGCTTGAACAGTGTTGTCGATCTTCTTAGAGACAGTTCATATCGCTGAAGGAAGCCATCCAGCCAGTGTTGTGATGCTTTGAATTCTGGGGATATTTCTAACTGTGGTGCCATTGCAAGGGCAAATGCTTGAATATCAGCCCTGCGCACAACCAAAGCCTTTGCTCTCCTGTCAGCAATCCATTCACAGATGATGTCTTCCAGTTCAGGAAATAATGGTTGCTGACCTGATCCACACTCGCGCTTCTTAGCATTTCCCTCGTCCACCTGTTGACTGAGGTTACCGTACTCTGCTCGCCATTTTCAGACCATTCAGAGATCCAGATTCTTTTCTTTGCATAAAGCCGCAAGAATCCTCCATGATTCCTTTCTTGAACTCGATGGAATAGCTCTTTCTTTTTGCACTCATCTTGTCTGGGGGTCAAAATATTATTCCCTTTAAATCTACCATTAAATCAGGGGTGACCTGGCTGTGGGGCCCTGAGATGTGCAGGTGCGGGCCCACGGGGCAGCTCCGGGGCTGGGCTCGGGCAGGGCGGACAGGGGAGTCCCAGCTGCCTCTTGGGAGACGGGTGCTCCCCACCATTCCTGTTTGCCGGGGCCATCGCACGTGGGGTGGTGGGTAGGAGGCTCATCCCGTGTGTGTGTCAGAGCTGGAGAACGAGATTGTACAGCGGGGGGGGGGCTGAGGCGCAGGGCGCCATCCCACCCCTCAGTGTGGCGCCACCCCCGCCCTGCCCCTCCGCTTGCCTCACCTCGCGGCAGCGGCACTAATAGCAAGCACAGGCACGGGGAAAGGCATATGATCATGGCGGCTGTGGGCAAGCAAAGACAAATTAATATTATTGCAACGGACATACTAAATGCGTCTGTCGGGCTGACGATCTTAACTGGGGCTTATTTTTGAGATAGGGCTAATATTACAAGCATCCTGAAAAATCATGCTAGGGCTTATTTTCTGGTTAGGTCTTATTTTCGGAGAAACACGGTAGGCACACTGCACAGAAGATAGGCAAAATATATTTACTTTTTTTAAACTGCAGCTATCATTTTGAAATCAGACAATTTGTAGCAATAGGCATTTTTGGAATCTTTTTTTTTTTTTAATTTCAGAAGGTTGGTTGTGTTAGCCTGTTATTAAGGAATCAATCTTCTGAATGGATTATACTCCCAAGGACCCTTATATCATACTAAATTCAGGAAGTTTTAAAGTGCTGCATCACAAACTGTTGTAGTGTTTCTGCATCATGCTGCAGCGTATGGGCTCCGTTTTAGGACAGAGCCATTTAAGTATAATGTTTTGGTCTTTTCCCCTTTTTCTTCTCTTTTTTTCTGTTCATTTTTGTTTTTTCCTTCTATTTATTTAAGTAAATAAAATATTTAAAAAGTAATGTTTTAAGTAGTAATGTTTTAAGTAGTAAATATAAGTGGAAAGGGATGATTTGCAGAGTATTATCTAATGAGAGTTCTTATCTGCAATGCGAAGTGACATAGCCAAATACAGATTTGATTCTTTGAGAATCGGGCTGCAGAAATATGATTGTATTAACCATTGTGTGGTTAGGCTAGACCAGGGGTAGGCAACCTTGGCTCTTTTATGACTCGTGGACTTCAACTCCCAGAATTCCTGAGCCAGCATGGCTCAGCTTGGAAACCTCTCCCTTTTCCCTCAGCATGGCTGGCTCAGGAATTCTGGGAGTTGAAGTCCACCAGTCATAAAAGAGCCAAGGTTGCCTACCCCTGGGCTAGATCGAATAAGAGACAGAGCATTCTTAGCAATAGAGAACTCCCTCCACAGGGAATATCTGGGGCTTGTTCAATTTTATTTTCTACATCATTAAGTCCATTTTATTTAGGCAAACATTTCAGAAAATGGGAATTCAATTACATACATAGTTGATGCTTTACTGAATTTAGTTATTTTCCCAATAAAATTTTCTAAAGTGCTAAGCATATTATATTTAATAAGATTAAAAAACACTTACCACATTTTTCATTAAAAAGGTTTTCAACTTTCTGTTTCAAATCAGTAATCTTGGCATTCCAGGCCTCTGTCAAAATATAATGGAAATTATTTTATTCAATCCTACTATATTTTTGTTTCCCTGATTACTCAGTTGGATTTCTTCAAAACCAGTTTCTGATAGATTCCAGAACACATAATATGCAATAAAATTACATTGCTTATTAGTGTGTTCCCTCACTGATTTAATGTTTTGGCTACAGACCTTAAAACGTCAAAAGTATTTTACTACCAAGAAACTACCAACATCTAAGTTACTGAGCTACAAAGTAGAATTGATACTGAAGATATGTAGAATGTATTAATGCACAACCTAGTAGACATGTAAATACCCCATTTTCTAATTAACAATTCTAATAAATTAAGAAGCTTATGTCAACGCTGCTAACATCCGGTGTTTTTACATTGACAACAGATGGAAATGTAGCCATCTTTTTTTACCTTTTGCTTTTAGAGTTATATGATACTGGGAGGGGGGATGTGAACAAGAGTTCAGCTAGACATAACAACATTAAACCTAGCATGAGAAACAAGGTTATTGTAACCAGAGCTGATAAGGAATTGGCGGGCTGGAGAACTGGAGAAAAAGCCTGCGCTTCAAGCTAATTGGGGAATGTGATTTATGACTGTTAATTGGAGGAGGGAATTGTGCTTTGATACTATGTGCTCAGTGGGGGGAATTCAGTTTTTGGCTTCAATTATGCAGTGCCGATGTTATGCTTCTCGAATAAAAGATTCTTTAAGGTAAACAATGCCTCGAGGTTCTTTTGAAGAGTTTCATCTTGCAGAACCATGACATCTTAATTTAACATAAAAGAAAATTTTCTCATGAACTTACCAAAAGAAAACTCTCTTCCTCTTGGCTTAAAGCCTGTATTGGATCCATTGGTTTGAGGATTAGTTTTAACATCTGAGGTTGGTACCCTATTTGCAGGACCTACAATATATTGAAACATAACAAATACATTCCATTTTAGAACTAGCTTTAAGTTTCAATTTCACAGTGCATATCCTGAATGTGCAGTCAAAATTTCCAGTGTTTTTCTAAAAACCTAGTCTGTATAGCACACTTTCATCTGAGAGTGTAAAAGACATATCACATGAGGCAATTTACTCTAAACTATTCTCACAGTAGTTGCAACTGAATAATAAGGCATATATTTAAAAAACAGAAATAATTGCTTTTAAGGCTGCAATGCCCCATCAATTGCTTTGTTCATGCAAGCTGGCTGATTAAATGATAGGAAAAGAAAAGCAGTGATATTCAGAATGTTTGATTGTTGAAATGAAAAGTTTCAAATTCTCCAAGAGCATCACAGAACCTGGTTCCAATAATGACTTTTTTCAAAGTTTCAACAAAATATCCAGGCCATTTTGAGTTGTGTTCTGATAAAAATTTCCAAGTGGGCCTATTTCCTACATAATCCTAAACAGTTATCTCTAAAGAGAAATAATTGGGGAATTCCATACCTTCATCTACAGTAACTTCAATCTCTGGAACTTTAGAGTTGCTTAAAGGACTTGGTGTAGAGTTTGAGCTGCTGGGACTCTGAGATCCTACAGAGATGTTTATTATTTGTATACATTAGAAATCATTTGTTTTTGCATGATTTAGGCAACTATATATGTAACTGTTTATCATTAATAAAATATAAATATGTTACATTTTTGCCAGATTTAATAGGTGGAGAAACGTTCCTCTTTTTGCACAGTATAAAACTAAATGGCTTTTTGTCCTTTCTAATAAAGAGTTTACCATTAAGTTGCATTTTATGATGACCTAAAGGGCACATAGGGAGGTATAGCAGTGAGATGAATGGAAACAGAGCATTATTCAAGGGGACCTTGAATAAAATAAGATCCTTTAAGTCTACTGGAAAAATAAAGAACTAACCTGTTTTTCATTTCTATAATAAAATCCCAGAAATAATGTAACACCAAACCAATGATATTTTGCCACTAAATGTTGATGAAACAAAACATTCTTTCCTAACTAAGCTAAAACTCCCATTTGTTATAGAACCTAAAACCTGATAAACTTTTGTATTCAGGTTGTTTTCTTGATCACAGAAAAAACATGCTTATTCCAACGATCTTTCTGCTAGAACAAGAGAAAGAGGGACACACTTTGAAAAACATTTCTTCCACGGAGCATCCCTCAATTGATGCATCTCAATTAACCAGCATCCTAAATCACAGAAAGAAGTAATACTAATCTAAAACAGTGGGGTCCTGATGCTCTCCAAGCTTGGTTGTTTTCTTGCAAATGTTTCATTACCAAACTAGATAACATCATCAATGCTAATCCAAAATCTGAAGTTAAATAGCAAACTATGTAGGAAAGAGAATACATATGATTCAACGGCCACCACAAATTTCAGCAGTACTGCTTTCAAAAGTATGATGTATGGCGCAATATATTAAGACAATGACAGCCTCTTTTCTTTGCATTTATTTTTAAAATGCGTATATCCTCTTTCAACACCAGATTTTTCCATTTTGTAGTATTACAGCTTCTTAGTCACTTACCTGAAATATTCACTTTACAAGCCAATTCTGGAGCCAAGTATGAGGTAACAAGCTCTGGCCTACAAATCAGAGAGTTTATTTTTATTAAAGCATTTTCACAATCACTCAAGTTATGTAAGTTACTCGTCTATGGGGTTACTGTAGGGAATGATATTATGTTTGGGGAGATTTTGCAGGGAAAATGAACCCTAGAAGGAAGTGATCTCTTTTGTTAGGATCAAGAAGCAATTAGTCAACACTCTGTAAACATCACCTACTGCAGTGGTCCCCAACCTTTTTGGCTTGGCAGCCCGGTGGAGGAGAGGAGAACCGGGCCATGTGAGCAGCAGGCTGGCAAGTACTTGCATGTGCATGCACACCAGTCCACCACTCATGGGGCCTGGTTCCAAATAAGCCATGACCCATGATAGTGGGCCGCGGCCCAGGTGTTGGGGACCCCTGACCTACTGTACCCATTTTTAAATAGCAGAAATGTACAGTGCCACAGCAAACCATATTTATATATTATTTTGAGCTCAGAATACATTACGACTGTATTATGTCCTTCAATCCTATTTACACCTTTGAAATAATAATAATCAAAAATGCTTTTGGCATCTGTTGTGCTAATGGGAAAGCTTTATAACGACTATCTGTACCTCATTCAAAATGTAAGTTTCAATGTCCCCAAGTGTCTTAGCCTCAAAAGATTCAGCAAACCATTTAAAAATCATATTAACTATCTCTATGAATATATGGGCTAAGAGGTCACAATTAAATGGATGTCTTGTTGACTTACGAAACCTACCAGAGACAGGGCAATAAAAATGAAATCCAAGAAATGCTACAAAATAATAAACTCATTAAAAAGTAACTATCCACGTACTTCTTCACAATGAATTTAATTTTTCCACTGCCCCGCACAATTCTTTCCAGGCGTGGGATTCCAAACCAGGTTGGGCTTCGAAAGGGGATCCCTTCAGGCAAACCTTCGACATACAGATGATCAGGATTTGACTCAAAGACAGGATAAGGAACTTTCACTGCTTCACTGAGACCCAGAGCTTGTCCTGCAAAGGAGGAGGCAAGAACTTGATCGGGATCAAAGTCCTGTCATAGAAATGGCATTCAAAGGTAAAATTCACTCACCAAAGGAACAGCTATTTACTCAATCTTTCTAAGGCTACTTAACAGTAATTCAGGTTTTGTTTGTTATTGTATTGGTGATACCAAGTATACAAAATCTTGAAAACACTAAGCTTTCCTTTAGTCAAATGAAAGGGCTTTTTAAAAACTTTGCTGAACCTCTCAATAATAATAAAAAAAAAATTTTATAGTCATCCTTTTAAAACAGGAATGACAATTCCAACCTTTTCAGAATGTCTTACACACGACATTAATCCAATATAAATTTCATTTTAGCATGGCAAGACCACTCAATTCTGAATCTCCTTCTCTGCTGCCATGACTAATTTCTTTGCCACTGCCTTAGAGAGAGTAAGAATGGTATAAAGAGATAGTTCTCCAAGTGGATTTCAGCACTTATACCACTTGATTTGTATTCTCCCTGAAGAAATACAATTATTTGCTGTCTTTTCCCATTTTTTTTCATGTGAAAATTAGATCAGCTATTCAAAAGCCTACTGGGATTAATGGTGATCTGTATCCAAAAAAAGAGCAAAGCAAGACATCAGAAATGCTCTAGAGATAAATAATAAATAAATAAATCCATTAACATTCTCTCACATATGTTCTAGAAATCTTGGCTTGTGCAGTATCACTCACATTCTTTCCAAACACAAGCAAAGCAATTAATCAGAACACCAGACGTATGAATACGATTTACAGTTTATTGTGTCCATTTTCACGAAACATCGGTACTACCTAGCAAACAAACAATGTTTCACCTACCAAATTTCATATTAAATATCTCTTCTACTTGCTTCCTCAATTTTGTGATTCTGACATTCCAATCTTCTTTGACTGGAATTAAAATAAAATATGAAAAATATAGATTGCACGTTTAGGAATAAGATACAATGATATTTAATAGATGTACATTCTATTTCCAAAAAAGCTTAGTTACAAAAAAAGTATCCGTCAAATAATGTCATTTATTGATTATTAGATTTTACTGTCTCACAAATATTATTTTCTCTTCTATAATTATCTTGGGCCAGGCAATCATTCAAATTGGATTTGGAGTACTATGATTTATAGTCAGTTTTTAGATGATGGCTTTCTTGCAGAAAATAATAATAATAATGATGAGGAGGAGGAGGAGGAAATTGTTTGAAAATTCAGGCTGTCTAAGTTATGATTAGACCCAATCATTCCTTGGGATGCCATCTGATTAGTCCTATATATGCAGCAACATATCTAGATTGATTTAACTTTATCAGGATGGGACCAATATTTGCAGTTAAAATATTCAGATGTGCTTAGATCTCATCTTTTGCTGCAACAACAGAGACAATTTACAAAAACATATAAACCCTATTTATTTAACTCATCATTAAGACTACACAAAAAATTGTTTTATAATCTTACAATCCATAGACTGGTTTTCAAGAGACTATTTACTTGCCCGACTTCAAAATACAGATTTTCCACCTTAAACTAGTCAATAATCTAACTTTGTTTATACAATAAAAGAGTACTAAATAATGAAAGACCATCTGTAAGTTTAGGACTGCAAGATTTTAAACTGGATTAAACTTATTTAGACAAAACATTTTAATAGTTCCTATTGCTAATTAAATCAATTGTTCCATTTAAAAATCTAAATTGTAATTACTAAAAGTTAAAGCTAGTCCTCTAATTATGGATGATATTCTATCCAAAATAATGAATAGCATGTCTTAGAATCTGTATCAGACTGTCCGTGCCTGTTTAACTTGAAGAGTAAAATGAGAGCAACTGTAATTTCAGCCCATAAGGGGTTACTAACTGAGTTTATTCCAGGTTTCATTTTTCTTCCCACCATGATAAACATGCCAGATAGATTCAGAAACCAGTGTTAGTAACATACTTCCAATTACAGGAATAAGGAGGCAAAGGTGAACCAGCTATGTAGACAAGGAGACTTTATAAGTCCAAGTAACCCCAGGTGGCATGACCAATGAGGAGGAATACTGGGAACTGTAACTTTTGGAAGATTGCTTATTTCTATATGGTAAGCATTATCAAACCCTTGTCTTTCAAATCACACAGGAGGTAAGTAAAGACAGAGGAGACTATCAGAAAAGGGGAAAAAATGAAGCTATCTTAGAAAGAAAAAAAGAGAAGTTCCATACTCTATCTCTAGATGAAAATGGGAAGAGAAGAAAGAAAGGCACCTCTAGCTGAAGTGGGGAAACATTTTGCTATCATATTAAGAAACACTCGTCTTACCTGGCATGTTTGTTCTTGGTTGAGTAACCTCTGTGGAAGTGATTGTGAGTAGTTCTGGCCTAGAATATAAAAAATACAGACAATGATTCTATGGTACTTATCCTTTAAATATTTAGTGTCTCTTTTCTGAATTATATATTATGAAAATTATTTTGAAACAACTCCATTAGGTTGTAGCAAAATGCAAAATAGGACAGATTCTACTCATTAATTTTAAACACATTTAAAACATATAAACCTTATTTGTTTTACTCATCATTAAGACTACACAAAAAAATTGTTTTATAATCTTACAATGTTACAATCCATAGACTGGTTTTCAACTGGGGTCCCCAACTTTCACACTCACACAAGGGATGCACATGCATTCATCAGAAGGTCAACAAGACAGGGGGTTCCCTTCTAGCTCTGAAATATGCTGTCATTTTTATCTTGTTAAGACAAAACCTACCTACCATTTTATTTTCTAAAAACATCTCTGAGATGTACACAAGGCCTATAACAATGGTGGCGAACCTATGGCACGGGTGCCAGAGGCGGCACTCAGAGCCCTCTCTGTGGGCACGCCGCCATCGCCCCAGTCCTAGGCCTTCAGCTGGGTTTTATAAAACCTTTTCACTTTAGGCCTCCGCCGCCGCGTGCAAAAAACAACAACGGTTCAATCAGTCAATTTCAACTTCTCACGGGGAAAAAAAAGATCTTGCAAAGTTGGAATTGATTGATTGAACACCCAGTCTGCCGTTACCACCACAGCCATGCCCAGCCAATGGGCCACGCCCACCCAATTGGCCACGCCCAGCCAATGGACCACACCCACCCAATGGGCCATGCCCACCCGGCACTCGACGATGCATAAGTGGGTTTGGGGTTGCAGTTTGGGCACTCGGTCTCTAAAAGGTTCGCCATCACTGGCCTATAAGCTTGACTGGAATAAAGGTAAATTCTGATGCTTTGCAGTATGGTGACTTGCTTTAAGTTAAAAGAATCTGAAGAAAGAGCTGAAATATGGAACAGATCATAAAGCGCTCAACTGGGAACTTGCACAAGTTAAAATTAAAAAAGGAAAAGAAAGCCAAAGAGTTTCTGTAATATGATCTTGACCTCATATCCACCATTTTCAAAGAGAACATTAGGAATCGCTTTGAAGTACTAACCCTAATTGATAAAGAGAACCAGAGGAATTGTGGAATGAACTTAAAAATGTTAAGGATGAATGTGAAAAGATGCTGCCAAATATGAAGAAACAGAAGAAAGCAAACTGGATAAGCTTTCCAAACTACTTGGTACAGCAGCCATGAAGGCCTTGGAAAAGATACTCAAATGCTGTGATGCATCTGTAACTACAAAAGATCAGAACAGATCAAGAAATGGTATTCCCTGAAATACTCTGTACAAGCAAAAGTTAGACTTTGAAGAATCCTGAGAATATTGTGGACAGCCAAGAAAACAAAACAAAAAACTGGATCATCAAATCAGCCAATCCAGAATTCTTACTTGAAGCACAAATGACCAGATTCAAAATATCCTAGTTTTTACATGTATGTATGTGTATATATATTTTGGAAACATTATTTAAACAGCATGACACAGAAAAAAAGAAAAGCCTTGAGCGTGGTATGATTCATTGTAATTTTAACACATACAAGCCTACCAGAAATAAATTCCATACAATTATTTTATTCCCTTAATATATATTATATTGCTTAAAATTGGATTGTTTCCATCTTGTAAATGTAATAAGAACATATTGAAATGCACAGGTAATTGATCTTACTTTTTTATTACAAACTTTATCCTATTCCCCACTTGAAGAATTTTCTCCAGCCGAGGGATTCCATACCAAGAGGGACTCCGAAATGGAATATTCTCTGGCAAACCTTCCACATAAAGATCAGTGGGATGTGCTTCAAATTTCTGGTAAGGTACGGCCTTTGGTTCATTGCTTCCCAAAGCTTCGGCTATTAAAAAACATAGCAACACAAAGCACTCAGGTTCCGTGCAAGAACAAGACATAAACTACAAATATCCTGATTTATAAAACAGCAACTCAGAAATAGGTTAAACTTATACAGTGGTACCACTGTACTTATCCTTAATTGGTTCCGAGAGGAACGACGAGTATTAAAAAGGATGAGTACCAAACAATGTGACCCTTTGTTTCTGCCATGAAGGATTTCCTATCTGTCCCTATCTGTCAGCGACCTTCCCATCATGGCTGACTTCCTCTCTGCTTTCTGTGTTTGTCACTTGCTTTCTTCTGCAGGGACCTTCCCAGCATGGCCTATTTCAGGGGTGCAGGCCATGCCCACCCCAGCTCCGCAAAGGCAGAAAACGTCACGATACGTCATGTGATGCAACCAAGTTTGACACCCGTGGCCTATTTCCTGTTCACTCTCTGCAGCTGTCCCCTTCCTTTTGCAGTGCGTCAAGTACCAAACAATGAGTACCGTGACAACATTTTTCACGTCAAAGTGCATCAAGTACCAAATTCGATGAGTTTTGAAGCAGCCAAGTACCGAGATATCACTGTACTTGTTAATTTTTTTTAACACTCTTTCTCTCATAAAAATCATTTTCCCTTTTTTCTTTAGAGCATCCTTGAGGGCAGAATTCTCATTGTAAAGTAATACATTTATTATTTTTAATAATTAAGTAACCAATAATTATAATTAGATTTAGAGATCACCCGATTCCAAGACTCTGGATGCTTTATAATATACAAAATCAAGTAGGTGGAGAAGCTGTCCACTCTTTCAGAAATAATTATAAGAGACTAGTTTCCCAGTACAGAAAGAAGAGTCATGCCCAAACTGGTAAGACTTTTTTTTAGGTATTGTAATGGGATTGGGAAGGAAATCCTGCTCACACACACATACACCATGAACTGCTACCAAGTGTACTTACCAAATTTTCTGCAGAATAACTGATCTACCATTTTTCTTAGTTTTGTAATTCTGGCATACCATTCTTCTTTCACTATAATCAGTGGTGAAAACAAAGGATTTTACTAAAATAGTTAATATTCCAAGGACAATTCTTTATTTTCTCAGAAAACTCCATTTCACTTTGCCATCCATTCCATCTTGAAGGATGAACCATTTTAGCAGAGGAAAAGGCCAGAGAAAGACGCTTTTGCTAAGTGTATTTATAAACAATAGCTATCAAGGACAGTGAAATTATAATAAGGGACAATAAAACAAATATCACAGCTTCTCTAAGCACTAGACCAATAAAGGCAAATATATGTGTCCCAGGATATAGTAGCTACCTCTGGTCCCGGTGACCGACCCATATTGGATCCTGCACTAGACAGATAGCTAGCCATGTGACAACGACCAAAAAAAGAGTATCAGGGCAAAGGGATATACCAGAAAATGGACACATCTGACTTCAGAGTAGCTATAAAAGCCTAAATAACTAGTTCGGCAGGAAATAGGCCCATTGAAATTTCAGCTCTTCTAATATGTACAGCATATTGGTAGCACAGGTCTCCACAATATATATGGAGAGATGGTGTTAACATGCATCTGTATGTACGCGTGAGAAAAAAAGAGAGAATGAATGCATACACTGCAAACTTGGCATTTGCAACCTCTTGGCCTATGTACAAAGGGTGGAGCACATGTCATGGTATTATGACACAGGTCATCATTTTTGCAGCACTGTGGTTAGGGAAGGGATGCCCATGACTGGTAGAAACAAGATCTTAAACTTATTCAAACCACTGAGACAGGTAATCTAGTGTTGTTTTTTTTAATTGGTACAATTTTACTGATTCTCAAGAAGAATCAGAAGTCACTAGCTGCAAATGTTAGGAATAAAACGAACACCAAAATAAGTGTCAGTGGACTTCACTAGGAGATGAATTCCAAGCTCAGGTTCTTACAACCATGGATACCTTGTCAATGATTGACTATCAACCTCCCATCAAAAATTGTGCACAAATTTACATCAAATGTGGCCACACTTACCCCCTGTAACTGGTTTGTCTAATGGTAAATCTTCTCGTGTTGAATTTAGCAGCTCATGCCTGCATTCAAACAAAATATGTATTTCAGCAATTAACATTCCACTCTGATTACCAATTTTAGCCCATAGCAAACATTGTATGCTATCTCCTCATTCCCACAAACAGAGAAATTAAACAAGAACATGTTTTACAATGTGAGAAGACCAAATTATAGCAGAGATTTATAAACTTAAATTAAGAACACCTTCATTCAGCAGGAAAACACACTACGCAGGAATGTGATAAACCAAGTTTGGCTTGAGAAGACAGTACACTGGACTTACCATAAAAGTTAATTTTCTAAGCAGAAAGAGGCTATCGGGTAGTGGGCATCTTCTCCCACACATCTTGGAGGCAGGGCTTAGATTTCTTCTAATCCTACTTTCCAGTGGGAAAGGATAAGCTATTTCCCAGTTTCAGAATAAGCCAGAAAAAGACGCAAAGATAAAATACTTGAGAAAACTAGAAATAAAGAGGCAGATATGGGGGGGACGGACACGTTAAAACTTTTCTGCCATAATTATTAGTGAGCTGGAGGCCCTGGCTCTGCTCCAAACTACAGACTTTCACAGTAAATCCAAGGACTGTTTGCCCAGAAAGGCAGGGCATCCAATAGAACAGTGGTTTTCATAGTGTGGTCTGCAGACACCCGGGGGGGTCCCCAAGGCACTTTCAGGAGATTCCCAATGTCAAACTATTTCCACAATAACACTGAGACATTATTTTCCTTTTTCATTTTTGCTCTCTCACGAATCTACAGGGGAGTAAAACTGCTGATGCCTCGATGCAAATTAGTGCCACCAAACTAAACTAGAAGTCATTGTAAGAGCCACGGTGGCGCAGTGGTCAGAATGCAGTATTGCAGGCTAATTCTACTGACTGCCAGCTCAAGGTTAACTCAGCCTTCCGTCCTTCTGAGGTCGGTAAAATGAGGACCCAGATTGTTGGGGACAATATGCTGACTCTGTAAACCGCTTAGAGAGGGCTGTAAAGCATTATGAAGCGATATATAAGTCTAAATGCTATTGCTATTTCAATTGCCGTTCTTCACTGCCACACACTAAAAAAAAAAGGGCTAACTTCAAAAATGTCCTTAATGAAGCAATGAAAATTATTCATTTTATTAAAACCCAATCCTTGAATTTTGACATCTTTTTAGTGCTCTATGTGATGAAATTGAAAGTATACATAAAGCACTCCTGCTACATACAGGAGTTATGCTGTTTGCTCAAGGAAAAACATTTATGTGATTGAATTGCAAGCTAAACTAACTGCTTTTTTCATGGAACATTTTTATTTGAAAGAATGACTGGCAGACTACAGTTATTTGGACTTGAGCATTTGGCAGATATTTTCTCGACATGTCAATCTTTCAGCCACAGTTGCTTCCTAACGGACAAACCGACTGTCATGCCTCTAGCTGAAAATTGTGCATTAACTAGGCATGGCAGTCTGAGTTTTCCATGCTTAGGAACATGAGTAGTTAATTGCTAGATCCAGAGAACAGAAGCCCAGGCAGAGACATTAGTGGTAAGGCAGTCCTTGTTGCCTTATCAGAACTGCACTATATTATCTCTAGCCTGACTGCTAGATGCTTGGGGTATTTTTATTCATTGTGGCCCCAAGACCGGTGCCACCAGAAAGGTATCCAGTAAAGGAATGGACTTGAAAACTTAATGGCAAGGCAGGAGTGCCCCTTACTCCCCCCAGAGACCTTCCACTCCAGTTTGAAGAGTTTGTTAAATATCTCAGGAAATGGAAAACACATGATGGGGATGCAAGTCACCAGGAACACCTCTGCTATCAGGAGATCTATAGGAACAGAGGGCTCTGTTTTCTACAGGCAAGAGTCCTGCAGACTTTCCTGAATACTTGTAGAAAATTTGTTTTCGAAAAATCCTGGTGGACTCAAGAGACTGGCTTTAAGTTCTCTTTCTTACCTAGGGACAATTCTTCCTCCTCTTCTCTGTATGACTGGTCCTAAGGAATAACCTGAGTCAGATGCCAAAAAAGGTAGGCTAAAAGTCTCTCTCTCTCTCTCTCTCTTTGGTGCTTGCCCTTTCTAATGAGAATCTGGTGAGAACACATCTGATGAAGAGAAGGACCCAGGGATAAGCAATGCTTTCCCCATCTCCCTCTTTGTGCTTTCCCTGCGGACAAGAGTTCCCACCTCCTTCCTCCTTCCTGGGGTGGGTGATGGAAGGGTAGATTCATTCCAATGAAATCATGCCTGGTTGGAAATCTCAATTCCATGAACTGGAGCCTCAGATGTAATGTAAGGTGAATGGAACCTGCAGAGAGGAATAGTACCTGGCAGAGCCCTTGAAAATGGTCCAATAATGGAGAAGAGGGGGCATGGGGTGTTGAGTATCCAGGACCCCATCTTCCACCCTGTGTAGTGTCTGGGCCAACAAACTCCAAAGAGAAGCAATGACAATCCCACTGGCAGTTGTAAGCAATATGTGGCTTGGTAACCGCAACACTGGTCATGTTTCCCTGAAGGGAATGTGGCAGTGAGTTGAAGGGCAATCCCTTCTTTGGCTGCACTCACCAGAGAAATTCTCTACTGTCCATGGATAGGAATTCCCATCTGTGAGTTGTTAGTCATGAGAGCCAATTGGGTTTTTTAACGAAGGAAAATAAAGGGGAAAGTAAAGGGAAAAGGGGGGAAAAAAGAAATGATTATCTACAACAGTGTATCTCAACCTCAACAACTTTTAAAATATGTGGACTTCAACTCCCAAACTTCCCCAGCCAGCATAAGTCCATTTATCTTAAAATTGCTGAGGTTTAGAAACATTGATCTATGTTAACATGTGGGTCGATAGCTGTCAGAACTCTTGTATAGATCTATTCCCCAAAGGAAGGCAAGGCTAGAACTGGGGAAGGGAACTATTCCCCTCCCATAGGAAGAAGGATTAAGAGGAAACTAGGCCCTGCCTCTAGGATGAGTGGGAGAAGATACTATCGGGTGCCCTGGCTCCACTGCTGCAAAATGGCCAAAGTGCTTCCTCACTAGCAAACAAAGATGCAAATGGTTTTAGGAATCCTTTAATAAACTCAGCACGATTTGATATAACAGTGACATTAAATGGATAGTAAAAACCATCAACAAATCAAACACATAGTCATGGTATCTTAAAACTTAAAATACTCCAGCATCATCAGCAGATATAGCTACAGTTGAGCCAAAATCACATGCACACAGCTCCATTTAGCTCCTCCTTTCTCTGAATATTTACTATTCAAAGTAGTTGCGTTAAGAATCATGTTAAATGTGCTTGTGCTTATGCTCATCTTGTTCACAGGACCCCCTCCGTCACTCAAGTCCTGCTCTTAATTTCCAAATTTCATGCCCAGTTCCCCCTGGCTATCTACCAGGGACTGTGCCTCTGTTCAGGATCAAACATAAATTTTCCTAGATTTCTTAAAAGCAAATTTCATTTTTCTGTCTGCCTTTCATTTAAAGGTAAAGATTTGCAAAATGATCTGTGCCTAAACTGTTCAAAGCATGAAACAGCTATTTTTGGATGACTTATGCCTCAAGTAAAACATATGTTTCATATGTGGATGACTTATGCCTCAAGTAAAACTTATGTTTTGGTTTGTGTACAAATTTGTTTCTAATCAGAAGAGGGCATGGGAGAGAGAAGGGGGGAACTTATGGACATTAGGATTGGTGGTTGAAGAAATGGCTGAAGCATGTCAGCCCCTCTCTCTCCTCAGCAGCAGCTCCCAGCATGGCTTATCCCATCAGCCTACCTATGCCCTGATCTTCCCAGTGCCTTCTATTCCTTCTCTCCCTCCCTTCAATCATTTCCAATGGCCAATGTGGAATTTCCCACAGACAGCTCTCCTCAATTTTCTCAACATCTTTCCTTCCCTCCTGAGCAGATACAGGGGAATGATGGCATGAATAGTGACTGCATTCCAGAATATGAGATGGTGTTGTAGAGAGCGTTGGGTGATGTTGCCACAAGTCACCAGTGAAGGAGAGGAAAGTACTGAAAAGATTGAGAATCAGGCCAGCATCGCACTGATGCATACATGGGGACAGCAAAAGGGATGCAGGAAAGGGAAGGCTCTAGGAGGAAGGGGGAGCAGGCTTAAGGGATATGACATGTTGGTAGTTGCTGAGGGGAAAAAAGGGAGAGAGGGAGGAATACATAGGTAGCTTCCTCTATTGCCCTATCCAATTATGTTTTATCCAAAATTCAGAGCAGTGAAAATGTTCTGGGTATGATGTTTGTCAAATTGTGGCTTAACTAGAATGGTTTTCTAGAACTTGTAGAAAGTAGCGATTTGTTCCAAGATTGAAACAGAACCTTTTTTCCCATTTTGTATACCTCCTTATTTATAGACAATCTTTTCAGTGTGTGAGTGACTCGATTCTAGTTCTTGCAGAAGGGGAAGAGAGATGGAGGACATCACCACCGCTCAGCAATTCTTTTGGGGAAAAAGAAAAGGCTGATGTATTTGTCCACAAAATTAAATCCAACTTACTTACTTCTTAATCACAAATCGGATCCGTTCCTTTGCCAGTAAAATCCGTTCAAGACGTGGGATCCCATAGGTGGAGGGTCTACGAAAAGGAATTCCTTCTGGTAATCCTTCCACATACAGATCTTCAACATGAGATTGGAAGAGTGGATACGGGATAGATACAGGCCCTTTTGCATTAATAGCTTCAGCTTTAATGTAAACAAGGAAAAATTATATTACAGTTTAAATAAAGAATGCCAAACTATGTGTTCCCAAAGGATACTGAATGTAATCAAAGTAACAATATGTTTCAATGGAGCCTATTTTAAATAAAAGGAGGGTTCCCCCAAGGTTCTAAATCTGAAGCCGATGCCAAACAGCATCAATTACCAACAGTAATTTTCATTAACAATATATTAACACCCTGGTTTTGAGCTCTAACACAAACAACAGTCAAACTATGATACAGAATTAACTAATTTTATTTTTTTATAATCTGGTTAATGTTGTAATCTCTCGGTGCAAGTCCTCTACAGATATAGTAATGATCATAAATCTGGATTGCTAATGCAACTATTCCATCAAGCTATAAATGGTGCAGACCCAGATCAATTCATATTTTATTTTCTGATTCATTTTACAGATGGTCAGATATATCACTAGTTCACACAGATACCAAACCTCAACTATAAATCTATGCCATGTCCATGTTAACCCAGAAGTTGAGTTTACTTGCTATTCACAAATATGTTCTGTAGGCCTGCAGTTGGGTGATCACACCTACAAAAGGATGTTTTCATCTAGAGTCAGGATGTAAAAATGTAATAGGACCATCTTACGTCTCCCTCTTTCTGTATTCTCATCATTTCTCAGGGGGAGAGGAGGTGGGAGCAAATAACCCATTGAACAGAGCAACACCTGCATTTGGCAGGAAGTAAAAAGAGAGAAGAAAGAAGGTGTTTCAGTTCTTATTCTTAAGGTGACTCAAAATAAAGAGAGAGCTTTTTCTCCCAATCTTCTGCATAGGCAAAGGAAGACACTGTACTATAGTTCACTTCAGAATCCTCAATATCTAATGGATTCTGCCAATGCATACAGATTGGACTGATCCAAAAATTATCAAGGGAGAATTGTAGATTCAAAATTAATAGGACAGGTAATTTGTGATTTCAGGGTCCTCTAAAATTTCTAGAATCTTTGAATTGTGCAGTGGCTTACCACTGGTGGCAAACTGGCTTTTAATGTCTTTAGTCTGGCAATTGTTTTCTTTACCAAAAAAAGAAATCAGCCTCATACTATGATCTCAGCTACCCCCAAAGTAAAATAATAACAGAATAGCAAAATGTTGCAAATATTTGCTGGTCTTAAATACTGGAAGGTCTTTTAGGATTTGAGGAATGTGGCACATCTGGTCCATTGTACTACAGTACAATAGTATCTGTGAGCCAGGAAATGCTGCTGAACAACAGCATACAATAAGTGAATTGGGGGAATAGGTTAGGAGTACATAATTCTAACCAAAAGGAAAAGACTTCTATATAGTCAATACAAAAACATCCTATTTTCATACATTTTTCACATTCCCTTCCCTTGCCTCTAAACTCCCATTTTTTTAAATGTTAGGCAGCTATAGTCCTAGGACAATACAAAAACTGCACAACAGTATCTTCAAAACATCAGATACACTTGGCTCTGAGTGGAAACTCATCAGGGATTTTCTATTTTGTTAATTTATTGTTTTGTTATTTTTTCCTGCTTTGTTTTTACTTTAAGGTGGTGTTTGTTTTGTGGTGTTGGCAGTACTGAAAGACTGGAGCTGGCATTCTGCCTGGAGATGTCAGCTGGAGCTCACTGTGGTGATAGTGTAATTCTCCAAAACATTTAGGAGTGGCAGCTTGACAAGACTGCTCCTAAATTACATCTTTCTGACAGAGGATCTTGGGTTTATTAAGGGGCTTCAGGAGATAATGTGGTAGAAATTACACTTGGAGCACCAGTAAATTAAAAGTGAACTTGACTGAGCACAAAAGCTCATGCTTAAACCTACAATGTGATAATGAGTGCCATAGCACTCCACGTCTGTCCTTATTTCTTCAACAGATAATCATTTAGTGGCTCCATATAAGGTTATTCATTCATTTGCCAGAATCTATGTCTCTTCCTAGTTGGGATGTGGAGGCACTTGTTATCTTGGATTCATTCCGGCTAGTAGATGTGGATGAAGTGGAAAGGAGCTTGGAACCCATGCTCTTCCTGGTTCTTTTGGGCAGTTAGCATGTATTTGTTTGTAACCAGTTTCAGAAAGCTGGCAGAACCTGACACAGACGGTGGTCTCACTGTATTTAAGAAGGCACGGCACCTCCTGTTCTAAGAAGCCTTCCTTGGATCCAGAAATCTTGGATAATTATTATCTGGATATTTATTATCCAGTTTCCAAGAAAAAAGGACTCTGGCTCCAGCAGCAAAACACTGTAGATAAAAGCCCTTTTGCCTTTTTTTAGCCTTAATCTGATTCTTGGTAGATTTGTTACCTATACAGTTACAACTAAAGAACATAGGGAAAAAAAAAAAAAAAGTGTGCAAAATAAAAAATGTAACAGAGAAATAAAATTATGAACAGAATTGAGCTGCAGTAGAGTATGAAAGCTATTTGAGAGGCCTAAACTGGGTAAAGTGGGAAACAGAATTCAAGGAGGAGATTTAAGAGTTCCATCATTAATACTAGCTTTGCTTGTCATGAGATTCCTGCCTTCCAAGCAGTATAGGAGATTAACTCGTATATAGACGCCTTTTCAAACCGAACAGGAAAATTAATTCTCACAAAATATGCAATATTAATGTTCTTTTTATTTTGTGCAGGTCCCAGGCTACAGCTTTTCTTGGCAGTGTATTTAAACTCCATGCAGAGGATTTGCATTCTTAGGAAGCCAAGTCTAAAAAGAAATACCTTACAGAACTTCCAACAGCAGGCCCTTCAGTAAATACTAAAACCTATTGCAATCTCTCTAAGTCTGCAGAACCAAACAGTTATAATCACCCTTTGGCACTGGCAGCTCTTGGACAATGGCAGGACAATACACCAAAAGACTCTATGGCATAAAGAAGTTAAACTTTTAAAAAGTTATTAGAAGTATTCAAATATAACTGGACAACTGGGGAGCGGGGGAGGAAGACACATACCATATTTTCTTTCAAATAACTTTTCAACTTGCTTTCTCAAGTCTGTAATTCGGGCATTCCATTTCTCTGACAGGAAAAAACAACATGTTAGCCCTATAGAGGATATACCAAACCTTCTAATTTATTTCATTCTAAGTATTAATTCTATCTAGTTGCTTATGTGAATATAGAAAGTAAAGCCTACAATCTCTCTCTCTCTCTCTCTCTCTCATCTATCTCCCAGAGAAACAATCACGTTTTTTTAAAGCAAAAATTATTTCTCTTTAGCAAGTGAGTCAGTAGCTTATTTCCATCAAAATTAAAGAGACCTTCTAAATTATGGAAGTATTTACATACAAAACTTGTATTTTTGAATGATACGCACAAATAAAACTCTGACTTGATTTAGAATCAACTCCATGTCAGGATTAAGGCTATCCCCAATTATATAACAAACATGAAACAAGTTCAAGAGCACTTAGCTTAACTCCTCCACACTATCAGCCACATTAATGTGTTCTATAAAAGGCTAGCTTACTAGTTTGTTCATGACGTCAAATCACTACCTCCTTATCCTCCTTCTATCATACTTCCAATGATATTCAAATTCAAACAAGCCTGATGACATCTACTCTCATATGAACATTCTGAATCTTCACAATATATATCTAGGCAATATATTTAGTTCTACAAAATATATACTTTTTTTCTCCATGGCCAGTATGACTGTCTTGGATTTTATGTGTCAGAAAACTTCAAGGTATTTCAGTCATTCTTGTAGGATTTCATTTCTCTTCATTTCTTCTTTGACTCATCAAGAGTTCTTCAAAGCTTTAACAAGATTTTTTTGTAAATCCAATAGGAAAGAATTATCCAGATCACTTTTTTGGTTTCTCATTGGTATTTCCGTTTTACATTTTAAAGTCTCAGCCACTTTCTTTTCTAAGTCCAGTCAAACATCTTTTTCTAATTCATTCTCATCACTGGTCTGATATTGTGGCTACTATTTTTGGATTCCATTCTTCAAAAGTCTCCTTCAGTGTTTTTGTGTCTTAAGATTTTGCATCAGGTAGTCCTCGACATAAAAACCATTCAGTCAGCGAGTATTCCAAGTTGCAACTGTTACAACCAGTCTTTGGAATTCACATTTCTGACTAGTGGCTTAGTGCCCCACGATCACGTGAACACCATTTGCAACCTTTCCTGCCAGAGCAACAAAGATGATTAGGGGATTGGAGGCTAAAACATATAAGGAATGGTTGCTGGAATTGGGTAAGTCTAGTTTAATAAAGAGAAGGACGAGGGGGGACATGTTGGCAGTGTTCCTATATCTCAGGGGCTGCCACAAAGAAGAGGGAGTCAAGCTATTCTCCAAGGCGCCTGAGGGCAGGACAAGAAGCAACGGATGGAAACTAATCAAAGAGAGAAGCAACCTAGAACTAAGGAGAAATTTCCAGACAATTAGAACAATTAACCAGTGGAACAACCTGCCTCCAGAAGCTGCGAATACTCCAACACTAGAAGTTTTTAAGAAGAGACTGGACAGCCATTTGTCTGAAATGGTATAGGGTTTCTTGCCTGAGCAGGGGGTTGGACTAGATGACCTCCAAGATCCCTTTCAACTTTATTATTACTATTTATTATTGTTTATTATTTATTATTATTATTGTTGTTGTTGTTGTTGTTTTCCCAGAAATTCAATGGGGAAGCCAGCAGAGGTCACACGTTGCTGGCGTAAGACTCCCCCACCTGCGAACACTGCCCCAGCCCCTTTGGGCTTATGTCTGTCAATTGTGCACCCCTGCACACTATCCCTGACCAGTGCACTCACTACCCCCAGAAACTCTCCCCAGGCCTCACAGAGTCTCTCACACCCTACCCAACCTGTGCAGCACCCTCACTCATACCTACTCCTTGACATACATGGTTCTCTCACACATACCTTGCCCAACCCTCCATCGCACATCTTCCCTGCACTGCACCACGGATGCATCCTCCCTGACAATCATACTAGCTCCATACTGCATGGGCACCATCTCTTGCATTGGCTCTGCTTTCATGAAGCCTTCTTCAGTTCACCTTACCTCCCCCAGAACTCTGGAATTCCCATTTTTCTAAGCATATTCCAGAGTTTTGATTGATAAGTAAGGATCTTCCTATAAATAATGCACATACTGACTTCTTTTTACTATTCTTTGGCTTTATGAATAATCCAGTACGTATCAGCAATGTCTCATTTTCCTCTGTCTTTTCCAAATCCATACTGAATATTTGGTACCATTTTTTCTATATATAATTTCTAAAGCAATTATATGCAATAATTATAGATATACTCTGTGACTTGCTAGGGAAGGTCTGACCTTGCTCTCTTTTTCCTCTCCCTCCTTAACTCTGGCTTTACCTCACAGCTTGGTTTTCCTTCTCTTGTGCAATTTGTGCAGCAATCCCTTTGCCATTGTCACTAAGTCATGTTTCACCTCTACCATCTTCCTATATCACTATTGCACAACACAGGTGCCTGCTTGCTTTATCTGGGGGAAATTGTGATGACATTTATGCCTTGTGTGACTCTCCTTATAGAGGTAACCTTTGACTTACAACAGTTTGTTTAGTGACCGTTCAAAGTTACAACGGCACTGAAAAAAATGACTTATGATCATTTTTCACAGTGACCTTTCCGGCATCCACATGGACATGTGAACAAAATTCAGATGCTTGGCAACTGACTCATATTTATGACCGTTGCTGTGTCCCAAGATCATGTGATCACCTTTTGTGACCTGCTGACAAGCAAAGTCAATGGAGAAGCCAGACTCACTTAACAGCTGGATTATTAACGTATCAACTGCAGCAATTCACTTAACAACTGAGGCAAGAAAGGTCGTAAAATGGGGCAAAACTCTTAACAAATGTCTCATTTAACAACAGAAATTTTGGGCTCAATTGTGGTCCTAAATGAAGGACTACCTGTATTATATAGTCATCTCTCTGGTGTAGACCAGATCAGGAACCACATTCCACAGGAAAAGCAGAACTATATCGAGATAGACTATTATACAATCTTGCAAATCTAATTGTGCTTCTCCTTTCCTCTTATGCCCCAATGAGACCAAAAGGAATAAAGCTTAGTCTCCCCTTAATACTATCTTCCTTCTCAGAGCTTAATAAATATGTCTGTATTTGTTGTTTAAATATCGTTTTCTGATTATTTGCTTCAATACCATTTCCTGGATTTCTACATATATACTCTTGGCATATACTCCTACCTTTATTTGCTCACCCCTCCCAGGGATACCGTCCTGCCACAATGATGTAGCACAACAGGTCTTGTGAGGGACATTTCTTAGTTAACCTTCTTTAAACTTTCTCAGTGGATAGATCCAAACTAGAACTGCTTCACAAATGAAAGATTTATAATAAGTTCATCTAAAACTTACCAAAATTGAACTCTCTCGCTTTTCTTCTCCCAACATTGGAAGCATCATTAACTGGTTCTATGCTCTTTGTCTTCTTATGTGGCGGTAAGTAGTCATCATCATCTTCAGAGAGACAAACATATGCATCACAGCTGTTACTTGACATTATCTCACTGTCTTTAAAAATCATGATTTGAACTATTCCAAAGTAAGGATTCGCTTATCAATTCTTTGCTTGCCAATTCTAGGATTTAATTTTTCCACTTGAAACTCAAATTATGTCCGTAGGATTAGAATTTGCACCCTGGCTTTTCCCATCTTACTGTCAACAAAGTCTTATCCTACCCCATTTGGTTTGGAGTTCCCAACAAATATAAAAGATACCACATGAGATTAAATGACTTGGAAATGAAAACATCATAAAGTTAAGAGCATATAAACGTCTCTCAGAATAACACCAAATAAATATATTGGTAGATGGTGGGACAAGAGATAATTGGATTCTAATTCCAGCAATAAATGAATAAACACTGAAATGTACAGGAATAGATGTGCAAAATTTCACTAGCAATCTAATAAATGTGAATAAGCTTGCATTTTAAACAGAGAGAAATCAATAATGTCTGCCAAAACATTTAATAGGAAAAACTTATTTATGATAAGAAGCATGTTAAACTATATATTCAAAGATGCAATTATCAACCTAAAGGTTATGAGGTAAAAGATGTGATACAAACATACACATGCATAAACAGAAATACCCCTTGCAGTTTTGTTCCACCTTTCTCCCCCCCCCACATAACCCTCATTAGCCCTCCAGTTCAATCCAACAGCTGCTCAAAGTAAAATAAACAGATGCTCGCTCCAGTGTGAGTCGGTTGTTAGCAAATAAAGACTAGATATATATATATATACTAGCATTCATACTTTTTGAAAAATTAATGGACTGACTTTTGCCATTACTGGAAATGAAACAAACACAAACAGAAAAAAAATGCATTGTAACTATGTTTTGAGATGCTATTTCTACAATGTCATACTCTTCAAATTTATGACTTGGAGTAAATAAAATAACAGAGTGTATCAGTAAAAGGAGAGACTTATTCTTATTATTTACAAAATCTGACACTACATTACAGAACATGATGCTTTTGTTTTTCATGCAGGAAAAGCTATCAATATTGTACTCTTCACATGCAGAAATATCTCTTATTTTCCTATTTCTCATCCGGAGATATCCAAATAACTAGGCACGATCGATTCATACATCATCTAAACAGTCTTATCAGAATTCAACCAACCTTGTTACTAAATTCACAGTTCTTAGCACAGTAGTTATTACAAGGGAACTTCAAAATCTGCACTCCCTTTCAGTTCTTCAACTTTTTTCATCTCACTTTTCTTTCTTTCATGAGATTCATGTAGTTTTTAAAATAGCAATTTATCACAGGCAACAGGTGGGTGGAGAGAAGGTAAGTGCAGGAAAAAATAGATTTGAGAAGACTTTGCTCTGAGGTACATTACCAGACCTTAGACATTAGGCAGTCAACTTCACAAGGTATTCTCTACTTCCCAAATCTACCTTTTAAAATTCTCAAGTGAACACTTTGTTTCACCTGCCTCAAATCTTCAGCAAGACCAAAATGATGTGGGACATTACAGGCAAACAGGTCTTTTGGTTTTACTAGATCACAAATGAGTGGATCTTTCTCAAATACTCTGGAGAACTTCCATAGCTTTAATCATTGTCCAATGAAACATTCTCAGTTGAAACAGTACCTGCTTAAGCTGCTTCCTTCTGATAAGCAGCAATCTCAGATTGAGTATTCCCCTCCCCCATTTTTTTTTTTTTTGCACTTCTGACATCAACTGCTCTAGAAAACATGGATGTTTCAAATTCAGCATTTACAAAAGACTAGCTTGCCAAATACAATTTATCTTATGGAATGGGAAGGGTTTGGGGGGAGAAGGATACAAGTGATGTACACAATGCCACATGACTGAGATTCTTCTGAAACAAGTGAGCAAAATAAAATTAGTTGAGAAAATGGCCAACCTTCAATGGTCACTTCCACTTCAGGATCCTCACTTGTTTCAGAAGTGGCATGCTGAGAAGAATCTGAAAAAAGCAGAACAAAAAACCAAATCTGAACGGCGCACACACACTGTAAGACTGATTTTACTCGACAGGGGCAAGTCAACATATATCTTGTACACTATGAATAAAGCAGACCCATAACATATAAGCCAAAATAGTTTATCACAAGATTTAAAATCTATGAAATGATAATAGAAAAGTGTGGATGTTTAAGTAGTAAGGTTATCTAGAGTAGTCTTTTTCTAGATTCATTTGAATCTTTGTTGTCAAACATTTTCAAAATGAATACAGGAAATTCACAAATTCTCACACAAGACAATTACAATGATGCAAACAAATGAGAATGATTATAGTAATATTTCTAAAAATGTATGTTAACACAACTGTTGTCTAAAGATTAGAACTGTAACTGCAAATAGTATTTTGTTCAGTTCAAATGTATTCTATAGCTGTCTAAACCTACTGATTCACCTTTTCCCCCCAAACTGAAGTCATTAATTATCAACAGTAACATTTTATATAATGGAAGTATCATGAAGTATTGATATAACATAGTATGTCCACATGAGACATTATTCTGAAAAGACACCATTCTTATTTTCTTTCCTATTCCCAGTGCTAAAGTCAGAAAACATATCAAATCCAAATGAATAGCTCTTTCTAACAGTCAAAAGGCTCAGAAAAGGGGGTTATAACAAGGATAATGGACTCTTTACTACTTTCATCATTATATTGCTTTCTTTCCAGTCAGCTCTTCAAGGCAGCCTATATCAGTAAGGTAGAATTCCAGCATTTCTTGACCTAGTCTGCTTCAAAGAGCTGATGTTTCCAAACTACAAATGGCTCTATCCATGCACTGGGCCAGTTTAGGTGAAAAAAATGGCCAACCTTCAATGGTCACTTCTACTTCAGGATCCTCACTTGTTTTAGAAGTGGCATGCTTGGACCAGTTTTTCAACAGTTATATTTTCACCATTGTCACGTGTTCACCCTTTGATACCTTCCCAGGCAGTTTACAAGAAGCAAAGTTAATGGGGAAAGTCAGATTTGCTTAATAACCATGAAATCTGCTTAATCATCACAGTAAAAAATCATAAAATCGGACACGACTCAGTTAATGACCATCTTGCTTAGCAACATAAGTTCCAGTCTCAACTGTGATCTTAAGTTGAGGACTACCTGCATATCACATGTTAAAGCGCCCATCTTTATTAGAAAAAATAAGTTCCAACAAATATGAAAAAGGGTAGATAATAAAATTTGTCTCCTAGTCCAGAGGTCTCCAACCTTTTGGGCACCAGAGACTGGTTACGTGGAGAGAGGTTTTTCTACGGACCGGAGAGTGTGTGGTTTTCTGTGCTGCCTGCATCCTGTGGATGGGGCTTTCCCTGTTTGTGCGGCCCGGTTGCTGGCATGCCGTGGCCCAGTACTGGTAATTGAAATAAGGGAAAAATTGATTCAAAAACATGTTTAACCAAGTTCACTGTCCTTTGGCAGAAATGAAAAAAATATCAAAATTGTAATGCAAAAATGCACTTTAGGAAGAGGTTAGATTATTCTCCAAAGGAGATTTCTAAGAATATTATTTAATATTCTTATATTGTCTTCAGGGTCAGTTAGAAATATGCATATAGAAATGTAACAATTGAGTTAATGAAAATCTGGGAGAGCAAAGCAGGTATAGTCCAGGTAAATTCCAGGCATGTAAGAATAAGGTACTGAAAATATGTTTTGAATTAATAACTCACTCAGATTATCAATTTAATATAATATCTAGTATTGGCGCATATGAGTAGGAAGACTAGTTAGTAGAGTTCATGGAATTGTCAAGGCCGTATTAGAGGTTGACTTTTTTCAACGTCCTAGCAAATCAAACCTTATTAAACAGTTATATATGCATAATGTTCTAATAAGTCATTTGTTTCAAGGAGCATCAGAAAGCAGTCTATAAATGGATGGTTTCATGATAGACAGTAGGATTTGAATTCAGCTTTCCATTCGTTTAGGAATTGCTGAATCTTACTTAATGTTTTAAGGTTGTACTTTTCTTATCACATATCTCCTTCTGAAGTTAAGACTTCAAACATTCTTGCCTACCAGCAAGACATGTCAGGAAACATGTTGTGCAGGATTTCCACTTTGAAAATGTCACCATATTAATATACAGTATATTTAGATATAATAGTGAACTACAGTTTACACATGGGGATAAAGCATAGTGTGGAGTTCTCCTCTATATAGCCACACAATCTAGAGTACGTTTTTCCAATTTTAAACTCAAAAACCTAAGAGCTGTGGTGGCGCGGTGGTTATAATACAGTATAGCAGGCTAATTCTGCTGACTGACAGCAGCTCAATCCTCACTGGCTCAAGGTTGATTCATCCTTCCATCCTTCCAAGGTTGGTAAAATGAGGACCCGGATTGTTGGGGGCAATATGCTGACTCTGTAAACCACTTAGAAAGGGCTGTATAAAGCACTGTGAAGTGGTATATAAGTATAAGTGCTATTGCTATTAGGCATGTTGAACCAAGCCAACATTACAGAACAAAGGTTGAAATTCGTATCTTTCAAATAAACCATAGTAAAGATTAATCAGTATGGATAACAGACCCATCTCTGTTTAATGAAGAACAAAAACAAACTCCTGAATTCCTCTTTAATCTGAATCAGAGAAAGAAGGGAGAGCAAGTGATTCATTTTTTAAAATGAAGTATGGTCCAAACAGATTCAGAATTTTACACTGACAGGTAAGTGATCTACACAGCATAAAAGGTTACCAACAAAAGACATAGAAAAGATTCTATGTCAAAACAATAATATGCCATTTTACACCGTACAGAATTGAGGATCCTTTAATAGCCTATACATATCCCCAAAGGCTTTCTAAAAAGTTTCTACCATGTTTTCCCGAAAGTAAGGCCTACCCCCAAAATAAGCCCTAGTTTTGGGGCAAGACACACACCTAAAAATCAAGCGGGGGTGGGGGTGTGCAGCTGCCCCACATCCACTTACCTTGCAGCCAGGCCTCTCCTTGCCCGCCCATTTCTTCTGTGGCGTTTTCTGCAGCCAGGCCTGCATTTCTCAGTCACAGGCCTTTCCGGAAGGTCACTGCAGCCGAGAATCAAGCTATGGATTAAATCCATAGCTCAGTACTCGACTGCAGAGGCCCTCTGGAAATGCAGCTGCTTCTTCGGCCGCAGAAGAAGTGAACCAGCTGGGCAGGGCTGTTGGTACCGGAGGTTAATATAAAAGACATCCCCCAAAATAAGGTTTGATGCCTCTTTTGGAAGCAAAAAAAGAAAAAATAAGACCTGCTCTTATTTTCGGGGAAACACAGTATTAAGCCACTTCAACTAACTTAAGTCTACTGTTTTTAATACAAATGTTGATGTTAGCCTTTTACACCTGCCGAGTTTTCCTCTTCAGACTCTAATCAAACAAAAAAATCAGTTTTTCAGATTCACTCCATTAAAATAAGCAACAAATGAACAGAACATTTTAATGTATTTAAAATAAATACATTAATAGATATAAATCCTGGCTTATTCAGTAACATTACCTTGGGATCAGCCCAAAACAGTATTACTTTCAGATTCTATTTTACAATGCACAAAAAAAGCTCAGGAACCAGTGATATGACAATTTAATATGATCTTAAAATTTGAACAGGGAATTAAATCAAATGACATGCTGTTGCTAAATTAATGCTTCATAAAACTGTTCATCAGTATGTTGATTAAAAAAACATTCCATAATAGAAATGTCCTATGAGCTACAATTTGAAGCCCACCAATTCAGCTTTTATTAAACAAGTTAAGAAACCTTAATATTATGGCACTGAAACCAACTGAAGAGTTAATATATGCTTTGGCAAGCACCAGTCACATTCTCAGTAGCAACAGCAGCAATCCCTTTTCAGAGGCAAGGTCTTTACATTTGAAAGAGAAAATCTGTTCAATAAAATTCGTATTAGCGAGCATCATACAACTAAATAACTTTTTACACTTCTCTTCCCATCCCATTGCACTAAATCTTGCACTGCTAGTTCCAAATATTGAAATAATTGAATTAGGCAGTAAGGCAGGCCTAATCATAAAATTTAATTATAATTATAAATTAATTACATATATCTAACTTTTCATTACCATCATTACCATTTAAAAAATTACATATACTGCCTTCATACTTTCAAGATCTTCTGTTATGTAGCAGCACTATTGCCCACTCAGTAGGAGAAAGATAAAGAAAATCCACCAAAGTTGATGGAGAAGACAAATTGGATGGAGGAAACCAACTATCAACTCTTTCCAAATAGCTTATATAGTTTACTGGAAGATGCAAGAAAGGGGGAAGGGAAAGGGGATTATATTGAAAATATTTCTCAATAGTTTTCCACAATAAACATGCAGGATCACAATTCAAGGGGAGAAAAATAAATACACAACCATGTGGAATATGAAAAAAGAATGCAAGACACAGACACAATGGATATGTTTGCACTGTGCTCTTTTAATTTTTGAAATACCTTACCAGAGTTTATTTTTTAAAATTTACATATTTCTAACCTTCTACTGGCAATTCCACATCTGTTCCTTCACTGCAATCGGAACCCTGGTTGCTCCCTTTAGACAAATATAAACATACCATCATAAAAAAGTGGAGGATGCTAATCAACACTTGAAATTTCAGAATTAGTATCTTAAATAGGCCGAGTACAGGTTTTATGGCACATTGGCACCCAGCCTCCAGCAGGATCACTGCAAATAGAAATCTATGGGAAAAGTCAATCCAAAACAAAAATCCAAAAGTACAGTATTTAGGTCATCAATAATTTGGAAGACGTCTCTTCACATAATCCAGGTAGTATAGATTTTAAAAAGAATTGGGGAATGGATGAAAGCATGTAGCTGGGAAAATACACACATTTTCCCGTTATATTCAATAGATTTCCTTTGTATTACTGAATTGCTAACCCTCCTAATTTGCCAATATGAAGGGTTAGAAAATATGGAAAACAGAAAAGTGTGTAAAAAAAGTAATTTAAAAAGGCCTCTTGGTGGGAAGATAAAAGTATTGTCTCTATTCCCCACAGATGGAAAAAGGAAGAATACAGCAGCTCTAAGCAGAAACAAAGTTTCTGAATGAAACCAAAATAGAAAAGTAATGAGGAGGAGAAATCACTGGTCAATATAATTCAGGCCATGGATCTAAAACCAAATTTAGACGAACAGTGTTCCTGGCAAGCAGGATATGATACTGTGGCGTTAATGTTGTGAGAAATAGTACCATGATAATGAACAAGTGAATTGCTATACCTGTGTAAGACTTTGCCAGGGCGATTTTCTCATCAATCGCCGAAGTTTCTGAAGGACCTGCTTTGTAAATAAAGACAGCCATAAAAAAAACCACTAAGATTTTTCCATTTCCATTATGACAGCATGCTGAGCTGAATCAAGCAATTATAGAACAAAGAACTGTTATACCGGGGGAGAGATGTTGAACAATATTTAAACCGCTATTAATGGTTAGCATGAACAAGTTCCGAATGCATCTACAGCCTCCTTCCTCTAAAATGTCATTTGTATAAAACACATACCAACCCATGTGTTTTGTGATGCACTTTCAAGTTGCACTGAATAGCACGGTTTAAACATGAGAAGTCATAAGTTTTGTATAATCCAGAAGGCTACACAATTTCCTTTAAACAATTCATAGATAGATGAGCCACTTTCAATATGGATTACTGCAGCACTCTGTAAATGGGGCTCCCTGGAATACAGATGGCAGCTTCGTTCGGTCCAGAATGCAGCAGTGCACCTAGTTTCACCCATGTAACTCCACTCCAATGCAAGCTGCATTGGTTTCCAGTAGGCTTCCAGATGTCATTCAAGATGTTGGTTATCAACTGTTAAAAGCTCCATAAAGCACAGAGATTATTTTGTGGAATCGCCTGTCGCCAGTAACTTCTACTCACCCCACCAGATCTTACGGGGTAGGCATGCTCGGGTCACCTCAATGAAACAATGCAATCCTGTTGGATCCAGGAAATATGCCTTCCTTATCATGGTGCCCACTCTAAAGAACAGCCTTCCTCCTGAGATCCGGATGGCTCTGACTCTGTTGGCCTTCCAGAAGGCTGTGAAAACTTGGCGATTCTCTTAGACATTAGGGCTGAGTTCTTGGCAGAAGTTGAAACACATTTGGGATTGTCAGTTTTTTGTGAGATATTTCAGTTCTTATATCTATTATGTTTGCTATTAATTATATTTTCATTCTGTTTTATATTGTTTATATTGTTACTGCCCAGAATTATTTGTCTCAGGTGAGTGACCATGTACATTTTCTAAATAGATGAGAAGATTATGGTGGGCATCTATGGGAAGTATTTGTATTCAGCATTTTTTACATGACACAGAAACACAATTAGAAGAATTACAGCAGTGTAATTACAGCAGAAGAATTACAGCAGAAGAATTCCAAGAGTCATTTACCGCTGGATCCTAGAATGACAGCAAATCATGTTGAACTTCATTACCATATCAGCACCATTAAGACAAGCAATAATTTAAAGCTGCCTATTCACTCAACAAACTAATCTTTGCACGTAATTTCTGGCAGTCAAGCAATAGGCACAATTACAATCTATCAACTATCATAGGGTCAGCACAAGCTGTAGTTTTGAAAGTTTACTTTAAATCCATGGTTTCCAATTCAGTTTTAACAAACTGTATAACCCATAATTTGTCACTTCAGATAACACTAAACTGTTGGTAAGTTTCCTGTTCACCTGTTACCTAAATAGAGCCACAATGTTTCTAAAATCCTTTTCTGTCCATCCTTTAAAAACTTCATTTGATACTGAAAGCATAGAAGCATGAGTATATTTTGCAAAACTAGCAAATCATTTCTATTTAAATTCCAAATTGTTTCCAAATGCAGCAAGACAGACAGATGATAACAACTTCCTCAGCCAGCATCACAATACAAGGCGTATACAATTATTTTCTTGGGAACAATTATTATTCAGCTCTCTTTTTTTCTTCTGTATTTAAGAATGGACTTTTAACCAACTGTCAATCTCATGACAAATTCCATCAACAGAGAAAACTAATACTGTGATAAAATATAAAGGCAGGAACACTCTCCAGTGTCATCAATATAGTAATCAAGATGGGGTACATTCTTCTGACTATGCTATTGGGACCATTTATTAGTGATTCGTATGCTTGTATATACTGTCCATTTATCCAAGGTGAACTCTTAAATCCAAATTCAAGGCATTTTAGGAACAGTAATGAATTTTCAATCAGGTATGTCTTGCCCGTGAAGGACTTCTTTAAGCCCTTTTTCAAATAAATAGGTGGAAGTTATTCTGCATTGTTATTTTGTAAAAAACTGCCATGAAATTTTGGGAATTTAATGTGACAATATGTTGAAGTCTCATCAGATTCGCACAATAAGATTTTGCTTAAAATTTATAGGCACTATGCAGATCTTTGCAAAAGGTCCGTTACAAATTAAGAAAATGCTTTCAAATGCCTGAATTGCATATCTTCTTCTATAATCCTAATGGCTACTTTTTAAAGTCAATAGGTTGCCTATGTTTATGTTTATAGCTTCATAGGTGCAACCAGGTGTTCAATCCATTGACTAAATGGAATCATATGTTCATCTTTCCAATGCTGCAATTCACTTGCATAAATAAATGAATGAAATATGAGACCTATTCCTACAGAATACAGTAGCTTAAAAAAAGATCGTGTGTAAACGCACAGAAATATATACATACTTCAGTAAGATCTGTGTTAAGACAAATTTGCATTAGACAAATATATATTAAAATTGTAATTCTTTTATATTTTCTTTGCCATATTTTTTCACTTTTTTGTTAAAACATTTTAACTTTTAAGTCCTTTCTCTTTGATAATGTACAGTATCACCATCACTACTATTTTTGTTTTGCTCAATAAAAGCAACAAAATATAATTTATTTTATGAAATAAAATATAATACTCAAAAGAAAGTCTACACAAAGGAAACACACCCCTACATATACAGTGTAACATTTGTCCTTGATAAAAGGTTATGACACTAGTGCTTCTGTTATAATTGAAGGCTTCAAGGGCATACTGTAGAATGAAAACTGCACTCTCTAGATTGGGGAACGGAGTAATGTGTTATTACCCTAGACACATTAAAGAAGGCATCTGTAAGCAAAGCAGCTTTTTAAAGTTCTGTTGTTTCTTGGCTGCTTAAATGAAGCCCGATACGGTTCTGTAAAGAATATCCATGCTTTAACACTTCCATCCTATAACATTTCTGTTGTCAGTTCATACACACTATTTTCAGCATTCTGATGCAAACCGACCTTGCTATGATGTTTTGCAATGCCAGCACTAGGCGACGGGTCACCATTGGACAGTTGTCCAGTTAGCATTCGCCATCCTCAATGTTTTTCTCCTGGCAGAGCATCTTGCACAGAATGGGTCATTTTTATTTTTTAAAAAAGGGCAGTACAAACCAATAAAACTCTTATCTGGGTCAGGGGAAGGGAAGAAGGGGAAAGGAGAAATACCCTGACAAAAGATACTGAAGGTGACTAGCTTTTCATTAAAATTGCCTCCTGGGAGATAAATGTAAATTACGGAAGGGAGAAATGAAACTACATTTTTTTATAATATAAAACCCTTATCTTCCATTGTAAGGTTTAGTGTGCGATAAAGAGGACTCTAAGGTGGTCTCCCACCCAAGTACCAATCAGACTTAGATCTGCTTATCTTTCTAAAGGTTATTCAATTCTGTGCCTTTATTTTAAGCCCTAGCCCCAGGAAACTACATTAGGCTGGGATCATTCAACAATTACTTATTTATTAAATTTATATGCTGCCCATGTCTCCGATAGGGCAACTCGAATGATGCTGTCCTTTGAAATGATTTTCAGAATAATTTGTATACAACTACTGCAAAATCCCCATTACAAATTCACACACTCGATTAGTCCTTAATTGTATGCCAAAATAGACGTCAACTAATCCATGCTAATCCCATGTATATACAGCTTGCAATCAGGATGCCACTTCCAAATGGATATTCCAAGGAGAAAGGGAAAAAAACAATTTAAATACACTTAAGGTTATTAAATAATTTCTGTGGTTGTCTTTTTTATTTTGTATTACATATCATCCCTGTAATTTTTTAAGCAAAGTACTTATTCCACCAGGACAGATAAGGTGAAGGTGCTCCAGGTCCTCTGCTGTCTAGTTGGACCTCAGAAGTGTCTTCTTGGTAGCAACTCCTACACAATGGAACATTCTTCCTCCTGAACTTTGATAGGCTACTATCCATCTAGCCTTCCAGAAAGCCTTGATAAGCTGGCTCTTATGTCAAGCATTGGGGTAGAGCCTGATAAAAGTTATTATTGATATATGTGTGGGGTGTTATTTGGGGAGGAGCTGGCAGTTTTTATGGTGTTTTTATGACTTTTCTGCTTGTAAGCAGACCAAAGTTATGATCAATAACATGAGTGGCCCTGTGTCTTTTAAATAAATAAAGTACACAAGCCCACATAATTTTTGATAGCTATCATTAATAAGAATCAATAAAATGTTGAGATATAGAAAACTTTCATATGGAATTAGCGCATGCAGGCTATCCTTCTGTTCTTCCCTCCAAAACTACACAATTGTAATACTAGGTATTTTACAATAAGTTTGACTATCGACGGGATAGTTATTATACTTAACTTTAAGTGATGTAATTTATTTAAAACACCCACAAACACCTCAAGTTTTAAGAAATGGGGGGGGGGAGCCACAGAAAATAGTGCACAGGGAGCAAATGCAGCACACAAATGAGCAGGAACCATGCAAGGGTCACCTAAACCAAAAGCAAATTCTGCTTCAAATACTATATGATTATACTAGAACCAAAACCCTATGTTGTTTTCCAACTACGTTGTACTTCATTCAGTTTTTCTACCCACATAATTTACCGCTTAAGTTTTCAGATTGTATAAAAAAAGATTAACATTCACTGTTACCTGGAATATTAAACTGATAATATTCAGGGTCTTCTGATTCTTCTTTAACTGTTACCATCTCGAGTCCTGAAATAGAAACAATTAATATTCCATTTACATGGGTAATTAGGAATCTAAATCAATGCTCACCCTTTGCTGTTTCATATGCATCAAGAAAATCAACACAGTCTGAGTTAACTGCAATTAACATGTTAAATTCCAAGTTTATGCAACAAATGGACACTCATCAATGTCAATATTATAAAATAACTGATTATGTGCCATGAGGTCAGTGCTGACTCTTAGCAACCACATAGATATTCTCCATGATGAACTGTCCCTAACCTGATCTTCAGGTTTTCCAACAGTGCACTAATCCCCATTATAACTCCATTCATCTACCTTGACAGAAAATTGTATGTTTTTTCTTCTTGACAATTATCAGATCAAACCCCATCCAGCCTATCACTCCATTTCTAAAATCAACCAAAAACAAAATATGTACATATTTATTTCAATCCAAGTAAGAAGCATGGATAGAAACAATCTGTAAAATACCCAACACCTGCTGCAGATTGCCAACACCTGCTGCAGATAAACCACATGTATCTAAGGATGGGTTAATACAAATCACTAGTTATGAGTATCAGAAATTATACAAAGCAATGAAAGCTCAAGATTTTCCTAAATTGAACCACTGAACCACAGCCAGTAGTACATTTCTTACATATTGCAATGGGTAAGAATTGCTAGTCATTGTATTAAATACTATTAAACATTTTTGTTCTTCACTAAGTTTTCCTATTACTGCATGTCTTACAAATGAACTATTGCCATTTAAATAATGTTTGTTGGTATGTAGTGCAGAATATAAAAGACTCCAAGATTTGAAAAGGAACATATTTTTCTATTTCTTATTTTTACAGTCAAATATTTTATTTTTACTTAAAAGCTTTTTTAAAAAAAATTACAACAGAATAAAGTTGCAAAAAGCACGTACTATTTCTGAAAAGATCATGTGTGTCCAGTCAACCCATGACTAGAAAAGAGATATTTGCCCAGGAAGGGGTTTTTTGTTTTTTTTTAAATCACATTTGCAAATCAGTATTTTTAGCAATGGCCATAATTTTTATGGATGCTCTTACCTCAAATGACAGTGGCAATGAAATGCAGGACCTGAAGAGGCCTCAATGTGTAAATATTTCTTATAATTATTATGAAAGGTTAGGACCAAACCTTGTATTAAAGTAAATTCCTAGCAAAGAGGCATTTTCAAGATCCATTAATTACAATATAAGTCATGCAGCCTGACCAGGCCAAGAAGCCCATTAGTAGCAGTTTGGAAATGACTAAAAAAATTAATGGCTGCTTCATATTAAAAATGAATATATTTTTGAGAAACTCAAATAAAACATGTATATTAGGAAAATGCATCTGACAATAAATTTGAAGGAAATATTGGGGGGGGAAAGCTTCACAGAATTTTGACAACACAGATATTTGAACTTCTGCTCTTATGAACACAGATTGATGTCAATTCACACACTGCGGTGAACAATATCCTTTTAAGTTCAAGAAATTAGCATTTTCAAAAGAAATAGAAATGCGTACCAGAATCTTCACTGGGCTCAGTCTTCACCTGAATGGAAGGGCAACTAGACAAACAGAGAATAGGTAATTCTCAGAGAGTATAATGTATCATATGAATTTATTTTGTCATTGATTCAACTAAATGAGCTTCTCACTAGGCTAATTGGTTCTCCAGGATGCTAAGAGAAATATTCCTTCTAGACTTCCTATGTTTAGAAGGCTTTGAAAGGGCCTTAAAATAGTTATAGCAAACTTTTAGACAATTGCATCTGATGTGTAACTCAATCCCAAGTCCTCATTAGATGATTAGCATAAGCCAGTTGTAGGTATTCTGGCATTAAATTCAAACCTTAATTTTAAACCCTAAAATTAAAATGTTAGTGTTAGGTTTGTTATGATAATCTTACAAATCTGTCATCAACAGACTTATGAATTACAGCTGAAAGACAGAAGATAAACACTTAATATTGTCACCCTGTGCTTTGCCACTGAAAAAAGTACTATTGTACTGTTTATAGAAAAGCTGTAGGAAAAAAACACACACACCCCCAAAAAAAACACCAAAATGATTTATACCTTACACCTGGAGATGTCATCATGTGTGATGAGTCTGAAAGATGGCCTGAAAAAAATGAATATAGAATATATATGGGAATGTAAAATAATACAGTTGATGAAGGAAAACTCATTATTTTTCCTCTGTTATATAATTGTATAGAACTATAGCATTGATAGCCCTTGATTGTGTTAAAAAATTATCTGGGCTATCCACTTTTATCCTCTCTGTAAATTGATTCAGAACTTTGTCAGGAGAATTTTGTACTCCCCCCCCCCCCAAATTCCAATGATGAAGACTGTGTCATGGCAATGTTATTCAAGGCTCTATGCCTTCCAAATTATCATCTACTGACAATCCTGATAGCATACATTCTTTCAATATGAATAAACAACAGCAAAATCTAAGAAAGAGATGTGTTGCAATGTGTGTAAAAATCACCTTTTAAAAAAATTATGTCATTTTCAGGGTCCAGCAGCTACTTGAGAAGCGTGCACATACATATAGGAATAGGAATATTCTTTATTGGCCATGTGTCTTTGTCTTCGGTGCATATATACAAATGCATATACATCTGTATATACAGATAGCATTGGGAATAACTTGTGAAACAGCCAGGCTAACTTTGCAAATGATACAACTTCTTTAATTATCTGAAAACAGGTGCTTTGTTAAATGCTTATGCACAAAGTCCTTCTCCCCCTCCACCCAGGCTTTCCACAGCCATACAGTTTAATGTCTGCAGTATCTGAGACAATATATAGCTTCTCAACAATAGGATTGCTTTACTATAAGAGAGTAGCAAAAATAAATTCATGCATGAGATGTTGGGGGGAAAGGGGGTAACCAAGAAAATTATTCTGGACTCACAAAAGGTTGGGAAAATTAGAACTTTCAATATTGTACACTTCTTTTCAGGCATCAAGTTATGTTGAAAAAAACTACAGAAATATAATTACTACTAGATAGAAAATGAAAAATTATTTTTTTACTTAGATCAAGTTAAAACTCACCTAAATGTTTCTTTGGCTCAAGGAAAGGCCTATATAAAGAAAGAACAAATTTTATTATCCTACAAGATCCATTTATAAACATTATAACAGTATTAGGGAATTCATATCTTCAATATTTTCTCCCTATTTCCTACAACCATCTATAATATTACAAGGTTCATTTTGGACTGCAGAAGGAAGATGAAGGAATGATGGAAATAGTATCATAAATAAATATGTCTGGTTCACAGCTGAACGGTATAATTTCTCTCCGTTTTGGAAAGGAAATTTCCATACTATTACAAATTAATGTAAAGCTTTGCGGTTCTAATTTAAATGAAACCATTGTTCTTTACTAAAATGTTCCTCTTTTCCAATGCCAGGATAATTGATTTCTTGGAAGTTTCTAACTGCTATTGAATTACCTGAAGAGAAAAAAATATGTAGTCATAATGATCTGTCCTCCTCACATAAGGATCCAATCTGTTCCCATATTTGGTCTTTTGAACTAGAAAGAGTATGTTCTTCCTGGGAAGGGTTGCTCTCCAGGAATCTGTATAGGTTTACAAGGAAGTCTATTTCTACATGGGAACTGCTGTCCTGCTAGAAAGTTAAATCACTTACTAACCCATATTTAGACTTTATTATGCAAAGTGATTTAAGAACATTTCGCTGCAAGCTCCAAGTATCTCGGGAAATAGAAAACGAAATTAGGTTTGTACCTTTTGATGACAAATGAGATCCCAGATTTGTTCTCCAAAATCCACTTCAGTGTTGTGGCATCATAGCTGGAGGGATGCTTGAAAGCAAGTCCTTCTGGAAGCCCATGTACTACCACAGCAGACGGATCCCTCTGAATCTTATCATATGGCACAGGAACTACTGTTGATTTACCTAAAGCTTTACCTAGATAGGAGAAAATCAATCTTTACCAATGGGGTAACATTTTTGTTTGTAAAACAACGAAACCATGGCAAACGTGTCCTTTTCTTTGATGCATGAACTTTTTTGAAATAGAAATCAGCCATTAGTTTCATGTAGATGAAATAGTTTTAACTACTCACTAGTCCTCAGGTCTCCAGTGCAGTTCTCTTGATCTGGCACTGTGAACGTAACTAATTATCCTCACAGGCTCGTTTTCTTTTTTTAAAAAAATGATTTTTTAACTTTAAAAATAAGAAGCTGGTTTACTTCAAAGGAAAGCACCACCCTCTAGCATCATCTTTATTTATTATGATGATAGGCCTTCTCTGTGGCATCTCCCATATTATTAAACTCTCCCCTTAAAAGATACATTTAGCCTCTATGTGGTTAATAGTCCATAAGCATTCCAAGGCTTTATTATTTTAGTGAGCTTTGGCCCCTAGTTATCCTTTGTGAAAGCATTTATCCTCTATATTTGATTGGGGGGGGGGGTTACTTATAAATTTGTAATTTTGGAATAAGGCAGATAAATATTGTATGTCAGTCAGTCAATAATTAATTAATTTCCAAAAATAGTTTGGAGCCCTAAAGAGGCTTCCATAGGCTTTCTTGTAGGAAAAAATGCTAACAGTAAAAAAAAAAAAAAAAAGGATTAATAGAGCAGCAGGGGTTTTTAGGAGGGAGTACCAGTTGAATCTGTGCATAGACAGATTGTAAGCACAATTTTTCTGCAGAAACTCAGCATATTTGCATATATTACCTACATGTATGGTTCTAACCAAGGCTAGTGTGTAAGGATTTGGGGGGGGGGGTTCTGCTCTCTCCTCAAATTGCATATTTGTGTTTTTGTGAGCGGGTGGGAGATTTTGAATGGAACAATCAAATTCAGTGTTTTTCATCACATCAAATTTGCTCTTGTTTTGTTTTCATACAGTTATCCTGCTGAAATCAAGGCAGAGACCGAAGTTTTTTTTAACCTAAGTTCTTTCCAACATTCTGCTGATTTGGAAAGAATAAAATAAAAAGCATGCTCAGGAACTAATTCATTATGGAATTAGTTATAATGAGGTTAACTTTATGTAAAATGTGTACTTTATTTATATAGGAATTTATAAAATGCTTTTACTGTATAGTTCTTGGACTAAAGCAGGCTATATATACCTAGTTAGTTAATTCCAATCCCATGAAATGGACAGCAACTCACATTCATCACTTAATTAGAATTTAAATCATACCTTCTAGCTTGATGGTTTAACTGCCTTCCTCAAATGAAAATCAACTGCATTTAAATCTAGAATTAGAAACATCACAGTTCTGCTCTGAACAGCAATTTGCATTTAAAATTAAATATTTACCATAGCAAATACAGAAATAATCCTCCACAGACTTCCTGAGAGCTTCTATTTCTACAATATCCAGAGTCATCTTGTTATCAAGAGATGATGATTTTGTCTTCTGCAATTCTATAGCTTTTGCCTCTTCATTAATACCTAGGAAGAAATTATGAAATCTGACACTGTCCATAAACCTACTAATGTGAATCACGAGTCTATCCATATATTAAGACCTTTCTCAGACACCCACTTCTTGTGTTCGCATCATCTTGCCACAATAATAGCAATAGCACTTAAGAGTTATATACTGTTCCATAGTGCTTTACAGCCCTCCTCTAGGTGGTTTACAGTTAGCATATTGCCCCCAAACAATCTGGATCTTCATTTTATCGATCTCGGAAGTATGGAAAACCGAGTCAATCTTGAGCTGGTCAGGATCAAACTCCTGGCAGTGGGAAAGCAGAGTTAGCCTGCAATACTGCATCCTAACCACTGTGCCACCATGGCTCTATAAAAATGATATAAAATAAATTTTCTTACACAACCAGCATTGTTGAATTAGGTGTCTAGGAATACAGTTGTTTGGGGAAAATGCATTATTTGGACACGCTACTTGCATTATGGGTTTGATGAACTTCTGTAAATTATTATTATATATCTAATGTATGACTAATTTTTAATATATAATTTTCAGAAGTTTTGGAGGGGCTCATTTCTTAGAGAAAAGATACCAATATTCTGTTTCTGAAAATCCATTAACTGGACATTTTTCCAATGTCCTTAATAATCCATAATCTAAGCATGTCAATTATTTCCTACATTCCTCACTGGTTCCGTTCTGGCTACAGTCCTCTCAAGACTCAGCACCATAGTTTGCGATTACAATAAGACTTATTATAATGCACTATTTTCTGTTGGGGGGGGAAGTATAATGCTACCAAATACATAGTCTATTCCCTTCTGCTACAGAAAATGGGCACAGAATTTACATGAATGTTCTCAAAATAGCCCATCTATTTATTTACAGTATTACTAGACATAAAAGGAATGTTACATGAGCAAAAATGTTTATGTGCAGATCCTAATCAACTGCACGAGTAAGTTAAGCAGTCTGTGAACAATACACTTCTGATTCAGACTTACAGTACTTCACAAAATCCTTCTGAAAATCTTTTCTCGTATTGACGAAGGCTCTTCCTCTCTCAGTTCCCACCACAAATACATCTGTTTCATACACAGCAATGCAGGCAACTTCTGCCTTAGACTTGGCAAGCTCTTTGCACTATGGAAATAAAAGGTTGCCATTTAGAACTGTTAACAGCAGGACCTAAAGTTTAATATGAAAATGTATTATACTCTCTTTTAATAATTTTTTCTCTCTCTGGCACTGCTTTATTTTTTAAAACCACAGCTACAGCCTGTTCTGCAAAGATGAAACCTTTTCACAGAAAAAAACTTTCACAAACTGAGAGTTATACAAACAACATGAAAGTGTTCTGGCAATAAAAGAATATTATTATTCACAGTATTGCTGTAAGTACTAAATCAGATTTACACAGTATTCCTCTTTATTCACTTTTATTGATTTCTTAACATCAATAATATAGTAAAAGGTAGAACTGCATAATTAATATTTATTTACCATATTTATATGCCCACCCATCTCACTGAAATAATGTTATAGGCATTAATAATGGCAGATCTTAAACTGAAATTTGAAAATTAATTTTAGCCACTTCCAATGGTATTAGAAATTCAAGTACAGGTAATCCCAGAGTTACGAGCGTTCACTTAACGCTCGTTCAAAGTTACGTGATGAGCGCCCCCTAGTGCTTACAAGCAACTCCCGAAATTACGAGTATTGCAGCACCATAGCAATCTTTCGTCCTTACGAGCGACCGCAGTGGCTCTGCAACACTCACCCGGGTTATTCCCTCCCTCCCTGCCCCCCCCCGTGGGTCTCCCTAGGCACCAGGCCTTCAGTACTCACCCTACAAACATGGAGAATCTTCGCTTTCTTGGCTGCTCCAGGCCTTCGGTGTGTTTGCAGAGAATGGAGGCCTAAAATAACGCAAGATGACGCGAGATCAGTGGAGCGAGATCTCACACTACTGATCTCGCGTGATCTCATGGTTCTTTAGGCCTCTGTTCTCTGCAACAGAGAACCAAACTGAAGCCGGGGGATGCTTTGACGTGCCTCCAGAAGCTGGATCGGGGCTCCGGAGGCCTGGAAAAGGCCTCTGCCGCCCGGATCTATGGCCGCAGAGTGATTTTGCGCCCCCCCCCCGTAGCCGATCCTGGCTCCGGAGGCCGGGAAAAGACCTCTGCCGCCCGGATCTATGGTCGTAGAGCGATTTTGTGGGGCCCCCCGTGGCCCAATCCGGGCTCCGGAGGCCTTTTCCACACCTCCAGAGCCCGGATTGGGCCGCTGGGGGCCACAAAATCGCTCCGTGACCATGGATCCGGGCTCCGGAGGCCTTTTCCAGGCTGTGGACGTGTCCCCTGGCCTCAGATCGAGGAGACAGACCTTTTCCAGGTGAGTCCCACGCGGCAGGAAGGGAGGGGGAAGCATGAGGTGTCTTAGTGGATCGGGGAGGCCTTGGGGACCTGTTCCATCACTAGGCCCTCTATGGCCTTCCCCACCCTGAGATACCTCATGTTTACTTAACGAGCCGCGTACGTTTTAACAAGGAAGAGAGTGATCTCGCTAAAGGAATGAAATTCACTCTACGAGTTTTCTATTTACGAGTGTAATGGGCAGGCTACCTGTACAATTGTACTACCTGTACAATTTCTAAGGACTTTTGCTTAATCAGCGGTGCAGACTGATAATCTACAAACCAAATGAAGGAGCCTAATCACCTGCCGCATCTCTAGCAAAGACACATGCGACACAATGGGAAGCATCCTGGGAGATTCAAAGTCCTTTTCAAACATTAGACTGGTTATATGAGGGTCCTAATAAGGATTGATTATTCATATTCACATGCCTACGTAGCAGAAACAACATGACTTTAAGTAAAGTCACTAAGTAAACCTCCCAAATCTTATATTTTCACTGCCAAATTTGAGAGATTATGAAAGCACACTAGTAAAAGCATGTAAGAAGTGACTATCATTCAAGATGTCAAGAAGGATGAGAAGGGAAATATTTTTCTTTTGTTTCTTGTAGCTGAACATGTTTGTTTTTCAAACCACATCCAATTGGAATGAAAAAGGTTCTATACAGGAAAAGTCAAATACTGTTGGTTTCTGTACTGAGTCAAATAAGTAACTCTGCTTCCTATTTCTCCCTCCGCTATACTCTGATGCAATGTTAGGAAACAATGGTCTAGACCAGGGGTAGGCAACCTTGGCTCTTTTATGACTCGTGGACTTCAACTCCCTGAATTCCTGAGCCAACATGGCTGGCTCAGGAATTCTGGGAGTTGAAGTCCACCAGTCATAAAAAAGCCAAGGTTGCCTACCTCCACTGTCGAATATTCCTAGTCTTTTTTGCAAATGAACTGATGATTAAAGAGAAACAGATGAACATACATAAAAGTCCCTGGAGATATAAGCCCTGTGGTAGACGTTAGAGTACAGCAGGTTCATATTGTATCTTACCATTGATTCAAGGGCTGACATGAGAAAGGTAACCACCATTCTGCTTTCAGATGAGTCCTCATCATGGCTGGATGCTGCTGCCACTGCTGCTTGAGCCATTTTTGCTACAAACAGAAAAGAAAAAAACTGTGCTGTGAGTCAAAATTATACCTGACATAGAAAGAAATTATTTACCCTCCTGTAAGACAAAGAAAATCACACAGAGAAAAAAAATATCTGTGAAAATCACATTACAGAAGATGATTTGGGAGAGGAGATATGGTTTATTAATGCAAATCCTAAGTCACCCAATAAATTTACTGGAGCAGGGACAATTACCAGTTGAGCCACTTGTTTTCCGAATCATTCCCCATTTTTCTGACTGGATATTTGGAACAGAGGATTACCACTCAGTATAAGATGGGCAATTCCATGCCTACCAATTATGGCACAAAGGAAAGGTGATGAAAAATTAAAGTTTCCCCCCCTATTTTATCCTCTTTGCTGTTCTCCCATCTTCTTATTCTTCTAAGACCATGGATCTTTCTGAAAGAAAGCCTGGCTGAAAGCAACCACTGATCAGTCAAAGTGATTTTGTCTTAAGAAAAACTCCACTAAGAAATTAGATTTGTTAGAAATTCATGTTACACTTATTCCTTACTTAGCAACCAAGGTTCATTCTGAATATTAGGTCTTTAGAATGAAATGGCAGCTAAGTGAATATCATGATAGCCTAGGCATGACCGCAACTGAGCTCACAACTTTACTTCAATTTTTGCTCTAAAAATACACTTGACATAGTAATTACTGTACCTTTCAGACTTTGCATGTCATTGTGACAATTTAAAAGTTATATCATTTAAGCTTTGATTTAATACTCTATGCATTATTTTTAACAAGCAGCCTAAATAAAAAACAAAAAGGTTAAATGGAAACTCAGTATTTGAAAAGTTGGTTTATTATGTAAGTACAAAATTAGGCGTAATAATTTACAATTACAGTACCAGCAAACATCAAATTACCTATAAATTCTTTGAACGTTTCATTTTTTTCTTTGTTCTTGGAAAAAATGATACATTGGTATGGTGGCTGATGGCTGAGGATTGGCTGGGTCTTCTATTCCTGTGCATGGGGAAGGTGATGGGAAGGAAAGTTGAGGAAGGAGTAACTTTCTTAAGCTTCGTTGTTTTTTTCTTTATATATGTCATGATAACTCTTAGAGATTTCATGCATTTCCTGATATACTTTTCCAAAACATTCTAAATTTGGATCCATACTTTCCAATTCTGATAAAGTTTTGTTGATGTCTGAGAAAATACCATTCAATCTTGGATTCCTCTTCTTCCTTTCTTCCACAACCCTTTGTGCTTCCAATTCTTCCTTCAATTCAACTAAACCTTCATTTGAAAGCTTTCCCTCAGTGTTGACTACTATTTTTTTCACATCTTCAGTATCAGGCTCTAAATCAAAGAATTTTATGAAAGTCAACATTTTATTTTCATTTGGGTCCAATCTTTCAAAATTATTTATAAGAAATGTTTTAAAACATTATATCCAAATACTTTACATGCATTTCACATTAACATCCTGCCATGCTATTGTGACATTTCTCTTACGATGGAGTATAGCGTAGCCTTTCCAAAATTCATGCAGTGCTATATATATATATATATATATAGTATGACTGGAATATCAGGATAGCTCCGATTCACAGGTTGTAGGAGAGGGATTATGTTTTTTGGTAGATAAACTACAAGTAGTCCCCGACTTATGACCACAATTGAGCCCAACATTTCTGTTGTTAAGTGAGACATTTGTTAAGTGAGTTTTGCCCCATTTTACAACTTTTCTTGCCACCGTTGTTAAGTGAATCACTGCAGTTGATAAGTTAGTAACCTGGATGTTAAGTGAAACTGGCTTCCCCACTTTGTCAGAAGGTCGCAAAAGATGATCACATGACCCTGGGACACAGCAAAGGTTATAAATAGGAGTCAGTTGCCAAGCATCTGAATCTTGATCACATGTTCATGGAGATGCTTTAGAGGTCGTAACTGTGAAAAACGGTCATAAGTCACATTTTTCAGGGCTGTTGTAATTTTGAATGGTCACTAAATGAACTGTTGTAAGTCAAGGACTACCTATATATCTGAGTGGAGATCATCAAGATTTGGGGGATGCCCAGGTGCATTGTCAAGGAACAGAATTTCAAAGAGAATTTTCTTTTGCAAGCAATATTCTTTTATTTGTTCTATGAAGCAATTTATAAACTAATCCTTGAAAGGGACACGCATCAACTACTTTCCAACTAGATCGATAGGCAGCAACAATGGGAGTTATATGATTTCTTGATCAGAAATACTTCAGCTTGAATCTGGTGACATTTCTGCCTAACAAAAAGGCTACTCTATCCTTAATTGCTTTACATCTGGACATTGCTTTGGCCTCTTTGCGTATATAGGTCTGTTCTGCCATTTTCTTCCAGTATACTTCAATTTCACCCATATGGAATATCTGTTCAGGAAAATAGTTCCCTTCTGCTATGTTATCGAGATCATCCAGAAAATATTTGGCAGCTTCTTCATCAGTGCTTGTAGCTTCATCTCTTCTGCGTGACTTGTGGTAATTAAATCTTCGCTGAAACCACATAAACCAACCATGGCTGCATTAACAGAGGGATAGAATCAAGATCACGTGAAGTATTAATACTTTACAATGCCTTGGTAAGGCCACACTTGGAATACTGCATCCAGTTTTGGTCACCACGATGTAAAGAAGATGTTGAGACTCTAGAAAGAGTGCAGAGAAGGGCAACAAAGATGATTAGGGGACTGGAGGCTAAAGCATATCAGGAACGTTTGCTGGAATTGGGTATGTCTAGTTTAATGAAAAGAAGGACTAGGGGTGACATGCTAGCAGTGTTCCAATATCTCAGGGGCTGCCACAAAGAAGAGGGAGTCAAGCTATTCTCCAAGGCGCCTGAGGGCAGGACAAGAAACAACGGATGGAAACTAATCAAGGAGAGAAGCAACCTAGAATTAAGGAGAAACTTCCTGAGTTAGAACAATTAACCAGTGGAACAACCTGCCTCCAGAAGCGGTGAATGCTCCAACACTGGAAGTTTTTAAGAAGAGACTGGACAGCCATTTGTCCGAAATGGTATAGGGTTTCCTGCCTGAGCAGGGGGTTGGACTCGATGACCTCCAAGGTCCCTTCCAACATTATTATTATTATTATTATTATTATTATTATTATTATATTATTAATAATAATAATAATAATAATGAATGTTTCAGTGTGCCTTAGCCTGAATGATAAGATGGCTAATCGGCATCCTTTTTGTATCTGATCTTTGATCCAAAGTATAATGAGTTTTTCTGTTTGTGAATGAGACCTTTTCACTCTTTTATTATAACTTCTTTCATTCCTAGTGATCCTTTTATCATCTCTCTGATCCTTTTCTTATCTTTCAATAGTGGGATGGTGGAATGGGCCAGTTTTCTTCTCATGCTATAATATTCACCTTCTTCCTGGCATTATAAGCTTTGATGATCTTCATCTTAAAATTGAAACTGGTGGCTTTCCTTTGCTTCCTGCTATTTCTTTCAGTTGGCCTGAGTTTCTTTCTCTTTAAAGGCATCTTGGTACAGAATATAAATGTGCGTAAACAAATAAATAAGCAAGTCAAACACAAAATATCTTCACTACTTTTCTTTTAACAGGCCATCAAAACTAAGAATATAATGTTCACACTATGATTTAGTATCTTTGCTATACAGTTACATTGACTAAGTGTAGATACAAAACACAACCAACCTACTCATGATATGATTTACACTGTGGTTTGTTTGTTTTTTGAAGATTCTGATTACTGTACTACCCTACTCCAGTAAAGACAAACCTTGGTTGTTAAGTCAAGGATACACCTTTGTGATGGCGTCAACACAGTCCATCTTTTTCTGCAGAATGCTCCTATAGTGGATATTATCCCCTGTTTTTTCATAATATTATCTAGCACTACTAAACCAATTCCCCATCTTCCCTCCCTTGATAAGAGCCAATGTGGTGTAGTAGGGGTTAAGGTACTGGACTAAGATTGGGAAGACCTATGCTCAAGTCATAAAAATTCATTGGGTAATTTTGGAGCAGTCACTTTCTCAGATCATGCTGCTCTGGGGATAAAATGAAAGGAGATCTCCATATAAATCACCCTGAACTCTTGGAGAAAAGTAAGTATATCATTTTAGTAAGTACAGATAGTCTTTGACTTATAACTGGTCACTTAGCAACTTTTCAGTTTTAACTAACGACCTGGATTCAATGTTCTGACAGCCAGCCCTCGGAGTCACCTAAATCCTATTTTGGCCACTCAGAAACCATCCTGCATGTATGGCCGTTTGTGGCATCCCATGGTCACATAATCGCATTTTTATGACTTTTATTTTTACCAAAAATTGGCATTTACTTCAGGTTTCCAGCAAAAACCATCCATTGTGGACAATAGATTCATTTAATGACCATAGATTTGCATAACAAACACGGTGATTCACTTAACAGCTGGAAGAAAAAAGTCATAAAATCAGATCAGTCACATGATGGCCTGTTTAATGACTGGCATGACTTACCACTGTAATTTAGGCTCAATTACGAGGACTACCTGTTAACAAAATTAGGGTCTGCACAATACTTTGGATTCAATTCAAAATACTTCAGAACTTGAAGCAGGACAAATATAATACCTGTCTGTGATTCATTAATGTACCCATGTGAATTGCAGAATTGCAATTCCCACTGTTATATTCTGAATCATTCTTCCAGATTAAATCCAAAGTCTTTGTTACCATGCTCAAAGCAGTAACACTGACAGTACAATCTATTTCTTTCTATAAGATTGTAAGATTCACAATCATGAAAGCTTTTAAGGCAATATCAATAAAAAAGCAGATTTGCCATCTCCCATCAACAAATACACATCAATATATATTGATACTCCCGTACATATACCATTTTGAGAAATACTCATTTTCAAAAGTTAATAAAAGTCCAGTTTGTATGTTCATATCTATTCTCTGCATTATAAGAATTCTGCACAAATGGAACCAGAAATAACAAAAAATGTGTATCTGAAAAGTGGTATTTTATAAGCAAGGCAAGTTGGAAAAGTATTGTTCTGAGAGATTTATGATCTTTCTAGATTGGGAAAAGGGATTAGACCTCGGTCCCCCAAAGTGATCAACATCAATTCCCAAGGGCTGATGGAACAATCCAAGGGTTCAATATTATTCATAGTATATTTGCTTAAGTAGCATTTATGAATTTATTTTCATATAATACAGGTAACCCTCCACTTGCAACCACAATTTGGACCGGAATTTCAGTCATTAAGCAATGTAGTCATTAAGCAAGTCATAACTAGACCCAATTTTACTACCATTTCTATCAGAGTTGTTAAATGAATCTGGCTTCCCCAACTGACTTTGTCATATGCCAGTTAGGGAAATCACAAATTCCAATCACATGACCACAAAATTCTGCAAGATGCTAAAAGTAAGCCAGTTTCCAAGTACCCCAAATGTGCCCATGTCTGCAGGGATGGTGTGAGGGTCGTAACTTCAAGGATGGATCGTAAGTCACTTTTTCCACAGTTGTCTTAACTTCAAACCATTAAACAAACAGTCATAAGTCAAGGACCACCTTTAAGTATTTGGAGTCAATAAACAATCTGAATAATGGTGAACTGAAAGTTTGGGGACCACTGAGTTAGGCAATGTAATTCTTATTATGAAGTGTTATGAGTGCTAGACCATATAAATAGCCTAATAGTATATTGCTGCAAAAATCAGCATCCTGTCATCTTGCTAACATAATAAAAATGTTTGAAAACAAATGTGCTTCCCTATTTTATTGCATTTACTTCTTAATATCATGCATCATTACTCAGATATCCCACTTAATTATCTTTACTAACAAAAACCCATGGCTAGGACCGCAGCCTCTAAATATAATAAGATTTGTTTCTAAGTAAATATGCTTACAATTGCTCTTTTAATCCTAAGCATCTCTAACATTACAAAGTCTTTCCAATTGGAACAATTATAAATACAGTGAAATATATGCATACATAATTCTGCTTTTGTGTTTTGATTTTAAATAATTGTATATATTATATTTGAAGGCTTCAATATCTACAAAGGATGTTTCAAAAATAGGCAACATATATTTGGAGGAAAAAGACTTACTAAATAGTTCAGACGACATCAATGCATCAATATGAGGTAGAGTTTATGGTTTCAATGAGAATTACACAGCCCCATATTCAAGTTCCTATGGTACTTGACTTAAAAGTAGACTGGCTGTTTTAAAGGAGTAGGAATGGAGGCAAATATGTGATGCCTTGAGCTCCCAGAGGAAAGATGTGATATAAATGTAATCTAACAGTAAGTCTTGCTAATTCACAATACTATGTACTAGGTGCAATAATAGTAGCCTAGCCTCTATCTAAAATACTTAAGTAAAGGGAAAGTCTTTCCCAACCACTCAACTGAATAAGGTAAAATGTGCCCCTCTAAGAAAAGCTCTAAAAGGGAATTGAAAAGTCTAATTAGAATCTCATGTAAGGACTTAGCAACTAATGCCCTTAGGACCTTGAAACTTCAGCCATTTTCTGCCAAGCTTGGCCTGAAAATTAACATTAATAAGGCTGGAAATCTAACTTGCTCTACCACATTTCTATAAGGAAGGACCTCTGTGAAGAGTAATCCATTTAATCTCAATAGCCTCTAAACATGTTTAAAGAACAATGCTAAAAATACATTTCAAATGTATTTTCTTTTTTAAAAAGAACAGGCATTTAAATGTTTAATAGAGTCTGCAGATTGTTAAGAGTGACATATTAAAATATCTGTTAAAGTTATTTCAGGTGACAAATTTTCATGTACCTTTTAAACATTCCTTTATTAAAACGCATATGCAAATACAACAAATAAAAACCTTACGTAACAAACATACTAAAGTATGGCTGGTATTTAGATTAGATAGAGATCTGGACAGCTCTCACCCTGATGGTATTCTCTTTGTTAGATGTGTTTGTCACATGCTACATATGTTTGGATAGTAGTCTGGATTGCTGACTTATTTTTATTAGTGTCTATTTATTTTGTTCTAGTTGTGTTATTTTTATATTGTGAGCCACCCAAGGTTGTCTTGGATTTGGCCAGCAGTGAAGTTGAATTAAATGCATAAAATAGAACACATGGTGTTGGATACACCTTGCCAAGACTGATAAATGTCTTATCTTTCACCCTAAGTAAAACAACATTCAGTTGAAAAGTATGCAACGTACCTTGGTGAAGAGAAACATATTTTGCATACCTAGTTCAAGAATTTTGTGTATGTTCACATGTGTGTGTGTCTCCTTGAATCAGTCTTTTGACTGCTGGAGACTGCCTGGACTATTCACTGCAGTTTTCTTGGCAAGGTTTTTCAGAAGTGGTTTGTCATTGCCTCCTTCCTAGGGCTGCAAGAATGAGTCGCACAAGGTCACCCAACTAGCTTTGTGCCTAAGGCAGGACTAAAACTCACAGTCTTAGCCTAATACCTTAAGCACTATACTAAACTGGCTTTCAGCCCAAGAAATTAGGGCAAACCAATATTTAAACAGAGCTTGTGGAATGAATAAATTTCTCAGGTTTAAAGGAAAAAGACGAAGGGCCAGATCTCCAGAAAATAAAAAGTGTTATTTCAGAATCCTGAGTGTAAACAGCAAACCTCAAAACTTATCTGATCTTCTAATAGCAAAATCTATGCTCTATCCAGAACAGAAAATGATTTGGAAGGCCCCTTCTCTATTTGGATTTAGAGCACTAAAGCATTTAAATAACATGTATTAAAGTATCAAGGGCTACATCAAAATATTACGAAAAGAAAAAATGCATTTAGTCAAGTGCATTCTTCAGAAGACAGGTTTTTTTCTTTAAAAAACCTGCTCTAACAAAGACTATGTGTTCCCTAACATCACAAAAATAAAGTGTTTATTCAAAGCATACTGCTTTCATTGATGTCAGGTGGGTAGAGGGGATCATGAGAAAATTCAAAGGTTTATCTTCAATCAGACAGGGGAAAAGGAGAAAAAAAAGAGAAGAACCAAGGATCAGAACAAAAACAAAATAGTACTGCTCATCCCTTGTACTTCTGGCAAGGTAAAAAGAGGAAGGTCAGCTGTGTTTAAAGTAAGTCATTTCCCATTAACAGCACTAATTTGGAGACGCACAAAGTCAAACACCATCAGCAGTAATACTCCCTTTATCTGAAAAACTGAGGTTTGGAGAAAAATGAAAGGGAAATGAGGGAAGTGTGATTAGCTCTAAATTTTCAGCATGAAAAGATCAAGATCATATATAAGCCAAGAAGCAGCAATTGGACTTCTGAAGAGAAATGCAAAATGGTGACAGTGGAAAATGAAAGTTACCATGGAAGCAGGGATAAAAATTTAGGCAACAATATTTATATAAACTGGCATAGATTGTGGTGGGGTAGCAAAGTTTTCATTTAGAGGCTTTTCCTAAATAAAGCAATAAAGGGAAAAGATATACCATGATTCATTAAAACATTTGAGGACTGGAGGTATACTGGGTGGAAAGGTCCATTCTGAGATTAGATAATTTCCACAGCCAAGAAAAAAAGAAAGGTTCCACTCAAACACCATAAAAAGGAAAGAGAAACAAAAATATACATGAATCTTCCAAATTGGAAGTAGGTTACGAGCAACTACAAACCTATTTAGAGAATTGGGAATAATATATGTGGAAAATGGAACTTATTTCTGTATGATTATTTATAGTGTGTTATCTATATAATCAAGCAGTGTCTATGGAACTATGCTTATATTTATTTACATTACCATTTTTTGCCAATAAGCTGACACGTTTTTAAAAATTACATAGAATTGACTTCTAGGAACTGAGAAAAAGAGAATCATATTACTTATCTCTTTGCATCCTACATATATGGGAAAAACCTTTCCATTGTAAGATAAACAATGTAAAGGGAAGACAGTAGAAAAAAGAGAATTATGGACAATTTAGAGGGAATATAAATTATTCCTATTTAATTATTTAGTTTTCTGCTTTCAGAACTACACTACCGAAGAAGCTTATAATAGCCCACATTTATGATTCGTTCATATCCAAAATTGGTAGTTTTTGTTTAAATACACTAAAACTCTTACATTTAAAAAACAAGATTATGAAAAACTGAATGGCCCACCTCTACTTTCAATAAAGGAAAACAATATAGGAAAGCAGCTTTTTATTTGGCCACTGTAAAATAAGTGGGTGAAGAAAAGACACAAATGCACAGCGAAATAAATGTTGATTTGTTCTTTTCCTCCTGTCTTGGGAACAAATATATATATATATATGTGGAAGACATTTACATTCAAATGTTCTCTTTTCAGTCATGGTCTCATTTTGAGACCACTAAAAAAAGTTTAAAAAAGAAAATACTAAAGGACCACTAAACAACCATTCATGGTAAATGGTAGCAATACCTCCCCATTTTACCTAAAATAAAAATGTTTCCTTTGGCCCTTTCTCAAAATAGGTATTCAACTTCCCTCTGGAAAGTTGGCTGAAGAAGCGTTCTCTGGACAAGGGAACAAGAGTTTGAAGAAATATTAAAAATGTCTCCCCTTCCTCTCCTGTCCCTATGGCAAAAAGGCCAAGGTTTCAATGTTGCTGATGATAGTAAAAACAGCATAATACTAAGAGATAGCCCCTCAGCCAAATTGGCCACAAAAATTCTGCTACAATAAGAAAAGTGAACATGGAGATAAAAGGAATGAGGAAAAAGCAAGCACATTCTCCTCCATTTCACATCATATTTTTTTTTACCCAACTGCCCAAGGGCAGATACATCTCTTTTCCCATATAGAAAGAATTCAGTCTAGTGGTCAAGGCATCAGGCTGAAACCAGGATAGTGTGAGTTCTAGTCCCACCTTAGCCATGAAAGCCAGCTGCATAACTTTGGGCCAGTCACTCTCTCTCAGCCCAACTCACTTCATAGGATTGTTGTGGGAAAAGCAGAAGGGTATTGTGTATGTTTGCTGCCTTGAGTTATTTATAGACATAATAGAGTGGGATATAAATAAATAAATAAATAAATAAATAAGGAAGTTTACCCCTTATTAATAGGAGCTTAGGTATGTGAAAGAAACACTGAGTTTTTCCTAATTTTTCCAGCACCTGTTTTTTAAGGGCAGAGGTGATTCTTTGTTGATTTTCCAGAGGGAACCTCAATATTATTAATTACAATCACTAGGCCATTGGGGGAGCTCCTCTGTCAATTTTTCTGACGGTTTTGATTACCTTAACTCCTTTCCAAAGGGACAGCTTCTGAATAATTTATATTAATAAATTATTAGCACTAATACAAATAATTTATCTTTACTTCTATCCCCAACTTTTCAGAAAGAAAACCTTATTGCTACTGTTTGAAATCCTTGCATGCCTTATGCCATTTTTCCAGAAAGGACAGCAGTTGAAACTTTTATGCTTAATGTTTTCAAAACATTCCCCCTCCTGAACAACAAGCAGCATTAGTGGGAGAAAAGTTAATTTTATTTATTTAATTTACCTAACAGCATGGATCCCACTGTTTAGACAGAAAGATTCATAGAGTAGCTAACAGGATTAAAAGGCATATAATAAAAAAAAAAATCCATCATCCTGTTTTTACGAAGTCCATAACAGAGAATGAAAATAGTATAAAAAACATTATATGTTCAGTAATAGTACTATCCCAGACTTTGAAAATTAATCTGCTCAATGGAAAATATATAGTAAGAAGTATAAGGGAAACATTGTCTATAATATTTTTTGAAATGCACTTACAACCTCTTTAGTGAAAAAATGAGAAATGGATGAGAATATATACCTTTCCTCACTCTCTCAAAAGCGGTTAAATGAAAATGGGAGAAGAGCGAGAGCCAACAAAACACCTACGGTCACCGTGGTGGGGAGTCATTAAAATCCTTAGATCGCCTCCTTTTAAGATAAGAAAAATCGGCATAAAAAGCAACAAGGACGATATTCGTTTCCCAGGAAGGGGCTTGGGGGGGGGGAGATAGAAGATTAAAAAAAAAGTGGAGCAAACCTTTCCCCACTGAAATGGACAGAAGTGTGGGAAGGAAAGTGAGAGGGTAAGAATGGTAACGATAATGCTGATGGAAGTAGTGATCATTAGGCAGAAATGAATTAAAATGAATTGCCCCCCCCACCAGTCCCTGTGGAAAGGGGACGGAGCCCATTGTGAAGCGAAAGGGCCAATTAAGTTCCTCGCATGCGCCCCCCCCCGTCAACAGCGCGAGGGAGGGGCCCTCTCGCCCCCCCCCTTCACGCGCCTATGGAAAACTGTCTGAGGAAGTTCCCCTTCTCCTCGCCCCCCATGTGGGGGAGGAGGGGGAGCGTGAGGAGAAAGAAGCCGCTCGTTCCCCGAGGCCCCCTCCTCGTCCCCCCCCCGGACCCTTCCCCTCCCCCACTCACTCGTCGCTCCGGAGTCGCGGGGGGGAAGAGGGGGGGGAGTAGCCCGTCCCCGTCCCTCCGCGCTTCCACCCTCACGAAAACAATGCAGGCCGCTCGACTGCGGCTCCAGGGCTGGCCGACTCGGCTCTCCCGCGCTCGGCTTGCTTCTTCGCCTCCTCGCTCCCCGCTCAAGTCTCGGGCGGCACGCGGGCCTCGGCTCAACGGCTTACCCTGAACCCAGAACCGAGCAGAAGGTGGGGGGGGGAGGAGGAGGAGGCTGAATAAGGCGAGGGTGGGCTTTTTTCTCTCTCCTACAACTCGCCTCTGCGCATGCGTCTTCTCCGCGGGGCTACTTCGGGCAACGTAGTTCTGCCCCAGCCCCTCCGAGCGGCAGGGAGGGAGAGGGAGGACTACCACTCCCAGAAAGCCCCGCGCGCGGGCCGTGCTTGGAAAGGCTACGCTGGCCTCTTTTCTTCAGGACCAGAGAGTCAATGAGGAGTGGGAGGGTGGAAAAACATGGCTGTGTGTACCTTGAAGCGGCTGGGGGGGGGGTGATGGGGGAACAGACAACCGTGGTCGGGGAAAGACTGCTGTAGCCCGGGCAGCCGAGTGGACCTGCTAAGGCCTTTTGCAGCTCCTTCCCACGGAAAGAGCGTCCTGCAGGCAGAAAGGCGCGGGTGCAAGGAAAGGAGCGGGGATGGGGCTGCAGCCCACACCTGGGGCGTTTGTGTATGTTTTAAAAACCTTTGCGGGATGGCCAACAAATGAACACAACACACACACACACACTTTGCACACCTTGTTTGTGAGGTGAAGGACCTGGCAGACCCGCGCGTACAGAGATACACACGTGTCCCACCCGCTTCTCGCTGCACAATGAGGGAATCTTGCTGCAGAGGCCGGAGATTAGGCGAGTGAGAGGAAGGCCTCAGAAGGGAGGTCCTTTCACGTCCTCCATTGATTCACTTTCTTCAGGATCACCTTTTTCCGTCGCTGATTAGGGTTGCTCTTAATGAAAACGACAAGGGCCGCAACAGTAGTAGTTTGCCCCATCTCTGGCTATCGTCGAGTTACTGAAAAATGAAACTAAATCCAAGCTTTTTTAAAAAAAAAAAAAACCACTGCCCAAGTACAGTATTTTTCCGTCAAGGTCATTGGGACTGGAAGCAATTTAGACCCACTATATTTAGTTTTTTGTAATGATCATTTGTCTTACACTTTGAGGTGTCGCCCATGTTAGGACTGCAGCTTTGCTATGCTTTTTTATCTGATTTATCCGATTTCCGAATATAATTTAGATAAATACATAATATTTCAAGTTCTATTTAAAACAAAGTAGAGAGTTGCATGTTGATTTTGAAACAAGACAGTGGATTGCATGCTGATACAATGCTTCATATTAGAAACAGTGTTAACATAATGAAGTAATTGTGTCAAGTGTGACTCCACACTAATGATATACTGTAGTGTGATAGCATTGATTTCAATGTACAATTATTATGCATATGTTTCTATAATTTATTATAATAATTTATAATAAAACTTGTATCCCTTACACTTAATATTTAGTAATACTTTTGTTAACAATAAAACCAACTGCATCCTGATTTAGCCAAATCTTCAGTACAAATCTTGACTGAATTTCTCTTTTAATTTCATGGGGGCTGATCTAAGCATGGCAATCTGGACCCAACCTCGTAAAAATTAAAGTATATTCAGACTGGTAAATCAAAACTGTTACTGAGACCCTCCATTCTCTGGTTTATCACGCTTGCCATCTTTTGTCTTTTATTTATTTTACTGTTTTTTATTTTTATCCTGCCTTTATTATTTTTATAAATAACTCAAGGCGAAAAAATATATGTACTATTTCCTCCTCCTGTTTTCCCCACTACAAGCCTGTGAGGTGGTTTGGGCTAAAAGGGTCACTGGCACAAAGTCATGCAGCCAGCTTTATTTATTTGATGGCTATTAGTTGCCTAGACATTTTGAAACTCAGACACCATACTAGTTTAATACATTATTATTATTATGGCTGGTCACACAATCAGTCAGATGTTTAGACTGGATTTAGCATTTTTATCCACCTATCCAATCCTTCCCAAGGATCTGAGATAGGCAGATGTTGTTTGATGATGTTAACTGTATAGTCGTAGGATGTAAATTGTTCAAAGTAAAGCTGCCTTTTGCAATTGACTGATGGTGATTTTGTAAATCCTGATGGTGTTCAAGTGGTGCTCCAGATGTTTTGGGATTGCACCCAAGGCATCTATTACTATTGGTACTACCTTTGCTTTCTTTTGCCACAATTGTTCTATTTGCTGGTCTTTGTATTTTGTTATCTTCTCCAATTCTTTCTCTTTTATTCTGCTGTATCCAGTGCAGCTCGCGGAACAGTGGTATTACATGTGGGGCCTCCAGAACTGTCTGTGCCGCTGCATTCTGAACCAATTATAACTTCCAAATACTCTTCAAGGATAGTCCCATGTAGAGCATGTTGCAATAATCCAAGTGGGAGATGACCAGGATGAGAGTGACTGAGCACATGGCCTCATGATCCAGAAAAGGATGCAATTGGCGCACTGCATGAAGTTGTGTCAAGTCTCTCCTAACCAAAACTGCCAAATTAGTTTCAGAAATAAGAATGACAAGCAAGAAATCATTTTTTGGACTTATAAAACAGCTGTATCTTTTGAACATCCTACTGTGGTTATAGTCATGGTTATGGACTCTTAAGGTTGTGGTATATTATTTTTTGGAAATGATATTTTGATCCTTTTTTCTCTAGCTAAATTAGTGCTATGGAGCAATCCAGATCTCAGAATTAATTTTAAAAAACTGTACCCACTATTAACAATATCTGTTGATATCCCAGTTGGACCATACAGTCTCAGCCACCATCTTTACATTTTTTGACATTCACACGCTCCACACGTCCCTGGACACAGCTCAGTTTCCTTTTTAGCAAAGCTACTGTATCTGCTGCTCTCCTACAGTCCCCTGGGTCCTAGAATGCACAGAACTGATCCAATACAGGAGACATGGATTTTTGTTTTGATCTGCATCATGGCTTGCCCTGGAGAAAACTTTAGCACTTCTAATACGTTCAGCTACTTGCACCCTGTGTATTAGCTGCAGTCTATAAATTAAACTCTATGGACATCTTTTTTTGTAATGGAATTACTTGGCTTGCTGCAAAGGTTGGAATCTATTGACATATCAATGTGAACTTAGCAAACATTTACTGTTGACAGCAAGGCCTGGTAATCTGTTGTCCTCCTGTGGTTTTGGATAGTGCTATATTGCACATCCCGGATTTAGAATCTTGCCTGATACATTTGTCATGTAGCTTCATTGTAAATCAGTGTTTCCTTTTGCCATATTAAGATGGGGGAGTTCAAGCCCACACATCTTAAAATGGCAAAGATTGGGAAACACTGATTTACAATGCAGCTAATTATAAAATGGTGTTTGGCTCTTCTCGACACAACAGCTGATTGGTTCAAAGCTCTTATTTAGCCAAAACACTTTTCAAAATTCTTGAAGTTCTGTGACAGAATTATATACAGGTAATCCCCGAGTTCAAAGTTATGTGATGAGCGCCCCTTAGTGCTTATGAGCAAGTCCCGAAGTTACGAATATTGCAGCACCACAGCAGTTGTTCGCCCTTACAAGCGACCGCAGTGGCTCTGCAACATTCACCCTGGTTATTCCCTCCCTCCCCACCCCCACCCCGGGTCTCCCTAGGCACCAGGCCTTCAATACTCACCCTATGAAGATCGAGATTCTTCACTTTCTTGGCTGCTCCAGGCCTTCGGTGCGTTCGCAGAGAATAGAGGCCTAAAGTAACGCAAGATCACACGAGATCAGTGGGGCGAGATCTCACGCTACTGATCTCGCATGATCTCATGGTACATTAGGCCTCTGTTCTCTGCAACAGAGAATAGAACTGAAGCTGGGGGACGCCTCCATGTGCCTCCGGAGGCTGGATCGGGGCTCCGGAGGCCTTTTCCAGGCCTCTGCCACCCAGACCTGAGGCCGGGGAATGCTTCCGCGCCCCCACCCGTGGTCCAATCTGGGCTCCGGAGGTGTGTTCCAGGCCGCTGCGGCCCGGATCAGAGGCCGCAGCCTGATCCTGGCTCCAGAGGCGTTTTCCAGGCTGATGCCGCCTGAACCTGAGGCTGGGGAATGCTTCCGCGCCCCCCCCCTGTGGCCCAATCTGGGCTCCGGAGGCGTTTTCCAGGCCTCATCGGGCCGCAGGGGGGCTGCGGAAACGTTTGCCGGCCTCAGATCCGGGCATCAGTGGCCTGGAAAAGGCCTCCGGAGCCCAGATCGGGTTGCGGGGAGGGGGGTCGCGGAAGCGTTATCCGGCCTCAAATTCGGGCGGCAGCAGGAACCGCTGCAGAGAGGAGATGGATCTTTTCCAGGTGAGTCCGGCGTGGCAGGAAGGGAGGGGGAAGCATGCGGTATCTTAATGGGTCGGGGAGGCCTTGGGGGCCTGTTCCATCCCCACCCTGAGATAACTCATGTTTGCTTAACGAGCCACATGTGTTTTAACAATCGAGGGAGTGATCTCATTCGAGGTACGAGATTCATTCTACGAGTTTTCAAGTTACGAGTGGAATGGGCAGGCTCCATTACACTCGTGACTTGAGGACTACCTGTATATGTACAGTAATAAAATTGTGAACCAAGATTTAATTTTCAGAATTCTTCATAAGGTTGAGAGTTAAACGAAACCGTTAGTGACTTCTTTCGGGAATGCAGCCTTCCTGCTTTGCTTAGTCCAGGGGTGTCCAAACTTGGCAATTTTAAAGACTTGTGGACTTCAACCTCCAGAATTCAACAGCCGGCGTGCCTGGCTGGGGAATGTTGGTAGTTGAAGTTCACAGGTCTTAAAGTTGCCAAGGTTGAACACCTTAGGCTTAGACTGAGAAAGCCTTGCAGAAAATAATGAAGATTGTCTGCTGTTCTGTGTGACATTTGTATTACAGATAGTCTGCAATGTTCACTCATTCAGCAACCATTTGAAGTTACGATGGTGGTGAAAAAATGGTCTTGTAACCAGTCCTTGAACTTTTAATAATAATAATAATAATAAAGTTGGAAGGGACCTTGGAGGTCATCGAGTCCAACCCCCTGCTCAGGCAGGAAACCCTATACCATTTCGGACATGTGGCTGTCCAGTCTCTTCTTAAAAACTTCCAGTGTTGGAGCATTCACCGCTTCTGGAGGCAGGTTGTTCCACTGGTTAATTGTTCTAACTGTCAGGAAGTTTCTCCTCAGTTCCAGGTTGCTTCTCTCCTTGACTAGTTTCCATCCATTACTTCTTGTCCTGCCCTCAGGCGCCTTGGAGAATAGCTTGACTCCCTCTTCTTTGTGGCAACCCCTGAGATATTGGAATACTGCTATCATGTCACCCCTCGTCCTTCTCTTCATTAAACTAGACATACCCAATTCCAGCAAACGTTCCTGATATGCTTTAGCCTCCAGTCCCCTAATCATCTTTGTTGCCCTTCTCTGCACTCTTTCTAGAGTCTCAACGTCTTTTGATCATTGCAAAGCCCCCCCTCCCCAGTCATATGATAAAAATTCAGACTAATCCTCCTCCTGCAGACCCTCATAGCTGGCTTTCATCGCCGTTCCCTGCTTCCCCTCTGCTGGGCTTGCCATCACAGCCACAGCCATGGCTCCAGGGCTTCTTGCTGCACAACAGCCCTGGGGTTGCCTGCATCCCTGCAAGCTGTCCCTCACCCAGCAGCAGCCACCCCCAGCCCTGCCACACCTTGCCATCCAATGCACATCTTCACCGCCTCCCTCAGGCCGGCTACACTCACACCCTGCCTTGCCAGTCTCTCGTGTACCCTCTCTCACCTGATAGCAGCCACGGACCTGCCTGCTAGCCTGTTTGAAAGCCACCTGGGACTTGGAACTTCCTGCCAGCTTCCACTGACGTTGCTTGTGAGAAGCCGATAACAAGTTGTGAAGAAGTCCTCACTTATTGATAGCAACGCAACTGCTGTGATGGTGGTTGTAAAAATGATGCAGTGACATGTTTCGCTTTATAAGCTAAGCATTTAATGAAGGACATTCCAGTCCCAATTATGGTCGTTAACTGAGGACTAGCTGTACCTGTTAAAATTTGGGTTTGCTTTTATGGACCACACCACTTTGCTTTAAAGAAATGAAATAGAATTTACAAATAAGATAAATGGACTGCCTTCATATAACTTGCTCAGTTCCATTTTCTGGGTTCCCACAATACGTTTAGTTGTAACTGAATAGGGCTGGGTCGATAACGAGTTTAAACAAATACAGCCTAACATACTGCACAGTGTTTCCTAATCACTGCAGAGCTCTGCTAATCCATAATAACAGTAGATACCCAATGATGTGACACACTGTTAAGGCACTACCTATTTTCTTAACACACGTGTAGTTTCTGACACCTGGTTTTCTTCCCAGTATTCCTTCCAGTAATATTGATAAAGGAGGTCGGACAGCCAAAGCAGGGGACAGCAGCACCAAGCAGACTTTGAAAAATCTAAGCAGGATTGGATGTATTTAATCCTTGGCAGGCAGCTTACCAAAAAACCCCCAAGGCTATGGCCTAGACCAGGGGTAGGCAGCCTTGGCTCTTTTATGACTCGTGGACTTCAACTCCCAGAATTCCTGAGCCAGCATGGCTCAGCTTGGAAACCTCTCCCTTTCCCCTCAGCATGGCTGGCTCAGGAATTCTGGGAGTTGAAGTCCACAAGTCATAAAAGAGCCCAGGTTGCCTATCCCTGGCCTAGACTGGAAAGTAAAAAACACATCTTGGAAGAAGGCAATGGCAATCTGTTCTGAACTATTGCCAAGAAAACTTAAATGTCCCAGAAGATAAATTCAATAATGTTTGTTGCCTCTAAGCAAGCTGGGCGCCATGCAAGTTTAATAAATAAAATAAAATCTTGTTGTCTAACCAAACTGAGAGCCAACGACTTGTTGCTATAATGTTGACTACACAGAATTCTATTAATAGATTCAGATTTGCCAGAATAGTTTGATATTACCATGGTTAGGAACGGGACAAAGGCCCAGAGAGACAGTGGCAAGAGGTTGAGATAGAGAACAAGAACAAGGAGAAGGAGAAGAGAGGGTGTTGGTCATGAGGTGAAAGTTTGGCAATTCTAGGACAATGTTGAAGGCCACCTGAACTTCTGGCAAGTTGTGAGTTGGGCACATATAGGCTAGATGAGTGTTTCTGAACGTTGGCAACTTTCAGATGTGTGGATTTCAACTCCTAAAATTCCCCAGCCAGTCCATGCATCTGAAAGTTGATAAAGTTGACAAACTCTGAGCTGAACTAGGGGAGACAGCCCCCCTTGCCCTACATAGCTGACCCCCAGTCCCGTTTCCCAATTGGTATTGTTTTTCAGGGATATAAAAACAAGAGAGATTATGCCTCCGATATGCTGGATGCACCTATTTATTATTTTTTAAAAATCTTTAAAAATCCAAAAAAGACCCTACATTTTCAAGCACACCTCACTGCCTTGCTTCCTTTGTATATGCCTTACCCCTAAATAAGGTTCACAGTCACAGTACCTTCTTTATCCGGGATAGATCCAGTGAATTGGTTGGATAAGCACTGATGTACCAGCAAGTTGGTTGGATAAACATTGTTTCTTTGTTCTTAGCAAATAACCAATTTATATTTTGATCTTAAATTCTTGACTCTATGTGTGTTGAAGTATGCAAACTGTGGTGAAGAATAACTTTAAAACATTTTTTTCCAGAGCAAGGCAACACTTCCTTTCTTTTTTTATTCAAAAAGGCCCTGGTGGCAGGAATATAGTGTAAAAATCATTGGAAAAACTAAAAGGCATTGTTACATATTGGAATATACACTTTGTACAAAAAAAATTACACATCACGAGCAGTTCTCTCTTTTTCTTTGAGGTTCATCTGCAGAAGATGAGGGCTCAATAATTCATAGGTCCTGGGATCTGAACATTGAGACCCCCATAGTCCAACATGTACATCGGCCATTGCTGCAGGGATAAAGGAAGAGGAAAAAGGCATTACAAACCATCTATTCAGAAGAAGAAATTTAAAAACTCCAACACAGAGCAACTGGTGCCTCGAGCCAAGACTCTACATATTAGCTACATTTAGGAGGCCTTTTGTTATTATGAGTTACTTAGAGTTGGGTTGAAAAATCATTCAGGTTTTTTTTAAAATCATATGTTATTAAATAAAATTGGCATTTTTTAAAAAAAATAACCTCCTCCCCAAAATTAATCAGTTGAACTGCCTTATTCTGTCCTGTTTACTTATTTAATCTATATGGCCACCCCGTCTTACAGATGTGGCCCTGTCTAAGAACATGTTAAAAATAATACAAAAACACTAATATTAATGACACATTAAACACTTACAATCATTACTGAGAAGAAACGCACCAACACTCTCAATAATACGATTTTATTTCACAAGCCATTTAACCTCCTAACACCCAGGTCTTCAGTGCTTTCCCAAATCCAATCCTGGTGGGATGGTGTTCCAGAGGGCAAGTGCTGTGACACAATTAGATCCCAGGAGATGGCATTATTTAATTGAATGGACCCAAAGAATGCCCATCTTGTCTTAGGTTCAGAATGATATACACCGTCTACTTCCCGTTAAGCTCTCAGGTGAAGAGGTATAGATGTGATATTATGATGTGATCATTTTAAGGGTTTTACATGGCTTCCACAAACTCTCTTGGAGGGTGTGATGGAATGTTGTCCAGATCCCCCGGAGGGAGGGGGCGCATTCCAAAGAAGCAAGAGACATTGCAGTTTAGATAGTTTGTGTGAGAGAAAGAGAGTGAAGACGGCTCCTCCCTAATAGCTCCCAGAATATATGGTTCATGGTGCAAGTCACCTGATTTAGTTTGATAAGATAATATTTCTATTAGTGAGGAACTATAAAGAAAACTGCTTAGAAGCATGTCAGTGAATCTATCTTGGGTTTTGGAGCCTTATAGAAGAGATGGTTTCTCTATTTTTTTACATTATTTTTAAATTGTTACCTTGGGTAATGTTTTTACTTGTCTTAGCCACCAGGGGGCAATATATAATTTGTTTTATTTGGAACTCATCAAATATAAGTAGGCATTGACCCTACCATATGTCATGTACACCTGTAGACTATGTCCACCTCATCAGTGTCAAATTTGTTCTAAATCCAAATGTGTTTTGCTTTCTGGTCTAAATACCGGAATTCTACTTTTCAGACATTTCTTAATGTACAGGATGTGCAGAAATGTAAAGTTAATAATAATAATAATAAAGTTGGAAGGGACCTTGGAGGTCATCTAGTCCAACCCCCTGCTCAGGCAGGAAACCCTATACCATTTCGGATAAATGGCTGTCCAGTCTCTTCTTAAAAAGTGTTGGAGCATTCATCGCTTCTGGAGGCAGGTTGTTCCACTGGTTAATTGCTCTAACTGTCAGGAAGTTTCTCCTTAGTTCTAGGTTGATTCTCTCCTTGATCAGTTTCCATCCGTTGCTTCTTGTCCTGCCTTCAGGCACTTTGGAAAATAGCTTGACTCCCTCTTCTTTGTGGCAGCCCCTGAGATATTGGAACACGGCTATCATGTCCCCCCTCGTCTTTCTCTTCATTAAACTAGACATACCCAATTGCAGCAACTGTTCCTTATATGTTTTAGCCTCCAGTCCCCTAGTCATCTTTGTTGCTCTTCTCTGTACTCTTTCTAGAGTCTCAATATCTTGCCCGCTCTTCCAGCGATGTAGGATTCTTCTCTTTCTTTGGCATCACTCTCTTTCTTTGCTGCCTCTCACTGGGACGAGCCCTATCCTGACCTTTTCACTTGCTGGACAACACCGCTGCCTTTGCCTGACAGCCAGAAGTGGTGGCACTCTCCAACAAGCAAGGAGGTAAAAACAAGGACTGCGGCAGTAAGGGGCAGCAGAACCTACTATAGGAATATTCGTTTTGTAAAATACCTTCTGCAAGGTCAGCCTTCTTACTGGAGCCATACATCCCAAAAGAAAACATTGGCTGCCAGGCACAGTTCTGCCTTCTCTGGTAGCCAAAGGAGACACTACCACAGAGGTACAAAGCCCCACAGATGGATGGGAGGGGCAATCCTACAGAAGGCCAGCTGGAGTCTTCTCTTAGGTTCTTGTCTCAGAGGTGTTTTTTCAAAAGGCAACTGGACTGTTTTTTTTTTCCTTGAGGAAGAAGAAGACGTTTCGCTTCTCATCCAAGAGAGCTTCACCCTTTCATCCCCAACCATCCAGTCACAACTGATGGAGCTTCCTGAATGAGACGCGAAACAACTTCTTCTTCCTCAAGGAAAAAAACCCGTCCAGTTGCCTTTTGAAAAAGCACCATTGAGACCTGGATGACAGAGAATCTCTATAGACTCTCAGGTTCTTCCTTGAAGGAAATCTGGGATGTTCACATACAAGAACATTTCCACTCGAAAATACCAGTTTCCCAATGTGTCTTTTTGATCCTGATGGGTCTCCCAAAACCACCTTCAGGCAGGCCATTGGGTTAGGTTGGGGCAATGAATCTTAAAGGTTTGCCCTGGTCTACTTTCCCCTATATCACCATGAGCATTAAGAATCATCTCCACCAGAATCAGTACTAAAGCAAGGGAAACAAGGAAGATAGGGCAGAACTGCACATTGTGATAGGATATATCTGCACAATGATTCTTCTCACTTAAAATGCCCGGTTATTGCAACCTGGCATTGGAAGGGTGACTCCTGAAGACTGGTCATCTCATGACTTTCTGTTTGACATGGAAAGAGATACAGTATGACATTAAAAATGTCTATGGGGATTCTCAATCATCCAGGTCATGGTTGTCCCAAAGGTGCTTTTCCAAAAGGCAGCTGGATTTCCTTGTTTTTTTTCCCTTGAAAATGCTTTGCTTCTCATCCAAGAAGCTTCAGAATTGAAGAAGCTTCTTGGAGGAGAAGCAAAACTTTTTCAAAGGAAAAAACCCCCCAAGAAAGTCCAGTTGCTTTTCGGAAAAGCACCTTCAAAAATTTATTTTTTAAATTTATACTCGACCTTTCTTTGGGGTACTCCAGGTGGCATGCATAGCAGTATCCTCTCTCCAATTTTTCATCACAATAAAAATCTTGTCAAGTTGGTCTAAGAAAGCCTGACTGGCCCCAAATAACCCAGAAGGCTTCCACAGCAAAGGGCAAACTTGAAACAGGCCTTCCTAGATCCTAGTCCAGGGGTAGGCAACCTTGGCTCTTTTATGACTCGTGGACTTCAACTCCCAGAATTCCTGAGCCAGCATGGCTCAGCTTGGAAACCTCTCCCTTTCCCCTCAGCGTGGCTGGCTCAGGAATTCTGGGAGTTGAAGTCCACGAGTCATAAGAGAGCCCAGGTTGCCTACCCCTGTCCTAGTCCAACACTTTAATCATTACACCACACTATGTTTGGGGCTAGAAGGATTGTTTTGTGGTCTATATTCTGCTCCCAGGATAATCTACGCTCCTTTTGGTCCCAGAGTCTTATTTAGGACCAATTCAAATTAAAAATTGTGTTCTGCTTTCCTTGTTCTTGGGTAGAGGCAGTCCTTTCTTTTTGTCCTTAGTGTTGGCTAGGACCTCATCTTGGGTCTCTCAGAATATGGTTCTCAAATTAGCACTCACTTGGATTGAAGTCTATATCCACACCAACATCTGTTCAAATATCTGAATGTTGGACAAGAAAGGGAGGAAACTAGGTGCCCCTGTTTTAGTTGGATGACCAGCTCTCTCCCCCCTGTGGTAGCAACCTAGGCTTCAACCCTGCATGACTGTCTGGAGGTATAGGGAGACAGTGAGTAGCACTGCAATCTCATCTAGCTGAGGCACACTATATCCAGTTTTCCATCCTTTCTACCCCCCCGGAGTTTGAATGATCACTTGCATAAGCCTGATCCATATTGGCTCAATATGAAAAATTATGGCCGGCTCTCGGAGTCTCTGGGAACGAAGGCTGATAGAATTGGGGGGCAGGGGGGGGGGAATTACTTGGCAAACCCAGTTGAAAAGTTCAGAGGCTGCTGCCTCTGGTCCTGGTGACCAACCCAGATTGGATCCTCCAGATGAATCTTTGCCTGCAATCTGAAATCATATAGCTTAGACCAGTGATGGCGAACCTTTTAGAGACTGAGTGCCCAAACTGCAACCCAAAACCCACTTATGCATCGTCGAGCGCCGGGTGGGTGTGGCCCATTGCCTGGGTGTGGCCAATTGAGTGGGTGTGGCCAATTGAGTGGGCGTGGCTGCGGTGGTAACGGCAGACTGGGTGGGACTAAAAAGTTCAATCAATCAATTCCAACTTTGCAAGATCTTTTTTTTTCCCCGCGAGAAGTTGAAATTGACTGATTGAACCTTTTTTTTTTTTTTTTTGCACATGGCGGCGGAGGCCTAAAGCGAAAAGGTTTTATAAAACCCAGCTGAAGGCCTAGGACTGGGGCGACGGCACGCGTTCTTTCTTGCCATTTTTTAGACACAGTAATTCAGCTGCACAGACTCTGAGTGCCACTGCCATAGGTTCGCCACCACTGGCTTAGACAATATACAGTAATTCAGGCACAGACTGATGCCTTCCTCCCTCAAAACCAAGCTGCAGTGATTGTATTTACCACAAGTGAGATCTGATTGGTTGATGAGGTGGACTCTAGATTTGACGAGGAGGAGGAGGAGGATGATGACGATGAGGAAGAGACAGAATTCCCTTCCGAGATCCTCTTCCGCTTCCGTTTAGGAACGATGCTGTTGTTTTCTAGTGGCATTCAAAGGAGAACAAGAGTTTTAACTGGGATGATTCTTCTTCTTTGTCTCTAACATCTTCTCCATAAATGTAATGGACAAGCCTCCAGAACATTAGCTATGGAGAAGTGGTGTGCTAGAGGAGGAGTTAAGAATCCCTCTCCTCTGCTTCAAACCATACATTCCTCATACAACATTTTAGCAGAGACACAGTACTTAGATGAGGCTTCCCTAACCAGCTACCGTGCCTTCTGGATACATGGGATTGCAGCTTCCAGAATTCACAAGTCATTTGGCTCAGGAACAATGGGAGCTGAACGCTTGGTTGGAGATGGCATATCTGGGATTTTGGCCTCTACCACATAATGACTGCAAATGTCTCAGACATCCCAGCCCCATATGCCAGTTGTCCCCAGGATGATGCTGGTCATCATCCACTCCCACAACATCTGCTGTGGGCTCATGGTAGTTGTAGTCCAATGCTTCTGAAAGCAAGAGGATGGAGAAAGCTGCCAAGTAGGTGCCCTCAGAGGACAGTCTTCCTGGAGCAGGGAATTAAAGACTCCGTGGCTGCCCTGGTTTGTTTCTTTGTGGCTTACCATATTGCTATGAGCTCAACACAGTTGCCTCAGTTATGGATTGTGCAAGCCTAGAAAATGGATTTGGTCAATAAGCAAGTTAAGTAGCTTGGTTGAACTGATTTGTTAATGACCTACCACCTTCCCTCTGGCTGAATTCATATAATGCACTTAACTTGGTTACTGGCTTAATCTGCTTTTGCACAATACATTAGACCAGGGGTAGGCAACCTTGGCTCTTTTATGACTCGTGGACTTCAACTCCCAGAATTCCTGAGCCAGCATGGCTCAGCATGGAAACCTCTCCCTTTCCCCTCAGCATGGCTGGCTCAGGAATTCTGGGAGTTGAAGTCCACGAGTCATAAAAGAGCCAAGGTTGCCTACCCCTGCATTAGACCATGAATTACCTGAATAGATTGGGCTTCTGCAAAAACGTAACTCACCAAAAAAGAAAACTAACCAAGGTTGAAGCTAACTAAGCTTAGCAAATTCTGCAAAGGCAGCCGCTGTCTAATTCCAATGTTTCTGCAAACACAGCCAGCAAAGATCCATAAAAGGAAGGACTTGTTTCTCTTGGATACAAGCCTGTAATCTAATCAGACTTATTCCCAAGCAGATGGCGTCCATTGGGAGTAGTATTTTGTCCTGATTTCCAGAAAACGATCCTCTGTCTAAAGGGCTGTCAAAGTCAGCTTTAAGATAACATTTAAGATTAAAGCAGAAGAAACAGAAAAAAGCAGGCATCTGCAGGGAAGGCTTAAAACAAGACATAGAATTTTAACCACGGCTGCAGAAATGAAGCCCAGCTCCTTTTTTACACATGCCATCTGCTCACAACTGCCATTTTGGCTTTTCTGACTTCCCTTGAAGATATTCCTGGCAAGAGGCTCTTATCTTGATCCTTTTTAGCGAAATCACATGGTCAGAATGAGAGTACAGTATTCTCATTTAAACCCGGGATGGTCCTGAACCCCCTTTTTATGGCTCTTATGCCAAAAATCAACAGTATGGTTTCTCACTGTTTTGAGTTGCAGAATGCAGAAAAACTCTAATCCCAGTGTGACCCAGGTCCCACGGGAATGGGACAATTCACCACACGACAACTCAATGTGGCCAATTTACCGCAGGACTCGCCATGGGACAACTTGCCGTGGCCAATTCGACACGGGACTCGACACGGGACCACTCGATGCGGCCACAGGAAGGCCACTGTAGAGCAGAAGCGGAGCTGCAAACTCCAGTAAGCTCGACGATGGCTGCAGCGGTGCTGGGGGAAGAGGGAGAAACGCCTGTCCAGGGCAGCCAAGATGGTGGAAGCACACCTGTTCTTTGTTGTGGCAGCATCATTCTGGCTTGCGCTCCCTTCTCTACCGGGAGAAGTTGGGAGGTTGAAAATGATGCTCAGTGGGGAAGGAGAGCCGCCATGGCTGTGCAATGCCAAGGCTGCTCCGTAGCTGTCTTTCCCTCCGGCCTCGCTTGTGCCAGATGAGCTGCCCCCGTCCCGTGGCTGCGTCAAGTTCCGCTTTGAGTTGTCCTGCAGCAAGTCGGCATGTCGAGTTGTCCCACGATGAGTTGGCCATGGTGGGTTGACTGTGGCAATTTGGCCGTGGCAGGTTGTCCTAGATCCCCTTTTGGAGTCACTGCCCTTCAGATAGATCCTTTGGGTTAAGTGTAACCTGTCCCTTTGCAAAGATTGCCTGCTTCTCTTTTAATAAGAATTATTTAATTTAATAAGAATTTAATAAGAATTATTTCCTGCTAGACATGTCCATCTACAAATCAGACTCTACTTGTATTCAGTTTTCTCTAGACCAAAACAGACTTCATCCTGTAAATCCTTACGTTTTCCAATCCTCCCCTGTTGAGGCTAAAGTAGCTTTAGGAATGGGAGCAATTATGAGCAAAAATGCAGCTCGAGGGGAAAGTTAAAACATTCATTTTTGTCTTACCCTCCCCCCACACACTCTGAGGCTTTCCTTCAAAATTAAGCAGCCAATTTATGAACAGTCATTCAGACTGCAGGTTTCCACTCCTAAGGGTTGTCTGCCTCAGACATTAATCAGACATTAATGCGGAACAACTGTATATCATTCCACGAGTATAGCAAAAATGTTATAAGCACAATATATGCCCATTATAAATGGATTAAATCTCATGGGAGTTCAGACGATTAGAACACAAAGATCATTCAAGATGTGGCTTATCTTTCCATCTTTTTTTTCCATTTCTTTTTCTTAAAAAAATCAAGAGTCAGTGGGCATCATGTCATGGTATTATGGGTGCCTTATAAACATGCAAGCCTTACATTATTCACCTTCACTTTAAGCAGATATTATTTTTAGAGATACAGCAGAAATGAAATCAGTTATTTTCATTCCCTTTGCCCTGTCCAGGATATTGGAGCTGCTTTCTTCTATGAATAACCCAAATCTTTAAATATCTCACTGGAAGCTTCCTGAAATGTGGACCAATCCTGCATAATTTAAAAAGAATCATAAGGCCCCTTTTACATGACTATGAAGAGGGACCCAAAACAAATATCTTTTAAAAAAAAACAAAAAACTCCTATTTGCCTATTTTTCACCTTACCTGGTGGTTTGGCCTCAGGACCTACGTCTGCAAATGGCCTGAATGGAAAAAGAAGGGTACGAATTAGATGGCATTTAGAAATTAAGGTTGATGACAATGCTTAAAAATATCTCCACCTGTTACCAGCTAATACTGATACTCCAGATGAATCGATCAATCAGAATAGAGCTGGAAGGGACCTTGGAGGTCTTCTAGTCCAACCCCCTGCTCAAGCAGAATGCCTGGAGATTTGGAAGTTTGTACAACACATTCTTCTAAATCAGGGTTATGAAACCTGAAAGCTAATGATTATTAGCTCTGGGCTTAATTTCATTCAGTTCCGGCACTGATTTCAAAAGCTTCTGCAAGAGAGCAGCTCAAATCTTTGCTGGGAGATCGATTCTCATCCTCTGTGCCAGCTGGTTAGGGCAAAAAGAGGGATTCAGGAAGAGAGACAAAAGGATACCACAAGAAAATGAGTTTTGTCACCTACAGGTAAGTTCTCAACTTATGACTATTTGTTCAGCAACCATTCAAAAATTATGACAGTGCTGAAAAAAGTGATTTAAGACCAGTCCTCACATTTTTGACTACCACAGCCTCTCTGCTATGATCACAATTTGGGTGTTTGGCAACCAGCACGAATTTATGACAGAAGCATGTCATCGCCATTTACAATCTTCCCACGGAGCTTCTGACAAGCAAAGTCAATGAGGGAAGCTGGATTCAGTTAACAATCGTACAATCCACTTAACGACCGTAGCAAGAAGGTCATAAAATCGGGCACGACTCATTTAATATTTGTATAACTTAGTGACAAAAGCTATGTCTCCAGTCCCAATCGGGTTATAAACTGAGAACTATCTGTATTCCTGACTCAGGTTCTGTCATTGATAACTTATCCCCATCTACCATGTGCCCCCCACAAATATACATCTCTTGTCCAAAAAACATCGACTATAAAAAAACCCTCCAAAGCTTCTAAAAATGCCATGCATTTGAAATTAAGTTAGGTTAGCAAAATATAATTAATATACTGTACCCCAAACAAATAAATTATATTACAGCTTCTATTTGTTAGTCAAATCTAATATAGGTGGTCCCTGACTTATGACCACAATTGAGCCTCAAATTTCCATTGCTGAACAAGACAGTTGTTAAGTGAGTTTCGCCTCATTTTACAACTTTTCTTGCCACAGTTGTTAAGTGAATCACTGCAGTTGTTAAATTAGTAACACGATTGTTAAGGGAATCTGGCTTCCCCATTAACTTTCCTTATCATGGACAGTGGATTAATATTTATATGTTACTTATATGTAAGGGTGTAGGTATATACATATGTTGCATATAGTATGCTTAAATGTGTGTTATGTATGTGTACACTTTGAGAGCAAGCAACTAAATTTCATTTTTAGGGTGTGCCATTATGCCCACAGTAAAAAATGGCAATAAAGGTTGTCTGTCTGTCTGTCTGTCTGTCTGTCTGTCTGTCTGTCTATCTATCTATCTATCTAAAGGTTACAAAAGGTGATTACGTGACTCCAGGACACTGTAACCATCATAAATATGAGCAAGTTACCAGGCATCCGAATTTTGATCACGTGACCATGGGGAATGCTGCAATGGTCGTAAGTGTGAAAAATGGTCATAAGTCACTTTTCTCGGTGCCATTGTAACTTTGAATGGTCACTAAATAAATGATTGTAAGTCAAGGACTACCTGTATGTTGTGCAAATCCAGCCATTAAGTAGCCAGCAAGAGCAGACTGACAGTGGAATCAGTGACCTGCAGAGGAGACGGGTTCAAGCCCTGACTAGACAAAGATATGTCAAGAAGGCTTTAGTCTGGGCTGTTGCATTGAGCAGGTTAGTCATTGGATGGGGGGTGGGTGGAGATGGTTCCTTTCAACTTGAGGATTCTCTGTGTGAGACACTATTTGGGTAGCTTAGCCTTGGATAGGCCTAGCATTAGTAATATGCTGATGGTTCCAGATTCAGATCACAATATTGAAACTGAAGAGAGCCTTGGGGAGCAGGTGATGGAAGGAGACCTCAGCTCAGCCTTTGCAGATCAAACCGTCAAGCACAGTTGCTCTGTATTATGCTTTTCTAACCTAGATAGATAAATGGTCTGCTGGTACAAAGACAGATTTAAATATTAAACGTCTTACTTTTGCTAATGTAACCTTTGGCAAATATGTTGGCACAGCAATCTCACAACTCTCTTTGGTGGGATTCCAGGAACCGCTGTCCTGGAAGTTTCTGGTATTTGGGGTGTGTATGTGTGTGTGTGTGTGTGGGGGGGTGTTGATTCAATGAATTATATAGTTATATTTTAATGCCAGTAGAGGGCACTGTGACTTTACAGATCAATTAAACCAGCATTAAAATAATTGCAATAAGTAAATTCTATAAAATTAAAAGGAAGGTTGGGAATGGAATCGTACTGGAGCTGGCTAGTAATTGCCATCTGGATCCGGTCACGTGCTTTCAGAATCTTCTCTAGCCGATGGATATCGTAAGTATTGGGATTCCGAAATGGGATATCATCCGGCAAACCAGTCACTTCGATGGCATCAGGTGTGTCCCTGATCAGTTTGTAGGGTACCAGAACAGGTCGGTTCAGGCCTAAAGCTTCCCCTGAAACAAAAACAAAGAATTTCACTATCACATCACAAAACAGAAGAAACCCACCTTGCTTCTCAATCTTATTCGTAGTTTCCACAATGTAAAATAAGATACAGGGTAGTAGTCCTTGACTTACAACCACAGTTGAGCCCAAAATCTCTGTTGCTAAGCAGCACAGTTGTTCAGCGATTCGCAGCCCACTTTGTGACCTTTTTGCTACAGTTAAACGAATCTCTGTGGTTGTTAGGTGAATTGTGCAGTCGTTAATCTGTCTTCCCCCGTTGACTTTCCTTGTCCGCTTGGAAGGATTACAGAGGGCGATCACATGACCCTGTGACAGTACAACTGTCATAAATACACACCAGTTGCCAAGCACCTGACCACAAGGATGCTGCCACGGTCGTTAAGTGTGAAAACTGATCATCTTCCTTTTTTCAGTGCTGCTGTAACTTCAAACAGTCACTAAACAAATGGTTTAAGTTGAGTACTATGTGTACGCTGAACCCTAAACTAACTGAATAGGTTGAGTGTGGACAACATGATAAGTCGCAGATAACTGACTTATCAAAGCTTAGAACTATTAAAGCTAAATTAGTGGTGCCAAAGCATCCACAAGATCTCTAACTTAGCTGATTAAGCACGTTGTCAGATGAATGCAGGATTTGAGAAGTTTTTTTTCCCCCCCAAATAAAGCAGGTCACAGCATTTCAACAAGAATTGTGTTGGGAGGACAGAAGGCTTAAATCTGGCTTCTCCCCAGGAGTCTTTATATAAGGTAACAAACCACTGAAAATGCTGTTCTTTACAGGTAGTTCTTGCTTACTGACTGCCTTGTTTGAAGCTTGAAGCTACAAATGGTTGGGAAAAAAACCCAACTTTGCCAACCTATCCTCACATTTACAGCCATTGCAGTATTGCACCGTCAGGCAATCACACGAGTTTTACAACCAACTTCCAACCAGCAGAATTAATGGAGAATGGGGAAGTGAAATTGCAAGTTGTGGCCACAGGATGTCTCACTTAACAACCATGGTGATTTGCTTTATAAAGGAAGTGGAAGCGATGTGATGAGTCCAGTGTGCTCTTGTGAGGGTTTTTGGTTTTTTTTTTGCTTAGCAGCTGTAGCACTTAGCGACACAGTTGCCGTTCCCAATTATGGTTGGTAAATGAGGACTGCCTGTATATGATTTGCACCCTGACTTTCGATCACAGAGTTCAAGGTAGTGTTAACAGCTTTCCCCATCAGCAGCTTTTGCATTAAGTCTCAGAAGAGCCCTGTGGAAAAGATGAAGCAGAGATGTAGCGACCAGCCAGCCCACGATTAGGGGTCAAGGAACCAGAAATTCAGACTGAGAGATCTGCTTCTTTGCCTTTGAACCATGGATCCAGAACTTCCAACTGTGCTTTCACCATTTGCCCTCCAAACCTACAAGACAATCAAGCCCTATACTCAAAATAGAGCAACCCACCATATTTTTCATTGAACAGTTCTTTCACTTGCTCTCGGAGAATCACCTTCTCGCCCAACCGGTTTGCATCATCCTCATCTGCCGAGGAAGAAAAGGCCACATGTTTAGTAGTTCTTTCTCATGAGTATTCCAAGAGAACCAGAATAGCGTAGCAGAGAAGATTTTGGACCAAGAGTGGCGGGTCCAAGCCTACCCTCACTCATTGGAAACTCACTGGATAAATTTGGGCTGATCATTCTCTCTCAGCCCTACCTATCCTATAGCTTTCTGGCGGTGAAAAATTGGAGGGAAATGCATTGCCATTTTGTGCTCTCAGTGTCTTCAGTGGTTGAGACAATTATACAAAGCAGGTACTGCAGGAGGATTTGGGGGTGTTCCTGTGTTTCGTGTTCTCAAATATGAATTTAAACATAACTTTATGAACACGTACTACAATTTGCGGGTGTTTCCTGTCTCAAACAGCAAGAAAACCTGCCTCTGATTTTCAGCAAGTCTGGTTTTGAAGGTACTGCTGGAACTGTAGGTAGCCTTGGGTCTTGGATTGCCACAGATGGACTAGAAGATCCTTCTCCAACCTGTGTCCTGAGTCTTTAGGATTCAGAACTCTTAGGCAGCATGGGAGATACAGAGTAGCCCCCTATGGAGGGCATCACAGGAGTGTCTGGTCAATGAATATGCAATCAACAAAACAATCTTCCTGACATTTAAGCCAGGAGTCCGCCGACTATAAGGGGAGGTCATCCCAAAGATGCTTTTTCACGAGGCAACTGGACTTGAAAGTCCAGTTGCCTCGTGAAAAAACATCTTTGGGATAACTATGACTTGGATGACTGAGAATCTCCATAGACATATAGGGGGAGGTGCTTATCTCCGTTTCAAGGACACTGAGCCAGCGGTCTCCGAAGACATTTCCATAGTCATGGAAGCACTGTTACCTTCCCACCAAAGTGGTACCTATTTATCTACTTGCATTTGCATGCTTTCCAACTGTTAGTTTGCTAGGAGCTGGGGCAAGGACGGGCGCTCACTCCATTGAGTGGCGCTTGGGTCTCGAACCTGAAACTGCCGACTTTCCAGCCAAAAAACCCAGCGTCTTAACCAATGGGCCACTGTGCCACCCCCTTTAGGCCAGAAGGATGTAATTTAAGCTCCAGAGAAGTTTCAAAAGCTTTGGATGCAGCATCCGGACTTCCCATCCAGACACCAGGTTGTTATTTAATGGAATAGAAAGGGGAAATCATTCCAGACATAGCTAGAGAATGATCATATTAAATCAGCTGAATAAATGGAAGGAAAATAAGCAGCTTTTCTCAGAGTCCTGTTGCACTAAGGGCCAACATACTCCTGTCAAAGATCAAGCATTCCACACCACCTGTCTTGATAGAAGACTGTGGAGTCTTTGGTGCTCTCTGAGCTTGGTTGTTTTCTTGCAGGCCTTTCATTACCAAACTAGGTAACACCATCAATGCTGCCTGCTAGCACTGATGATGTTATCTAGTTTGGTAATAAAATGTCTACAAGAAAACCACCAAGCTCAGAGATCACAAGGGACTCCGCACCGTCTCTCCCTCTCATCTCTCTCTCTCTCTCACACACACACACACACACGCACACGCACACACACACACTGCCCCCTTAAAGCAAAGATATCCAGTTCCTATAACCAGCTCTTAGGTCAGGACTCTGCACATTAACATCCTCATCTTTGGGTGATGAATTTATTCTCAGAAAATCCCAGAATTGGAGGGAATAGTAAAAGCAAGAAGGCCCATTTTGGGCACCAGTTTTAGTACTTCCCCCTTGAACATTTTTTTCCTTACCCTGCAAGAAAGTATGGTGAGGCTATAAAAAAAAAAAACAAGTGAAGATAGCCAGGATAAAATCTAAGCTGTATTTACTTTTTCCATTTAAACTTATTTAAATGGGATGCTTATTCACTTCTAATGAAACATCAACTTAATTAAGAACACTTAATATGATTACTCCCAGGGTATTTAATACATTTCCTCTTCTGCTTTACTAAAAATTAAAATTCAGTGGCAACTTTCAATTTCTGGGGATTACATTACAGAATCCCTTACAGAAGGACTACATTGTCTGATCCTGACTCCATTGTCCAACCAAATCCCTGCTCAAAAACAAGAACCCACCACCCAGTTAGATCACTGGCTGTATCGCTACAGTGCTCAAAACACACGCAACTTCAGATATTCCTCTGTACTCCATGTGAAATCTTATCTGCTACAGGTACTCCTCAACTTACAACCATTTAGTAACCATTCAAAATTCCAACGGCACTGAAAAAAAGTGACTTATGACTGTTTTTCACATAACCATTGTAGCATCCCATGGTCAGGTGAGCAAAATTAGGATGTTTAGCAGCTGGTAGGTATTTATGATGGCTACAGTGTCCCGGGGTCATGTGGTCACCTTTTGTGACCTTCTGTCAAGCAAAGTCAATGGGGAAGCCAGATTCACTTTACAACCAGGTTACTAACTTAACCACTGCAGTGATTCACTTAACAACTGTGGCAAGAAAGATCGTAAAATGGGGGAAAATTCACTTAACAACTCTCTTGCTTAGTGATGGAAATCTGGGACTCCATTGTAGTCATAAGTAGAGGACTCCCTGTATACCTTAAGGTCCTAAGATCTAGAGAAAAAGTGTTTGTTCTCACATTCATTTCTCTCCAGTGTGCTACCCTAGAAGGAAGGGAACTAATAAGGGCTCAAATGTATACTGTGAACAGCACAAGTTATCTCCTGGTCCCCCAGCAATGATGGCAAATATTTAGTTAAAATTAACTGAAAAAGCTCTGCTCTATCCCATTGAATCAGTGGCCAATGAGCCATTCTATGAGCAGTTTAAAAAATGCTTCTATTTTTTTATGAATCTTTTTGTTGAAGGAAAGCTGATGTGAGATTTAATGCTCCTTTTACCCAGTTCCATCATCACCTTACAAACTAAATCTTTAAACTCTCCCTCATTTTATTCTTTGCAACAACTGAGATAGTGACCAGCCCAAAATTACCAAGAAAGCTCCTTGGTCAAGCAAGGATTTGAATCCAGATTTTCCTGGCCTTGGTCTAATACTTTAACTACTGTAATAACATTCTCTCTTGAGGTTCAAGTATAAGATTTTTTCCAACACAGCTTGAAAACGCCAGCGATTAAAACCTGTTTCAGGAGCAATTCTAAAATTAAGAGGGGTGCCAATAGTCAGGCAAAGCTTTTGAAAGCATAAAAATAGGCATCTGTTTGGAATGGAGTAATGCAAGCTATCTTAAGGAAATAGGTTAAAGAACAACTGAACATTTTAGTTCTTAAAATGTGGCTGTTTTAGAGAGGGTGACAATGCATAATAAAAGTATTTTTTTATTACGGTCACGGACCAGCATTACAAATAAGGAGCATTAAAAAAATAATAGTAACAGGGAAAAAAGACAAGATAATATATTACAATTAGTGGTGGATTATCAATGGGCAATCAAAGTCTGCCTAATTTTGCAGACAATAACATTTACCTATATTCAAAAAAACTACATCGTACTGATATGATAATAGCAGTCGTATGTAAAAAAAAAAAAAGATCGATGTTCCCCAGTTATGTTAACAAGTGGTCTGTGAGTCCCTATAGAAGATATAGTATAGTAGGATGTAAGCAGATGACAATGCAGTTGGAGTACAAGGACAACCTATTGTTGCTTTGGGACCATGATGGGTCAAGAATGGGATTCAACTTGATTTAGAAATGGGATTCTATCTATGGCAAGAAAGAGTTCCTGCACTGTATTGGGTAGTCTATAGGGAAAGATCGGTTGATTTAATGAAGAAGGCCCTCAAATCAGAATGGCACAAGAATAAAAACTAACATGGATGGGGAAACAATCAGACTGGATTTGAGCAGGGGCATACTCATGTGAATGAAACCCCGGCTCCATTTAAAGTGGTGAGATTTTGGTCACATGATTATGGCATCAACTTGACTCTTTGGACTCTTCCCCTTGCAGACACATTTGGATCAGTGGAGTTTAAAACAAACCAGCACAATTTTTATTTCTCTCTTAACCCAATATTTCTTCCATCAAGATCCTCATACCTTACCTACTCACTAAGCCCTGTCGTCTACGAATGGAATTAATAATGTTCTCAAGAGCGATGCATGTTTAGGGAAATGCTAATGGAAAGAACACAGTCTCATTAAGTCAATGTGAGGCTCTCCCCAATTGCTTTTAAGTGACCAATTTGGACAAGCTGCAGGGATGGTTTTGGGAAAAGAAGTGTGAACCAATCGAACATAACTCCACAACTTCTTTTCCTCACTCAGCCCTACTCAATTCATGCTCATTTTGGCAGAGTGTAGATGGTAGCAGACAAAAGCAATGCAGAATAAAAATGTAAAACTAGGCATGTTACTGAATTTCATACACTCAGGCCAGTTACGAACAATGAACCATCAATTCATTATAGCCAAGAATTCAAAAATACTCTGGGTACATAAATATTACATATGGATTCTTGCAAGGATATGATTTCTAAAGTTCATCACAATGGACCTTCATGTACAATGGGATGTAGAACATAGACTAACAGGGGTGGAAAGGATCTTGGAGGTCTTCTAATTCAACCCCTTTTGTCAATCAGGAGACTCTATATCATTTCAGACAAATGATTGTCCAATCTCTTCTTGAAAACCTCCAGTACAGGAGCACCACAACTTCTGGAGGCAAACCATTCCACTGATTAATTGTTCCCACTGTCAGGAAATTTCTCCTTAGTTGTAACTTAGATCTCTCTTTAATGATCTTCCACCTGTTACTTCTTGTCCTGCCCTCAAGTGCTTTAGAGAGTAGGTTGACATCTTTATTCTCTGTGACAGCCTCTCAAATATTGGAAGATTGCTATCATGTCACCCCTAGTCCTTCTCTTGAATGTACAATCATTCTGTTTTAATGTGATACTGCTCCTAACCAGCCAGCCAGTCATGCCTTCTTCCAGGGTGTGTCATTTCGTTCCTCCCCAGTTTTCTACTCCTGTTCTGCAGCAACAAGCAATCAATCATTTCATGGCCATGTTTTTTGACATTTCTCCTTCTTTGTCTCACTTCCAAACATCAAGCTGTAGGGAATGAGGAAATAAATCTTCCCTAAGGTCTGAATTGAACTTTTGCATGAAATTAGCCTAAGGGCTGCCCAGAGCCCCAGCCAAATATTGCCAACCTCTGCATGGTATAATTTTTCTTTGTTCTGGGCCTGTCAGGGCTTGATAAATGGAAATCCTTGTCCTTACTAATTAGTGCATTGCAACAAAGAAGGGGGGGGGAAGGAGAGAAATAATTGACAGTTGCTGCCTCTAAAAGATCCTGCAGCAACAATCACCCAATTGGGTATGTTTTTTGTTTTCAGGTTGCGCTCAAGGCTTTGGAGATACATCAGCGCATGTGCTCAGAAAGACTTTACCACAGTGCTTTGTTTGTTTTCTGTATTTCATCAAGCCTAGGAAGTTTTGTGGCCACAAAAAAGAAAAACAAAAGAAAAGAGTCCAGGTTGCTTCAATATTAGCCCAACCTTCTCTAACTGGTGCCCTCCTAAGACTCTCATGTTTTACAACAGTTTTGCCAAACAGCAATATTTACTTCTGGTTTTCGGCAAAACGTGTTCACTTTACCACTGTAAAAAAGTTTATAAAATCAGATCAGTTACATGGGTGAAAAGATTTACGACCACCCTAATGTATGACTATGATGAGCAGGATCCATTATGGTCATAAATCAAGGACTACCTGAGGTATAAAGTATGGTTGGGCTCAGAGATGTACACAGGGAGGGGTAAACAAAAGGCAAGATGGCAGTCACAACCATACAACTGAAGTCCCACTCTTTCTGGCGGGTCTTCTACCATGTGTGATGGCTGCCATCCTGGGTTTGATTCTCCTTCTCTCTTCCATCATGGGGGAGATAGGGAAAATGGCAAGAAGTGGGGCATAAAATGCAGAATTGACTTCAATGCCGGTGAAATCCTTAACCACATGGAGGGCTTTCCCATAGAAAAGAGAGCAAACATAAAAGTGAACTCCTTACAGCAAGAAATATGCACAAAGAAAATTACCAACCAGAGTTACTACAGGAGTTGTGAAAAACGTCAACTTGGCAGCTACAACTGCACAATCGAACCCCTGGCTTTTGCAGCACACATATAAAAAGGGGAGGGGTTTTGATGATGCCGTCACAGCCAATATCTTGACTTTTCCCACCCCTTCATCAGCAAATGCCCCTGCTACCAAAGCAACTTGCCAAAGATTCACTCTTTGGTCAAGAGAAGGTGCCTCCTTCCTCCCTACACCAAATGATAGATATCCCAGCAGGTGTTACTTCCTTTCCTGGGAGTGTTGCAAATAAAAGAAATCTTTTTGCCCCATGATATTGATTAGTGATCATCAAAGCTCATGCTGTTGCATTTACTCACATCTACTGTACTGTTTCTTGTAAAGCAGAAGTGTCCAACCCTGGTAACTTTAAGAGTTTTGGACTTCAACTCCCACAATTCCCCAACCAGCCATGCTGGTTGGGGAATTCTAGGAGGAGGTTGGACACTTCTCTTTTATTTTAAAGGTTCAAAGCAAGTCGAAGGGAAGTAAAGATGCGGCCTAGTCAGGACTGGGTCACACAGTGGTAGGAAAATAATTTTTAAAGGCCTTTTCACCCCATAGTATCCCCCAACGTTTCTCAGCCGACCAATCAGTCTCCCTTTCATTCAGCATTTGCTTCAAAAATAAGAAAAAGAATGAGGAAAGAGGAAAGCTACACTTTTGTGAAACAGCATCCAGACCTTCTTGAGAATTCCAAATTATTGAATATTTTTTGCCAGACCTTCATCTGGACTTTACAGATACATAAAGAGAGTTTGGAATATACAAAGAAACGTCAAATGGACCCCCAATAATCATATTATCACAGCAACAATATAACACAAGGTCTTGTCTGCTACCATCTATTAGTGCCTCATCTAAGCAACATACCGTTCAAAGTGGCGTAAGCTTTTTCCAAGGTGGATATCCGTCTAGGGGCTACGTTGTACATCAGGGAAAGAAAAGAGAGAAGGGGCAATGAGTGAGTAGGATTTTGCTCTTTGTGCAAGCACAAAAAAAAAGAAGTAGAAAATCAACGTGCAATGTTGTGGCTAACACGCACACACATAAGCACAGATTCTGAAAAATTCTGGGATTGGGCCTAAATTACAAAGTTGAAGAGAAACTCAGGTTTAAGCAATTAAAGATTGAAATGGCAGAGGCACAAAGCATCCGCTAGCTTCCTCGGTGTTATTGTGGACTAGGGCTAAATGAAATTTTTTAAAGAACTGGGGACTAACTTGGATACAGAATGCCCTGATATATCTCTTTAAAGTGGGAGCTGACAACTCCACCTAGCACCGCATTTATGCCACAGCACTAAGATTGCACTCTTGAAATACAACCCAAAATGGCCAAATTATGATAGCTTCACTTTTACCTATTTTGTTGGTTTGGGGGTAATGGGCAGACTTCTATCCCTACCCTTAACATATCCACAAAACATCAGAATTTTGGCCACACCTTTTCTCAATTTAGAACATCACAAGATGGCTTCCTCCAGCACTTTGGAAAATCAAGAGACTGAGTTGTGCTCTCTCCCACCTACCCATTCCCACTTTAGAGTTTCCCAAATCAACAGGCATGGCAGAGATCCTAGAGAGCTATAGTTAGTCAAAACAAGTAATACAAAGACTAAACAGACGTGGTGGCACAGTGATTAGAATACAGTACTGCAGGCTACTTCTGCTGACTGCCCGCTGCCAGCAGTTCAGCAGTTCAATTCTCACCGGCTCAAGGTTGACTCAGCCTTCCATCCTTCCGAGGTCGGTAAAATGAGGACCCAGATTGTTGGGGGCAATGTGCTGACTCTGTAAACCGCTTAGAGAGGGCTGTAAAGCACTGTGAAGCGGTATATAAGTCTAAGTGCTATTGCCAGAGCAACTTTCAGTATTTTTAGGAAAGAGATGATAATTATGAAGGATCCCGTGCTTTGCAGGCAGAAAGTCTCAGCTTTATTTCCTGGAATCTCACTCGAAGTACAGGTAGTCCTCAACTTACGACCACAATTGAGCTTAAAATTTATGTTGCTAAGCAAGACAGTTAAGTGAGTTTTACCCCATTTTACCTTTCTTGCCATAGTTGTTCAGTGAACTACTGCAGTTGTTAAGTTAGTGACACAGTGGTAAAATGAATCTGGCTTCCCCATTGGAAGGTCGCAAAAGGTGATCACATGAACCTGGGACACTGCAAATTTCATAAATATATGCCAGTTGCCAAGCATCCGAATTTTGATCACATGACCACAGGGATGCTGCAATGGTCATAAGTATAAAAAACGGTCATAAGTCTCTTTTTGTCAATGCCACTGTGCTTCTTCTTCTTCTTCTTCTTCAGCAGAAGAAGAGAGTAACAACTCCTTACCCTTCCTGGATGTGTTGGTCCATCGCCTCCCAGATGGAAGTTTATCAACCTCCATATATCGTAAAACCACCCACACGGATAGAATCCTTCACTACCTAAGCAATCATCCCATATCACACAAAGTCAGCTGTATAAGAACATTATTCAAAAGAATCAAGACCCACTGCAGCACAGAAACAGCAAAATCTAAAGAGAAAGCGCACCTCCTCCGCATATGTAAACAAAATGATTACCCACTAAGTTTCATTAGACGTTGCTGCAAGGATAGGACACCACGCTCAATCCACAATTCTCCAGCTACTATGACTTGGGCAACAATCCCGTATATCAATGGAGTCTCAGAAGCCACTGCCAGGATTCTTGCCCCATATAACATCAACATTGCACACAAACCCAACCAAACATTACGCTCCAAGGTGATGCGGCCCAAAGAACCATTACCAACCAGTGATTTGTCCTCCATCATATACAAAATCAAATGCAATACATGCCAGTGTAACTACATTGGAGAAACATCAAAAAGACTTAAAACAAGAATACACGAGCATATTCTAGCAGTAAAAAGGCAGGAACAACGCTCCCAAGTCTGAACCCATATAGCCAAACATGGCCAAACTTTCAACTTTAAAGAAGCAAAAGTCATCACTCAAGATTCCACCAAAGGCGGCCGTCTTTTAAAAGAAGCTTGGTTTTCAGACTGCCATTGCATCAACAGACACATTGACCTACTACCCCCTTACCAAACCCTAAAAAGTCACTTACAGCAACACAAAACACCTAAACACTTCAACTCAACCAACAACAACACAATAACACCACCCCACCCACATGCTGAACCCCTAACCAACATCACAGGCATCCTTTCTTCAACACAACCCTTTTCATCTAATCCAAATAAAGAACACAACTCTAACACAACCATGACAACTTGCACAACCAACACAACACATTCTGATATTTTCACACACAGAAGCAACAACACTACTGACCACAACATCCATGGCACAAACATCCAAAACATAAATCCAATCTCACAAGACACTCACACACAACAAAACATACACATACAAGACCTGAATAAAAGCAGAATATTAAGACCTAGACCAGAATTGACACCTGCAATAAAACAAGCTGTTACAACCCAATTCCAAAATTCTGCAAAACCACCCACAACAAACACAACAAACAACCACACACAAACATTCCAATCGATTATACACAACAAGACATACACACGCAGCAACCTTACTCTAAAAAAACTATAAAATCCAAAAGACTGTTTCTTCCTTTTAACTGCCAGTGGGGGTATGAACTGATTGGGTGGGAGCTTGGCTGTGTTCTGATTGGGTGGAGGTGTGTTCTGATTGGTTAGCTCACGAGTAGGTCGCTGGGCTGTATGTTTTGTTTCTTTATGATCTCTATGGATTGGAATGAGTTTTTTACGTGTGAGGTGATGGATTCTGCATAGGGCTGTAGTTGTTTGGCGAGAAATTTGGCTAGGTTTTGTAGGTTTTGTAGAGGTGAGCCTATGGAGCTGATTATGGGTCTAAGTGGGGTTCCTTCTTTGTGTATGTACCACAGGCATCGGACAAACCAACAGAAGAATAAGTGCACGCATTGAAGAACACAAGAACTCAGTCAGAAAAGAGGAACCAACTTCTTCCCTGGTCCAACACCTTAAAGCCACAGGACATAAAATTGACTTTAAAAATACCAGAACTATCGCCAAAACTGAACACTTTAACAACAGAATAATCAGAGAAGCCATCGAGATAGAAAAACGCTCACACAGCATGAATAAACGAGATGATACCTCCCGCTTACCAGCCATTTGGAAACCCACCCTTATTGACAAATAAGTCCCTAACACAAAGAATGACACTAGACCCACACTCACGAAAACCACACAGGATGTCACCACCACACATCCACGCAAAAAGCAAACCCAAACCCACACCGATGATGAGGCACGACCACAAACCAGAAACCAGACCACAGCTGCATCATTAGCCATTTTAAACCCCTCCAATCCATACGTGAAGCAAACTGACACCCACCTTGAAGATATGGCACGACCACGAACGCGAAGCCAAACAACAGCAACGCAGCTCTCCATCTCAAATCCCCCTGCAACTCAGACTAATCCGAGCACAACAAAGCCCCCACCCAAACAGAACACACCCCCATCCAATCAGAGCACAGCCAACCCCCCATCCAATCAGAGCACAGCCAAGCCCCTAACCAATCAGAACACATCTCCACCCAATCAGAACACAGCCAAGCTCCTACCCAATCAGTTCATACCCCCACTGGCAGTTAAAAGGAAGAAACAGCTGCGATCACACTTTGCTCCTAGAAGCACGAAGCCGAAGACGCCAGCCTGAAGATGACAAATGGGACTTCGTCGAAACGTCGCCAAAACACTTCCAATTTTACGCGGGAGAAAACCCGAATTACCAAAGACCTACATACAAACACTCGTGAAAACCTCAGAAAACATATATATATATGTGTGTGTGTGTGTGTGTGAGTGAGAGGATTTTTAAAACCCTGCCTTTTGCATAAATCAAGGGTCTGATTTGCACATCACAGAGCCGATGTCTCAGTTCGCATCACGCTAACTCCCAAAATAACCAACCCCATTATGGTTTAACATTATCATATGATGTGACCACTGTGGAACTATTTCCTTTTTAAATTCGTAATATGCTTTTCTTCTGCTATGCAAAGGCAGCAGTAACCACAGGGAGCTACAAATGGAAGAGGAAGGTCACTGCCTGAACTTCCTGCAAAGCTCTGTGAACAAGACAAAGAGTTTCCTTACTTAAAGAGCTTTTACTTTACAGCAGAGGTGGGGAACAATGGCCCTTTTATGACTTGTAGACTTCAACTCCCAGAATTCCTGAGCCTGGCTAGCTCAGGAATTCTGGGAGTTGAAGTCCACAAGTCATAAAAGGGCCATAGTTCCCCACCCCTGCTTTACAGTATTCTTTAAGAATCCCAACAAGCTGCTTCATTACAAAGAACAACCACAATTGAGCCCAAAATTTATGTTGCTAAATGGGACATTTGTTAAGTGAATTTTGTCCCATTTATGACCTTTTTTTGTCACAATTGTTAAGTGAATCTCTGCAGTTGTTAAGGTAGTAACACGATTGCTAAGTGAATCTAGCTTCCCCATTGACTTTGCTTGTCAGAAGGTTGCAAAAGGTGATCACCTGACCCTGGGACACAGCAACCCTCAAAAATATGAGTCAGTTGCCAATTTTCTGAATTTTGATCACATGACCATTGGGGTGCTGCAATGGTCATAAGTGTGAAAAACAGTCGTAAGTCACTTTTTTCAGTGCTCTTGTAACTTTGGTCACTAAATGAACTGTTGTGAGTCGAGGACTATCTGTATCAAAGTTAGGGCTATCATGTTATATCCTGGTTTGGAGGGAGTAACATCAGCATGTCTGATCACCCTATGCATATCAGGTCATTCAGCATGCAGCCTTAAAATGAACAAAATCCATGGAGCAACAGAACCGCCATGAAAATGTGTAATAATTAAACAACTGAATGTGTTTAAACAAGAAATAGGGTGGCAGTTGCACTAATTTTTATCCCTTGCTCTCTGATTCTAGACTGGAAATTTTGTCCTGCTATATGACAGCACAACCAATCCAGGGGGGCACAGCTATCCATCTTAATCAAACCCACCATGAACAAATTCTGGTAACTCTTTTATCATTAGGGATTAATGATATACAATATAGTGATAAGTAGCCTAGGATACAAAGAGACCTATAAAAGTGAAACAGCATTTCTTCCATAAACTGCCCTGTTAAATTAAATCACGAAAGGATGGCAAAACACACTTAGCATTTTATTGTTAGGACCTTAAGCACTTACCAGGTTTAGGGATGAGTCCTTGAAAAGGCCTGAAAAGAAAAGAAAAACATACTGTTGATTATGAAACAGAAGTAGGCTTTAAACTGGCCTTTGCGGCAAATATTAGGAACTAAAAAGATTGTGGACACCTCCACCCCCACCCCCCAAAAAGATTGACACACAAAAAAGAGGATCTGGTTGTAGCTGATAAGAAATAATTGAGAAATGCAGGCAGAGTAGGCACCTCTTTTATGGCTGAGGGAATCAACCTAAAGATCCCAACCTAAGATTTCTTTGAAGAAAAGTCTGAAATTGCAAGCAAACCAATTCAGACCATAAAAAGAGTGAGCTTTTGTTCATTCAAGAGTTGGTTGTGAAGGCAGAGAAGGAGAGAAAAAGAAGCAGGTGTATCTTTTATTTCCAGGCCTGGTTCAGCCCCATCCAGGGCTAGCATGGACCCAATAAGGCAGGGGTGTCAAACTCACCGCGTCACGTGACGTGTCGCAACGTATTGTGACTTTTTCTCCCTTGCTAGACCTTGGATGGGTATGGCTTCCACGTGACGCATCCGGCCCATGGGCCGGCAGTTTGACACCCCTGCAATAAGGTATACTGTATCCCTCAATAAAACAGAGGGACCCTGTTTAGGCATCTGTTAGAAGGCATCATGACATCATGGCATCATGACATCATCACGCAAATGATGCCAATGACTTGGCATCATTTTGTTCAACATATCTTTGACATAACTCACCTTTCCTTATTAAGCCTATATACATAAACTCCATCTCCTGGGCTGATTTATCAAGATAAGTGAATGTTGCATGTAAGATATCTTGCCTTCGGAAGTTGTGGATGCTCCATCACTGGAGGTTGTCGAGAAGAGATTGGACAACCATTTGTCTGCAATGGTATAGTTCTCCTGCTTGAGCAGGGGGTTGGACTAGAAGACCTCCAAGGTCCCCTCCAACTCTGTTATTCTGTTAAGATAATGCTTTCCTTTTAGAAAGATTTTTAGAGATATTTTGCTACCACCGAAAACAAGTTGTCTCAGTATTGTTTTGCCTTTGTTTTACCTTGAGATGTCAATTTTGGATAGAATTTCCCCCTCTATGCTAAATCTAATTTTCTTTCATGCAGATTACCAAGGGAGAACTCATAATTTCATAACACAGGATATAAGGGATAATAGCAGGTTTAAAATTCAAACAGCAACATTTTCAGTAAAATAGGATCTAGGATAACAAGCAACAGGAAAGAAACTGCGTATACTTCATCTAAGCATGGGATTGTACAAATCAGCTAATATCTCACCCTAAACCACTTTTATGTATGGTTTTTATGTAATCCACCATGTCCAGATTCACACATAATGCTAAGTCACAGGTCAGGATTTTCAAACCACAGAAGTTGGAAGCCAAGCCAAAAGTAAGAAAACCATATTAAGGCTTTAGAAAATGTTTGAACATACCACTGGGCTGAAAATTCAAAACTTATGCAAATCATTGAGAATTCTGTAGGAAGAAGATCCAATTGAGACATCCAATGTCTATGAACCAAGAGCCCAGAAAGTCACTGAGGATCAGGAAACAGATCAGGGGTGTCAAACTGCCGGCCCGCGGGCCGGTTTCATCATACTGAAGCCACGCTCACCCCAATGCCAGCAATGCAAAAAGAGTCACGACACGTCACGTGATGCGGCAAGTTTGACACCCATGGCTTAACTAATCAGTCTGACTTCTGCAACCCTACACACTGATGCATTTCTCAGCTGTTTTGGTTTTACATACCACATTTAACCAAGCCAATTACAAATCAAGCAGGTGCATTTTACAATGTGCAAAGTTTTGTTAGCATCTAGATTTGTACTTGTAAGTCTTAGCAGGTTGTATAGATAGCATAAACCTATCCTGCTTGCTTATAGTTCATTGTACTGTGCAAACTCAAAGGGTAAATTTAGTAACCAGATTAAGTGGATTGTATAAATGCAACCACCAGATGGCTGCTGAGATCATACAACGCTATTCTAACATACCTACTTTCCCATATTGAATGCCATTTCATACTAATCTAGTGAGCTGGCAGACCAAAAATAAGACTTCTTAGTGGAAACCCTTAAATGTCTGGGATTCTCTCACCAAAGAGAGACATTGGATGGTATTGGGCTGTCTTTTTGAATATTGTTGTTATATTATTCCCAGGCCTCATTGATTCCAATTCTTTTACTGCAAGGCATTCATCAAATAAATTCAACTTTCTGATATTTTTAGGTGGCCATTTTAAGGTTTTATCAACTGATTTTTTTTTTCCAACTGATTTCAGTGTTTAACTGTTTTTAGTTTACATTTTTAACTACCAGAAGCAAAGCTTCCATGTAATAGACTAACTGAGTGGAGGGGTGTCCATTTTTCTCATCTATTAAATGAGAGAGTACATCAATCACGGTAGATGTCGGCAGGCAAACAATACAAATTATCCTCATCATTTATGTGATGTGTGTAATAGCGTATTTAGGTGAATGACACATCACTGCATACTGTCTACAATTATGCAAATGATATAAATTCAGGAAAAAAATGTTTCCCTTGCATGCATAGTCTTTTGAGGTGAAGTCCATATTTGTCCAAAAGGTGCATTTATCCAAAAGGAAGGCTATCTTGACTTTAAGACAACATCTCTCAAGAGAAAATGAGACTGAACATCATATTTTATTCCAAAATCTATATGCCATACTTGTTGTATTCTCAATGATAATATCACAATCTTTTTTTAAAAAAATAAAATTATCCAGAGGAATGGAGAGACCTAGCTGCCTATTCAAATATAAGATTTGACTGTCCTCCACTTTGGGAAAAGTTCTTTTGGAAGATAGGTTAAAAATATTAGACAAATAAAAGTGATATTTGGAGAAATCCCTGAAGTACCTACTTCAGATGAAAGACTTAAACATAGGTGAGAAAGCAGACTAACACCCCTACAGATACCCACTGCTGCAACCTGATGCGTATGCCTAAGGAGAAATACCTTGTAACTGTGAATTTGATCTTGTCCGCCACGGCTAAAATCCTCTCCAGATTCTGAGAGCCGAAGGTGCAAGGTTTCCGGAATGGGATTCCTGGTGGCAACCCTTCTATGATCACTGAACCTGGATTGCTTTTGATACGCTTATATGGCACTTGGACTGGGTATTTGATGCCCAAAGCCTCACCTGAAAGGAAGGTATTATGAGGAAGGAGTTAAGTCTTTTGCCACCCCTGATGTTGTTCTTGTTCAGCTTTGAAGAACACTAAACAGGTTTGGAAAAGGGGAGAACAAATATGTCTGTCTTCAAAACTCCCATGTCAGATGGCAAACCAGAAGAATTTAGTATTGAAATATCTATTTTTCTTAATTTCATCATTCCTATAAAAAGTGCTTGTTAAAGGAAAGTTCCAAAAGCAGGAGTTTGTCTACTGTAGAGAAACAATGATGGCAAGGATCACTCCCCCAAAGACTGTATGCTTTTATGTTATGTAATCATTAAGAAAAAAATCAATCAAAAATTCATGCAGATGCTTGCCTGTAAGTTTGCAAACTAAGGACCAGTTTCAGACAACATGATGTGATAGATAACACTCTGCTCTGTCCTGCCCGGTTCTCCTACCAACTGGGGCCTAATGCCACACACAACTCCCCAGCAATGGGCTCTGTCAAGGTTCTTACTAGGCATATTATCTGAACTCCAGCTACACCAGTGAGAGCTTACTCTTGGGTGCCCACAGGCTTCCAGGAAACTGCATCTGCTACCTTCACTTTCTGAATTTTTTGGTAGAGCTGGACTCCATCCCTTACCCCTGAAATAAACCATATCCTCATTTGGGGCCTTAACAGGGTGAATTATATATCCTTTCAAATTACAATTCCTCATGTTGCAGGCAAACCATAGTTAACCCAATCTAGAAATTACTGCCAACTATAATTTGCTCAAAACAGGAAAAGCCTATTAGAGACCACAGAAAGCTTGGCTCTCATTTATCGCACCCAGGTTGGAAGAACTAATAAAATGTCTAGGCTTGGTCAGTGGCCATTTTCCCAGAGAATCTAAAGTTTGATGATTTTATGGCTACAGACGCTAACAAGAATTGCATTGAATTGTTTTGAAAATTGGCCAGAAGAACAGAGACACACTTAAGAATGACTCAATTCAAAACATCTCTTAAGGCAGTGGTTCCCAACCTTTTCTATACCCCGCACCCCTAGAACGCTTCTGATATATTCTCGCACCCCTTACAAAAGTTCAAAATAACGGCAACGAATTATGCATATACACTATAATTTTGGAATTTTAAAACCCAAGTTTTCACACACCCTGGAATATCATCTCGCACCCCCGGTTGGGAACCCCTGTCTTAAGGCATGTACAGTTTCTTTTTAAAATGTTTACATTTTAATCCAATCTATTCTGCAGGCATCTGAACATAAAGCAAGACCAGTAAAACACCACCTCTACTTTAACTCCATAGGTTGTGGATCCTTTAAGAAAAGTCTGGGTAGCCACATCTCCTGGATAGTTTAATTGATTTTCCTTGTAAAGGGTTGGACTGGATGATCCTTGGTGTCTCTTCCTTCAATTCTAAGATTCTATCATTCTATGACTGCTAATAGCCAATCATTTTCTGAAATTAATGACTCCTCTTTGTGCCTGCTAGTGACTTTACGCAAAAACACTTACCATACTTCTTGTTGAACAGATCTTGAACCTGTTCCCTGAGTGTATTTGCAATGTCTATTCTTGACAGCCGAGTATCATAATTTTCTGTAAAGAAAGATGGGAACCATAATAGAATCTGTCCTACTAGATCACAGGTTTTGTCAAGCACAAAGAAGACCTAAATACAAATTAGAATGTATTGGACTCTCCAAAGACTGTGCTTGAAAGGGTGCACATCAGATTTTCTGTGTTGGGTGATTTTAGCTTTGTAATCTTTTAAAAATAAAGAAAAACATTGGGGAGGGGGAATACAAAAAACATATATTTCAGCTTTAATATAGCCACAGAAAATTCTTTTAAAAGGAGAATCAGCAATAATTGGACTTCAGTTGTTAGAAGTGAAGAAGCTTCTTGGATGAGAAGTGAAACGTTTTCAAAGAAAGAAACAGGAAAGTATAGTTGCCTTTTGGAAAAGCACCTTTGGAACAACCATGACCTAGATCACGGGTCGGCAACCCACGGCTCCGGAGCCGCATGCGGCTCTTTGAGGCTTTACCTGCGGCTCCGGAGCCTCCTCCGCCATTTTGGGGAGCGCATGCACGCATGCGCGGGCGGGTGTGCAGGGTGCGCATGCGCGAACGGGTGCGCATGCGCGAACGGGTGCGCATGCGCGAACGGGTGTGCAGGTGCGCGCGCATGCGCGAACGGGCGTGGCTCCCAGGGGTTTTTTTTTTTAGGCCAAACGGGTCCGTGCGGCTCGTTCGATGTTTCGGGTGGCCGACCCATGACCTAGATGATTGGAATCTGCATAGACAATTGGACTTCAAAGTAATAAAAAGTTTTAAAACTATTTTTCATACATGTTTATTTTCCTTTATTAGGAAAAATGAAATCCATGAGCACCAGGTAGACTGAACCTTAAACCAACTAAGTCTTCCCTGCCACGTAGAATTAGGATCCATTACAAGCCACCATTTGAAATGCTGACAAAGGGACAGGAAACAACGGTTTGCTCCATTGAAGATGTGAGCAAGGAATAAATTTTTCCTCGTTTCAGCCGCCTGGGAAAGCCAAGGGAAATCATCAAAACAATTAAAAAACTAAAGTTAGAATATTTCGAACATGTGATGCGACACCCAGAAAAATATGGCATTCTCCATTTAATCCTCCAAGGAAAGATTGAAGGCAAACGAGGTCCAGGCAGAAGAAGAACATCATGGCTTCAAAATCTAAGGGACTGGTTTGGACAAAACTCAGCAGCACTTTTTCGTGCGGCTGCTGATAAAAACAGGATCGCCAACATGATCGCCAATGTCCGATAACGGATATGGCAGAAGAAGAAGAAGAAGGAGGAGGAAATACATTAAAAAGTACCATACCAAGACCTTTCTCTTTCAGCAAATACTTTTTTCAACTTTAAACTTTTTTTGATAGTTTCCTGCTGACTTTTTGTCATTCTGAGATTATATTTGCAATGTGCCCAAGAGTCTTGCCAGTTGAGCAAATGGGGAAGACTTTTGGCAACTAGGTAAAGATATTAATATAATAGATGTGTCTAGTTCTCCCTGAGATGGCAAATATATATTTAAATACAGCCCAGAACAGATGGGAGCTCAGACAAAAGAAAATTCCCTCACGCAAAATAATTACATCCCCAAGTATAGATTAGCATGCGAAAAGTACAGCCAGAGAAATACTGTCCTTCCTCAGATAACTAAATTTTCCACTTGCAGAGTGATTTATTCTTTTTTTTGAATGGAGTCGTATTCAGTCAAGGGACCTTTATTTGAAACATAAAAGAAATATAATACAATCTCTCTCACACTAAAATTTGTAAACAAAGCACACCATCTCCACCAACAAGGCAACAGCTGCACATTTCTATAAACTTTTAGGAATGAATGGCAAATCCTACTGATTGGTAATCCAGTGGGAGTGCCTTAAAGCAGGGGTCCCCAACCCCCGGTCCATGGATCGCTACCGGGCCGCAGCATGCCAGCAACCAGGCCGCACAAACAAGCAAAGCCCCATCTGCGAGATGCAGGCAGCACACAAAACCTCACACGCTCCGATCTGTGGAGAAACTTCTCTCCATGGAACCGGTCCCTGGTGCCCAAAAGGTTGGGGACCTCTGCCTTAAAGAGACAAGAGAGCTAACGTGCAGAAAATTGCCCTGCAAGTTACACAATCAATTGAAACCACAATGTACCCAAGGAAAGGAGGTGTCAAAAAAGTCAACATGACAGCCACAAATCCTACCTCATCCCCGTTCTCACCTTGAAATCCTGGTCTTTTTACAGGTTCTTCAACAGGCTCAATGGAGATTCTATCATTGGCTGCCAACACAAAGGAAGGGTGTTTAGATTTATTTTCACTTTTTATTTTCATCTTAAAATTTAGGAGTTAGCCATACGGCACCTGCATGCAGTAAGGTACCCGTGATACCTCCAGACTGTGTCCAACACTGATTATGTTTTCAAAAATTAGAAAGGGGTGAAAAGATTACAAAATCACCAAATCATAGGAGATTTCAGTGCTGGTTTAAGGTTTTAAATAAGAACAGGATCATTTTGTGTAAATTCATAGAAAATGCCAAAATTTTCATGAGGTTTTGGTGGGCTCACCTCAGATTATAATATTTTCACCTGAAATTACACCAGTGTGAGGGGTGAGGCTGCCAAATTCTTGCAACACTTGGCAATTTGAGGATTGATTATGTGCCATCAAGTCATTGTTGACTCTTAGTGACCACATATTTTCTCTATTGGCAATTTGAGGCACTCTTGATAAGTTTAATGCTAACCTTTTATTCTATCTATGTATCTACTTAGCTGCCTACTTGGTGTACAAGGCCACAAAGGCTGCCCACTCATGCTGAATGCTTCTTTGAGATCTATATATTCTTAAAGCAGAAAATGATGTTAGAGAGTTAGTTTTGTCTAGTGCTTAAGGCACCAGCTAGAAAGCAGGAGACAGTTAAGTTCAAGCACTGCCTTAGCCATGAAAATCAGCTGGGCGACCCTGGCTCAGTCATTCTCTCTTAGCCCAACCCACCTCACAGGGTTGTGGTGGTGGGGAAAATAGGAGGAGAAAGGTATGTTTACCACCTTGAGTTATTTGTAAAAATAATAATGGTGGGATATAAATAAATAAATAAAAATAAATAAATATTAAATGATCTTCAATGCCTGGACAAAACCCTTTTGTTTCTTTTTGGCTTTGCATTTGGTAAAAAAAAAAAATCAGTATAGCCTTGTGGGTGGCTGTAATTGTTTATTGAAGCTTTAATGTAGTGATAAAAGTCAGCATTTCTTGCATCTTGTTTTCTTTTGTTACCACCTTTGGATTCAAAGGTGAAAAGGTGCTTTGGTGCATGCAGGGAGCACTGCACGGTGCTAATATACATGCCATGTATTATATATCATGCATATATAATCAAATGGGTTCCAATGCCAATCTAGGCTAATATTTCATGCATATGAGGGGAACGACTCTAAATGAACAAAAATGTAGGCCATAATAAACTTGCCCATTTTTCAGTTGACAAGATTCTCTTGATTTCTTCAAGGACAATAACCAACAGCTAGGAATCCACATCCTTACCTATTGCTCCTGAGCTATCTGAAGTCATTTCTTTCATTCCTTCTGCAAGAAGTTCTGGTCTAAAAGACAATATCGGAGAAATAATGCATTAAGATCAGTGGTTTTTGCACTGGCTAGCAGCAGCAACTTTCTGGGTTTACAGACAAAGAATATTTCTCAGTTCTACCTGGGCATTTAAGGGACACAAGCTGAAGCCTCTGAAAAGACTTTACTACTATTTTGACCTCCTATTAAAAGTGTTATTCCATCAGATTATCGCTTCTACTGGCTTGTCACTGTCTCTAGCAGAATGGAGAAGTCCTTTTTTTTAGACCAAGAACTGTACTAGATTGTAACCCAAAAGGTCATTAAATAAGTCACAGGCAGCTAAATTTAATTCATCTTTAAATCTAATCCAAATTAAATGTAATCAATTAAGTAGGCTGAATGGGATTACTTCCATAAATTTCATATCTTTTCTTTTCCTTCCGTCTCACTGAAAATTAATATTTGGCAGCAATTTTAAAGGGACCCTCTATCACAGTGATGGCGAACCTTTTAGAGGTCGAGTGCCCAAACCACAACCCAAAACCCACTTACTTATCGCAAAGTGCCAGGGCATTGTGGTGCCCTCAGGGGGGGCATGGGGTGTGGCCCACTGGGTGGGCATGGCTGGGTGGGCATGGCCACCTCGATGCTGCTCATGGGGGGACGCCTGTGGGGGCCGGGCAGGGTTGGGGGAGATCCAGGGGGTCTCTGGCGGGTGGGGCGGTGGGCAGGAGGCCCAACAGAGATGGGGGGAGGCATGCAATCCTAGCTGGGACTGGGGGGCCATGGCACCAATGGGGATCCGGCTTTCCCTGTTCGGGGTGGCCTTTGGCTTGCTGGGTGTGGGCGTGCTCTACCACCTCTACTCGAGCTTGCTATCTGGCCGCTTCGCCTCCTTTGTGCTGGGTGCGGCTGCTGCCCCAGGCGGCAGCAGCAGCCTAATGGACCTGTGCAAGCTGCTGGCAGCGGCGGCACGCGTGCCATAGGTTCGCCACCACTGCTCTATCAGGTACATCTAAGAGAATCCACGGAGACAAAATTCTGCTGTCAGAAACAGGCAATATTTTAAGATTAAGATTTTACTTAGGGAGAAAAACACTCAAGGCTTGGGCTTAGAAGATTTTTCCTGCTGCAGATTTTTCAGGCAGCGCACAACAGGCATTTTCATGCTATTATAAACTCTGGCAAACATAATATACCGTAGTTTCAGAAACTATACATTTGAAACTCCAGGATTTGGGGGCTGGTAGAATATCTTCCTGTCCAAAGTGGAAAATATATATTGCTTTATACTAAATCAAAATGCAAAACTGTCTGGTTTATAGTTATTTCAGCACCTAAAACAGAAAATTCTGCACACGCCCATTCTTATGTCGAACAATAAAAATACAGTAATAATGGAGAGTAAGCAGCAAACAATTTGCGAATATTCTATATCAACAAAATCTTGCCATTGAAGAGGCTATTTTATTCTGTCTCTCAAATAAAGCCACAGCTATTAGATTTTAAAAAGATCACATTGAATTATTAACTTCCAGCAAGTATGTCTGGGGATATTAGATGCAAGACGACCATGATATCATGCTCTCATTCTGCAAAAAAAATAAAAAAGAATGGCGGGGGAATCAAAGACAAAGAGAAAAAACAATTCTGGCAACATTCACCTTACCTCTTGATAACAAACCGAATTCTGCTGCTTGCTTGAAGAATCTTCTTTAGCTTTGCAATCCCAAAACAGTTGGGCCGTCTGAGTAAGATGCCATCAGGCAAACCCACCACAAAAAGGTCTTCTGGGTACATCAAGAATTTGGAATACGGGACTTTGACAGGCTCAGAAATTCCTATGGCTTTCGCTGCAGAGGCAAGCATGTCACTTCAGAAAGGAACATTGCCATGGTCTCCGTTAAAGAAAAGTCAAACTGGAACTGGGGAAGGAATCTGCTTTGGACTGAACCGCTAAAAGTAGAGGTCCATTGCTTAGGAGCTCTCCTAGATTTATGTTCATGACCAGAGGATCAAAACCACGTCACTGATCTCTCCACACTAAGGAATCACTATCAGGAAAGAATTTGGTCAGTTGATGAGGATCTGCATCCCTCTCTCCCATCTTCCATTCAAAATCTGACTTCTTAACTGAACAAACATGGGTGACTTACAATTCTTGACATCCCACTCCACTAGCCATGCCAGCTGGGGTGACTAGGGAGTCTGGAAATATAGTTTAGCAACATCAGCAACATCTGCAGATGTAGACTATGAAAGGAGTCCAGTGAATTTCACAGCTCATCTATGAACCAATGGTTGCCAATTCCAGTTTCCCTGAGACAGTTTCTTAGACCCTGCTTGTAATGATCTATCCAGAGGGCCATTAAAATCAGAGCACATGGAGGGGGATTCAAATTTTGTGCCTAACCCCCATGCTTTTTGTATCTTGGTGAAATGGTTGTGGAGAGGAATATACTGAAAGCTGTCACAAGGAAAAGGGAGTAGATTTGTTCTCCCTAGAACTGAGGGTTAAATAACAGCCTATGGGTGAAAACTTTACAGAGAGGTATCCGAACTTGAATTAAGGAGGAATTTCCTGACTGGGAGAATTATTAAGCAATGAAACAGATTGCATTCAGGAGTTGTGGGGGCTCCATCATTGGAAATTCTCACGAAAAGACTGGGCAGACCATTGTTTGGGATGATCTGAGGATTCCTGCACATGGCAAGAGGTTGGCCTAGAACAGTGTTTCTGGGATAAGTGTGATATTGGCCGGGAAATTCTGGGAGTCGAAGTCCATACAGCTTAAACTTGCCAAGGTTGAGAAACACTGGCCTAGAAGACTTCTAAGGTCCCTTCCAACCATATGATTCTAAAAGAAGAATTCCATAATCTTTTTAATGAGTCCTAAGATTGGGAGGGAGCCATTAACTCTATTGAGTCCAATCCCCTCATGCAGTGCAGGATAGGACAATCAGTCAACTATCCTTTGCTATCCAGTAAAGGAAAACCTTTCTAGCAATAAACTATAGTAATAAGAATTTCAGAATGGCAGGTAATTGAACCCACGTTGGTTGTGGTGAGGATGGGATTCTTAACTTTAAAAAAAAAAAGTCAAATAACTCACCATATCTTGCATTAAATAAAATTTCAACTTGTTTTCTCAAGTGACTTAAAACGTCACTGACACCATCTGGAAGACAAAAATAACAAGTGCAGCAACTGCAAGAAAAGAAACACTCATACAGAGGATGAATGTATGTATGCTACCATATATAGGGCAGCTCATAAATAATGCATGTTTAGTAGCACTGAAAAAACAGAAGATCAAAGCAGCAGAAAATCCCAATAGTCAAACCAAGAAATTTTAAAAGTTCTGGAAAAGAGAGAAAGAAACATAGGGCTGCTTCAGAATCAGCCTTTCTGCATTCCTACATGAAGCTAATAAATAGGCATCAGTTGGACCAATATATTGATTGGAATTAATTATTTGCTGATTTTGCACTTTTCAGGCAAAGTGCTCAGTAATTCAATTCTATATTAGCATACCATTAAATGCTCTATTTCCCAGAAAGGAAAAGTATTTCAGACACCCCCCTCCCAAAAGACCCCTTTCATGGATTATTAGTTCATAGTAATCAAGGGGCTTTTGTATTCAAATGACTATATGAGCTGCAGTGCTGAGAATACTGTAATGTACATTCCCCAAAGGGTCATCCATTACTGGCAGGTCATAGACAGGAAATCAGATAAAACAGGACCCATTGGAGAATGAAATGGCAACCCACTCCATTATTCTGTTAGAAAAAAACCTCAAATGGGCATTAAGAATCAGGATATGGTCAATTTGATATTGGAAATACCCATCAGGGTAAAAGATAGTCAACAAATTACTATGGAACAATAGCGGGTGACCTCAGCTATCATGGTGCTCATGAGGTGGTTAGCTGATGTGTCCAGTGGCAAAACTGAACCTAATTCTGGAAAGATATATAAACACACACACACACACCCCATTGGTATGTGGAATGTCAGGAGCCATAAACTAAAGCAAACTTGAATGTCAAGGCTGAATATAGACATTCCAAGAATCAGCAAACTGAAATGGACTGGAATGTAGTAGTTCTCATCAGAGAAACATCAGATCTTCTTCTGCGTGAGGAAAACCATTGACAATATGGAGTAACTATCATTATTAATAAAAGGATGTCAAAATCAAATGATACAATGATATCAATTTGTGTCGAGGGTGAGCCAAATAACTTTATGGTTATCCAAGACCATGATCCAAAGGTAATAGAAGGAGAATTGTTATGTTGACTCAGAAGTTAGAAAAAGAGATGTCATACTAATTAAAGAAGGCTAGAATGTTAAAGACAGAAATAAAATACTCCTCGACTTACAAAAATTCATTTAGTGACCGTTCAAAGTTACAACAGTACTGAAAAAAAGTGACATGATCATTTTTCACACTTACAACTGTTGCAGCATCCCTACTGTCATGTGATCAAAATTTGGACACTTAGCAACTGACATGTACTTATGACGGTTGCAGTGTCTCAGGGGTCAGGTGATCACCTTTTGTGACCCTCTGACAAGTAAAGTCAATGGGGAAGTCAGATTCACTTAACAACCATGTTACTAATTTAACTGTGACAAGAGAGGTCGTAAAATGGGGCAAAACTCACTTAACAATTTTCTCACTTAGCAACAGAAATTTTAAGCTCAATTGTGGTCGTAGGTTGAAGACTACCTGCAGCTTCTGGAATAATGTGAAAAGTCGGCTTCAGTTTACAAAATAAAGCCCAATGCAATATTTATAGTAAATTCAATGTTCTAATAAATAACTTCTTTCTTCAAAATAACAAAATGTCCCTACATATGAATATTACTGGATGGACAACATTGAAATCAAATGGATTATATACACTGCAAACAAAGTTGCAGAAACTCCCTACACCAAGCAACACCACAACTTGATTCTGGTTTAGATCACCAACAACTCCTCCTGAAAAAAAATCACAATAAAAGAAAACGGGGATCCACAGCAGAGACGTTTGCGGTTATTTACACCTGTGTTGAATTTTGTGTCTTCAGAATAATCTCCTTTTCAAATAGATCCCCAGCCGGTCACAGGTAATTCAGGGAAATAAATAGAAGAATATATTTTAAGGAAGAATTTTAAAAAAAAAAACCTCAACCAAAGAGAGTAATATATACAAGGAGAGATTTTTGGTTATCTGCTGCTGAACTTGGGTAGTATGAATTTGGAGATTTTTAAAAGCTAAGAAGAGGCCCAAGGCTTCAGTTATTTATTTATTAAACATATATGCTGCCCATCTCATTGATATTGACTTTCCATTCTCCAGCTGTATAAAGAAATCAGCAGGATTTTTTAAAAGACAAATCCATTCCCCTTTTCATATTAAATGTTCAGACACAAAAGAGATTCACTGAAGGTGCAGGTAACTATTTTGGTATTTAAAAACCAGACAAACTCACCTTTGCCTTCCATTTGCTTTTCGTCATGCTGCAAATCAATGCTGGGGCCTTTATCTGAAAATCAGAGAAGGCTGATATTGAGCAGAAAACAAACCCATAATTGTTTTTTGAGAAAGTACTCTGTTACATTGAAAAGATGCATATATTATAGTAGGGAACTTTAGATGGTTATCAAAAAAAACACTATTTACTATCCCAGGGAACTATTGGTTATTGTCCCCTGCTATGTTCACATAACACACTTATCCTGGTGACTTTTAGAGAAGCAGGCAGTCTCAGCTGTGGGAGGCTTTAATCACCCCAAATCAGCAAGAGATCAAGTCTTCAAAACATGTTCTTTCCAGGAAATTTCTGATTTGTTTTACTAAGAACATTCTCATTCACAGAGTGGACAGCATAGTATCCAATGTGTCAGATTCTTTTAACTTCTAATCACTTTTTTTTAATTACAGCTACAGATATTACAATCTATAACACTCTTTACATAGTACTAATAAGATGGTGCTTATTCCAAGTCTTACACAAGACTATTCAAAGACTTCCTACTGTACACCATTAAGCCATTCTGAGCTTAAACATCTAATTGCACCATTCTGGAGGAATATTTACCCATTGGATTACTGTGGTTATATTTCTGCAAGCAATTAAATGACATTTGAAGGAAAGAGCCTCTTTAGTGGCAGCATCCATTTGTGCTTTTTTTTTTTTTTTCTTGTATGGTGCTAAAATACATGTTTTCCTGGCATCAGAGGACATTTTCATATTTGATTTTGTACAGGGTTTTTTTTTCCAACAGAGAAAAACAGGAGAAGAGAAAGGGGAACCAACAGGCCAAAAACAAACAGGTCTATTCAGAAGAGAGAACTTGCCACAACCAACCCAGTTTCATATCATTTATGGCAGTGTGGTTTTTATCATATGCATTCAAAATTCGATATATGAATAGCTTTGACAATGAATGTCTCAAGAAAGGAGAAAGGTAGATACAAATTCACCCAATCAAAAAAGAAAGAAACTGAGGATAGATTTATCTTTGAATTGGAAAATGGTTATTTTCATCTAAGCTCACAGTTGTTTCTAGCCTATCTTTTGTTTTAATTTATCTATAGCCAAATCCTAGAATCCAGAATTGTTAACATTTGGGAAAGACCTGGAAATCAGCTACATTAACCCAACCTGTTGCTTAAGGGGGAATTTACAATCTAGCATGCATTTATAACCCAAGTCATCAGGTTAACCCACAATTTCAGTTTATTCATTGGACACAGCATGTTACATGACACAGCAACTGTGGTTTTTTGTTTAGGGTTTAGCATTTTGTAAGCACGAAGTTAGCAAATCTATTTCTTATCCTATTAAAAATTCTTCAAATCAGGCCTTGCCTCGAACTTCTCTTCTTCAAACTAAACCAACCAACTCCTTCAACTATAATATTCATGTTTTGTCTGGAATTTAAACCACATTGTTTCATTAGGCGTGTTCTCGTGTAACTTATACATGAAGCCTGAATAAGTTAGTCAGTTCTTTATCACAGTCACAGATCAGAATTCTGCAGAACTTTAATCCAGGAGTGGGCAATTTTACGACCTGTGGACTTCAATTCCCAGATATCCTGATTCCACATGGCTCTGCATGGAGAATATTTGTAGCTCAGGGCTGAAATGAAGGGTCCTTGTGCAGCACTGATGAAGTTACTTAGTTTGGGTAATGAAACATCTGCAAGAAAACAACTAAGCTCAGAAAGCACCAAGGACTCCTCTAAAGTGATCTCACACTGCAGTAAAAGTGTGAAAGGAGACTAGATATGACGAGAAACTATTAAGCACCAAGTTAAGGTCACATTCCTAGCTTATAATGCCACTATGAGCTATTGCCAGGAGATCCTAGAAAATTCTCCTTTCTTAATTTGGAGGCGTCTATACTGTTTTTTCAGCAAATTTCTGTATAGAATGCAAAGCTGGTTCTATTTTGAATTGCCTAACTAGTTCTTTCCTAACTTCTTGGCATTCGGAATCAAACGAAGGCTGAGTGGGCTAAGTCTTGCTCTCAGCTTTTGCTTTTTTATTTGACCCCAGGTTTGGTTTAGGAAGCTAAACAAGTTTGTTATATTACTGTAAGATGCCATTTCCAGGCCTACCTTCAGCTATTGTAGAAAATATCTGCAAAGCTGTCTCAGGAAAGAATAATTCACTTGTTGTCTCTTCTCACTGTGATATCCATTTAGGACTGCCTAGCCTTGAATCTGGTTTCTCAGTAACTGCAGGGTTTAATTCTCAGAAGAAATTATCAAATGCTTTAATTACTAGAATGCCATGAAAATGATCAGCTACTTATATAACATTTCTGTACGAAGAGGACTAGATTCCTTGAGTGTCTATGGAGATTCTCAATCATCCAGGTCATGGTTGTCCCAAAGATGCTTTTTCTAAAAGGCAACTGGACTTTCTTGTTCCTTTGAAAACATTTCACTTCTCATCCAAGAAGCTTCTTCAGTTCTAATGTCTAAAGATTCCTTGAGATTATAGTATAGTCAAGCAGCAATTTCATCGCACCAGCCTAGTGTGAAAATTCAGCAGGATAATTGTTGCTGATCCTCCATTCAGTGGACATAAATTCAACCTATTACAAGTAGTCCTCAACTTACAACCATTCGCTTAGTGGCCATTTAAAGTTACAATGGCAATTTAAAAAAGTGACTTATGACCATTTTTCACATTTACGACCATTGTAGCATCCCCATGGCCATGTGACCGAAATTTGGATGCTTGGCAACTGGTTCATATTTATGATGGTCGCAATGTCCCTGGGTCATGTGACCATCTTCTGTGACCTTCTGACAAGCAAACTCAATGGGGAAGCCAGATTCACTTAACAACCAGGTCAATAACTTCAGTGTTTCACTTAAAAACTGTGGCAAGAAAGGTCATAAAATCGGCAAAACTTACTTAACAACTGTCTTGCTTAGCAACATAAATTTTGCACTCAATTATGGTCGTAAGTCGAGGACTGCCTGTAAGTGTAATAAATACAGCCCCTTTATGGTCCCCTATTTTGTCCTTTGATAGCCAGTAAAGGGAATGAGGAGGATGCTGATAGAAAGGTCTTCTCATCTGACTTCCCCCTTGCATTGAAGTCACCATAAGAATAAGCTTTCATTTATCACGAGGCAGGTGGCCTTTCGCTCTTCCTACGATAGGCTACATAGAAAATGTCCTTTCAGACTGAAAGGTGCAAAACTAATTAAATAATAGAAAAAGCAATTATGGCCCTAAGCCAAATACTTTAACTGCCTGGCAGCATTACAGGGTTCAGCCAAAATAACTCAAAAGGGAATGTGAGAATTCAAAAGCTAGCATACTCTTTCGTGTTATTTTGATTCATCACCCAGCTTTTGGATCAAATGAATATCTTTCTTTCATCGGAGTCCCTGAAAATGCCACGACCCAATTGCAAGTTGAAACTTCTGATGACAAGAAGTCTTCCCACGTAACAGCAAGCCAAAGTGTTACACTTGGTGCTTATCACCGCTTCTCCAAGTGCAATTCCTATCATACAAAGTCTTCAGGGACGTCATTTATTCGGGATGACAAATGGCAACTTGTGGCAAAGAGTGGCAAGCAATTGGCAGTGACCCCAGAGGGCAGGATCTGTTAATGAGATGGAGGAGACGTGGCAATCTAGTGCCAGCTTTTAAGTAGGTTGGTGATTCAGCTCTGGCCCAAGGGACCGAACCACTTGAGGCAGCAGGTCTCGTTTAAAACCTGTAGCATCATTGGTATTCAGATCACTGCTGGGACAGGAAGGATTCCAGAAGGCTCACATCTTGCTTGGAAGGTGCCTCTTAGCCCTTCAAGATAGATATTCCATCCCAAACAAGATGCTTAAATGGAACTGCTTATTTATTTTAGATTTTTTAAAACCCACCTTTTTATTATTGTTCTAAAACATAAGGCGGCAAACATATCTAACACTCCTTCCTCTTTCTATTTTCCCCACAACAACTCTGTGAAGTGGGTTGGGCTGAGAAAGAGTAACTGGGTCCAAAATCACCCAGATGGCTTTCATGTCTAAAGCAGGATTAGAACTCAGAGTCTTCTAATTTCTAGAATGGTGCTTTAAACCACTAGACCAAACTAGCTTATCTAGTCTGGTCGACCAGACTAGTTACACATTGACCAGCGGTTGCCAAGGCCGGGCCCCTCAATATCAAGACACCTGTCAGGACTTGAACAGGCAATCACAATAAAAGAGACCAATTTTCTGAAATCTTGCCAAACTTCAGTCATCTTGTTTGAGAGTACCGTTAACTTTTTACAAAAATCCAGATTTGGTTTGAGGAGCAGGCCTGGAAAAAACCGCTAACTCCTGGCCTAGATTTTTTGAGGGCTCAACCTGTCAATCTCTAGATATTTGGGTGTAGCAAAATCTAACAGAAGTCAGGATAAGTCTGAAAAGAGAAAGCCTAGGGAATCTTCTGTGGTGTTATGTACTGACCTGGAACAGTGATCTGAATTATGTCCACTTCATCTGGTTCTATTTTGATGCGTTTAATCCCCCCCAGTTCGCCTGAGGTACCTATCAAGCAAAGCAGAGCAACAGTGAAAATTTGGAACAGAAGAGAAAGAGAGAGAGAGAGACAGAAATAGATAGAGAGCAGGAAGAGATACAGGAAGCTTCTTAGACAAACAAAACTATGAAATCTGTAAGAAGAAATGATTCTTTAACATCTTTTTCTCTCTTGTTTGCTACTGTGATACTTAAAGCAGTATAATCAATTAAAATACTAAGTTGGGCCATTTATTCTTCTCTCTCAGTCTCCCTTATTGATTTGCAACTTTGTATATCTTCTTATTTTTAAAACACCTCAAGTAGTTTATAATAAAGGCTGAAGATCTCAGACAGGAACATTTCCAAGTCCATTGTGGAGATGCCAAGGATTGAACCTAGATCTTTTGTACAGAAGCATATTTATTTATTGAATAAATTTATGTAGCACTGCATCTACTGAAGGGAACTCTGGTACATATGCTCTACAACTGAGTTAATAGCTCTTCTGTACAAAAATAAAGTAAGACTCTAGTCCTCATGGTGCTGAATAAAGGATTTATGTAAACAGGAATGCAGAAGCTGCCTTAGAGTAGGTTCAGATCATAGCAATCAAGGGCAACTGCCTGTAGTTCCTGTTAGGAGCCTTACTTACCTCTTCCTGAACATATACAAATTGAATCTGGAACCCCAACCCATATATCAAGTTCAAGAAGGGCAAGGATACATATCAAGGCAAGAGGCTCCTCTCAGCTCCTTTAGAATTCTTCTCTATAATAGTCATGAGGATCAGAATCTTTGTTCTAGGCAAACTAATGCTTGGCGTTTTTAAAGAGAATCTTAACTTTATGTTATTGGTTATCTACTACCCTAATGGACTTAATACATTTATTAAGTCACATGTTTATAGTCATGTGATTTGTGAGCTCAGCAGCTATTTAAATTGGACAAATAAATAAACAGATAATAGTACATAATTCATTACATTAAATCATGAAAACTACAGCAACGCTACATAATTAACTCAATATTATATTCAAATGCAGACAGTCTCCACTATCTTCTTCTTACCATTACTTGAACAAAGCAGTGATTGCTGGTAAGTTACCTGGTTCACAGTCTCCAGACATGGGCCATTTTTCAGACCTAGCAAATAAAAGGAGGATCAAGCAGGTTTTGTGATTTAAGTCCTCAACTTACAACCATTCATTTAGTGACCGTCTGAAGTTACAATGGCACTGAGAAAGTAACTTATGACCATTTTTCAAACTTACAGCCGTTGCAGCATCCCCATGGTTACGTGATGCTTGGCAATTGGTTCATATTCGTGACAGCTGCAACATCTTGGGGTCATGTGATCCCCTTTTGTGACCTTCTGACAAGCAAAGTCAATGGGGAAGCCAGTTTCTCTTAACAACCGTTACTAACTTAACAACTGCAATGATTCACTTAAAAACTGTGACAAGAAAGACTGTAAACTGGGGTAAAACTCACTTAACGAGTATCTCACTTAGCAACATAAATTTTGGGCTCAATTTTGGTCATAAGTTGACCAAAATTGGTTTGGTTCAGTGTGTTGCATTCTTTGCATTTTGCATTGTTCTAAGTATCATTTGGATCTGGAATCTGTCAGTCAAATAAAGTATTCAAGGCTGGAGGATGGGAAAATACTTCATCCTATTTATATCAACCCTTTAATCCTTCCTTCACATCCTTCTCAAAAGAATAAAGTCTTCTAAGATAGAAGAATACTTCCTGTGCTAAACTGCAATGAATCTTTGACTATATTACTATAGTATCTTGTCTTTATGCTTGGCAAACTGAGATGTGAAATTGATTTATTTTATGAGAGATCAATAGAACTGACAAGGCAATAAATGTATATAAATATCCCTGTTCAGTGGTTTATGGAATTATGTCTTTCTCTTAACTTAATCATGTCACTGGGCCATTGTATCAACAAAACGGCTTTCTGGAAAAAAATTGAGATTGAAATTTAAGTAATACGGATGAACATTTAGTGTAATTCTTTTCTTGATTTTATCAAGAACAACGCTGCCAAATCTAAGCTGACAATATGACCATTAGATGGCAGCAAAGAGGGGATGGTTGTATCTGCTGCCATCTAGTGACCTGAACATAGAAAAAAACAAGATGGTGACAGAATATCATAGACAAAGATATTTCTAACAAACACAGGTATAGGCCAACTAAGAAAGAACACATTTAATCAAGTAACAAGTATTTGTGGCTTTACAATTCATGCTGTTAATAAAGTCATTGGAATCCCATTCACTTTCCATATAATGGCTTGACACAAAGTATAATCAAAGTATGCAACTCTTGTCCCAATATATCATGATGGCTGCTGGACTATATGGTTTAAAAAGTAATATAATCATGGAAGAAATTTATAAATATGTATCAGCTATGTTAATTAAAATATAATCAGAGGCAGTATTTTATCAGCTACATATCCCAGCAATGATACACCATGGTCTTCATGCTCCACCATTTAAACAAGATAAAAATGAGCTTACCTGTGATTAACTTGAGAAGTCCCTGCTAAATCAAGAAATGCCATTCTATGTGGTTCGGGGGAGACTTCCCCAGAGGGGCTTGATGGCTCAATCTTGGTTGCATCTTTGGTAAATTTATTTCCTGGTAGCATGGGCAACATAGGGAAAGAAAAAGAAATATATTTTGCTATTGCCCAATTTAGAAGAAAGAAGAACTATATGGTCTAAAAGACACATCAAGGCATTAGTCCTTTGAAAGTTTTGCCCTTTTGGCATCCATCAGCAACATGAAGAATGGGAGTAGCTGGATACTCATCTATCAGAAATGTTTTTGGGGAGGCTGCTTTGAACAAGGGGTAGGACTGGATGATCATTAAGACAGCTTCCAACTCTACAATTCTATGACCCAGCAGATTATTCCAAAGAAATGCCATCCTCCAGAGAAAGGAAGAAAAATGTCTCCCTTCAGAATTTCTTAAAACCAATATCAAGCATTAGAAAATGTAAAGGACCACACTGGACTCTGATTGCTCTGGGGAAAAACTATGTAATCACTATGAGTCAACAGTGACTTGATGGCACATAATTAATCAATCAGTGCTAATGTCACAGCATAATCTCAACTCCTCCAATTTGCCATTTGGGGAAGATGCTTTCATTGTTGATAGAGCTTATAATGAAAACTGTTCCATAGGCCTTTGGGAGAGAAATTTGGGCATCCACTTCTCATTAAAAGAAAAAGGCCCAAATCCTTTCCAATGGATTTGAAAAGCTTCATCACACTCAAGGGAGGTTCTGAAAATTCCATTTACTTACAGAATTGCTCTACGGAGCAGAAGAATCATATTTGGTATTTGGGTCAAAAGATACGAGATGTTAAGATCTCTTACCTGTTCTGCACTAGATAATTTGTTCCTAGCAGAATATCATCAAACATTCTTACCATTTTGAATCAAAATAAGTCTTAAGTTCATTTACAATTTTTAGTTTTCCCTCACATGACCAAGTTTGGAAGATTTCATATTCATTTCTGACTGAAGATTTCCCTCTTTTGACCTAACCTAACACCAACCTAGTTTGAGAACACCTCTTTTCTACTGTGACCCCGTGATGTTGCCACCAACTCATTCCCAGTCTAGAAGTGAGTCAAGCTTAAGTCATTCTTAGAAGTTCCAGTATTAAAATTGCACTTTTTTATTCTAACACATTGAAGTGCAGTCTCTAAGTATGCAAAATCTGTTCCTCTCTGTCACCTGTCACCTTGGAGGGAAATCAGGTGACTGACAATGACTGGGAATAGGGACAATGAAGGCAAGATAGGGATTGGCAACAGGGAAATCTCTATTCCTTCCAATTTGTTCATCTCAATATTGTTTTCTTCCAGTTCAACCATGGGTGGACAGCATTTCAGCTAAGCAATCAATTCTGAAAAACTATGAATAATTTTATTATGCATTTTAATTACTTTACTAAATGAGACAGATTAAGGCCTTGGGTTATAAAGCGGACTGCTTACAACAAACCACAGGTACAGTTAATAAGTTAATAAGCTTCTCCAATTCTCCAAATTGAGTCAATTTGCTATGACTCAAACCAAACAGCAAATCACATTTCAGTGTCACATGAAGAATTCCATACTCTAGTACAGGGCTTTTCAACCTTTTCACTGATTGTACCACTTTTAGGATATGGCAATATTCGAGTACCACCTAGCAAGGTGTCAAAAACTTGATGACCAAAAAAAAAAACCCTGTTCAAAGTTGCAATTGCACTGAAATGACTTATGACCATTTTCACACTTATGACCATTGCAGCATGCCCAGGGTCATGTGATTTATATTTGGATGCTTGGCAACTGATTCATATTTATGATGGTCACAGTGTCCCAGGGTCATGTGATCCCCTTTTGCAACCTTTTGACAAGTAAAGTCAATGGCAGGGCTGCTGGTGGCCAAGTGCTAAGGCAGGACTTCCCTCCCTCCCTCCTTCCCTGCCTCCTTCTTTCTCATGCCCACCTCCTTCTGAAGGAAGAATTTGAAAAAAAACAACCCATATTTTTCCTCTTCTATATATTCATCAAACAAGGAAAAGCCTCCAGAAACAGAAATGACAAACTGCTGAGTGAACTAGCTTAAAAAGGCACATTTCCCTTTAAGAATTAGCTACTGGCTAGAAAGGAAAGTAAGGAAGAAAAAAAAATGTAGTAAGTATTGGCTGCCGGCTAAGGCAGCCTCCCCAAATGGCTCCATTCATAAGTAAAAGAATCTACAGGCAAAATCCATTCAGGAGAAAAATACTTCAAAATCCCTTGCAGCAAAACTTACAGCTAACAATAGCAGAGCAATAGAAGCTAACACCAGCCATCAGCCAAATAGAAATTGCCAAACACTCCTTAAGAACACAAAGCCCACATTGCACAAATCCCAGAACTTCAAAGTCACAAAAGCACGTAAGAATCCTTCCACTCTCCATCTCCTCCCTCTGTCTCATGGGGGAGGGTGAGCCAGAACTGAGCCTGGGCCCTTTGTCTCTCCCCAGCCACTGCAGCTCCAGAGGACTCTCACTGTAAGTCCTTGCCTGCACTGGCTCTTTCCCTCCCCCACTACACTTGGCTAGGCAGGGCTGCGTACCACCTGCCACTTGTTAATGTACCACAAGTGGTACGCGTACCACAGGTTGAAAAGCCCTGCTCTAGTACACAGGTGTCAAACTCGCCGCGTCATGTAACGTGTTGCGACGTATCGCAACTTTTTTTGCATTGCCGAACTTTGGGGTGGGTGTGGCCTCCGTATGATGCAACCGGCCCGTGGGCCGGCAGTTTGACACCCCGTTCTAGTACAGATAGTAGTAGTAATACATCTTTTTTAAATTCAGAGAAGGAAAAAACTTCAAAGTTTCTAGCTGCATTCTGTTTGACAGGATCTTTGGGGAAAATGTCTGACATACCTGTAAAAATTCTTTCATCAAACATCCTGTAGAGGAAGGAGAAATAATTCAGGTGCAAAGAAGGGGAAAAATAACAATAAAAAGCATCCATCTGTAATTAATATGGGTATAAACCTCACCGCCCTCCAGTTGGCAATTCATGTCACAAACTTAACAAAATGACATAACCATTTTTATTCTTTCCCACATGGAAAGAGAGCTGAACTTCTTTATGATTATTAGAAAGTGACTTTTAAAATTTATCAAGTCGATAGATAACTAAGATGCTAAATCTCATTGCTGATTCCCAGATTTGTGGGACCATAAATTGAGCATGTTTTTCTACTGTGATACAAACTTGTGCTGCCTTTTTGGGTGAACGCTGACAAATTCTGAAATGTGCCTCAAGAAAATAAAGTTGGAGAAATGCTAGATCCATTTACAAAGCCTTATTTCCACTGGAATCAGAAGAGTGTGTTAGTGTGTGTGTGTGTGTGTGTGTGTGTGTGTGTGTAAAAAGTCAAAATGGATAGAGATAACACCCTTTTTTGACCTATCCAGGGATACTACTGATTGGAATGGAAGGTCCCAAACTTCCCAGTTCCTTCCAACATCCATTTATGTGAATGCTCAAGCAATGAAGTACCTTTTGATCATGAAGTGGATATTGTGCCTTTCTTCCAAGATCCGCTTGAGCTTGGGGACCCCATAGGTGCAGGGCCTCTTGAAGGGGATTTTGTCTGGAATTCCAATGATTTCTACTGCTTCCGGATCACAGGCAATTTTCCGGTACGGGACAGGGACCATGTGATCCAGCCCCAAGGCTTCAGCTGAACATGGTAGAACATAGAATCTTTAATATAAGAACAGGCAGAAGAATAAGAACATAAGACAAACCCCACTGGATTAGACCAAAGGCCTCTACAATCCAGTCTTCCGTCTCACAAATTTGACCCCTCCATTTCTCTGGAATACCCTCAAACCGGACATCCTCTTGTCCATATTCCCCAGTGGCTGAAACTGAGAGATATGTTGGCTGGGTACATTCGGCACGGTTCAGTTGAAAACATAAGTCTCTGTACTTGCTTATTTTTAAACTTGGTTAGTTTTTTATGGCTTAATGTACTGTACAAATCCACTGCTTAATTTAATGATTCGGTGATTTGGATATGCCCAGAAAATGAGATGACTCGAGTTAAGTATGTTATGTAAACCCAATCACTGACTGTCTTCAAACACTGCTTAAGCTATGATTTAATTATTTATTGAATAAACCACAGCAATTTATATATCATGATAAACTAAAATTATTAACAAACTAGAATGGCCAGATTTACAAACCACATTCCTCCTAAGCCAATCTACAGTGTAAGCTTAGTATTTGTGTATTCCCCAGCTCTGCCTTTGATATCTAAGGTAATATATAATTATAACTTCAGAGGCAGCTGATGGTCCATATTGAGGTGAGCCTGGTTTTATAAACAGGTCTTGACCACTGATGCTGGGATCATAACCACCCAGGATTACTAGGAGTTGGGCAGCATATAAAATTATTAATGATGATGATGACAATGATTATGATGATGCATTGTCCCTTTTGAAAACCACCCAACGTAAAAAAAACTCCAAACAAATCAGAATCCCATTAAAGCAAAGATTTTTAAAAGTATAATCATTCATGCAGGAGGTCATTGTATAGAATCCACAATCTGCATGTGATTAAGGAATACCTATTTTTCATTTCCAACCCAATCTGCCAGAAATTATGCACTTAAATTTTAAAAGGAAATTGCTAAGAAGCGCAAGGGATTCTCTTGCTAATTTAGATGCAAAACAACATAGATTTGTCAAATAAGCCTTTAACTTTAACTTTAACTCTTCAAAAACTGCTCTGTCCGATGTAATCATTGGCTCCCCCACGACATCATTTGCATAAATATTACCTACTTTGGCCATAGTATTTCATAGATCAAGTGATATATCAGAACATTCCAAATTCAAATCACCCTCCCATTTTAGGCTTATCCCAGTTTCTTAGCAATCCAATTTTAAATGTGGGCATAATTGCACTGAACTATGTATTAAGGTCAATGCTTGAGCCTTTATTGAAAATAAATATTTTTATTGCTGTGTATACCAGTGCACTTTATACAAAGAAACACGAATCCCAAAGGAATTCTTCCTGTTTATCTTTTAATGTTTAACCCAGCATAACCTTTAAAAATCAAAATACCAGAGGAAAAAAGCCAGAGAAGGGGAAGAAGGAGAAGGGATGGGAGGAAGAAATAGAAGGGGAAAAGGGAGGAGGAGGAGGAGGAGGAGGAGGAGGAGGAGGAGGAGAGCTAAGAGAGAAATATTTGCAAAAAAATCACATAATTCAGAAGGTAACCATGAAGATAATCATGATGGATGATGCCATCTTAGTGGCAGAAAGAACACTGTAGCAATTAGTGTCTTTCCTAAAACTGGCAAGTTCCAGATTCAAAAACCCAATTTACCACAATCTACTTTCACAGGGTGGGGATAAAACAAGAACTGCAAAGGGGCAACTATCATCATGGTAAAGTTATTTATAGAAGACCAAGCATTCCTTGTTATATTCACATAACAGGGATCCTGTGGTCTTCTGTTTTCTGTTGGAAACCAGTTCCCATCAGCCCCTCCCAGCACTGACCAGGAGTTGGAGTGGCAATCCAACAACATCTGGACGGCCACTGGCTTTCTGCCACAGATATAACTGCTTCCCTCATAGATGACATCCTTGCTGTTTTGGCTTCCAAAGGATTTGCCATTGAGAAAGGCCAGTTTAGAGATTGATAAAAGCTGGCTTTTCAAATGGAGCCCCCCTCCTGAACTTCCTTAAAAGCTGTATCACCCCAAAAAACACCTTGCCAAGAAGGGATTAAGGAAAGGACATGTAACACAAGCCATCTATTGCAGTTGCAGCGAGTAAAGGTTTCGTTTAAAAAAGCTTAGGCTCAAGAGAAAAAATTGCCTTAAAATTGCTTCGTAATTATATGCCAGCCACAAGCACCACAGATGATAAACAGGAATTTCACACCCACTCACCATATCGACTGTTAAACAGAATTTGCACACATTCCCTCAGGGTGTTGATATCTTCGGTTTCTTTTATAAAACTGTCCCATTTATCTAGGAAAACAAAAGAAGGTTCTGTGCTGCAGAGACCAGAAATCTGCTCTCTTCCTGCCCCATTTGCCGGGGGTTTTCTTCTGCACTGGCTACATCAGATAGGAACCCTTACTACATATAGTTTCCAAAATCATCACAAAACAGGGCAGATACAGCAAGCATCATCCAAAATTGTAGGCCTTAATTATCAGTCCAGCTACATTTAGTCTGCAGTAGTGTGGGTTTTTTTTTCTTTTTTCTTTTTTGTTTGCATTCATACAGATGTCTCCACGGGTGACTGTTTCAAGGGTAAAAAGATTTAATCTTTTTTCAAGTCAAACTTAACTTCCAGTAACTTCATGAGCAGCTCCAAGTCCTTTCTTAAACAGCAATATGGAAGCGATCCCGGGGTAGAATACAGCCCTGGGATTTTCTGGTGGTCTTCCATCCAAATAATAACAAAGCCCAGCCAGGTCACCCAGATACTGCTACCGGCTGTATGCATCGTTTTTTTGCAAGTGAACTTTACTTTTTTAAAATTTATGCAGGTCACACCCAAGCAGTGGAAGGTCTGTGGTGCAAAAATGGGCACTGAGATAATATTAAAGCCATCTGCCCAGGGGAAAGAATTCATATAGAGTACTGAGCCCTTGAAGTTTGGTCAAAAGTGAGATCCACCTAAACTGTAGTTGATCACTGGCCTAAATATTTCTCAATTCAGTTCTTTCTCCTCTTATCATAAAAGGGGAAAAAATCACTTTCCTGGATTGAGAGAATTTGGGGGATGAGTTGCAGGGGCTGTGCCTCTACCCCATTTCTGTTTATGCAAACCCATGGTAAAGTGATTTGACATTCTGTTGCCTCACACACTTCTGCAGGAGGTGGGGCTGACAGGGGTCCATCTGCTGTCCTCCAAAATAAGATTTGCCTGGCAGCAACTCTGGTGTTTGTGACGCCTACTTGCTTGACTTTGTTTTAGTCCCTGTCTTTTTATTCAAGTGAATAGTCTGGGTGGCCTAGGCACATAATTTTTTTTTAAGTTCCTGGCAAGCTCAACTATATGTATTTGTATTATAAAAATATTTACATTCCGCAATTAGACTTGGCATCTATAGAAAAGAATTAAAACAGAGCTGTATATTATAAAAATATATCATCACTTTAAAATGTGTTATAAAAGCTTATAAGAAACTATCTCAAGTCAGAAAAATGAAAAGAAGCCAATGAGAAAAGGGTAAGATACTGGAGTGCTGTCAATTTTGAGCAAACAATATTCATATTTTAAATATGATAGGGAAATTAGTGGAACACACATGTTTAGCTCAAATAACCCGCTAGATTGATCTCCTTGATATTTCTAGTGTAGAAGCAGGAAAACCTCTGGTCTGAAAGCTTGGGAAATCATTGCTAATCAGTGCAAACAATATTGCTCTAGGTAGAGCACAGGGAAACCAGGAGCTCAGCTAGTGCTGAGGAACTTTGGGGTAGAATTAAACTGAAGATGGGAAGGTATGCTTCCCATATGCTACTGCTTCCATTACCAGCTTTAAAAGCCTCCCCAAACGGGAATAGCAGCAAAAGAATTGGCCCCATGCCTTTTTGTGACCCCATCACTATTCCAGTGACATGATCTGTGAACTGCCAGATACACTGGTGTAGGAGTGGTAGATCAAATGTGTTTGAATATTAGTACTGATATTAGGAGTGGTAGAACCTGGAGGTGGAGTCAAAAGAGGAATCAGCCTAGAATCTCTAGGTAGCCACAAACAAACTAAGTCCAATCCCCTTGAATTCCGTTGACCCTTATCTAACTTCTAGCAAGTGCTAATCTTAGTTGAGAATATTCCTGTGCATAGGCATGAGTAGCAATAAATCAGTTTAATTGGACCTTCACATGTGGACCTGATCTTTTGCACCTGACAGGTGGCAAGTTGCAGACCCCCAACCCAATAGTCTTGCATTAGATGTGAAGAAAAGGAAGTCTCATGCCAGATAATGTATATTAAAGGAGACAATAATACAGAGAATAAACATAGAATTCACTTGCAAAAGCCTACAAGCTTATTTGCAGCATCTCTGTGCAGGCCTGAGAAACTCCAAAGAGTTCCTGTCACTTAAAGCAGGCAGTTCTGATGACCTTAAATCAATTTCCTAGATGCCAACATGTACAGTCCTCAATTTACAACCATTTGTTTAGTGACTGCTCAAAGTTACAATAGCGCTGAAAAAAGTGACTTATGACCAGTCCTCATACTTACAACCATCACAGATTCCCCAGTCACATGGGCAAAATTTAGGCGTTTGACAACTGGTATGTATTTACGACAACTACAGCATCCCAGCATCATGTGATTGCCATGTGCGACCTTCCCAGCAAGCTTCTGACAAGCAAAGTCAATGAGGGAAGTTGGATTCATTTAACAACCGTGTGATTCACTTATCAACTGCAGTGATTTGCTAAACAACTCTGACAAAAAAGGTCATAAAAATCAGCAACGACCACCCCCAACAACTGCCTTGCTTAGTAACAGAAATTCTGGTCCCAATTGTGGTCATAAATTGAGGACTACCTTCAGTTAGTTTCCTGGTCTAGTTTATTTAGTAAGGCTGACACTACTTCTGGGGAGGAGTGCTTCCATTGTCCAACTGCTCCTATTGTTATTTATTTTTTTTACATTCAACCAAACTTTATCTTTCTATGATTTAGACCAGGGGTCCCCAACCCCCGGTCCATGGACCAGTACCGGGCTGCAGCATGCCAGCAACCAGTCCACATAAACAAGCAAAGCCCCATACACGAGATGCAGGCAGTACACAAAACCACGCACCCTCCAGTCCGCGGAAAAACTTCTCTCCACGGAACCGGTCCCTGGTGGGTTAGGGACCTCTGATTTAGACCAATTATTTAGTCCATTTATCTGTAATCCCAAACCTAAGATCAATCACTTATGGCTTTATCTTCCTTCCACACATTATTTAGTGTTACCTTTCTAACACTTTTTTTTTTTTTTTTTGCAATAGAGGTCCTATATGAAAGAACTCTATAATCTGAATTTACACTCACCTGTAAAATTTTGGGGCAGTTTCTAGGACCAGAGAATGCAGCCTTACCTGATTTGTCATGGACTATGGAGAAAAGGATGCGCTTGGAGGAGTGGACATTTTGGATGAGTGGACCACCAGGGAGGATAGATTTTTGTCCTGCACACAAAAAAGCAAGGAAACCAACATGAGATTGAGGGAGGGGAGGATGAGTGAAAAATCAGAAAAACAAGAGCAAAGGAAAAGAGAACTCTTGGATATTTTAAGCAAAGTGAATTCTACAGCTCACCAACAACCTGGAAACTATTCATCCTGACCCACATGCACTTCACTTTGATCACACGTGTAAAGATCAGTTGTGACAAGTTCAGTTGCAAATAAAATGTGGCCCCAGTTCATAGCATCCTCAAGCAGTTTCTTGAGCCTCTGCGTTACAGTGAACAGGCATTATTATGCTCAACTGTATTCTACAGGTATTCTAATCCTCGTTTAGTGACCACAATCGGGACTGGCAACTCTGTCATTAAGCAAAGTGGCTGCTAAGTGAAACTGTGATTGTGCTTATATCTTATTTCAGTTTTCCCGCTTTACAACCGGGGGGGGGGGTTTGTAAATGTTTGCACAGTTACTTTTCCATCACCATTGTAACTGCAAATGGTTGCTGTACAAGGTAGTTTGCTAAACGAGGACTATCTGTAGTTTGACTGAAACGTACTATAGAGAAGCGTTTCCCAACCTTGGCCTCTTTAAAATGTGGGGACTTCAACCCCCCAGAGTTCTCTGGCCAGATTTGAAGTCCACAAATCATAAAACTGCTAAGATTCAGAAACACTGCTTTAGAGACCAGATCATGGTTTAAGTCAGAGAGTCTGGTCCATTGCCTAAAACCATGGCTTGTTCCTAGGCTTACTGCAGAGAGGATCAACCATTTGATAAAGAGGAGACATAGCTGAAATTGGGGATGGGGAAAGCTTTGATGTCCGATTACTTTAAACTATGGTATTTGTGAATTTCATGCCTCAGTGTTCATTTAGTGACCATTCGAATTTACAATGGCACTGAAAAAAGTAAGTTATGACCATTTTTCACACAACCGTTGTAGCAACCCCATGATCACGTAACCAAGTCAGACACTTGGCAACTGACTCATATTTATGACGGTTGCAGTGTCCCGAGGTCATGCGATCGCCTTTTGCAATCTTCCGACAAGCAAAGTCAATGGGGAAGCCAGATTCACTTAACAACTATGTTACTAACTTAACAAGTGCAGTGATTCACTTAACAGCTGTGGCAAGAAAGGCTGTAAAATGGGGCAAAATTCACTTAACAAATGTCTGGCTTAGCAACAGAACATTTGGGCTCAATTGTGGTCGTAAGTCGAGGACTACCTGTACCTTAATATCTGATGTGACATCCACAGTTATATTTTTAAACAGGGCTAACCCTACAGAGTTAAGCAAGTTGCACAAGTGTGCTATGATCCTGTGGCCTGGGGTTCCACCTGTTTTAGAGATGGAGCTGTATGCTTAGAGCAGCAGGAGGAAAGCAAGCTATCCTCAGGACTGTGTAAAGAGAATCTCACTGCCGCAGATAAACTATAGTATAAGTAGTCACTGACTTATGACTGTAAATGAGCCCACAACCACAGTCCTAAGTCATTGTGATTGTAAGCCAAGGCATCACATGACCGGACCTGCTTTTGCATTTCTTGCAGCAGTTAAATGAACTCTGCAGTCATTGAGTAAATCCATTTTCCCCAATGGACATTTTCTGCTGGAAACTGGAAGTAAACGCCAGGAACTTGGCAAAAGCTTTGCAAATTATGGTCATGGGACCACGGGATGCTGCAAACGCTGCCAAGATGAGCCGGTTGCCCAGCACCCAAAATGTGATCATGTGACTGCCTGTGTGTGTGGTCATCATAACTTGGAAAATGGGTCACGAGTAGCTCTAGGGAGGTCTGTCATAATGTCAAACAGTTTTTAAGCAACTGGTCGGGAGTTGAGTACAAGGAATATTGTCTGGTGTTGCTTTTTGTTGCATTTGGGATCTCAGTTCAAAAATTTCAGCAGCAGATTTATGGTTTTCCTTACCCAAAGTTAATGGCTACTGAAACAAACTAGGCTAAGAGATGTAATTTGTGGGTGAAGGCTAGTTATAAAAGCCACAGTTTTATTTAAAAATTAATATAGGTTTCCTCATTTTTGAAATAATGCTTGCACCTGCTTACATGACTCTCATAAAAAACTGTCATCATCAAAAGCCCTTGAGTAAAGTTAGCAATTATGGAATAAGAAGAATTGTCTTTTCATTAAGGGCTAAGTGACTGAAAAACAGAAAACAAAATGTATGGCTAAATGGGCAGTTTTCTAAATGAAGGTATGTAAGAAGTGGAATGTCTTAAGCATCTGCACTGGGACTGGCACTTTTAAATAAATGATCTTGACTTTGGGGCTAGCTGTGAGGTGGTAAAGGTTGCAGATACTACTGAATTATTCAGACTGACAGCGTAGAGGTCTACGAGGATCTCTTCAGACTGAGTGAATGGTCAAACAAATGTCAAATGTAATTCAATTTAACCAAATGTAAAGTGATTCTCACTTTCCTTATGAGAAGAGGCTAGCATATTTGGGACTCCACCGAGGAAAAAAGATAAATGTGACTGAAATATATAAAATCATGAATGGCCTGGAGAAAATGGACAGGGGGAAGTTTTTTTCCCCCTCTCTCAAAACGCTAGTACCAAGACATATTCAATGAAGTTAAATGGGAGGTGACTTAAAACAGAAAAAAGCAACCTCTTTTCCACCTAATGCATAATGAACTTGAGGAATGAATTATCCCCAGACATGGTGATGACTACTTACTTAAATGGCTTTAAAAGGGGATTGGATAAATTCATGAAGGGCAGGTCAATTGATCGTGTTACATTCAGATTAGGGGCAGCATGTTTCAAGGAGAAGAGCAGTGGGAGAGGAGCATGTCACTGTCTCCTCTTGTTTGGACCCTTGAGACCAAACTGATAGGCCACTATGAGAAGCAATATGCTAGACGTAGCCCAATCCCATTACCGACAGTTCACAGTTACGACAGTGATGAAAAAGTAACTTTATGACCAACCCTTGCATTTACAATCTTCATAGGTCTGTAAAGCAAAGGAAAGATAAAGTAAGATTATTACTGTGCTTCAGTTTGAGATTCAGACAGCACAGACTCATCCCCAATAGCCTGTCTTCAACAGTGAAGGGACACAGGGCAGAAAACATCCTGCAGCCAAGAAGGCTCCACACCCATTTGCACTACTCAGGTGACCCTGAGGACACAGGTAAATCTCCAAATGGCCCCGGTGACTCTCTAAAGGAATGCAAATGACCATCTGTCTGCAAGCAATATCAATCCTTCCACTCCCCACCATCTAGTCAGAGCTGAAGAAGCTTCTTGGATGAGAAGCAAAATGTCCTCAAAAAAACCAGTTGCCTCCTAAAAAAAGCACCTTTGGGACAACCATGACCTGGATGACTGAGAACCTCCATAGACATTAAGATTATAAGTGCAGTTGCACATTCACTTAGTGACTGCTTTATTTAATGATTGAGTTACAGGTCCCAATTATGGTCACTAATTGTATTAGAATGGATCTTTGTTAGGAAGTTGTTGGGATCTGTCCTAGGCTTTGTTTGGACTTTGGCTTTTTCTTGCTAGAACCCAAACTTTCTGCAAAAACCGAGAGTAATAAAAAATTGAGAACTCTGGGAGAATTGAAACAGAGATGCCTCTAAGATTACACTGCTAGAATGTGCAATGTCTATTCACCTGAGGGCAGCATCGGGCTCAGGCATCATGACTGACCACCACTTTCCCAAACTAGGACAGTCCAGGGTCCATTTGAGGAAGGACATTCATGAGATTTCAAGGTTGAAACAGATGCCTTAAGTATGAAGCAAGGCCCCTTGCCTTTTAAGACCTACCTCCAAACCGTACAAATTTAGCCCTCTCCCCTCTGGAAAGGTTCCGGGAGACCACAAAAGGTAAGCTGCATGTTGTTTAGATACTGACTTTACTCTTTCATAATGTCTGGAAATGCACATTATTTTCCTGATCACCTTCATCTCAGCATGAAAAATAGTCTATTTTCAACACTAACAGCACTAATAGTTGGGTCAATTACCTTGATGGCGAAGAGAGGGGAGGGGAAATCTGTTGTCCATTATAAAACTTAATACATCTGATGAGATAGAAAACAAGATGTGTTTTCTTTCAATAATGCCCTGAGAATATTTGTAAATAAAAAGGTAACTCCAAATGGAGTCAAGACTTCATCCTTTAGAGTCCAAGGGGGCATTCCATCCTTGCTCCAAAATAAGCATCATCAATACACCGCTTACCTGATCCCATAATTTGAAAATGAAGCATATCTCTGACTCCTTTGTCCTTCCTTGGCTAGCACCACGATATAAAAACCCAACTATGGTCTTAACCACATCCAGCCTCCAGGAATCATACCTGGTTGACTAAATACTACTGTCCCTTCCTACGTAAGGATGGCCTTGTCAAAACCATCATCAGTAATCCAGTCAAAGCCATCATTACACAATTCCTATTCCCACCCTATTTTACTCCAAGGCTACACCAACACCTTTGCACCAGCTTTGGGCAGCCATTCCTGGGTCAGCAAACATGAAGGCCATTACCACAGCAGTCACCGAACTCCTGTGGCGAAGGCACCTTCGCTTCTCCTGATGGACGGGGCCTCAGCATCTCGCCGACTGCATTCATCCCATGCCGACTGGCTGAACCTTCCTGCTTTATCTCCATGGCAATCTGTGTGGGCAGCGATACGCCATACAGGAAACTGCTGGTGGTGATTCCAGGAAGAGTGTCTTGATTGGCCTGCTTAACACGCACGTTATTAAGGCCCGGCTCTCGGTTCCCCTTGGAGAGGAGAGCAGAAGAGTTCATCTCAACCGAAGGGTTGGGATCCCTGATAGAGTCCTCTGGTGGCCTAAGAGGTGGAGGAAACCGCACATGATTTCATGTTTATTCTAAGTTGGTAGAATGAACTATTTAATACAACAATGAGGATCAAAATATTGGAAGTATGCTGTAAATTCAGAGATGGGTTGTTGAGCATCAGTCAACTGCTAAAGACATATAATAAAACTGTCTTCCTGTCCTGCTTATGAACTTCCAAGAGGTATTTGGTTGGCCACGCTAAGAAAGCAAAATGCTGGTCTGGGTGGAGTTTTGGCTTTATCTAGCTAAGCTCTTCTTATCTTCTTAAAGAAGCAGACCTTCAACCTACCTCTCTCACCCACAATCTGGACTAGCAACACACTCTCTGCCTGTATAATAAATATATATAGCATATATACAGTATGTGTGTGTGTGTGTGTGTGTGGGAGAGAGAGAGAGAGAGAGAGAGACAGAGAGAGAGAGAGAGAGAGAGAGAGAATATATATACATACACATACCTCAAATTACAATTACAATGTCTAAAAGATGTTAATGAAGGAATGACAGATGTGGAAGACAGAGAAAGTATTGAAATTTAAACTCTAAATGACAGACCAAGAGAAAAATTTGGAAAAATACACTTTGCTGAATATACAAAAGAAACTGGCTGGATTAGCATCTTTCAACCCATTTACTTTATCACTTTATTTCCTGGTGCAAAGGAAACAAGAGGTGAATGACAGCAAATGAAATTGCTAGGGAATGTTAAAATGATGAAGGACAGCAAAAACAAGGAAGAAAGGGAGTGAAGACAGAAAAGAAAGCATTATAGTTCCTTCTTCTAGGTAGCACTGAAGTCATGAAATCTCAATCCAGTTGCTCACTAGGCAAAGTTCCATCCTAAATAGGAAGTATTTATAGCCCTTCTGTCAGGCTTTTCATCGGCCATGGCTATAAATCTCAGTTCTTCAGATACTTAACTCCTTATTCAGACTTGCTTTTCTCAGCAGAGGCTCATGGCTATGACTTGGCAAGATTAGTTTATTGCTGACAGGAATGAAGACAGGAGATTTGCCTACTGCAATACGCAGAGGTCAAAGCCTATATATAGGTTTAAACTCCAGGGTTTAAATTGTAGGCTTTTCCCTCCCATCTTTCCAAATCAATGGATACCTGGCTGCTCTGCTGATGGCTTTGAAAGGCACCCAATCTATGCTGACATATTAGATCTCTCTAGCCTGGAACTGCTGATTCCTACTTCATCAGCATCTTTCCTGATCCCTTCCCAGTCAGGGTCAGCCAATGGCTGGCCTCAATCACTCAAGAACACTCAATACATTTTGTCAGTGTATATCTACCGTGTTTCCCCCGAAAGAAAGACCCTGTCTTATATTATTTTTGCCTCCAAAAGAGGCATTAGGTCTTAATTTGGGGGTTGTCTTATATTTTTCGTGACACCTGCCTCGCCTCGCCACGGCGGCACCAATAACCCCATCCACCAGCCCACGTGGCTGTCAGCCCAATTCTGCTGCGGCTGCTCGCAGCAGGAGGCCACGCGGCACATTGCGCCGCTGCCGCCACAAGACGACGCAGGTGGGAGAGGGGGTGGAGCTGCCCCACGCGCTCCGCACCCGTTTACTGGTACTTCAGCCCCCCCACCTGCCTCGCCTTGTTGTGGCGGCAGCGGCGCAATGTGCCACGCGGCCTCCTGCCCCATTGCGGCAGCGAGGTGGGACTGAGTGGGCAGGGTCCTAACTAGGGCTTATTTTGGGGGTAGGGCTTATATTAGCCCTCCCCCCAAAATTAGGGAAGGGGCTTATTTTCGGGGAAACACGGTAGTTATATTCCAACAACTGGAAGCAGGTAGAAGCACTTTTGCAGCCCCGACATAAAATATCCTTCTCCTACTGACTCACTGGGTGCGTACATACAACATATTATAATTTATGTCGATCTTAGAACATAATAAATATTTGATTTGATTATAGTTTACAGGTAGTCCTCGACCTATGACCACAATTAAGGCCAAAATTTCCACTGCCCAAGCAAGAGGGTTAAGTGAGTTTTGCTCCATTTTATGACCTTTCTTGCCACAATTGTTAAGTGAATTGCTGCAGCTGTTAAGTTAGTCACGCGATTGTTATGTAATTCTGTCTTCCTCATTGATTTTGCTTGTTAAAAAGTCACAAAAGGTGATCACATGACCCTGGGACACTGCAACCATCATAAATGCCTGCCCCCTTGCCATGTGTCTGAATGTTGCGCTCATGACCATGGGGATGCTGCAATGGTCATAACTGTAAAAATAGTCATAAGTCATTTTTTCCAGTGTCATTGTAATTTTGAATGGTCACTAAACAAATGGCTGTAAGTCAAGGACTACCTCTACTCCATAAGCCCAATTTTCCAGGTTCATATGAATTGCTACATGAATATTCACTGACTGCTTTCACTAAGACAGTGTTTGTTGGACTAGAGTCCTGAACTGCATAAAAGATAAGTAATATGAAAACTACATCATTAACCCTAACTACACTTTCATATCATGATTAATGATGTGATATTAAGAAATACAACTGGCTCCCATTCCTTTTCCTCCAGCAGAGCCACAGTGCAGAAATTCCCCAAATACTCTTTTAAAACAAGGTCCAGAACAGACAGATCAAAGAGGTCCTTCCTCTTTGTGGGGATCGATGGTACCAGTTAAATGCATGGAAACCAAAGAGTGTTTGACCATGAAAAGAGATTAACAGAAATAATGCCCACTCTCAGATTACAGTTTAGATCTGTTGTCTGACATGGATTTGACCCACAGAAAAATAGAAGCTGGAAGTTCTAATCCTATCATCACAATTGCACCAAAACAGGGCAGAAAGGTGTCAAGATAATAATTTAATAGCTAAACAGCTTATGTAATGATGTAATGGAATATAAGGTGGATTGTGCAAAATAGGAATGACTCAGCAGGGTCTGTGTCTCTTTAAGAGCCTGAGTATAAAAGGGAAGGCTTTTGCTGGCATGGCCCTTTCTTGTCCATTTCCTGCTGTAACTGCTGTATGTTGGAGATTGCTATATTAATATGTGTATGTATATTGTTCCTGCTGTATGATATAGTAGATAGTGAAAGATAAACCACCATTTAATATAGACCACTGTTTACTGTGTTTACTCCTCGGTTATCTCAGCGCGATAAGACTGTGCATGCTCTGACATGGTGATGGTAGCCCTGAGTGCAGTCTTTACAAGGCAGTACTTTTTATCTGCCTATCATGAATTAGCATAACCAAAATGATCAACATGAAGCAACTGACCAAGTACAAGGGAGTCCAAAAGAAAAAAAAATACCAAACGCCTCAATCTTACCTTTTTATCCTGAAACGCATGTTGTGGCTGTGCTCTAATATGGCCATCAGGGACTTTGCATCATATTCAATGGGTTTCCTGAATGTGAGTCCATCGGGTAACCCAACCACTGTTAACCAGCCAGGCTCTTTCAAGAACTTCTCATATGGCAGTGGAATCACACTGCTCTTCCCCAAGGCCTCACCTGGACAATGTGGAAGAACAATAAACTTTGAAAAACATACAAATAGGTGTTGGCCACAAGGCATCCCTTGGTTCTGTCTGTCACATTGTGCTGTTGTCATGGAAGAGAAATTCGGCTGCGCTACCCAAAAGGGAGTATATCAAATGTTTGTAAGAACCTTTCCCCAAATCTCCCAATGCATCGATTTTGAATCCCAAAATCTCCCAGCCAGCACTACCATTGCTAAGAATTCTGGGATTTGAAGTCCACATATCTGGAGGACACTCAAGCTGGGAAACAGTGCTTTATAAGACTCTCCATTCCTCTAGATTAGTGTTACTCGACCTTGTCAACTTTAAGTTATGTGGACTTCAACTCCCAGAATTCCCCAGCCAGCTTGTTAGCTGGAGAATTCTTGGAATTAAAGTCTCCACAGCTTAAAGTTGGTGAAGTTGAGAAACACTGCTGTGGATTTAGGCGTATATTCTCTGCAGAAAGACTTAGGCAGAGGTGCCAATGGCAGGTAAAGGCTTTATGCTGCAACCAAAGTTGGTACCAATCAGACCTCCAAATATGGACTTGTATGCAATAAAAATGGCACTGTCTATATGCAAGGAGAGACAGAGCAGAAATTTTGGGGGACTCACTAAGTTTTACAGAAGTATACCCCTCCCTTCTAAAAACAGGGCAAAACATGCAATAAATATTTACAGTCAGTGAGGGTGGGCAACAGAGAAAGGAAATGAAAAACAATCAAATGGATTGTTCAGAAAATAACATTTATGTATTTATTTATTTATTTGTTTATTTGTTTGTTTGTTTATTTATTTGTTTATTTATTTATTTGTTTATTTATGAGATTATTTATTTATTTATGGAATTTATAAGGCCGCCTAATGCAAACAATGCGACTCTGGATGGTGTGCAGCATGCCTAGATGGCTGGCATAAAACCACTCAACTGCAAAAATACTAGCAGTAAAAACAGTAATTGGAGTAAGAGTGGTAGCAGTAATAGGAATACTTAATGATGAAGCTGCTACATAGGGCACTAAGATCTCAAAGTTGGAACATTCGTAGCTGTCTTACTTTCTACACCAGCTTTCCTAACTTGTGGTCTTCAGGTGAATACAAAAAGTAACACCCAGGACTCTCAGGTAGCACGTTTAACTTCTAGCCATCTAAGCATACCCAACAGTAGGGATATTTGGATTTGTAATTCAACTATATCCAGAGGTTTGGATGCTTCCCATCCTTCCGTAAAGGCTTCTGACTTTGGCCTAGTTCATTCATTCTTTGAATAAAGGTTAAGATGTCATCACAGTGCCTTAAAGGAATTACTTTCCTAAAGAGGAAACAACCACTATTTTCCAGCCTAATGGCTTGTCAGTTTCCCATCTGTTAAATCCAACCCTTTGGATCTTCCATCCTCCCAGCCATACAAGTAAGGAATTGGCCAAAATGTTCCCAAAACCACTTGGCAAACCAAATTCCCAAGGGAAATCAAGGCTATTCCTTACTATAAAGCACATCAAAGACTTCTTCTACCATCTTCCTGAGGAGATAAACATCTGATCCCTGATCTGGGGAGATCCGAGGAATTGTCCGACCAAAATCTTTTGCCTTCTTCTGGCCGTCCAGATCATGCTCTTTGCTCTGCTGGACTTCTGCCGGCAGGGACATAGCAGGAGAGAGAGAGAAAAGATGGCAAATCAAGAGATGCTGTGTTATTATTAGTTAATTCTTCAGCTTTAGGGCAGAGCTGTATTTATGATAGACATATGCAAAACACAGAATCCCCTATTTGATACTCTATGAAATTGGATGATACCCTATGACATCACTACCAAGCCTATCAGCAATCCCATCCCCATCATTTCATTCTTTGGAATCTGCCTGCCAATTAATTTACATTTTGGTTTTCTCCATTGTTTCCCCCTTAAAGCAAGCAGGGGAACTTTGACTCTTCAGATACTGCTGAACTACAATATCCAGTAGCCTCAGCTAATGGAGCTCAATAATGAGACATAGTGGGAGTTGTAGTTCGAGGCTTTTTCCAAACCAAGACACAAACATGAGCAGCTATCATAGATAGATTTTCTCCAGGATGATCTGTCTGCAGCCAGGCCATTTAGGTCTTCCTATTCATCTATAGGTTTTGTCAACCATTACCTTGAAGAAAGGCAAGTGACTGCAGCTGCTTCAAACAGAGAGAAGACAGGCAGTCTAAGGACTGGCAACAAGCACTATAAAAATCATGCCAATATGGTTTTCTGTTGATTCTTGGATGGGTAGAGAACACCAACTCTGCAACCTGAAAAAACCTGAGAGGCTGTATTTAGGGATATAGAACCTGCTTCTTAGGGATGGCATAATAAGTCATGGGAAACCATTCATCTTTGGATTCAGAGATCTATATATTGGTGCATCCATGCAGATGGTATAAACACTTTCTTGAAGTATATTACTATCTTTCTGCTTGTCCCCTATTATACTGTTATAGCAGTGACGGCCATCAACAGTATCATGATGATCTATTATTATTTTGAATTTATCTAAGATTAAACAGATCACAAAGGTACACTAAAAATTACATAAAAGTACATAAAATGTAGGAACAAATTCCACAAGAAAAATATAATTAAATATAAAACCTACTATTTCGTAATAAAATAGGAACGTTGTTTAAAAAAAAGCCCTATAAAAATTTGCTTAGTTGTGTGATTTATTGTCTAGGATTTTCAACGTCCTTTTATTTTAAAAGCACTAGACTTATAGTCTAAAGGGGAGATAGATACCATCTATTATTATACAAACTACTCTAGGCATTATTATGAATTATGTCTCTCGTAGTTTTAATTTAGAACTCAAACTATAATTTATCTTTACTTATCTGTTCATTTGTCCATCCCTCCATTCATTCATTTATTATCTACAAAGTCTTTTAAGATTAACACTGGTAGCCAAGAAAACAAATGAATGTATCATAGAACAAATCAATCCAGTGTTCTTACTCAATACACAAATTACGAAGATGAAATTATTGTATTATCTTATGACACATAATGCAAAGACCTAACTCTACTGTGAAGTCTATAATGCTCTCTATGTGGTTGCAAAGAATCAACAGTGGCACGATGACACATAATCATCATCAATATTTCTTTACCACCTTATTTCTCGAAGAGTCATAATTTCTATGCTGTCTCCTCAAACAATTCTAACTGACATACAGTGATATAAGTAGACAGAAGAACATAAATCTACCTGGAAAATACAGTAACATCCCCAATCAAGTATGTTAAGTGAACTAATTAATTACATCATGAATTAATAACAAGATTCTCCAAACAACCAGGACAATACATTCACTGAATGAGCTCAAAAATCTAATTTTCATGAGGCCAAGGAATGCAAAGGCTATTCTAGCTATCTGCATCTACAGTACTAAAGGAACAGATGTGATTAAGTAGAGAGATATAAACGAGAAGCAACAATAACAATATCAGACAGATAACACCCATGGAAGCATTTAAAATATAACTGTTTCTTCACAACATTATTATTGTTAAACATTGTGTCTGTTAATGACAGCAATGTCAGGAAAAGGTAATTGAAACCACTTAAATCCAGGATCTACATCAGCTTCCCCAACCAGGTGTCCTCTAAACACATTGAAAGACAATATACTTCATCCTAATAAACAAGAAATTTGGAGATGTCTTGTATTGTAATGTAGCCCAATCTTTCTGAAGAATGTCAAGATGGGAAGAAGCCTCTTTTAGTATGTAATACTGGGAGTCTAAAGCAGATAAAAAATGAAATAGCAGGAGAAAAATTCAATGTGTCCCAACAAGAAGAAAACAAGTCCAACTTCTTTGTGAATGCTCCCAAACAGATAAGACTATGGACAAAATGAATAGGTGAAGCACATTCAGCTTCACATTCACATCCACCCAATGTTGACCTTGACAGCCAAGCAAGACTGATATTTGCATGCAGTTCCACCAAAGAGGTAAAAAAGCAGATGCACTGCTTTCTAGCCCCAAGCATACAGGTCAGCATCACCTGCCTGCAGTTCTTCTATCACATTCAGAACCTTTTGCTTATAATGTAGAAAATAATAATAATAATAATAATAATAATAATAATAATAATAATAATAATAATAATAATAATAATAATAATAATAATAATAATAATAATAATAATAATAATAATAATAATAATAATAATAATAATAATAATAATAATAATAATAATAATAATAAAACAACAACAACAATAATAATGTTGGAAGGGATCTTGGAGGTCATCTAGTCCAACCTCCTGCTCAGGCAGGAAACCCTATACCAGGGGTAGGCAACCTTGGCTCTTTTATGACTCATGGACTTCAACTCCCAGAATTCCTGAGCCAGCCATGCTGAGGAGAAAGGGAGAGTTTCCAAGCTGAGCCATGCTGGCTCAGGAATTCTGGGAGTTGAAGTCCACGAGTCATAAAAGAGCCAAGGTTGCCTACCCCTGCCCTATACCATTTCAGATAAATGGCTGTCCAGTCTCTTCTTAAAAACTTCCAGTGTTAGAGCATTCACAGTTTCTGGAGGCAGGTTGTTCCACTGATTAATTGTTCTAACTGTCAGAAAATTTCTCCTTAGTTCTAGGTTGCTTCTCTCTTTGGTTAATTTCCATCTGTTGCTTCTTGTCCTGCCTTCAGGCGCCTTGGAGAATAGCTTGACTCCCTCTTCTTTGTGGCAGCCCCTGAGATATTGGAACACTGCTATCATGTCCCCCGTCGTCCTTCTCTTTGTTAAACTAGACATACCCAATTCCAGCAACCCTTCCTTATATGTTTTAACCTCCAGTCCCCTAATCATCTTTGTTGCTCTTCTCTGCGCTCTTTCTAGAATCTCAACATCTTTTTTTACATCATGGTGACCAAAACTGGATGCAGTATTCCAAGTGTGGCCTTACCAAGGCATTGTAAAGTGATATTAACACTTCATGTGATCTTGATTCTATCCCTGTGTTAATGCCGCCTAGCACTGTGTTGGCTTTTTTGGCAGCTGCAACATCTCTGTGGTTTTTTTATTGCTTTCCACTGGCCGTGGCTGCCTGTGTATTCTCTAGGACCACAGAAGTTGCTGCTAAATTGGACAAGGAAACTCATGCAAGTTTCCACTTCAGATCTTTGACTTTAAGGTTTGAAGAGTGCTACTTTTGACTGCCAGGTATATGACGAAGAGGGTATACTCCTAATTTCCCTTCTCCTGCTGGTAGTCAAGGGTTGGGCTCACATGCATGAGTTCCCACAAGGAGGAGCAAGTAATTATATGTGCACATGACATCATGGCAGCTTGCACTGAATGCCTTGACCATTCACTGAGCAAAGCCATGATGTGATTTGTGGGAATTTGACACAGGCCCACCTACTTTCCCCACATTGGTGCCTCAAGTTTTCAGTCCAAACAATTCTGCTGGATGAGATCAATGGATGCGGTAATCCAACCCTATTGGGCATGTCAGACTGAATAGCTGATTTGCACAATATACTTAACCAAGTCAGTTAAAAGCCTTGCATAATATGCTACATTAAGTCAGCTCCAGTTCTCTTCATGGCACAGCATGTTGTGCAAGCCTAATCAGTATTTAGATAACACACTTAGTCAAAATAGGTAAAAACCGAACTAGTTAATAAAACATAAAACTTCCACAAACCTGAAATATAGTCACCCCTGATCAAGCAGATCCAGGTTTAAGTGGACAACCATCAGACAAGTCAATGACAGGAATTAAGCAGTTAAGCCTGACATGCATCAGATGCTGACATTAAATTTGGCATACGGTTACATAATTGCTGGTTTTACCAAGGCAACTCGAATACTTACTGCAGAATTTTTTGAAATCTGCCTGGACCTCCTTCCTTGTGTTCATGAACAGCCTCCCCTTTTCTGTTCCAACTACAAAAGTATTTTCATCGTGGACAGCAACACAGGCAACCTCCGTGTTGAGTTTAGAAAGAGCTGAGCACTGGGGAAGGAGAAGGAACAGAAAAAGGAAAAGTTGGTATTTCAATTTATTTTTAGCTTGCCTTTTTTCCAGTGTCATTAAGTATATTTTAACAATGGTTTTAAAACAGTGTATTCCTATGTATTCCACTATGTATTCCAGCTGGGCTACTGGAATGACACTGTATGTGGGATGGCCCAGGAAGACTGCACTTACTTCAAAATACAGCAGCCATGTTCATCTCTAGAGTTGGCTATGGGGGTGAGGCATAAGAGCTCCACTATTTGCTAATCTGTGTATTTAAATTCAAGGTTCTGGTGCCTGCAGTATTTTGTGTAGAATTTGCCTTCCCACTTTTTAAAAGCTGATAGCGAGAAATCTTTAACGGTATCATTCTCGGTTATGAATACATTAGCTAAATATCAGAACTCATTTCTTATATGCCCTCTTAATACAAGCCATTAAGAACACCATTTTAAACATAAGCCTTTCAAAATTAGTTGTTTTATATTATTTTTATTATTTAAACAATAATTTAAGCTTGCTTTCGAGGGCAAGTCAATGTCTCTAAATGTCATAGAGCATTCTCAATCTATGCCACGAGAATACCATTTTGGTAACCACGAGCTTGCAAACCACAGTAGTGTCTGCCAAAAATATTGTAGTTTGGTTTGACATCCAAATTAATAAAATTAAATTGTCCACTGCTCTGCCTTTGGAGTGCCCTGTACCAGATTCACAGATGCTGATGGCTGAAACAGAAGCAGACAAATTGGTTAAAAACTATTGTTTTCTGAAGCAGTTGGAAACACTTTGAGTTCTAAATTATGCTGCCATAAAACCTAGTTTGATGCAATCTCTAAAATGAGGAAGTTGAATCACATATCAAGGTAAGCCATAATGTTGTTTTGTTTTGGCTTAACATGCTGTGTAAACTTAATGACTGTGACTAATATAATGGTTCTAATGCACAAAAAAGCAAGGTGATTACAATTCATTCAGTAAATCATGGTTAAATCTTAGCACAACATGTGAACCCTCTGTGAAGACCACTTTAAATGTATTTATTTGATCTTCTCAATATAATGTTAGCCAGGTTTCAAATTCAGCACTCTGTTGTAATGATCACAATATGTTTAATTGTTTAATTAGACTAATTAATCTTAGTCATAGCTAAAAATACTGAAAATTGAACCTAGGCTGTTTTGTATGCAAGATGTAAACTCTTGTCACTGAATTACCATTATTTCTCTAAGGAGTCTTGTAAATCTGCCCAGTCTAGAGACTATACTGTTTGTGTAACAGTTTGAAACTGGACTAGAATCAGAAGAGATAGGCAAGTTAGCAAACATCTCAGAAGATAGTTCCTCTATCAACATTCAGAAACAACTTGAGAAGCAGGAACTCTTGAGCAAGAATCAGCAAGAGGAATTTCAATAGAAATTAAGTCCTACTCAAAAGCATGAGTATAGGATGGGAGCAGCAGACCATTCTGGGGGAATACCATAATAAGCAGTAGTGCATGTGAAAAGCATCTGGATGTCATTACTGAACATGAACCAACAATGTGATGAAGTTGCAAAGAAAGCAAATGCTATCCTAGGCTCTATCAAAGGTATACATTCAAGATTTACCCATGTAGTAGGCTATATTGCTATTATCTTTCTCATCTTTTTCTCATCTTTTCTACTATCTTCTTCTATTGGTATCTTATGATTTATCACTTGTTGCTTGTATCTTATGATAAATGATTGTAACTATAATTTATGATCTATGACCTATCACTTTGTTGTTGTATGTATGTATGTACACTGAGAGCTTATGCACCGGAGACAAATTCCTTGTGTGTACAATCACACTTGGCCAATAAAGAATTCTATTCTATTAAGAAAAGTCGTTATTCCTCTTTCTATTGCACTGGACAGACCACACCCATAACATTGTGTCCATTTGTGGGCATCAGATTTTAGGAACGGTATGGAAAACCTGGAATGCGTCCAGGGCAGAGAAACCAGGATGATAAGAGGATTGGACAATCAATTAGAGGTAATGGAAGTGTTTAATCTGAAGAAGAGAAGAATGTGGGGAGACATGACAGCTCTCTTCAAGTATCTGAAGGCCTGTAGAAGACAGGGCAGAGCATTCCAGAAGGCAGGACAACAAAGGACTGTGTGGGCTTAACTGTAAGGAAGTAGACTGCAGTTGGACATCAAGAGAAAAAAAATCTGAATAAAAGCTCTTTAACAGCAGAATAGACTGTTTCAGAAAGTGATGTATTCTCTTTCATTGTTTAAACAAAGGCTGGCTGGATGGCATTTGTCTGACATGACATATAATAACATTGGATTCTTTCACTGAATAAAGATTAGATCAGGGGTAGGCAACCTTGGCTCTTTTATGACTTGTGGACTAATTCCTGAGCCAGCCATGCTGGCTCAGGAATTCTGGGAGTTGAAGTCCAAGAGTCATAAAAGAGCCAAGGTTGCCTACCCCTGGACTAGTCATATTCTATGACTCTTAAGTGGTCCATACTCAGTCATGAAGAGCATTGGATTTGGAGTTTGTAGCAGGACCAATTTGAGCTTGGAAGTCTCTGAATCAGAATCTGTCAGTTTAATTTACTTCACAGAGATTGTATGAGGAGAATGAAATGAGGATGTAAAGGACCATGAATAATAATTTGGAAGAAAGGCAGTACAGGTAGTCCTCAAATTAGGACTGGTCACATAGAGACTGTCTGAAGTTATGACTTACCTGAAAAGGGGGACTTACGACCCAGACCCAAAGTTTCAACAATTCCTCCCCCCCACAGACATTTGACCGCACTTCAAGAACTCAGCACATTTTATGGACATTTGCAATGTTCTGTGATCATATGACTGTATTTTAAAATGGTTTTTCCAAAAAACGGCAACTACTTCCAGTTTTCTGCAAAACTGCGCCCATAGCGAACGATCAGTTTGTTTAATGACTGTGGCATTCGTGTTACGATTGTGACATTTGCTTAACAACAAAAGTCAAAATATGACCAACCTATTTTATAACTTATGATTGTAATAGGCAGGCTCCATTACAGTCTTAACTCAAGGACTATCTATATATCAAAGTAATTAATAAAAACAGATGGACTTTACCAATCCAAATACAGCAATTTTCTATATGCAATCAACTTTATAAAATACAGGTGGGAAGATGTCTGTTCCAAGGACTATTAACTAGTATAACAGAACTGTTAAGTATTATTATATAAACTATTAACTATAGCTCAGCACAGAATTGTCTCCTACTGTCCATGGGTTTAGGAGAGTTTGACATGTCATACCATTTCAGTCGGTTCCAAACAATTTTGAATGTTCAGTCTAGACATATTCTTCTGGAGTAAGCTTTATTCATTACTTTTTTTTATTTTAGTCGGCTGCAAATTTATGCATATATATACTCCCTATCTCTCTCTTCCACATTAAAGATTAGTTTCAAAGACTGTGCGAGGTATGTATCTTATTCAGAGGGGGGGAAAGGTTGACTTATGTAACATTTCTACAGGGAATTAAAAAAACTAAGAAAATAGGAGGTGGGAAATTAGGATTTTAAAAAAGAAAATTATTCTTTCATAATAGAAAATAAAACTTTTGTCTTTTAGGGTGGGGATAAGCAAACACCATAGTTGATAAAACAAGGACATCTGAAACATTATATGCAGACATGAAGGTTAACAGAAATCACAATATGTGTGTTTATGGATTGATTTTTTTAGCTACAGATACAAACCATTTCCTTTTCAGAATCAAGCCCTGGAAGCAATTTCTCTGCAACAGCCACCTAAAGTGACACAAGCTCTTTGTTTCCTCCTTAAATCTGTGGCCACATTTTGAAACAAAGCTAAAGAGTCTTTGTTGGCCTGAAGACTTTTGGATGAACTAAGCAGAAAAGATAAAAATTCAGAGGGAGTCCTCTGATGGGTTAAAGTTTGGTGAACAACTGAAAGCAATAGGAATAAATGCACAATTTTCACAATAGAGGGAGGTAAGAAGCAAAGTCTGCTTTGAATATCTGCTTTGGACTCCGTGTTATTCAACTTATTTAGCTAAATAAGTAGATAAATAAATGTCTGGCTTCTAGGGTGGTGGAAAGGACAAAATTATATAAAAAGGTGAGGATACATATGGAATATGATCCAAAGTTGTTCCTCTAATCTTGGTGATTAGACCACAATTTGTGTAAAAGTTTTGCTCCAGCCAAGCTGATTTGATTATCGTTTCTCTTTTTTTGGCAGCTGGAATATTTGCAAACATGCTGTGACATCGCAGAAGAGCAGGCAATGGACACTTGTTCAAATTATGTAAAAATGAAGATTGATCAATGGGATTAATCCTAATGATTGAATGCTAAAAGGAGGGGGTTCCCTTAAGATTCAGCATTTACATGAAAATTAAGACGAGTTAAAGATCTAATTACTGCATTCTTTTAATATACCAATCTTGGTTAGTTTTAACTCTGTGGAACAGTATGTTGTGCAAACCCAAACTTTTTCGGTTTTCTTATGCTTCAGTGTGCTGTGGAAATCAGGAAAAGAGGTTAATTCAAAACTAAGTTACTTCTGTTGTGGGAACATAGAATTATGAGATTCCTAAACAGAGGCTGGGTTCCTACTATACACTAAAATAGGGTTGGATAATTTTAATGCCTCCTTCATGGATTACTGCCTTGTCGTGGCGAAGGGGCTTGCGTAACTCAATGAAGTTATGAGCTATGCCGTGCAGGGCCACCCAAGACGGACAGGTCATAGCAGAGAGTTCTGACAAAATGTGATCCACTGGAGAAGGAAATGGCAACCCACTCCAGTATCTTTGCCATGAAAACCCCATGGACAGTACTAAAAGGCAAAAAGTTATGACGCTGGAAGATGAGCCCCTCAGGTCGGAAGGTGTCCAATATGCTACTGGGAAGAGCAGAGGGCTAGTACTAGTAGCGCCAGAAAGAGTGAAGCGACTGGGCCAAAGCCGAAAGGACGCTCAGCTGTGGATGCATCTGGTGGTGAAAGGAAAGTCCGATGCTGTAAAGATTTTTTCTCCATAGGAACCTGGAATTGTAAGATCCATGAATCAAGGCAACTGGACGTGGTCAAACAAGAGATGACAAGACTGAACATCGACATCTTAGAATCAGCGAACTAAAATGGACAGGAATGAGTGAATTTAATTCAGAGGACCATCAGGTATACTACTGCGGGCAAAGAATCCCTCAGAAGAAATGGAGTAGCCTTCATAGTCATAAAAGAGTAGAAAAGCAATACTGGGTACAATCCCCAAAATGCAGAATGATCTCAGTGCGAATCCAAGGCAAGCATTCAATATCACAGTAATCCAAGTCTATGCCCAACCCACTGTGCTGAGAGATGAGATTGAACCGGTTTCTATGAAGCCCTACAGCACGTTATAGAATCAACACCAAAAAATGATGTCCTTATCATCATGGGGGATTGGAATGCTAAAGTAGGAAGCCAAAAGATAAACGGAATAACAGGCAAGTTTGGCCTTGGAGTACAAAATGAAGCAGGGCACAAGCTGATAGAATTTTGTCAAGAGAATACGATGGTCATAGCAAACACTCTTTTCCAACAACCCAAGAGACATCTCTACACATGGACATCACCAGACGGTCAACACAGAAACCAGATTGACTATGTGCTCTGCAGCCAAAGATGGAGAAGCTCTATACAGTCAGTAAAAACAAGACCAGGAGCTGACTGTGGCTCAGATCATGAGCTTCTCGTTGCAAAATTTAGGCTTAAATTGAAGAAAGTAGGGAAAAACACTAAGCCACTCAAGTATGAACTAAATCATATCCCTGATGAATATACAGTAGAGGTGACAAATAGATTTAAGGAATTAGATCTGATAGACAGAGTGCCTGAAGAACTATGACGAGGTTCGCAACATGTACAAGAGGTAGCGACTAAACCCTCCCAAAAAAAGGAATATTCAAGAAAGCAAAATGGCTTCTGAGGAAGCTTTGCAAATAGCTGAGGAAAGAAGGGAAGCGAAAGGCAAGGGAGAAAGAGAAAGATACACCCAATTGAATGCAGAATTCCAGAGAACAGCTAGAAGAGATAAGAATGCCTTCTTAAATGAACAGTGCAAAGAAATAGAAGAGAACAATAGAATAGGGAGAACCAGAGATCTCTTCAATAAAATTGGAGATATGAAGGGAACGTTTCATGCAAAGATGGGCATGATAAAGGACCAAAATGGCAGGGACCTAACAGAGGCAGAAGAGATTAAGAAGAGGTGGCAAAATTACACAGAAGAACTATACAAGAAAGAGCTTAGCATCCCTGATAACCATGATGGGGTGGTCACTGACCTCGAGCCAAACATCCTAGAATGTGAAGTTAAATGGGCCTTAGGAAAGCTGAGCAACAACAAAGCTAGTGGAGGTGACAGTATTCCAGCTGAGCTATTCAAAATCTTAAAAGACGATGCAGTAAAAGTGCTAATGCTCAATTTGCCAGCAATTTGGAAAACTCAACAGTGGCCACAGGATTGGAAAAGGTCAGTTTACATTCCAATTCCAAAGAAAGGCAATGCCAAAGAATGTTCAAACTATCGCACCATTGCACTCATTTCACATGCAAGTAAAGTTATGCTTAAAATCCTACAAGCTAGACTCCAGCAGTATGTGGATCGAGAACTTCCAGAAGTACAGCAGGATTTCAAAGAGGCAGAGGACTAGAGATCAAATTGCCAACATACGCTGGATTATGGAGAAAGCTAGGGAGTTCCAGAAAAACATCTACTTCTGCTTCATTGACTATGCTAAAGCCTTTGATTGTGTGGATCACAACAAATTGTGGCAAGTTCTTAGATGGGAGTACCAGACCATCTTATTTGTCTCTTGAGAAACCTATATGCGGGTCAAGAAGCAACAGTGAGAACTGGACACGGAACCACTGATTGGTTCAAAATTGGGAAAGGAGTCCGGCAAGGCTGTATTCTGTCGCCCTGCCTATTTAACTTATATGCAGAGCACATCATGAGAAAGGCAGGGCTAGATGAATCAAAAGTTGGAATTAAGATTGCCGGGAGAAATATCAACAACCTAAGATATGCAGATGATACCACTCTAATGGCAGAAAGTGAAGAGGAACTAAAGAGCCTCTTGATGCGGGTGAAGAAAGAGAGTGCAAAAGTTGGCTTGAAACTCAATATTAAGAAAACCAAAATCATGGCATCCGGCCCTCTCAATTCCTGGCAAATAGATGGGGAAGAAATGGAGGTAGTGACAGATTTTATCTTCCTGGGCTCTAAGATCACCACAGATGGGGACTGCAGCCAAGAAATTAAAAGACGCTTGCTCCTGGGGAGGAAAGCTATGGCAAATTTAGACAGCATACTAAAAAGCAGAGACATCACCCTGCCAACAAAAGTACGTATAGTCAAGGCCATGGTTTTCCCAGTTGCAATGTATGGCAGTGAAAGTTGGACCATAAGAAAGGCTGAACGCAAAGAATTGAGGCCTTTGAACTATGGTGCTGGAGAAGACTCCTGCGAGTCCCTTGGACTGCAAGGCGATCAAACCGGTCAGTCCTAGAGGAGATCAACCCTGACTGCTCCTTAGAAGGCCAGATACTGAAGTTGAAACTCAAGTACTTTGGCCACCTAATGAGAAGGAAGGACTCACTGGAGAAGAGCCTAATGCTGGGAAAGATTGAGGGCAATAGAAGAAGGGGACGACAGAGAATGAGGTGGCTGGATGGAGTCACTGAAGCAGTAGGCGTGAGCTTAAATGGACTCCAGAAGATGGTAAGAGGACAGGAAGGCCTGGAGGAACGTTGTCCATGGGGTCGTGATGGGTCGGACACGACTTCGCAACTAACAACAACAACAACAACAATTTTAATGCAGCAACTTGAGGGAACCTAGCCATTCTCTTCACAGATTGTGTAAACAAGTCTTCACACTAAATCAGCATACGATTTTGTTAGGGGTTATTGCTTTATATGTGAACCCAGCCATTTTGTCTCATTAAGCTAAGTTTACTCAGTTGAGTTATGCTAACCTAGTCTGGGGTTCAATTATATAGGCAAAGATGGAGATAAATCCATAGGTTGTGTGGAATTGGAATCACATTAGGAGTACAAAGCCACTTAGGGTACAAATGGGATTGTGAAATGGTGAAAAGGCAACATCTCCTTCATGTTAAAGGGATAAAAAATGTATCCAAAAAGAATAAATATTTCATCTCCCTCAGCTCCAAAACCAACTAGGCCCTATAGACAATCTTTGAAAATAAAATAGGAGGGGGACTTGGAAATATGCCCCTGTACCCAGAAAAGAAGACAGAAGTAAGCTGAGCTGGGAGAGAAAAAAAAAACTTAAGAGTGGTGAGGAAGCCATGCTTGTTCACCCAAGCTTCTCTAGAGCTTCAAGACCGGCCTGCCAAGAACAATCTTTATTAAAGAAGTTTTTAAATAAATTGGTATACTCCTGATGATGGATTCATTGTGAGTTATTTTAGCTAAATATTTTTAACACAGCTTTTGTTTTTACTACTTTTTTGAGGTACACTGCTCTGTACTCATCATCATCAGGGAAGATGATGACAGTAATTATAATATGGTATATCATATAGTAAATGGATGTTTTTTTATCTGCTCTACTCCCCAAAGCAAACATTTTGCAAAGAGGTAATCTATTTATCCCCAACTTTAAAAAAAAGCCATACATGTTTTCAAAATCCTTGGTGCCACTTATAATTAATTTGTATTTTGCTTACATCTGGCCTTTTCTCTAGGATCTCAAGCTGGCTTACGTGACTTGAGAGAAAATATTGATCCCAAATAACTCAGTGAATTCCTCTGGATGAGAATAAATGTAATTTTGGATCTTCCAAGACTTAATCCAAAGTCTTAACTAAAACACAACATTGGCTCTCTACTGACTAACAGAGGTATCTTGGTCCCCAACTACATCCACTGAAAATACAAGTTTGTTGCAAACATACAATTCACCAAAAACTTACCATAGAGTCTAATGCTGATACTAAGCTGGTGATAACTTCATCTTTTTGAGAGAACACCAAGTGCCATTGGTCAGGTCTGCAGTTGTTAAGAGGCCCATCGGAAAGCTTCCCTAGCAGTGCCATGATTGCCTGAAATCAACAAGAACCAACCAAAGGTTAGATGAGTCTTGTGCTGACTGGACATCAAAAACCACAACAGAATAACCAGATAGTCTCCAAATGTTATACACTGCCCTGTTATAGAGCTCAATTCAATTCAAGCATTATGGTGCTTGCTGGAATTCATTGGTGAAAATATTTTCCCCTACGCAGTCTACCCCCAGTCTTGACTCTGCCCAAAGGCATTCTCCAAAACTGCTACCAAATTGGAATTTAAAAACATGCTAAAGAACTTTATTAAATACTTAATTTAATATAATAATTATATTAGCTAGATTTCATTAATTTCACATAAATTTACTTTTAACTGAAATTTCATTTTCACTTGGTGATTTCTTATAATATAGTCTACCTGTTGACTACTTAAACATTGCTAAGAGAGGGGGCCTGAAAAAAAAAGTTGCATACCACTATTCTACAGAGAGAAAGGTAGGGATATGCCATTGATAGAAGTTATTACTTCTTTCTCTCACCTTCACTGAGAGAGAGTAAATGAACTGCACCCACCAGGCTAATATAATAAAAACAATTAACACAAGGACCACCTGGACTGTCTTGGCAAGTCCCCATTACAGCCAATGCTTGGCCCCCTGGAATTGTGGCCTACAATGAAGAAGCAGCTCTCTCTTCAAGATGCAGAAAACCCATGTGCAAAATCACACTTCAGGGTTTCAAGCCATTTTGCAATGATTGCTCTGCTTGAATTCAATTGTTCCTCCACCACCCCATTGCCATTCTCCTGCAACTATCTCCTGGCCCCCAAACAGACTTCCTGTTGCACAAGATTTTTGTTCAAAAGCAAGAACATGCATTAAAAAGGAAAAATAAACAACTCCTCGCTACTAGATAGATAGAAGATAGACAGACAGACAGACAGACAGACAGACAACCTTTATTGTCATTTTTTACTGTGGGCACATTGGCACACATTAAAAATGGAATTTTGTTGCTTGCTCTCAAAAGTGTACACATACATAACACACATTTAAACATGCTATATACAACATATGTATAAACCGACACCCTTACATATAAATACATATAAATATTAATCACTGTCCATCTTGAATACATAGCGGAAAGAGGAAGCTTGAGAATTTACAAGGTTAATACTGTATGGCAGGGGTCCCCAACCCCCCGGTCCGTGGACCTGTACCGGGCCGCGGCATGCCAGCAACCGGTTCGCACAAACAAGCAAAGCCCCATCTGCGGGATGCAGGCAACACACAAAACCACGCCCCCTCCGGTCCACGGAAAAACCTCTCTCCATGGAACTGGTCCCTGGTGCCCAAAAGGTTGGAGACCTCTGCTGTATGGAACAAAACTGCTGCTGAATCTGGATGTTCTGCTTAGGATACCACGAAGCCTCCTCCCAGATGGTAACAAGGAAAACAGGTCGTGAAGAGGAAGTGTAGTGTCTCAGACAATCTTGCGGACTCTGCTCAAGCAACGCTTATATGCTATGTCCTGGATGGAAGGGAGGGAACTGCCAATAATCTTTTCTGCCATCCTTTCAGTCCATACTTTCAATGAAAGTCCATACTTTCAATGGACTTCTTCAATCAGGTTCTCACACAAGTCTCATCATTACAGACTACTGGGGAAAGCTTATGGCAAAACAGTCCCTCTTGTTGCAAAGGAGGGCAGAATTCCTACAAGTAATAAAACACCTAGCCTGTAAAGGAGGAGGAGGAGGAGGAGGAGGAGGAGAAAACAATCAGGAATCTGCAAATGAATCTAACAGTTGGCTGGTTTGTTTTCAATCTAATGGGATGATCTCATCCTTTCCCTAAGTCATGAACTTCTAAAAAACTGAGAAAGGTGGAACTGGGTGAAGGGCAACACTTCCTGGAGATCATTCTAGATGTGCTTCTAACCAGGATGACCCTTTTGTTACAATATAGTGCTAGAAAAGTAGCAGGGCAGTCATAGTGAAGTTGGAGACATTAGTTTCAGTTTAGGCCCTAGGATAGGGTAGGATAAGGAATAGGAATAGGAATAGGAATAGGAATAGGAATAGGAAATAATAAAATACTTTATTGGCCAAGTGTGATTGGACACACAAGGAATTTGTCTCCGGTGCATAAGCTCTCACTGTACATACAAACAACAAAGTATTATAATCACAAGATACCAATAGGAGAAGGTAGTAGAAAATATGAGAAGGGTAATAGTAATACAGCCATACTATATGGGTAAATATCCTTAGACATACAATAGCACTGTGGTAATTAAGTGTTCAGCAGAGTGATGGCAGGAGGGAAAAAGCTGTCATTGTGTCTAGTTGTTTTGGCATGAAGAAAAGAAGAAATGCATCTTCTCTCCAAAGGGATAAAAGGCACGGGTTTGCCTCAAATTTCTATATACTGAATTTATGTGTCCAGAGACTAATTCAGAAATAACTACTTCTGCAGCATCATTAGCCAGTCATCAACACCTAATTAACAACTAAAAGCTACACACAACCAGGAACCATATAAACACAACCCATAGAACAGCCCAGTGCACATAATCTGCAGAGAGGTTCCCTGATGATGGGCTCCAGCAAAAGCTTGGAAGAATAAACCTTTGATCATGGTGACCAACTCATATTGGATCCTACGACGTTATGCTGGGACATATTTACCTTCATTTGCATAACTAGTACTATTTAAGTAGAAATATAATCCATTTTATAATGGTGGAAAAGCAATGACTAAATGAGCTGAGTACATGCTCTGCTGGACATTCAGATGTTGTGAATGAACAACTGCTATTATCCTGTAATATGAATTTTTACCTTGAAATCAGACATGTGCTGCACTGCCTTACAAGGAATACAAGTGCAATCCAAGGTTAAGAACAGTGATGTCACATTGACCATTGAGTGATGTCATAATCAAAACACTGACTTTCCTCCTGGAGCTCTAAAGACCAATCAACTCCAATGGACACCTATTGCAACCTTCAGTCCTTGGCATATTACGTTTTTACCCACAGAGAATTGTTTAAAAGAGGTCAAGGGAAAACAATTCACAGTATGGTCTCTCATCTCTATTCCCACAAATCCAGATTCATGTACCCTTGAGAAGTGTTAGACCTATAAGTGTCATTAAGAAATCTCTTTCCCTGTCATTCTTAATATGGAACAGCATTTTGCCCATGATGGATATGCTTTCCGTCATTGTTGTTTTCAAGGAGAAGAAGCTTCACTAGGCCTTCCTCTAACTCTTTGGTTAGTCCTTCCCTCCAGACCTAAATAACCTCGCAGGGTTACTTATATTATTTTAGGAAAAGTAGGACATGGAAGGCTGAATGAAAGGCACTGGAATGAAAGGTGTGATGTACTGTATGTGGATCTAATAAATAATACAAAGACTTTATTTATTTTACAGTATTTATAAACACTTGACCACTGACACTCTAGGCCAGGGGTCGGCAACCTTGGCTCTTTTATGACTGGTGGACCAACTCCCAGAATTCCTGAGCCAGCATGGCTCAGCTTGGAAAACTCTCCCTTTCCCCTCAGCATGGCTGGCTCAGGAATTCTGGGAGTTGAAGTCCACGAGTCATAAAAGAGCCAAGGTTGCTGACCCCTGCTCTAGGCAGTTAAAAAATGCAAACTATTAAATCCAGAAACAGAAATGAAAACTTAAAGACCGTTCTGAGGAACAAACAAAAACAGCTAAATAAATAAAATATATAGTTATTCATATGCCCAGTCCTCATTAGCCTATTACAGTAGAGGAATCCTCTTATTTAGGTTTTATTTTCCTCTACCAGTATATCTTTCTTCTCTGCAGGCATCTATCCCTCCTCCTTCTGATTTTGTTTGGTTACATAAATAATGCCTTTGGCAGCCTGAACATCAGAAATAGAGAGACTGTTAAAATTGCTGTTCCATAAAATTGTTCAATCCTATTTGAAGGCCATCTTGTGACGGACCCTATTAATAAAATGGGAGGTTGAAAGGATTTGGTCCAACCTAATTCTAGCTGCAGCCGGAAAGGAACCGTTTTTTAAAAGGTTTGGGAAGGCGAGGGCAAAGAGGGAGAGGGAGTCTCTAATGAAGCAAGATTGTTAAACCCAGGATGTCTCTCTACAGAATAAAAATGAAGCTAGCTCAGCTAACTCAATTTGTTTGCCAGACTACCATGGTGTCAAGGATTGCTTTAAGCATTCAGAGGGAGGAAGGGAGGGAGGGAACCAATGTCCTTCCCAACTATGTGATGGAGAAAAAGAAGCATTTTTGCCAAGAGAAAGAAAAAAACATGATTGACCTTGTTGGGAAACTTAGACTATTTCTGCTGAGCAAACCATATGATTGCGTCCAACTAAAATGGTACTATTCAAACATACAGTCGCTTGAACCATATTTTTGATGGCAGATATACTAAGCTGGTAGGACAGGCATCTTCTTGTGGGTAGGTACAGATTTTTAAAAAACTTTTTCCCATCTACCAGGGATGGAGGAAGTAAGAAAACAAGACAGTAAAAAAGTTTTCAGTTATGAGGCTCAGAGGAAAGCTAGTTTTAAATCTGTCAGAAATGTACACTACCCATTGGTGGTTTACCAATGAATTTTGAAGTTGCAAACTTAAGAGATTTGCTGCAGACCCCAAATGGGGATAATATGCAGTCCACAAAGTGCAAATTACTCTTAAGTGAGGAAGGGGGGGGGGCTTGAACCCATTATCATTAACGATCACCCTAATACTTTACCCACACTTGGACACATATTTTTATTGAAGGACAAAGCCCGATCCAAATCAAAGCCTGAACAAAAATAATGAATTAGAACTCCTTTTTCTCTCTATGGAGATTCCCAATTATCCGGGCCATGGTTGTCCCAAGGTGCTGTTCCAAAGGCAACTGGACTTTCTTGGTTTTTTTCTTTGAAAACATTTCACTTCTCATTCAAGAAGCTTCTTCAATTCCGAAGAACAACATCTTTGGGACAACTACTTTTTCTCTTTTTGCAATCCTGATCCACACAAACTGGGAATCTTACAAAGAGTTTGGGCTCAGCTTGTCCATCTTAATACTATCTTGACCCTCTCTACTCATGCACAAATTTGCACAGGACTTGTATTTTTATTTTTATTTTGTATAATTAGCAAACCTAAAAATCCTTCCAGCTTTTAAACTACAGAGTTAATTACTAAAAGACATAAAGCACTGAACTTTACAGAATAACCTAGGATAGCTGGGTCATGAAGCCAAATTATCTTCCCATTTTTCCAAAAACACTATCATAGTAATAGCAATAGCACTTAGATCATTGGCAGTTCCTTCCCTCCCATCCAGGACATAGCACAGAAGCGCTGCTTGAGCAGGGTCCGTAAGATTATCTGGGACACTACACATCCTCTTCACGACCTGTTTTCCTTGTTACCTTCTGGGAGGAGGCTTCGTGGTATCCGTAGCAGAACATCCAGATTCAGCCATAGTTTCATTCCATACAGCATTAACCTTGCGAACTCTCAAGTTTCCTCCTTCCGTTATACAGTATATTCAAGATGGACACTATTTAATATTTATTTGCTACGTATATGTAGGGATGTGGGTCTATACATATGTTGTTCATAGTATGTTTAGGTGTGTGTCATGTATGTGTTTCACTTTGAGAGGCAACTAAATTTCATTTTTGATGTGTGCCCACAGTAAAAAAAAAATGACAATAAAGGTTATCTTATCTTATATTATATTATATCCTGCTTCATAATAACTTACAGTCCTCTCTAATCGGTTTACAGTGAGCATACTGCCCCCCCACAATCTGGGTCCTCATTTTACCAATCTTGGAAGGATGGAAAGCAGAGTCAACCTTGAGTCGGTCAGGATCGAACTCCTGGCAGTGGGTAGAATTAGCCTGCAACATTGCATTCTAACCACTGTGCCACCATGGCTCATCAATGTCAAAGGAACTGGCAGCTGAATTTTGTGATCACTAGACAGCTATATTGTAGGCATAGGACACATGGACCTCTGTCTTCTAATACAGTCTCCTTGCTATCCCATCTGCCACTGCCTTATCATTTCTAATATTAGGCCAAAAGCAATATGTAAGGGTAGAAAGTTTGTACTTCCTTCTATCTCTGAACTCTTGGGGACTATGGAATAGCAAGGAGGACAGCTTTCTAAATGTTTTGGATGCCAAGAGAAAAAGAAAAAAGACCTGGTAGGAAGTTTCTACCAGACCCAACTTGGAAATGTGATCTAGATATTTCCCTGCTTCTCCTGTGAAGCAAATGAAAGCAGAATTATGAATATGATCCAGTATGATATAAAACACAGGGGCACAAAGCACATTTTAGCCTTATGATTTCAACAAGAATTCAAGGGATGTGGAGGAAAAAAATGAAAGTTTGACTGCCCCTTCATTTGCCTTCTCACTGCTAAGTCACAGAACATCAGTTGCTCTCCCTGATACAGCTTTAAAAAAATCCTCAGTTTTCTGCCCAAAGATCTATATTAGTTTCTGTACATTCTCTTTCCATTTTAGTAAAAAAAAAATGCATTCTTTTTTTTTTTTTATTCAACACACATACTGTATCTTAACTGTAGGTGGAACTTAAATCTTAAACTACTGAGCAGGTTAAAATTGTAATAAACAAAAAGTAAGGTTTCTGATAACATGCAAGTGAAAGGGCCCTTCTCTTAATCCTCCTTATACACAGGTGCTTTTTCAGAAGCTTACGGTACTATTTATTTATTTTATTTCAAATTTCTAGGCTGCCCAACTCTAACAACTCTGGGTGGTCTAACATATAAAAACAGGTGTTTTTTAAAAAAAATTTAAAAAGATCAAATAAAGTCTCCCAAAGACAGCTGACCCTCTCCTGCACCTATGGAGACAGAAAACAACACCCCCCCTCCATTACTCAACCCAAAAGCTTTATTGTTTTTTTCTTTTAATGGATGGCAAGGAAGGAGCCATACGAATCTCCAGGGGGGTGTTATTCAACTCTAGAAGGCAGGTGCTACAACACTGAGGCCCACCTTCTAAACGACAACGGTTAATTAACAGGATCAAGAAACAGCCAACTCTGCCAGGTCTTACATCATGGGAGACAGGCAGTCCTTCAGATAACTGGCCCTAAGCTCTATAGGGAGAGCCAGCTTGGTGTAGTAATTAGAGCAAAAGGCCAGAAACTGGGAGACTGTGAATTTCAGTCCCACCTTAGGCACAAAGCCAGTTGGGTGGCCTCGGGCGAGTCACTCTCTCTCAGTCCTAGGAAGAAAGCAAGGGCAAAGCACTTCTGAAAATCTTGCCAAGAAAACTGCAGGGATTTTGAATCGCACCCAGAAGTTAACTGGTAACCAGTACAGTTCACAGAGCATAGAGAAACTCAGGTTTTTCAATAGTTCCCTCCCTCAACTGCATAAAGTTTCCCCCAGTTTGCTTTGTCTCTTCTGTGCTTGGCATTTAAGATGCATGTCAATATTCTCCTTCTCTTAAAAGAGCTTGGAGACCTTTCTAGGAGGAAGGAGAGATGGGGAACCTACATGCAACCAGGAACCAGACCTGCCATGTGCACCCAAAATAGATTGCAAAATCATAGATTTTCAGCAACACAATGGGGTTGGGCTATTTGGGATGTTTAAATTGAAGCTGTTAGTACAGCTGCTTTCAAACTTTCAACCTCTCTAAAATCCCCCCAAGACACGGTTGAAACGTTTTGGCTCTCTCCCGGTGAAACCACTGTGTAAGGACCCACTTCAACTAACCACCCAAGAAAGCAGAACTCTTGAAACAGGCGTTGTCTCAAAAGGATACTTTTATTAGGGTCAGTGACAGTAGGGAAGTCAAGGCGAGATCTGGGGAAAAGCCCGCAGAAATGGTATAGTTAAGCAAGCAATCTTCCTCCTCCCACCAAAGTCATAGTGTCCATTTGAAATCCAGCCAATCCACAGGTGGCACGATGTGCGGGTAACTGGCACAGTTGGCGCGCATCTCAAGGTCTTCTCCAGTTTTGTTTCTCTGTAACCATCTCCCTGATAAGGGAGACACATTCCTTTCTCAAGGGGATGGAAACAGCAAGAGAAAGTAAAAAGCGAAAGTTATCCCAAGCTAATGCAAAGCTCCCCCTCCCCCAACAGAATGGCAGGCCCCAATATATATATATATATATATATATATATAGCCTGGATGGAAAATAAAGCCATCATGTTGCCGCCAACATCTCTTGCCACATAATGCAATTTTTGCAGAAGCATTTATTTCTGCAACTTCTAATACTTCATCTATCCTCCTCATGCACCACTGGTCTCTTCTTTTCCTTCCATCCACTCTGGCAAGTACTACAATCTTTTTCATAGATGCATCAGCCTTCATGATGTGTCAAAAGTACTATCATTTTTGTTTCATGCTTCCAGGAAACATTCTGGGCTGTTCTCCTCTAGTATTGACTGGGGTTCTCTTGGGTGTCCAAGGACTGAGAAGCAGCCTTCTCCAGGACCACAATACTCAAAACAAAACAAAAAGTTATGTACTCCATATTTAAGGAAACAATTTTTTAATTCCTGATTTTCTTCTACTATATCACATTGTTTTATTCACTCTATTAATACAATCAACTGGAACCTGTGATAAAAAAAAAAAAGCCCAGTGTTCTCATCAGCCATTGCTTTCTTCTATTACATTTCTCCTCCTGTTTTCTGGATTATTCTCCAAACACATGCCAAATGGTTTGACACTAATGAACACCAATTGTTTTGTTTGGCTCTTTGGGTTCCCTCTAGAATTTTTTCCCTTTTGGATTTTTCAGGACTTCTGCACATTTTGAGGTTTCCTCAATCCTGTTGATACCTGTTTTCTGTGCAGAGAGGGCTATCTAGATACAGAAATGGTGTTATGCCCAATCATCAAAAACCAAATATGTTATTTTGCTTAAATACAGTATACGAAAAATCTAGATAAGTTTCATTTTTTAAGGCAGAATATAACTTTGTGCTACGTACCCAATTTCTGCAATAATTTCATTTCCAAAATAATGTGTTTTTTTTATTATAGACATTAATTGACAGTGAAAAATGCAGCAGAAGCTCCTGGCCTATGTGTCTCAGTCTCATGTCTTTTCAGAACAATAACTATACTGAGAGTTGGTCTTTTGATTACAGTGGAATATAATTGAAAATGCAAATGATCTGCAAGCTCTAGTAATGAAAGTCAAGGAGCACAATGGGAAATTAAATGTAAAGAAGACCAAATTAATGACAATGGAACAGCAACCAGCCTTAGAATTCACAATGAAGATATTGAAGTGGTGGACCTCTTCTGCCTTTTAGATCAATTATCAACAGCAAAGGAATCCGCATTAAGAACTTATTTATTTCTAGCATTTCTAGACTTGCACTTGACAGCATAGCAACAAAGGCCTTGGAAAAGATAGTCAGATGCTGTGTGATGTGTCTATATATACAAATATCAGAATCACGCAGGCAGGGTTTTTTTTCCCTGTGGCTCTCTACAGAAATGAAAGTTGGTCTTTCAAGAAGCAGGATAAAAAAAGGATTGATGTGTTTGCACTTTGGTGAGGGAGAAGACTCTTAAGAATACCAGAGATAAACAAGAAACAAATAATTGGATCACAGAGCAAATCAACCAAGAGTCTCATTCAAGGCACAAATGACGACGCTCGAATTATCCTCCTTTGGAAAGAACGACTCTCTGGAGAAGTCTGTAAATGCTAGGAAAAGTGGAAGAAAAGAGAAAAGGATGGCCTTCCTGGAGAGTATCTATTTATGTAGTTGTTAAGAGTTGATACTGACTTGATAGCACAGATTTTTCAATTGTGTGCCCATCGTCTGCTCTATAATGAAGTCCATCCACCTGAATTGCTGGCCATTCTCTTCTTTTTCTTTTTACCTGTCCAGCATTACAGATGAGCTAGGTCTTTGCATAGTAAACTGGAAGAGGGACATGAACTTTTTCCATGTCAAGGACTGCACTTGGACTCTACATAGCTTGCAAATGGCTGTACTCCCAAAAGGAGAATCAAATAAAGCTAAAAGTTTCCCTCACATTGATCTCCATTCATGTGTCTGCATGGCTTCACCTGTGATAGCTCTTTTGGGAACAATATGGAAGTAATTTGCTTTTGCTGCCTTCTGGGAGTTTTCAACTTCATCTCACTTAGAGCTCTGGGATTTCATGCTGGTCACTAACTACCAACATATTAAGAAATCCTGCCTAACTTTTTCAGGATTAGCCAAGAGTAGCTAAGTGCTGCCACACTAAAATTCATTTCAATTAGTTTTACACAATAGCGTATTAACATGAAATACCCTAATGAACATGCTTCCTTTTCCGGGTCTGTATTTCATAATTTTCTCTATCTACTATGGAAGAGCTTAGGCTCCATATCATCATCTCAAGTCAAAAGGTTCTCAGAGAGGCTGAGAAGGACTCCTCTCCACTCCACAAAGAGCTTTATAGACACCAGAGTAGAGAAAGTTGGGGTGGAAAAGGAGCCATCAAAAGCATTTTGGTGCAAGAGGAGATAATAGAAGGATACCAAACTTGCCCCCACCCTAATTCTATGTATTATAGTGGTTGAGACTACAGGTAGGCATCATAACTGTTCATAATTGAGATCGGAATTAGGGTTGTAAGTCATGCAGCTCGTTCAGTGGGTCACCAAGTGACCACACCTGATTTTACAACCTTTTTTGTAGTGGTCGTTAAGTGAATGCCATGGTTGTTAAATGATCACCGCCGATCATTAAGTGCATCTATTATACCCAATGGGCATTTTTTCGCTGGAAACTGGCAGTGGCCACCAGTTTCCAGCAAACAAATGTTGGAAATTATGGTCTCATGACTGCGAGACACTGCAAACAACTGTAAGTGCGGGCTAGTTGCCAAGCACCCAAAATGTGATCAGGGTGGCGTGTGACCTTCAGAACTTTGAAACTGGGTTATAAGTAGCTCTGGTAAAGTCCCTTGTAACTTTGAACAGTTCCTAAGGAATTGGTTATAAGTTGAGGACTATCTGCAATAGGAAATCGCCAATGCTGAGCCAGGATTATCCAACAGAGATGGAGGTGACTCTGCCTATGTTTCAAATACATATCTTTCATTTTTCAACCAGATAAAGCAGCCAGAGACAGAGCTGCCACCACATCCTACAACACCTTTCTCCACTATCTCTTAGTTGGTACACCACCAAGTACCTCTGGACTCAATAAAGATGGCTTCGTAAGTGTACATTTGCTGGATTTTTAAATTTCTGAAATAACTAGCCAATTATAGCAGGTTAGGGATTGGTCTTTTCTTTTGTAATTGAAAACAAAACAAGACATTTCAGAGAGGAAGAGTGCAAATGATGAGATGACCATGTTTTAGCCGTTGGAGACAGATATCCGGCAGCAGGCAAAGAGGGTGGGGGAGACAGAAAGAGAGGAAGCATCTGGAAATGGAATTGAGGAAATGGGGTGGACTTGTGGCATAAGGCATGATAGGCAGAGAACTTGACTATCTTGGAGAGAGAAGAGCTTTATTTGCAAAGATTCCAAAAACATTTCCAACTGAAATATTTTATTTTTTTCTTTTTAAATAGCAAAGTTCTAGTCCTCCCGATTAGTACCTGGGCTTCCAAGCATGTGGAGAGTATCTCATGAATTCTGAAGCTATGATACAGGAGAGCAATTAGTTCCAAAAACTAGAGAAGGGTGGACAGAGGAAAACAGGGATTTTATTTTACAACTTTACCCCTACTATATCTAAAGCTTACAGTCATGTTAATGCTAAGTTGCTAAAGCTGGTATGACTACTTTAAAATTTCCTTCAAAGAGCATTAAACCTGACACGGATCTCCGTCTTTGGTAGTGATTTTAAACCTGGACTCTCTCAAAAACCATCTCTTGCAAATACAATCAAGTTTCTAATCTCAGGTTGCTAGACGAAACAAATAAAAACAAACCTTTGAACTCCAATTTGACCCGATAGGTGAACTTTTGCAAAGCTCCTATTACTGTTTGGCAGCCGTACATGTGAAAAAGATCTAGGCTGCTTTGTTTCTCATGAGCTGAACAGAAGACAGCAGTCTAGCGTGGCTGTTTAAAAAGCTGGTGGCATTGCCAACTGCATCAATAGTAGGACCAAGTTTGTTAACAACCCCCCCCCCGCACACACACACACACATTCAATTCTGCACTGGTGGGAACTGAAGAACACTGTTCAGTTCTGTAATCCCCCTTTTAAGAACATTGTGGATTAGAGTGCATTCTAGGAAAGAGCAACCATCATAATGAAGGGGGCTGGACACCAAGCCTTCTTTTGAATGGTTAAAAGAGTTGGGATGGGGTTAGGGAGGAACAGGATCTTGATTCAGACTGGCAACGGGAGATATATTAATAATAATAATAATAATAATGTTGGAAGGGACCTTGGAGGTCATAAAGTCCAACCCCTTATACATATTGTATAAGCCAGGGGTCTTTAAACTTGGCCCTTTTATAGACTTGTGGACTTCAACTCCCAGAATTCCTCAGCCAGTCACGCTGGCTGAGGAATTCTGGGAGTTGAAGTCCACAAGTCATAAAAGGGCCAAGTTTGAAGACCCCTGGTATAAGCCATCCAGAGTATCTGTATCAATGAGATAGGCAGCATAAAAAGTTCATAAATAAATAATAAAGTGAAGTTGGTTTGTGGACATTCCAGACAAATCTCCACTGTCACAGAAGTGGTCCACATAATAATAATAATAATAATAATAATAATAATAATAATAATAATAATAATAATAATAATAATAATAATAATAATAATAATAATGTTGGAAGGGACCTTGGAGGTCATCGAGTCCAACCCCCTGCTCAGGCAGGAAACCCTACACCATTTCGGAAAAATGGCTGTCCAGTCTCTTCTTAAAAACTTCCAGTGTTGAGCATTCACCGCTTCTGGAGGCAGGTTGTTCCCACTGATTAATTGTTCTAACTGTCAGGAAGTTTTTCCTCAGTTCCAGGTTGCTTCTCTCCTTGACTAGTTCCTCCGTTGCTTCTTGTCCTCCCTCAGGCGCTTTGGAAAATAGCTTGACTCCCTCTTCTTTGTGGCAACCCCTGAGATATTGGAACACTGCTATCATGTCCCCCTCGTCCTTTCTTCTCTTCATTAAACTAGACATACCCAATTCCAGCAACCGTTCCTTATATGTTTTAGCCTCCAGTCCCCTAATCATCTTTGTTGCTCTTCTCTGTACTCTTTCTAGAGTCTCAACATCTTTTTTACATCGTGGTGACCAAAACTGGATGCAGTATTCCAAGTGTGGCCTTACCAAGGCATTGTAAAGTGGTATTAATACTTCACGTGATCTTGATTCTATCCCTCTGTTAATGCAGCCTAGCACTGTGTTGGCTTTTTTGGCAGCTGCAGCACACTGCTGGCTCATATTTAAATGATTGTCCAGTAGGACTCCGAGATCCCTCTCACAGTTACTACTATTGAGCAAGGTACCACCTATATACTATACCTGTACATTTGGTTTTTCTTGCCTAAATGTAGAACCTTACTTTCTTCACCACTTAATTTCATTTTGTTAGATAGCGCCCAGTGTTCAAGTCTGTCCAGATCCTCCTGTATCCTAAGCCTATATAGATAGAAGAGAATATTTGTAGCTCAGGGTTGAACTGGAGCACTGATGATGTTACCTAGTTTGGTAACGAAATGTCTGCAAGAAAACAACCAAGCTCAGAGAGCACCAAGGACTCCAAAGGGGCTATATGGCAGGAGGCTAGGAGCAGGCCACATCTGAGGAAGAAGAATTCTGTTATCTTTGATCAGCCACCTCTTCTAGCTCTCAGGCCTCATACCAGGAACCAGTGCAATTACATGCCAGGTCTGCCAATAATAATAATAAATAGTAAACCTTGTGTGCTGCCCAAGTCTCAATGATTCTGGGTGGCTTACAACAATCAAAGAAATTACAAGTAGTCTTCGATATACAATCATTTGTTTAGTGACCATTCAAAGTTACAACAGCACTGAAAAAAGTGACTTATGACTGTTTTTCACCTACAACCATTGCAGCATCCCCATGGTCACACGATTAAACTTCGGAAGCTTGGCAATTGGCTCATATTTATGACGCTTGCAGTGATCATCATGGGGATCATCATGGGGATCATCTTTTGCGACCTTCTGATAAGCAAAGTCAAGGGGGAAGCCAGATTCACTTTACAGCCATGTTACCAACTTAACAACTGCAATGATTCACTTAACAACGGTGGCCAGAAAGGTCGTAAAATGGGGCTAACCTCACTTAACAAAAGTCTCGTTTAGCGACAGAAAATTTTGGGCTCACTGGTGCTCATAAGTCAAGGACTACCTGTACAGTAAAATTAATATAACATAAAAAAAATAAAAGTAGAAGATAAAAAATGACAAGTACGACAGAAAAATGGAATGAAGGGAGGAGTTTCACTCTCCCTCACCAAAGGCTTGGGTGAACAGCCAAGTCTTCACAGTTTTCCACACAACAGCAGAGCGGGTGCCTCCTAGATCTCAGAGGTAACCTCATGTCAGAGAGCAGGTACTGCTACAGAGAGGGCATACTTTCAGGGTCCTGACCCAGCTATACAACTTGTCCCGTGCAGAACAGGTGATGTGGTAGAAATGCTGGCCCAGTTTCTGGGCTGCCAAGGTCTGAGTGAGGAGGAAAAGACTCTGACTGAATCCCACCGAGATAAAGTGTTTAATCTTGATTTTTAACTTTCTATTTCATTTTCCTAGTTTTAATTGCTTTGTTTTGCTTTTTCTGCCTTTTAACATATTGTATAAGCCAGGGGTCTTCAAACTTGGCCCTTTTATAGACTTGTGGACTTCAACTCCCAGAATTCCTCAGCCAGCGTGACTGGCTGAGGAATTCTGGGAGTTGAAGTCCACAAGTCTATAAAAGGGCCAAGTTTGAAGACCCCTGGTATAAGCCATCCAGAGTATCTGTATCAATGAGATAGGCAGCATAAAAAGTTCATAAATAAATAATAAAGTGAAGTTGGTTTGTGGACATTCCAGACAAATCTCCTCCACTGTCACACAAGTGGTCCACAATTTAAAAGTACTTGGTCTCATAGTTCCTGTTTGAAGAATCCTAGCTGTGGCACCAACTGTGGCCATTCCTGGATCTCACAGTCGGACATGCGCTGGTCACCTCCCTTTTAGATTCTGTAACTCACTCTACATGGGGCTGTTCTTGAAGACCATTCAGAAATTACCGTTGGTACAGGATGTATTGGCTTGAGCATTGATTGGCATGTCCAAATACATTCAGAGGATTCCACAGCCAGTTGTTTTCCAGGTGCAATTCAAGTTTCTAGCTATCACTTTAAGACTCTTGGTAATCCGAGGGATCACCTTGTTCTGTATTCATCTGCCCATTCAAACAGGGTCAATTTCTGCCTAACCCAGTGATGGCGAACCTTTTAGAGACCGAGTGCCCAAAAAATGGCCCCGCCCCCAACCTGCCTGCCCGCAGGGCCACTCACTGCCTCCAGGGCCCGCCACAGATCGCCCATGCAGCCCAGCAGCGCCATGGCAGCCACACCCGCTGCCCGCACCCCGCAGCATCAACTGTGCATGATGGGGCATGAGGGCAGAGTCTTGTTTACACTGCCTGGCTGCCATGCCCTTGGTTGCGGTGCTCCGCGTGGGCCACGCTCAGGGGCAACTCTCCTCCAGGCGGGCTGCTGGTGAGGAGGGGGTCGCGGGGGGAGGCAAGGCTGGGGCAACGGCACGTGTGCCCACAGGGAGGGCTCCGAGTGCCGCCTCTGGCACGCGTGCCATAGGTTCGCCACCACTGGCCTAATCCAAGAGACTGCCATCTCACAGAGCCTTGGAAGTGGGCGTTTTCACTGCTCCAACTCTTTGGAATTCCCTCCCAAAAAGTCCTACTTGCCTTCATTTCTCTTTGACTCTGTCTTGCGCAGGAGGAGGGTGTGTTATAACTAAAGGTAGAGTTTGCGGAAGTGTAACATTTGCATCTTTTATTTTTAATCTTCTTTTGATATACCGGTATGTTTGGGCATTATAATTTTATTTTATCTTAACACTGTTGGCTGCCCAGAGCCTCTGGGAAGCAGACAGACTGAATTAATGAAGTTTAGCCTAAAAAGATTGTATTAGGGGGAATATAAAAAACTGTCATGCAGAGTTTAAGGCATATTGCTTATCTGCGGATCTAATGGGATGGGCTCCAACAGTGCATAAAAAATGCAGAGAAACAAATTTCTTCTCCAAATTAGAGAAACATCCAAACGATAAGAGCTGCTCATCAGTGGAGTAAACCACCTTGCAAGCTGGTAGATTTGTACTGAATTTGCTGGAACAATACAAATAGCAATCGCAATAGCACTTAGACTTATCTACCATCCCATGGTGCTTTACAGTAATCTCTGGATGGTTTACAATGTCAGCATATTGTCCCCAACAGGCTGGATCCTCATTCACTGATCTTGGAAGGATGGAAAGCTGAGTCAACTTTGAGCCCCATCAGGATCAAACTCCGGACTGTGGGCAGAGTTAGCCTGCAATACTGCAATCTAACCACTGCACCAATAGAAGATAGACAGTGAATTTGCCAAGGATAGCACTATTCCATCCTGCATTATTGATCCCATACATGTAGTCCACTAAGTAAGTCACAACAGTTAAGTGAATCGAGTGTTCGTTAAGTGAATCCAGCTTCTGCCATTGTCTTTCCTTGTCAGAAATCAGCTGAGAAGGTTGCAAATAGCAATCACATGAACCTGGATGCTGCAACTATGCCAATTGCCAAGTGCCTACATTTTGATCATGTGACCATGAAGATTCTGCAACAGCCGTAAGTGCGAAGTAGTGGGTAAGTCACTTTTTTCAATGCCATTGTAAGTTTAAACGGCTACTGAATGAATGGTTCTAAGTCAAGAACTACCTGTATTGAACAGCAGATTGGACTAGGTGACTCCTGGAACCCCGTCCAACTCTGTTACTCATGTCAAAGACCAATAACAAGCAGTATTACAGTATCTCTGATCTAGCAAAGCCATAATTGTTCATCCTAATTAGCAATAATATAATCTGTTCAAGACCCAGTAAATCCCAAAACAAAGCAGGCTCTGCTCTATGCTCAGTGAACTGCTTTCAAGATAAAATCAATCACCACCTGAATATTCAGAAATATTTTATTTTTCCCTTGGTAGTCATGCTTCCATGATCCTTATAATATTTTTTTCTTGCCTCTTCCACCACTGATTCCTACTGACAATAGCTCCTCCTCTTCTCATGGATGAAGATGGCCATAGATCCATAGGAAACAAACAGTGTGCTACAGTTTTTTTCCCCAATACTTAGCAAGTATGTCATTATTACTCTAAACCACCCTTCCGTCCTGTTGAGCAACAAAATTTTCAATAAATCCATCTTGGGCCCTATTAACTCAGGGTAGACCTGTACTGTTTAGGAGGCAGAGGTACTTTTAGGATTTCCCCTGACACGTATAATTTTTTAATAAAACTTCTACAGATGTATTTTAACGTTACATGACTTCATTGTGCAGCTCATTTCCTTGTCTTTAAAAGGAACAACATGCATGCGTTCGCACCCATGCACGTAAGCATCGTTCGCCAATATTTGTGCCAGCATTTGGAGATTCCCTGAGGTACCACGTCTAACAGAATCTAAAAAGTTCTATTTCTAAGATCTGAAATGAAAATCAGGGTTCTAGTTCTCAGTTTACAAAATAAAACACTGAAAAATAGCGAGTGGCTAGAGACATTACAAAAAAATAGGGTATCAGAAAGGCATTTTCAACACCTTTCAACCTACCCCCAGTTCATACAGACCTGCTTTTTGTTGGAAAACTTCTCCTGTTTTACAACTCCTTCCTCCGAAAAACCATTCCCCAAATTCAGTGGTTACCCTGAATGCATTGCAAGCGATAGTTGCTCCATCGCATCAAACAACTGGCCTTCTCTGGCCTGTTAAGGTCCAGATGTGTTGGAAAACAACCCTCCAGGTTGTAATACACTGAATACATCTGTAGAGCTTTAGGTTGCAGAAAGCTGCTATACAGAAAAGTGCAGGTCAAAAAATAAAAGGGGTCTAAAATAAAGGAATTCTTAGACTCAACACATTCAATCCCAAGATATACTGTTGGCTAAAAACACCTCTTATCTCAAAATAGCCCATAATGTGCTTCAGTAGCTTTTCTCTTAACAGAATTCTGAATTCTTTTTTTTTCAATTGATTTTGGGATCTTCTAACACCCCCTTTGCAACTAAATCAATAGATATTGGCTAACCTGATTTTCTGCTCAAAAAAGGAAAAGGAAAGGTTCTCTTTCATGTGCTAGAGTTTCTGTCTGCCTTCAAAACGAAAGACCTTTTTACATTAATTCAAAGCAGCTCTTAGGTTATCTTAACTTTCATTTCTGCAGGAAATAAATAATTGCTCCCATATGCCCAGTAAAAAGCAGCAGAGCAAAATAAGCCATGGGGGAGGATCTGTCAGGTAAAAAGAAAATGCTGTGATTCTGCAGCATTTTAAGTAAAGGCATATTTGAAAATAAAGTTTTTATCCAAGGGGGGGGAGTGGGGGTGGGGGGGGGAGAAGAGGAGGGAGAGGGAATGGCAACTTTAACAAAATGCTGAGTAAAAAAAATGGCCTATATCCTGTAGCAACTCTGGCTAAAATGGAAAGTCTTATTATAAAAATAAAAAATAGAGCGTTTGAAGTACTGCCAAGCAGCAATTAAAGATTAATCTCTCCTCCTACGCACGCACACCACTACACACAAACACACACAGATACACTGCTCCAGCCTCAAAGTCAGTAACAAAGCTTGCATTGATTTGCAACAGGGCAAAGTTTGACCTTTACTGGAGATTTTGCTAAGCAACAGAGGAGAGTTAGCCAGAGACCAAGCACAGATGCCCCCATCCCTTCACAAAGGCCCATGGGGGAACGATTATCTAATTGACTCTTAGTCAATGGCAGAGGCTTTGCACTGCTCAAACCAAGTGTGACTCTGTTTGCAGAACACACTTAACCTGGTTGGTTAAAGAGCTGACAATTGTATGTGTAATTGGGCAAAGCTTGGCTAGTTTAATATTGGTTGGTTTGCTTTGGGGGCTTTATGTGATCTGCAAACCTACTCCACTTGATTGGTTTACGTGAAATGGATGGGAACTTTTTTTTCCTCTTTCAGTAAGTGTTCTTAGGACTTAGCTGTAGGCAGATGTTAGAACATTGCTGGCGATCTGGAAGCTGGGAAGTGGGAAACCAGGAGTTGGGGAAGCACTCAATATAGCATGCCAAAAAGGTTCCAACAAGTTCCCAACCCAAACCTAGATACCTCCTATCCAAGATGACTCAGTAGCCAGGTTGGGCTAGCATAGCATCAGACAAGCCTTCCTAAATGAGGATCACAACATGGAACATACATCATATTCCTTGTTCTTCTCTAGCACTTCTCTGGAGACTGTGACTATAAGGTCATTTGAAACATCTTGAAACACCTCTAGACATTAAGATAATTAACGTGAGAAAGGGAAAAGTGAACACTTCAATTCAGCTGATTATTGTTTTATGTGGAAAGGATTTATTCTTAAAAAGAGGGGAAGCACAACCACCTTTCACAGCGACAGAGGTGGCTCATTTATAACAGGGCAACAATTCCCATGAGCTAAAAATCAATATGTTGTAAATTATCATCATTCAGATTCTACCAAGAGTGAATGAGAGCACCAGTTTCGCAGCAAAGAGGGCAGGATTGAAATTGCTTGTGAAAGTGGTGGCAGTTGTTGTTGTCATTGTTTTTACTGTTGCATTAAACCTACTGGAAACTGAGCACACCTATTTTATGCCTTAGTCCAATGGTTCTCAACCTGTGGTCGGTGGATCCCTGGGGTCCCACGACGTCATCACAGGAGATCTGTGAAGGCTTGAAGAAATGTTATGATTTAAATCTTGAATTCACGTTTTGGAGGTCCGTGGCCATAGTCCGTGGCCACAAAAGGTACTTCCATGGTGAAGAAAAGATTGAGGACCACTGCCTTACTCTATTCAAATAAAACCACCACTACCCCATCTGAAACCACTCAAAATTACGATTTGGGGCAAAATACTGTTAGCCTGATCATGACAGTCCAATGTTGGAATGCATAAGAATGAGAGAAGAGGCTACTAAATCAGGCAAAGGCCCATAAAATCAGTGTTCTCTTAACAGACTCAATCAGATGCACTCAATTAGCATTCTCTGTTGGTAGAGCAGCATATAGTTGTGATGACTAGGAAGCATCAAGTCTTAATTTCCCCATCAGCCTCCTAATCTTACTTCCTAGTGGCAAGTACTCTTAGAGGCTCTGGTTCAAATCCCAATGGGATTAGGAATTTATGGTCTTTAGCATGACCTAGTTTGCAGCATACCAGCTTCATCTATTGAGACTCATATTTTCTGCATTTCTAGAGGGCCATCAGTTTCAGAACACTTACAGCAAATCGTCTCCTATGACACTGAAGTTTAACACAAGAATGTCAACTAGCTGTTACAAATCGCTAGAGTCCGAGAAGGGGGAAAGTCTAAGAAACCACATTAAAAAAAAACTTCATAGAACACAAGTTGTGAGGTTTTTTTTTTCAATCCTTAGGGAAAGATTGATATCACAATGATGAAAGAAACAAGTGCACATTTGTGGATTAGCAGCAACAAAGAGAATAGTCACAAATGATAGTTACATGTGCCCTGCCAAGAGGCACGTGGTAGTATGTTTTCCAAAACTATAGGTACAAGAAAGAAAGGGCTTGGGGAAAAAAAAAAGATACAGATACTATACCACAAGGGCACTAATTTCAATGCAGAACTAGTATGTGGCACAGCAAGCTGCCTTTCCATTATGTGCTTTTACATGCACACACACTTGATATGAGATCCAGACATTATATTAATCAAAAAAAGTGCCAGTAATGAAAAACGTGGCTGTAAATGTTGCTGGAATATAGCGTAGATCTTCTCTGACAGGCTATGAGGTGGAGGATTACAGAAACTGACATCCAATGCATCTGGGAGATACCAAGTTGATGGGTGAGGTGTAATGGCCCAGTGGTTAAAGAAGCTGGCTGGAAAGATGACAGCCCGGGTTTACGACTCAAGCACCGTGCAATGTGGTGAGCTCCTGTTCCTACCGCAGGCCCTGCCCACCTAGCAGTTCAAAAGCATACAAATGCAAATAGATGAATAGGTATCACTTTGCTGCGTTTCATATGCCTCGGTGTATAGTCATACTAGCCCAGGGGTAAGCAACCTTGGCTCTTTTATGACTCGTGGACTTCAACTCCCAGAATTCCTGATTCTGGGAGTTGAAGTCCACGAGTCATAAAAGAGCCAAGGTTGCCTACCCCTGTACTAGCCACTTGACCATGGAAGAGTCTTCTGACAATGCTGGCTCCCTTGGGTAGGAGACGAGCACTACCCCCTAGAGTTGGACACCATTGGAAAGGGGAAACCTTTGCTTTTAAGTTGCAGGAGCTACTTATAACACTGTGTTATGATTTTTGAAGTACAGCTATGATACCACACTGACAAGATTTGAACTAATGGCAAAAACAAGGAGTCTTTTTACTAATGACTTGAGACAGGTAGAAACCAGCAAATGTGGACCACTGCTCATAAATAGGCTTTCAACATTGGTTCTTGGTTACAGCATGAAAATCAAGGAAAGAATCTGGGGAAGCATGTTCCTTATTTTACAGACAGTAAGATTCAGTTTCAGTCCCCCCCCCCCCCCAGTATTTTTCAGTTTACTGCCTAGAAGAGAATTTTAGTTAGTTTTTAGGAAGGAGAGGTTAATAACACAAAAATAATATATTTTCAGAATGTTCATTAGGAAAGTGTTATCTTTTTTCCCCTACTGTAAAACCTACTAAAGATATGTGCAGGATGTTTGTGAGTGAGTGTAATTAAATTACTACACACTGCTCCATTTTAAGATCCCTTGATATGTATGTTTGTCTCCCATCAGTCACAGGCTATCTGAAATGGGTAGTTGGCTGCAACTGTTTTCAACAACAGTACAGTGTCCACCTACTATACAAGAAAAGGCTGAGACCTGCTGCTCTCTTTGAAAAGATGCAAATTCAATTGAAAGATCTGTGAAATGGAGAAAAGACCTGGAAATCCACTGCAATTTGGACCAGGAAAGTAAACTAAGCAGTAATACCGATCAACTATTTAAACTTTTTCCCAAATAGAAATAAACAAGCACATGAGACAGTCGCAAACAGAGTTGCTCCTGATGACATGGACAGCAATAAATAAATGTTTAAAAATTAGCAGTGGTCATCTAAACCAGTTGCCCCCAACCTTTTGGGCATCAGGGACCGGTTTCCATGGAGAAAGGTTTTTCCGTGGACCGGAGAGGGCGTGGTTTTGCATGCTGCCTGCATCTCATGGATGGGTCTTCGCTTGTTTGCGCGGCCCAGTTGCTGGCATGCCGCGGCCCAGTCCTGGTCACACACTGATCTAAACACATCTAAACAGAGATATCTATTTTAAAGATCAGTGCTGCCTTTTTCCTAGCTTTTGGAAAGCTTTCATTTGTTGGTTACTAGTCACAAACAAATAGTCATCTTAGGAAATCTTTAAAATTTCAACTGTTATTTGTTTTCCGTTGCATTTTCAGAAAGAGAAATGATAACTTTCCCATGGCAAGGGAGATTCTAACCTGGCCTCTTCATCCAGAGAAGATGTGTTCTCAACAGTTAAATTTCCTCTGCCTCTCCATTCCTTTCTCCTTTTGCATAATATGCATTAAACCATGAGCCTGCAGGGAGCAACTGCCTTATCAGTGCAATGCATATAAAACATTAGACCTTTTATAGGTGTCACGTAATAATAAGAAATGCAAAAGCAGAAGTCTGTGTCAAGAGAGAGCTTACATATTGAATCAGAGAATACAAGAGGAAAAGAGAAGGGAGAAACAAAAGGAAAAAACTGGAGGGAAAATGAGTGTTGTCTTCATTTCTGGAAATCTAAAAGGATTCACTCAATGTGGTTTTGCAGGAAGCCTGTGGTTTTTTTCTGAGACACTGGTGCACAATTCGCCCAAGGGCCTGGTTGCACCTTGGAATAAGTATGTGACAGGAGCCTTGGACCAGATCACCTCCATGCAGACTTTCTCTGGTTGCAGATTTCATGTTGTTGTTGTTAGTTGCGAAGTCGTGTCCGACCCATCGCGACCCCATGGACAACGTTCCTCCAGGCCTTCCTGTTCTCTACCATCTTCTGGAGTCCATTTAAGCTCACGCCTACTGCTTCAGTGACTCCATCCAGCCACCTCATTCTCCGTTGTCCCCTTCTTCTATTGCCCTCAATCTTTCCCAGCATTAGGCTCTTCTCCAGTAAGTCCTTCCTTCTCATTAGGTGGCCAAAATATTTGAGTTTCAACTTCAGGATCTGGCCTTCTAAAGAGCAGTCAGGGTTGATCTCCTCTAGGACTGACCGGTTTGATCGCCTTGCAATCCAGGGGACTCGCAGGAGTCTTCTCCAGCACCATAGTTCAAAGGCCTCAATTCTTTTGCGCTCAGCCTGGTTTACCAAGGAGCTCCCAGAGATGAAGCAACACAAAAGATACCTAGAATGCCACTGGAGGAAGAAAAGAATGAAGCAGACCGAGCACAGGTAAGAGCCTTTATTAGGACTTACCACGGTGACAATAAGAGCAGCAAAGCAAGCCTACTTCTCTGCTTATCACATCCCCGTTTCAGGTGATTAGGTCCCTCCTCGTAAGGAGGGACCAGGGGAACTGTAAGGAATAGTCTGAGCATCTATAGACAAAAGTTGCTGAGAATACTGTATTGCTATTGCTGAGATGTCCAAATAAAGCATGAAAAGAAAAGAAAAAACCCATCTGACTCTCAACAAAACTTTCATCTCTCATTATCCATTTTTTTCAAACATCCAACTCTGCATGATTCCAAAGCTTATATAGCTCATTTTTTAAAAGATGAGCTATTCCCTTCATTATGAGTGACTTTGAAAGTTGTGTCTTGATTGGTACGGAATTTAACAGCCTCTCAAGGGAATGCAGAAGGCAATCTCTATGATTAGCAAAAGTGTGGGGGCAAAAAGGGAAGTAACTGGCTCGGGTTGAGGAGTTGGCATGGTTCGCTAATGCACCTTGCTAATTTTAGTCTTGTAAAACTGCTGGTTCTGTGAAATGCTGCGAGAATCCTCCTTTGCCACTTAGGCATATGAAGTTTCTACTGTTCTTACGGAAGAATGACCATGAAGCCCAATTGTGCAATCCATGGCTATTTCCCAAACATGGGTTGCAGGTTTCCATTTGAAATCTAGCATCCAGGGGAAAAAAATACAAATATACTTTATTTTATAGACTTAGTATTTTGCCAAACCCCCCCCCCCCAAAAAAAAACACCCAGAACTAGGAATTTCAATCAAGGAGAAATTAGGTTGTGCCAAGGTCTGTCAATAACCATTTCCCATCAAAGACTTTTTAATATAGTCACCATGGTATTGTCTGATACTTTAAATTACTCTATATAGGAAAGTGGTTATTTTTTAAAAAACAACATTTATTATTTGGCTTTTTGTCACAATGCTCCAGGGCAGGGAAGATACAGGTAGTCCCTGACTTACAACCATTTGTATAGTGACTATTCAAAGTTACAATGGCACCGAAAAAAGTGACTTATGATAGTTTTTCACACTTATGACCATTGTAACATCCTCATGGTTCACATGAACAAAATTTAGATGCTTGGCAACTGGCATGTATTTATAATGGTTGAGTATCCCAGGATCATGTGACCACCTTTTGTGATTTTTCTGACAAGCAAAATCAAGGGGGAAGCCAGATTCACTTAAGAACTGTGTTACAACTTAACAACTGTGGCAAGAAAGGTTGTAAAATAGGGCAAAACTCATGTAAACTCTTGCTTAGCAATGGAGGTTTGGGGCTCAATTGTGGTCATAAGTCAAGGACTACCTGTAGTCTATTGTTCCTCGCACCTGGTTATTTTTCATGATGAGAAAAGTGAGGCTAAGAGAAATTAGTAAAGTACTAACTGACTGGGGTTTTAAATCTGATTTTTCTAACCTACATGCATTTGCATTTCACTTCTTCTCTTAATTACATTTTATATTACAAATATATAAAAATGCCTCATAGCAAGTGGGACTGTTGATATATCAAGTTCAATAGCCTCCTAATAAAGCCATGCTGTTTTATAATTGTATTTATATTTGTTAATATAAAAAGCAGTAAGAACACGAAGCAATACACACATAAAATACACAGATAAGCTGATCCCATCTAGCTTAATAATATTTACACAGACTGCTCACAATTCTGCAGAGTTCCACTATTTTTTTTTCTTATCCTTGCCTAGAGATTTTTGGAATTGAATGCAGAACCTTTTAAGCATAGGTCTTTCCAAGCTACAGTCATTTTTGTGGGGATTTTTCCACAGCTCTGAATCCAGGATTCCTCCCAATCTTTGTGAAAATTATAAAATCAGGTTTAGGCAAGTGGTAATATGCAACCTAATTTCATTAGTGTTCTTCAAAAAACAAGTTAGGATCTCTAACAAGTTATTTTCCCTTAAAATAACTTGTCAGCTAAGAGGGACAGAGGGGGGAAAAGAAAACAAGAACGGAGACAGAGAGAAAGGAAAGTGCCATTCATGTCTAATTTTGGCCCTATCCACTAAGGTTCAGGCTCTGGACAGGTTATCTCCAATAAAAAGCAGACATCAAAAGTTAAATGGTCTCCAGAGAAGTCAGACTAATATTTGGTGCATGGTGTCTATGAGGTTGTGTGTAAAAAAAAGGCTAGATGGTGGTTGCAGAAGCCAGATCAAAGCATCACCACCTTGCTTTTTTTATATTGACTTTTCTCCTCAAAGTACACTGCTCTCTTTCATTGCTTAAAACAGAGGTGCCCACCCTTGGCAACTTTAAGACTTGTGGACTTCAACTCCCAGAATTCCCCAGCCAGCCCCAGAGCACTCCTACAAATTCCACAAGGCTTAGGGCAACCTTATGTTAATGTGGAACTTGTATTGGCCAGGAATCACTGCCCCAAAAGCAATGGATGGAACCAAGTTAAAAACTAAACGTGGTTGCTTCAGTTATACTTAAATATAATTAAAATGAATTGCAATTAATATGAGTACTCTCCACTCAAGTGTTTAATCATTTCCTTCCTGTGCCACGTCCAAAATTTCTGGAGGTCTCTGGAAGCCACATTTAAGGTTCTTAAAGGTCCAGGTGAATAACGGACAAGCCACTTCATTTATTGTTCCTCTATGTCCTTCACAGAAGCCGGGCTGTTTTCCAAGGAAGGGAAACTCTCTGAATTGAGCACAAAAAGAATGAATTCAGCTGAATAGTTTGATTCTTTTTAAAAAAGAAAACAAATCTTGTAACTCATTTTTATGGGCACTTTTACAACTCAGGATTAAGGAGGAGTAAATGCTTGGAAAAATCCAATATTTCAAGCTACTGTATGTGAGCACAGGTAGGATAGAACTGTCCTTGTAGAAATACATAGTGTGCACAGTGTGTGTACACCACTATAGATAATACACACCATCATCAAAGAATCACAAAACCAGAAGGAGACAGTTGGCCATGAAGTCTAATGCTGTGGCCCAGTGTGAGTACAGGCAGTCCTCAACTTACAACCATTCATTTAGTGACCGTTCAAAGTTACAATGGCGCTGAAAAAAATGACTTACAATTAGTCCCCACACTTATGACCATTGCAGCATCCCCACGATCATGTGATCAAAATTTGGGCACTTGGCAACCAGGCATGTATTTATGATCATTTCAGTGTTCTGGGGTCATGTGATTGCCATTTGCGTCCTTCCCAGCCAACTTCTGATAAACAAAGTCAGTGATGGAAGTTAGATTTCCTTAACGGCCATGCATTTCGCTTAACAACTGCAGTGATTTGGTTAACATTCATAGCAAAAAAGGTTGTAATATCAGGCACAACTCACTTAAGAACCATCTTGCTTAGCGATGGAAATTCTGTTCCCCTGGAAATGTGGTCGTAAGGCAAGGACAACCTGTATACAAATTAAAGCATCTTAGGTAGCTGGCTCTCAAACCTCCACTTGAATTTATCCAATTAAAGGAAACCCATCAGTTTTGGGGATAAGTAATTCCACTGTCCGAGAGCTCTTACTACAGTCATCCAGAAAACCAGAAATGAATACTTTCGTGCCTAGAACAAATCACTGCATTCCAGAAGATTCGCCAAACTCTTTTAGATCAGCTACCGTTTGGGAGAACCAAAAGCCAGGACTGCAATAGATGCATTTGGCTGCACTGGATTTTGGATAAAATTAATCCAGGTGGAGTGAATTGGGCAGGTTTGGTCCATGTCACTCCTTTTTTTCCTCCATATCTGCTCATACTGTGTTTCCCAGAAAATAAGACCGGGTCTTATATTAATTTTTACTCCAAAAGACACATTAGGGTTTATTTTCTGGTTAAATCTTATTTTCGGGGAAATACAGTACTAAATGCGTCCATCTGGCTGATGACCTTAACTGGGGCTTATTTTTGGGGTGGCGCATATATTAAAGGGTCCTGAAAAATCATGCTAGGGCTTATTTTCCAATTGGATCTTATTTTGGGGGAAACACGGTAGCATGGCATTCTGCAATGACCTCCCCGTCCATAACCTTTCCAGCACCTTCCCTTCCCCAGCAACCTTAGTTTTATTTCATATTTTCTTCCCTTGGATCAGTTCTCCCAGATCAAAACAGCCCCATTTCATTCTAGGCTCAGACCTAAACAGTCCAAGCATATCACAGTGTGCTAGACTGTAGATTCCATGCTGCTTGGGAATTCTGGAAGCTGTCGTTCAATTCATGTGGAAAGCATCAGACTGTGGAAAGCTGGATTAGAATTAAGTGGAAAACTGGATTAGAGTTAAGCTTAGACTCGGAGGAACAAACTCATGACCCAGGTCAGCCTCTGAGGCCACTGGGTGAATTCAAGGGCATATCTGTTTTAGGATAATCTTCCTCCCTGCTTAAAATTGTGAAGGCAAACAGAGATGGGACAAAACCATTCAGAGGGTTTAAATAAAGATGGAAGCAGTATAGTTAAGTGGGATAGATGCCAGCAAATGTTCGATGCCAAGGCTAGAGCACTAAACTAGGATAAATTTGAAAAACTCATTAGGCAATGTTTGGCAGTCACACCTTCTCAGCCAAACCTACCTCACAGGGGTGTTATGAAGATAAATTGAGGAGAACAAAAACACTATATATTGTATCCCTAGAAGAAGCTCAGTAATAAATATAATGCCTATATAATACACCATGGGGCATTGCATGATAACTCAGGTGTCTGCAGAACAATTAACCATGGTCCTACAACAACCAGTCCAGAATCAAAACAAATACAACCCCCCTTGCTCTGGAGTTACCTAATCCCACAGCCAAAATCCAGGTGACCTTCTGGGATTAGCTCTTTCATATCTATAATCTCTTTAACCCAGCTGGATTGATAAACCTGTTCTCAAAAAACACAGTGATCATCATTCTCCATTGCTTTCCACTGAAGTCAAGAGGAGTGACAGAGGGAGGCAGATGGAGCAAAAGGAGAACATATTTCAAAAAAGCAAATAGTAATAATCAAATTAATAAAAAATAATAAAATCAAACAGTAAAATCAAATAAAATCACAAAGTAAAATCCAATAAATAAAAAATAAAACAGTAAAATCCAATAAATAAAAAATAATAAAATCAAATAAATAAAAAATAATAAAATCAAATAAATAATAAAACAAAAATTAAAAGGAAAATTTATTTTTTTTACAAAAATGGCTGGGGGAAAGGGCCTATTTTGCAAAAACATTGCTGAAAAGGAGGCAGGGCCACTAGTAAAGAGAAAACTGAAACGAACTGAGCAGAGAAGATCAAAACCACTGCATTATTATTGATTATTATTATTATTATTATTACTATACTGATAACGATGATGGATTTGCTAACAATTTCATAAATGAGACTCTGGGCAAGATGCCTTGGGAAGGCATTCTCAGCCATCCCCAAATTAAACCTGAGACCCCAAAGATTCAGCCTCGGGCCCATTCAAGTTTCTGCTACCGAAAAGGTGGGCCAGCTCTTATTCCACAACTACAAATATCCTTCTCTACCTCATTTTGTAAAACTCAACCACACGTATGCAGAGACAGAGCGATACAGATACATGTATGCGGCTGCCATTTGATTCAGCTCCTGTTTGCGTGACCAGGGTAAAAAAACACCAAATCTTAATTCCAGGCCCCATGGTGCCTATGGCAACTGGCATCCGTCGCCTTGGAAACTAATCTCGTGGTATTTGAACAATGTAACAAGGGCCTTTAATCTCTCAAACACTGTAAATCTTTATTCTCACCCAGCTTGGCGGGAATCCGGAGAGAAAATATAAAAAGCCTGTTGTTTTCTACCTGGTCAGGGAGCTTGCCTTAGCTCCATTTTATGTGTGTGCTTAGGGAGTCAAAAAGAGAGGCTCACGTACAAGTAAATTATTAGCCATATTTCAAGGGATGCAGAATTCATTTCTTGAAGGAAGAACTATAGAGCGCTTTCCATTCTGGCCTCCCATTCTTCCATCACCCCTAAAAAAATAAAATGAAATCTCTTTTGCGCATTCATCTTACACTTCCACCAATATATTAATGGTGTTGCACAGGCTTCTGGCTCACACAATAACCCTGCAAGGTAGCTATGGCTCAGACACAGAATCTGCCCCAAGTCAGTGAGTGGGTGGAACTTGGGTTCAAACTGGACCTTCCATTTTTATTTATATATTTATTTATTGTTTTGATCCCACCTTTTATTACTTTGCAAGCATCTCAAGACAGCAGACATATCTAATACTTCTATTTTCCCCACAACAACAATACTGTGAGGTTCCTAAAGCTGAGTTCACACAAGACACTAGACTAAAGGAAAGAATGACAGTACTGAAACTTGGCACTGCAAAGACATAGGGAAATAAATGGATTAATCCAATGAACTGTGATGACGCTAGCAGGGACGATATAGAAATATGCTGTGTTCCTTTTAAAATAGCAATTGTTAAACCAGAAATAGGCTCCATAGGAAGGAAGGCTAAGCTGAACAGATTGAGGCTATAAGAAAAGCTAAGTGTCTTAAGAAAAGCTACTATAACCTTGTCTTATTCTGTCTGTCTGTCTGTCTGTCTGTCTGTCTATCTATCTATCTATCTTCTGCCTTTTATAATTTTTACAAATAACTCAAGGCAGCGAACATGCCCAATGCAGCTTCCTCCTATTATTTACCTCACAACAAGAACCCAGTGAGGTGAGTTGGACTGAAAGTGACTAGCCCAAAGTCACCCAGCTAGCTTTCATGGCTAACACGGGATTAGAACTCACAGTCTCCCGCTTTCTAGCCTTAACCACTAGACCAAACATTTACCATTTATTAAAAACTGTAATAATAATATTGAAAAAGTCATCAATTAACAATGTGCATGCTTTCACACGATTTCATAGATTTCAAGACAGAAGCCTTACAGGTAATCCTCAAATTACGACCAGTTGCTTTGTGAGCACTCAAGGTTACATCGGACCCCCCCCAAAAAAGCTACTTCCAACCTGTTCCAACAGCTTCCCCCCCCCCCCATAGTAACCTGACTGGATTGGGGATTGGGCATTGGGCTGGCATTTATGGTCTACCTGCAGCATCTCGTGGTCAAGTGACCGCAATTTAGACAGCATTCTGATGGCGATATAATAAGGATAATGCTTCTTTTAAACACATGTTTTTACAAGGTCCTATACCGGGGGTGTCAAGCTGCCGGCCCATGGGCCGGATGCATCATAGCAAAACAGCGCCCACCCCATTGCCAGCAATGGCAAAAAAGTCGCGATACGTCACGACACGTCACGTGACGTTGCGAGTTTGACACCCCTGTCCTATACTGTATTGACTAGGTTTTGAGACAAAGTAGTGGACTATATAAATATGACTCTGAGACAAATGCTCAACATTTCAAAGGTTGATATTCTCTTGAATGAAATACTTATTACATGGAATTTGACAACTTGACAATGGATTCTCTGTGCCCTTATTAGGAACCAAAAGACTAATACTGCAGCATTGGAAAGATATATGGGCCCATTTAATCAGTGGATAAATTACCTGACTGCAAACATATTATATGGACAAGTACAATGAAATATGGAATTAATTCATACAAAATATAGTAGGTTAATATACAATGATAGTTATATAAGTGTATTACAAATACAACATATGCACGAATATTGTATATAAAATTGTAACAATTGACTGTTATAATGATATATTATAGTTTGTTTGTTTTTTCCCCACTTTTTTAAGAGGACTTTTTATGTGGTGTTGTTTTTTTCTTGAGAATGTATGTATTTGCATTGTAATTGTCTTTGTGTTTTGCTATGTTTTTTCTATTACTACTTAATTTAAAATATAAATAGTAATAAAAAATCACTTTGGCTTCAGGCAAGATGAAAAAACATATGAAATAACTTCTCGAACAATGTAAGTTTTTGGATTGCCAATTACATCGAAAAAAATAACTGTTTGGCCTGTTGTTTGCCGTTAACAGTGTGGGCAAATATGAGAAACCAACCTTCACAGCATAGCAATAAACAGTAGAGTTGCAAGTATCTGGGTTTTAAGGAGTTGTTTTAAGCACAACTTCAGCTGGTGTTTTAGAGTTTTTTGACAACCCACGATGTTGTCTAGGGAAGTCTTGAGCTCTAAGGGGTTTGAACCCAGTTAAATAGGAGAGCCGGTTTGGTGTAATGGTTAAGGCACCAAGGTATAAACCAGGAGACTGGGAGTTCTAGTCCTGCCTTAGGCACAAAGTAGCTGGGTGACCTTGGGACTCTGTTTCTCAATCTTAGGAAGCTGGCAATGGCAAATCACTTCCCAAAAACTTTGCCAGGGAAACAGCAGGAATTTGTCCAGACAGTTGACAGGAGTCAAAAATTGATTCAAAGGCCCGCGCGCACACACACACACACACACGCACACACACAAGGCGAGGAACTGCTATTTCACAGTGGTTCTGAACATATATTTCCTGCAAAAATTACAACTGGAAACAAAAGGTGGTCTAGGCTCCTCTCTTCCTATTTCCCCAATTCAAGTTCAATCTATTTACAAGCCAAAAGTTGTAAAGAGATTTTCCTCAATTAAGAACCCCAAATTAAGAAACACTGTTAAAAAAAATGCAGGGGGCAGTTGAAGATACAACCCATGCATATCACAAAGGGACAGTTTAAACAACCATCACTTGCAGAAAACAAACAGGTAAGAATCTCCTCCACAAACGGATCGGTCCTGAAGAGCCGGGTAAATAGGCACATGGTGATGGTCATTGAGGAAAATCTGTAAATGGAAGTGAAATCCATATGTAGGACACTAGATTTGCTCAGTACTAAACATGGGCACCCATCAAAGAAAGGAAAGGGGGAAAGTGACATCTCACAACGCCATCACACAAAGGACGCATATTATATGTGATGCAATTGACACAAGTTACATATAGGTAGTGCTTGAAATATGATCATAACCCATTACAGTAATAAGTCATAATGGTTGTAAGACATATTGATTTTGCAATCTTTTTTTGCAGCACTCGTGAAGCAAACACAGTGGTTGTAAAGCAAATACTGCAGTCATATGTGGTTCGCTATTGCCACAGTTTTGTCAAAAACCAAAACAGCCAGTTTTTGGCAAAACCATCATAAAACGTCATGTGACTGTAGAACACTATAAACAGCTGTAAATACAAAGTGCAAAGAAGAGCAACTAAGATGATCAAGCCCTGGAGACAAAAACATATGAAGAATGGTTGCAAAGATTGGGTATGGCCAGTCTAGAAAAAAGAAGGACTAGGGGTGACATGATAGTAGTATTCCAATATTTGAGAGGCTGCCACAAAGAAGAGGGGCCCAACTTATTTTCCAAAGCACCAGAAGGCAAAACAAGAAACAATGGATGGAAATTAATCAAGGAGAGAAGCAACCTGGAATTAAGGAGAAACTTCCTAACAGAGAGAACAATTAACCAGTGGAACAGCTTGCCTTCAGAAGTTGTAGGTGGTTCATCACTGGAGGTTTTTAAGAAAAGACTGGATAGCCACCTATATGAAATGGTATAGGGTCTCCTGCTTGAGCAGGGGATTGGACTAGAATACCTCCAAGGTCCATTCCAGCTCTATCCTGATTGATTGATTGATTGATTGATTGATTGATTGATTGATTGATTGAAATATAGCCATGTTGCGGAGTGCCCAAAATTCAGTCAGGTGACTGTGGTGGGGCCGGACTATTGGAACACTGAATCTGGGTTGTAAGTCCCCTATTTTGGGTTGGTTGTACCTTTGAACTGTTGCTAAGCAAACTAGTTGTAAGTCATGGACTACCTGTAATTTGTGTCACTTGCAAACTTATGACCCTTCATAAGCTATTGTTCTGGACACCCATGATGACAAAATCTAATCTCCTGCCATATCTTTTGAAAGATTGGTCAACAACAGAAAAAGTACAGTGGAATCTAAAGAAAAAGTATGCAATTTAGATAACATGCTGGTAAAGTACAAGAAGAAAGTTCAACATTTATTTATGATCCTAGACCAAAATATAAATATAAAACATCAATAACCTGTGAACTAAAACATTAAAAACAAATGAAGCTTAAAACTTCTAATGTGGGATAATATAACAAAACTTGATTATGCCCAATGTTTCCTTACTGTGATCATGAATTAGTGGTATCTTGCCACCTTTTTTGACATTTCTGTAGATTTATCAGCTAAGAAAAAGGATATGTTCTCTTGCAAAGTACATTGGATATAATGCACATTTGATATAATCTGGAAGGATAATATTAATTTGGAACACCATGTAGAGTTCAATGGAAAACTTGGCAGAATGTGAGATGTTGGTTCCATGCAAGGACAGATTTGCTTCTGGAAGAAGAGGTTTCTATGCCCCCCTCTTGCAAACACTTGCAAACACTCCATCAACACCCCACTAAGTGCCTTCAAACAATCAGAGACTCGACTATAGATGAGGACAAAATCACAGTCTTATTTGATGTCACAGCTCTTTCCAAGTCCATAGATCTGTAATTAGCCAAAGAATCTATGACCACATCGCTCCACAACACACGTGACTGCAGCACACCTGACTTAACCAAATACACGAACTTTGAAACACCCAAGATTATGGATCTCATAAACCTCTGCCTAACCACATACTCCCAATCAGATGGACAAAAGTACCAACAAATTAAAGGTACATCTATAGGATTACAGCTTTCAGGACTTATTATAGAAGCCATGGCACTTCCACAAGTACAAACTAAAATATGCATCAGATATATAGATGATAACTTCAATGTTGATTTTAGTTCGGCATTCAACACGATCATTCCTCAGCATCTGGTGAACAAACTGGGTCTATTAGGTTTTAACACTCCTTTGTGTAATTGGATACTTGATTTCCTTATTGATAGGCCCCAGGTTGTATGAGTTGGAAAGAAAGTTTCCAACTCCATCTCCTTGAGTACAGGTTCCCCACAGGGCTGTGTCCTGTGTCCACTACTGTTCACCTTGATGACCCGTGACTGCTGTGCCGAATCTGCTACGAATCATATTGTGAAGTATGAGGACGACACGGCAGTGGTGGGTCTTATCCGGGATGACAATGAAGATGCTTATAGGGAAGAGGTGAAGGCTCCGGTGGACTGGTGCAACAAAAGTAACCTGGTTCTAAATGTTGATAAAACAAAGGAGATCATTTTAGATTTTAGAAAGAGCCAGCATAATCCACTCAGTATCAAGGAGTTGGTCAACAATATTAAGTATTTGGGGGTGCAGATAATTAACAATCTGAATTGGTCTCTCCACACCTCATCCTTAGTGAAGTGTGCAAACCAGCATCTGTAAGCCAAAAGACCCAGCAACCCCAGAAGGAAAAATAGGAGTCATCTACAACATATAGTATGGTAACTGAAACAGCCACTACATAGAACAAATAGGCAGAAGACTGACAAAACGCATTCACGTACACCAAGTAGTGTACATGATTACAAACTGTTTAATTTCACAACACATGGACAGACTTAACCGTAATTTCAACTGGAAAACCATGACCATCCTAGACCAAGCCAAGTCCAAATCGCTAGGGAATTTCTAGAAGCCTGGCACTTTGACAAGTTAGCCATCAATAGACACATAGACATAAACAATATCTACATACTATGTAAAAGAGACAATCAACAAGCCAAAAAGGGGACAAAAAGACCAAAACACCTCCCCACCAGCAGTCAGTATCCAGATGATCATAGATTAACATCAGACCAACAATCAAGAAGTAAACAATATCTCAAGGAATTGCCAAACGAGCTAACATTAAACAGCCGAACCAAAGAACTTCTAGGATTACTCCCACCAACCTTGACAGGACAAGCCACCAGAATATAAACTGACAGCAAACCTCATTCCTCACTAGCACTGATGATGTTGCCTAATTTGGGTAACGAAACATCTGAAGAAAACAACCAAGCTCAAAGAGGACCAAAGACCCCTCATTTCAACCCCGAGCTACAAATATTCTCCTTTATTGGTAGTAATGTTCATAGATAGCAGCGCTGCATAAAAAACAAAAAAAGATGCTGGACCAGTTAAATGAAATTTCAATGGGGTTAGCATGCTGTGTGAACTAGGTCACTTTGCTTTGTTTGGGGAGAGCTCATAATATTATAGCGATATGACAATGGGGTTTTGTTAACTCTGGTTCGGTCATTTTGCTTAGTCAAGTGTTCGTTGACCAGATGCTGCTCCAAAGTTCACAAAGAGGACACGATTGTGGTTGCTCAGGTTCCTTCTCACTAATTCAAAGGGATATTCCTCTGAAGATTTATTCCAGGGTATCAAAAGAGAAGTCAGAGGAAAAAATGATGCAACAAATCACTCATACATGTATATGAAGTGTCACTTTTAAAGCTAACATTTGTGACAATCCAGACAGACAATAAAATCCGCTTCTGATGAATTAATTAGCTTCTCTGCAAAAAGAGCAGAAATGTTGATTTTTGACTTTTAAAAATCTAATACTACCAACTACCTTGTTCAGTGACCGTTCCAAGTTACGACAGTACTAAAAAAAGTAGGTTTATGACCAGTCCTCAAACTTGTGGCTGTTGCAGCATCTTGTCATTCCAGGATCTTGATTCAAAGGCTTCGCGACCAGTGTGCATTTACGACAATTGCAGGGTCCAGCAGTCCCATGATCAGCATTTCTGACCTTCACAGCTGTCTTCCAACAAACAAAGTCAATGAAGAAAGCAGCAGGAAGTCACAAGTCAAGGTCACATGACATCTTCATGTAACAACCCACAATGATTTGCTTAACAACTGCAGCAGAATTGATGCTGTCGGTGCGACATGGCCATATGACATTGCATGTTATGATCGTGATGTTTGCCAATGCCACTTGCAGTTGATAAATGAGGTTTACTTGTTCCATATTGTCAATGCTTCCAAAAATGTTTGAGCTGAAGAAGCGAAAAGTCTTCAAAGAAAAACAAGAAAGTCTAGTCACCTTGTGAAAAAGCATTTTTGGGACGTTTGAGCAATACTTTTCATGTGTTCCTTCTTGTTTTCCCTCTACGTTTTGCATATTTATATAGTGTTTTAAATTTGAGTAAGATCAATTAAATTAAGATTTGTCTCAAGTTGAGGTTTTACTGCAAATTATGCTATTTTACATCAATGACATAATTAATCAAATGATGCAAATTACTATGAAGAAGCATTTGGATTTAGCACTTGGATTTAATGGACATGGCCTCTTCCTGAGTTAGGTGAGAATTTACTTATATATGATGTGTTTTATTTTCTAACCTACTTTCAGATATTTTGCTAGGAAGTGGTATAAATATTAATACCAATTATTACTCCAAGAAGCTCTCAAGAATGAGGAATTCTGCAAAGTGCAGTCTGAAATTTGAGGAAGATACCAAGTTGAAGATGCCTGCTAGGATTTGAATTTTTCCTCCATTCATGACAATTTACTGCAACCCTCTCAGCATCGGCATTACATCCCACCCCACTAATTCTCCTTTATTAATACAACCCAACATTTATTCTAATAATGTTTCATGCCTTGCTAAATTAAGGCCATCTTCACCCTGTTCTAGTTGCAACTACTTTAGCTTTGATGGCATCATTGCTACAGAGTTTCATAAAAGTTTGGCAGAGCTTCTCAAATTTTAAAACAAAAAGCCTGAGCTGAATAAAAGATAGGAGAATAATAAGTATAACTAACAGTACAATAAAAACCAGTCAAGGAGTGTTGCAGTAGACAGCGGGAACAAATAAAAATAACAAATAAAATGTAATACAAACAAGTTTCACGCAACCTCATGTGAAAACACTGGTATCTTAGCAAATATGACTACCTCGCGAGACTAGGGTTATTTTTATTTGAAAAGAAATGAAAAAAAAATATTGGGAGTGCCTCTTGTAGCACTAGCTTGCTGACCATCACCCTGGGTAGAAATAACATAAAAACAGTCTATAATGGTACTCCTCAATTTTTTCTGGTTTTGAAGTAGTTAAATGTGGACATGTCTTTCTCATTCAATTGGCATCATAGCAAATTCTAACGTTTTCTCTTTAATTCTGCTTCATCAAAGTTCTCCTTTGAACCTTTTCTCTTTTTTAATAGTATCTCTAACAGCAACTTTGGGGGAAATTATACCTGGGCCAAAGAATCTGAAGGAACCTTACTTCTGTAATGCTATCAAGCACCAACTCCTTTCTTCTGATCTGACAATCAGAAAACTCAATCAGAAAAACAATCAGAAAACTCAGTCATCCATCTGTTGACCTTGCAGGTGGGGCATGAATGAGAGCTCTATAGATTCTGAGCAAATAGGGTGGAAGTACAAAGTCATCTGATATCAGGCATAAACTGTATTTTCTTTTGCAATAAGTTCCTAGTCCTCATGGATGCATACATTCCAAGCACATGCTTTTTGAGATACAGAGTATGATGTAAGCCATAAAAAGTAGCATCCTAGACTTTTAAACTGTTCCTTTTTCAATGAACTTCTAGTTCACACAGTTAGGACTGAAAATACAGGTAATCCTTGACTTACGACCATAACCGAGACCGTGCCCATCATGTCAACTGTTGTAGCAGTCATAAAACGTGTCATCTATGTGACCCACCCAATTTTGCAATCTTTCTTTTTATCATAACAAGTTTTATTAGTTTTTGTTTGTTTTACAGCCAAGTGCTTGTAACACATCGTGGAGATAGGGCACTCCAGAGAACACAACAAAAAATACAGTCATACATATACAGTTTAAACTACTACTTTAAGAGTTCCCTCTTATGGTATACAATTCGAGCATTCCTAAAATATAAATTGTTTCTCACCTCTATCTATTATTCCAATTTCAATTTATATTTCTCAATCAAATTATATCTCTTATTATATTTCACATACATATTATGTAAATAAACATGAATTTATATATTTTAAAACTATTTCATTAGACATAGTAATATAATAACATCATAATAATAATAGGACAATAATTATTTCTATCATAAACAAGTAATATAACTATTATATCTTAATATTTCTCAACTATATTCTATTTCATATATTCTATCCAATATTTTCATAGATCAATCCACGTCCCTAAAAGATTCCTCAATTGTTTCAGTTTAATCCATTTAATATCTCACTAATTACCATTCAATTCTTATAAATAAAAATATCAATAATATTTCACCAGTCTCAATCTCAATCTAACTCCTTTAATTATAAATTTTCCAATTATTCTTATTGCCATTCCAAATCATACTCAAATCCATAATTTAAATCTAGTGTTGACTCATACCAAAGTGACCTTAAAGATCTCAAAAATATTAGTTCAATCAATGTCCAGAAGCCCTTTTTACCCATCAAATAAAATTTTAACTCTTATTTTTAAATCTAATTCTAGCTTTCTTTTTGTGCCAGTTAGGTTTCCACAACAGGGCTTCTAAGTCCTCCCATCTTAGTAACTGGCTAAAGGCCTTTTCCCACCATTGAGTCCAGTCATATTCTTTTTCTCTTTTATCCAGTATTGTCTGTACTGTCATGTTGTCAACGTTTTTTGTGCCTCGTATTTGGAAGTCCAATCCTGTTGCTTTTAAAGTTGTAAATGTTTTAGTTGGGTTCTGCCTTTGATCATCAAAGAAATCCATCATGTAGGATGTGTCCTCTTCCTCTTCAATAAATTCAGTAGATTCAATAGATTGTAAATGTATTCCATCCATCTCATTAAGTTGTAGATCTGATTGTCTATCATAGTCAATCAAAGGTTGAGCTTCAATTTTTAATTCTGAGTCCTCCTTGAATCTAAACGATCTAATATGTTCTTTAAGTTCCAGTCTTGCTTCTAAGATTTTTTCTAATATAAGTCCATAATTAATCTGTGAGTAGGATTCCATCTTCTTCTTTTTTTTTTTTTTTAGAGAAGTTCAGCTTAAAAAATAGATTGCAGCGTTATAAAATATAAAATGCAGACAGAAATATATTTCCAAAGAAAGATAGAGGAAAAAAAAACAACCAATAGTCAAGACCAGCACAGAGATAAAAACTGGCAGTCAGTTGTTATATTGTAATCCAGTCTGGGCATCAGGCCAAAATCAGGAAGTGGGAGTTCAAAGAGCAAGTTACATTGTATCAGTCCGTTTCTGGGCTTCATGCCAAGTCCCAGGATGCATTGTATCCAAAATAATCTACATAAGTCCGCCCAGAGAGTAAAAAGTTTTTTAGGCAGTACTGTTCAGGAGGGGGGGGGGAAACAAAGAACATTCCACCCCCTCCCTAAGGATTTTCACCTAAACTGAAGATAAACAAGCCAAAAGAGAAAGTCACAATAACCCGGATGCTCGAGTTCCAACTGCTTATGTAGACAAAATAAAATAGTAAAAAAAACAATAATTGTTTTTCCAAAGCCCGTTTTCCCCAGCAATCAAACGCTGCTTTCTCAAAATAGGGAAATAGTTCTTAAAGCTGTTAGCAGGGAAAAAGGTAAATTAACAAGAGGGAAGGAAAGGTCTCACCCGGATCTTCCACGGTGGTTCTTTTCGCTTAGATGTTGCTGTGACTTTCGGCTGGAGCAGCTGAGTGATCGGCCATGTTACTGGCCGATCTTTTCCCCGTCGGCCCAAAGGTGGTTTTCTCGGACCGCAGAGGGAGCCGCCGCTCCCTCCGCGATCAACGAGTGCCCTCCTCTACGGTGGTCGTCCCTACAGGGCGACTTTCGACCCTATCCAGGGTCTACCGGCGGGGGGAAACCGGACGGCCAAGAGAACGAGTTCTCTGCACGTCCGCGGGCGCTGCGACCGGAACCGGAAGTCCCAATTTTGCAATCTTTCTTATGGCAGTTTATTTTGGCGACCGCTGCAATTGTAAAGCAAACTCCACAGTCGTTAAACAAACCAATGATTCACTGTGCGCCAGTTTTGCCAAAAAGTGGAAGTAAATGCCAATTTTCAGCAAAACTGTCGTAAAACCTGGTCATGTGACTATTATGTAAGAGTCATAAATGTGGCCTGGTTGTCAAGCTCCTGCCATCTGTCACATAAGCGCTGAAAGGGGGCTGTCAGGATTTCAGAACTGGGTCATAAGTACCCCCAAGGAAGGTCTGTCATAACTTCAGTCACTAAGCAACTGGTCATAAGTCAAGGACTACCTGTATTGGGTCAGTGCCAGATGACCAACAGAACAAAGGAACAGAACTGTAATGTATTGCTCTATATTCCATATAGTACATTGCTCTATTTAATATGATACATTAAATATTAAAAAAAAAAACACAGTAGCAGCTGAAAGCAGTATATTCTTAAGCAATTAGCAGTAATGTATAATTTTGTATTTAGGAAGCCAGTTCTAGTTCATCAGTTCAATTTCATAATGTGCGATGACTAATCATAACTGTACGGAAAAGGAGCTGTATTAATTTTGCCATAACGAACAAAACCCACTTTAACACATTCCCTCTCTATGACTGTCTCAACACATTTCCAATTTTGCACCATCGTTAACATTTGTACCTTCGTCCTACCCATAAACTACCAATAGGTTAAGATTCCTAGGGAAAAAGATCTGAAGGGGAAAGAAAAGGAATTTAGGATGATTGCTTTAAGGTTCTCCCAAACAAATAGAAAGGCAATATTTAAAATAATGACAATTTTTCTGCATAAAAAGTGGACCTAACTGACTTTACAATTTAGAAAGCATTGCTGCAACTTAAAAAGAAAAGTGATACATTTCTCCACCAGAATACCAGCCAAACCAGGAAACCAAAACCAAGGTAGGTATTAATTCTATCTTTACTGTACAGTTACAATTACAGTAACAAAATCTTGCAAGTCTGAAAGTGCTTCCCCTTCCCAGGACTTTATGTTCCAGAGAACTAGGAACTGAGTTTTGAGATGCTTCCTCCAGCCCCTTTCCTGCTTTGGACTCAGATTTCTCTTATCAGACCATTATCTAGGCTACAACTCTTCCCCCTGTCTCCCAAGGTTATTCTCACAACCCATTACAAGGTCCAATGAAGCTGTACAGGCACAGAAGTGTCCATTGTACAATTAAATGACAAGAGTAGCATTGCATCATCATACGTTCTACCTCTTTTAGTACAGACATCATCACATCCTGTGAACGTGCAAAACGGGTGGAGCTTCACTGCAGTAGTGTGCATGTGTACGTATGTGCACCTTCAAGTCAGTGTTGACTCCGGTGACTGCCTGGACAAGCCCCTGCAGTTTTCTTGGCATGGTTTTTCACAAGTGGGTTGCCATTGCCTCATTCCTAGGGGTGACAGAAAGGGACTGGCACAAACTCACCCAGCTGGCATTGTGCCTCAGGTGGGACTAGAACTCACGGTCTCCCAGTTCCCAAACTGGTGCCTTAACCACTACACCAAGCTGGCTCTTACTGCGGTAGTACAACCCTGCTTTCATCATTTTGACAAAGCCTCTGATCCTGCAGAGTCCTCTCTCCCTAAATGTTAGGAGGCATCTTATCTCCACACTCAGCCCTCTTTTCTTGTGGCTTTCTGTGTTTCAATCGACTCAGACCAGACAGTCATTCAAATGGAGTATTCTCTGTAAAAGACACATGGCAATCCCTAGACAGTTTTAGGCCAAGTATGAAACAGCTTCTCAGTGTTTTATATTTCCCATCTGATGCTCTTCAAATGAATGGGAGGACAACTTAGATCATCTCCAGCAAGCCTGGCCACTAGTTAACCTTCCTGCGTCGGATGAGGAGAGCACATCTCTCTCCTTCTGTCCTGGCCACTTTTTACAGAGGCACAATTGAGAGCATTTTAACCAACTGCATCACTGTCTGCTTTGGTGGCAGCAGTGCCTCAGATAGAAAGTCCATACAGCCGAGGACAGCCGAGAAGATCATAGGAAGCTTGCTCCCTGGTATTCGGGATGCTGCTTATAAGCGCTATGTGCTTAGAGCTCGAAGCATTGTTAGAGACCCCACACACCCACTTTACGGTCTGTTCCTGTTGCTCCCCTCTGGGAGGAGGTTTCGAAGTATTTCTAGCAGGACTACCCAATTCAGTAATAGCTTTGTTCCCTATGCCATCCGTCTGGTCAACTCGCAAGATTCGTTTTTCTCGCCATGCACATGTATACATAGACTGAACTACAGTCTACATGAACTAGACCAGTGGTGGCGAACCTATGGCACGCGTGCCAGAGGCGGCACTCAGAGCCCTCTCTGTGGGCACGTGCGCCATGCCCCGGAGATGGCAACTGTCCCTCTTCAACCAGCTGCCTGCTAACTCGCCGAGGTCCCACGTGGCCGGATGCATCCCGGCACGGCTGGTTTCCCTCCCCCCCGTCCCATCCCTCCTGGCCTCGCATGCTCTCCTTTTCCCGGGCATGACCCACTGCATCACCTCCTCAGCTGTTGACCAGCCATCTAGCTCTTCTTTGAACTGCTGGCGGCGGGCTGCGGAGTCCCAGAGTGCGCCGGTTGAGGGGCCGGCAGGCTGTGGCTGCTGACGGACGCCGTCGGCCCCCATGCGCTCGCTGGCCTCTGTGTGCGGGAGCTGATGGTGTCAGGCAGCAGCCGCCCCAGCCCTTGCCTTGCCCCATGGCAATGGCACCCCCACCCTGCCTCGCCTCACCCTGCAGGACGAGCCTCCTGCCTACCGCCCCATCTGCCAGAGACCCCCTGGATCTCCCTCAACCCTGCCCACCCCCCACAGGCGTCCCTCCCCATGAGCAACATTGAGGTGCCGACACCCACCTTGGCCACACCCACCCAATCTGCCATGACCACCACAGCCACGCCCACCCAGTGGGCCACGCCCACCTGGCACCCAGCAATAAATAAATGGGGTTTAGGTTGCAATTTGGGCACTCAGTCTCTAAAAGGTTCGCCACCACTGAACTAGATTGTTGTTTCTCTGTGTCATATAATATATGTGGGTATATGCATATGTATGTATGTATGTATGTCATATTTATGTAGTGTATATTGGAGGTGGTGATGCTTTGAGAGCTGTATGAAATGAAATTTCATTTTAATGTATGCCGATTAGTGTACATTCAAAGTGACAATAAAGTTATTATTCTATTCTAAATGGAGATGATGGAGATTGTAATAAAACTTTTCCAGAAAACACTATGCTGGGGATGATTGCCCTAAATGTTTGACTCTTTTGCTGATTTGGCAAGATCAAGCAAACAGCAGCATTTGGGATGGGGGCAAAAAGGGGATCATCAAACGTAAGCTTTGTAGGGAGGAATGGGCCATCTCTACAGAACATCTTTTCACACAGAAAGAATGTAGAACAACCATGGAATAATCAAATGAAGATCATTAAGGCACTTTGCCTCTGTCAACCAACAAGGAATGTCACAGCCTATATATTCAAACTTTAGCAAGCAACATTGCTGGAAGAGGATGCTGAGCCAGAGAGCAAGGAAACATGTTGAAAGCATTTATAAACAACCTCATTAATTATAGAGGAGCAGGGAGATGGCCTTGAGGAAGAGATTCAACAGCATTTATATAAGCATAGATTTAGCTCAGATAGAGGAAAGGGTGAAGAAAAAAAACTCAAGATTGGCTCACCTTGATTCTCTTTAGTGTAAGTAGAAGGAGAAAGAATCTCTATCAAGCTTACAAAATTCTATTATACCTTATAATAATAGAGTTACAGTAGTTTATGAAATGTTTTGTTTCCTGGAGGGATAACATTAAATCTATTGTCTGAACAGTATTTGCCTAACATATCATAGGTAGGCATTTGCATAATATACTAAGCTTGATAACGGGCTGTTCCTTTGAGGCTTAATGTATTCTGCAAACACAATCCATTTGGTAAGCTTATAGTTCACACTGTACAGATAGTCCTCAACTTACAACAGTTCATTCAGTGACGTTCAAAGTTACAAAATACTGAAAAAAGTGACTTATGACTGTTTTTTACACTTACGACTGTTGCAGCATCCCCATGATCAAAAGTCGGATACTTGGCAACTGGTTCATATTTATGACAGTTGCAATGTCCCAGGATGATGTGATCCCGTTTTGTGACCTTCCAACAAGCAAAGTCAGTGGGTTAATAACCCAGTCACTTAACTGGGTTCTTAACAACTACAATCAACTACAATGATTCACTTAACAACGGTGGCAAGAAAAGTCGTAAAATGAGGCAAAACGCACTTAACAAATGTCTCACTTAGCAACATACATTTTAAGCTCAATTATGGTCGTCAATCAAAGACTACCTGTACTCTGTGAACCCCCAAAATTAGTTACTTCAGTAAACCAGGTTAAAGGTGTTGTATGAATGCTGCCGTTGACTGCCAGCCGCAGCCCAGGTTTTCAAACACAGATTTCTTCCAACTGCCTCTGACAGTACAAAGAAAGGTTAAAAGTACTTACAATTCTATGCTTTGACCAAGGAAAACTAAGTCCAAATCCTCACTTGGCCTTAAAACTGGCTTAAGGTAATTGGGCTATAGTCCCTCGCAGCACATGTGCTATCCCGCTGGCTTTGGGGGATTATAAAAAGGATGTAATTTCTGCAGATTAAGAAAACCTTAAGGCCAAGATTGAGAGAGGTCAAGCCTCACAGTGTCATCCAAGATCATGGAAGCAAGAACTACCACGTTTCAGTAAGAAATTTGAAATGCTAATTTGGGATAAACAAAAAATCAATCAGAATGGAGCTGGAAGGGACTTGGAGGTCTTCTAGTCCAACCCCCTGCTCAAGCAGGAGACCCTATACCAGGGGTAGGCAACGTTGGCTCTTTTATGACTCGTGGACTTCAACTCCCAGAATTCTTGAGCCAGCCATGCTGGCTTAGGAATTCTGGGAGTTGAAGTCCACGAGTCATAAAAGAGCCAACGTTGCCTACCCCTGCCCTATACCATTCCAGACAAGTGGCTGTCCAGTCTCTTCTTAAAAACCTCCAGTGATGAAGCAACAACAATCATATGTCTTTCAAGATATATTTCCCATTATCCTTAAAATAATACTGTCAGATTAAGAGACCCTGACTGGCCTAAAGAACTCAGTCAGCTTCATGAGTAAGTGGAGACTGAAACCTCACCTTTCCAGCTCTAGTCCAACACTCGCCAATCACTATAATATGAAAAAAGGTGCCAAATTATAACAATTGGGCATGTTTATCCAGTTTACATAATATTGTTGAGAAGTGTAGCAGACTATCCTCAAAACAATGTATTGATTGCTGGATGCACATGTTTCTCCAGAATAAATCATGCCAGACTAATCTGTTTTTAGTTTTTTTATTAATTTCCTTAGTAGAGTGTGGGAATGCCATTAGCATATTATATCTTGACCTAAGAAAGTATCTCATGACATTCTGATTAGTAAGTGAAGTATGATCATTAGATGGATTTATTCTTAGTTTAACAAATATATATGTATGCTTAAAAAGTACATTTCAGTCCTGAGTAAATAACTATCAAGTAAATAAATGAATAAATACTTTTCATCAATTATTCTTCATCAATGCAGTTAGCAAGTGGGATGCTACAGTGTTCCATGCCGGTCATCACTTAAATAAAGAAGTGAAGATAATATTTATAAAACAGAAAAATGATATACCACTGATTGTTAGTTCTTTAAAAGTCAGAAATAAAAAAGTCAAAATTATCTTTACTACTTTGAGAAAAGGGCTGAAAATTAAACAGAAACAAATGTAAAGTTATTAACATAGGAAACAGAAATTAAATATGCAGTATTAAGTAGAGGTATCTGGTTTGGCAATAATATCTATGTAACATACCATACAATTGTCATTTAAAATCCAATTTTAGATTATATCAATAGGAATCTAATTTCAAATGATAGGAAATAATAGCTTCACTACATTTTCATTGGTCAGATCCCAATGCATTGGAACATGTAGATGGCAATGAAGGAGGATCAGAAGACAAGAAACAAAATTTATGAAGAGAGATTGAAGAGAAATGTTTAACTTAGAAAGAAAAGAGACTGAGAGTAAGTAGAAAAGTTATTGACAGAGAACAGAATACTGGTCATAAATACAGAAATTGAGATTCCAGCCACATATTTAGAAAAAGAGCTGTTCAACAGTACATTCAGTTGCCCAAAATAAAGTCCCTTTCCCTGTTTCAACTAGAGCTGGATACTGTACTTTAATTTGGATTTCTGCACTAGGCAAGAGGCAGGTAAGACCTGAGATACAAAATGGTTCTTTCTGAACCTATTAATCTATGAGAATTATAATATCAAAATACCACAAGAAATGATGGGGCAGTTTGTTTCCTACTGTATGACACAGTATAATGTTGTGTGGGAAAGACCTTGGAACAAGGAGCAAAGAGATGCTGCCTAGGACAAGAGTTAGATAAGAGACCGCATAGCCCGCAGCCAGACAATGGGGCAGGGCAAGAGGCCCAGAAGGGACCCTCCCTCATTTCTTGGGCTGTATAGGAGATGGCAGAAGAATTGTACTTTCAGATGTGCAAGATACTGTTAATGTAGCTTTATAGTAAAGTAAAATTAGCTTATCTGATTGTATTTTCTTCATGGTCTACTTGGTAAGGTTGACACAGGGTCACTTCAGCTAATAGTTAATATTAGCTATGGTTCTTGAAGATGATGACAGCTGTAGACTGCCCAAGGAGATAATATGTTAATCTAACTGGATTAAAAGAATATAAGTGTGTATAGCTTTATAGTCTTTTCCTTCCTTCCTTCCTTCCTTCCTTCCTTCCTTCCTTCCTTCCTTCCTTCCTTCCTTCCTTCCTTCTTTCCTCTGAGATTGCCTATCTTGAAAAGCAAAGCAGGATTGGATCTGAATAGTATTTGGAAAGGAGAAAAAGTCACAAAATGTAGGTCCAGATGGGAAGTCCAAAAGGCATTCTGGACAAAGGCAATCATAAATCACTGATTGGACCGTATTTTATATTTGGATTGTTGAGTGCCCCAAATCTTCCAATTTCAGCCTCTGTGGTATAGCAGTTGAAGTGGCACCTGGGAAGACCCAGGTTCAGTTCCATTCTCAGCCATGGAAACTCACCAGGTGACTTTTGGCCCGACACTCTCTTTCTGGTCCTCGTCATCTATATCCCTGAAACTTAAATTCCATTTGCTTGCCTCTATAGTGATCCTGACAGCTATTTATGCCAGGGAGATCTGGAAGGCGTTGGCGAGTATTAACAAAAGACTTGATGTCTTCCAACAAAGATGCCTCCTCCGAATCCTAAAGATTTGCTATTTTGACCTTGTCACTAATGAAGAAATGCTCCAAAAGAGTTTCTCCTGCAAATGACATAACATTGTTGCACACAGAAGACTCCACCTTGCAGTTCATATACTCCGTGGGGAGAATAATCGAATTCCCAAGACGGCAATAAAATGGACTCCCCTCCCCCCCCAATGCCAAATGACCAACAGGACACCCTCAAAATACCTGGCAAACAACGTTCATAGACTTAAAGATTTTAAACATCACATGGGAAGACGCTGAAGTACTCGCCCCAAACTGAAAACATTGGAGATCCTTTGCTGACTGATATGCTACACAGCATGGGAGGATTTAATGCTAATGTTAATAACTCTCTTTCTCAGCCTAACCTACCTTAAAGGCTTGTGTTTTTTTGTGGGGGAAGTTAGGAGAAGGAAATACTATGCATGCCATATTGCTCCTGAACAATAAAGAGGATATGAAACTAATAAAGCAATCCACCTAAACAACAAATAAATATCTAATGTCCCAAGAACATTACATTTCCATATTCACGAACCACAGAGGTTGAAAACAACGAAAGAGATTTTATCTCCTACTTCAACGCACAACTTCACTCTGAATCTTCGGTTTTCCTCAACGTGGGGCTCTCTACTTTTATAGGGGCTGAAATCCCCCTGGGCTAAAAGGTTTGGGAGATATAATCTCAATATCTACGGAGACCACCAAGTTATAGAAAATTATTTATTGATATTTATTCACTGGTACATTTAAAAAGCAAATTGGTGTAATAGTTAAGGCATCAGGCTAGAAACCAGGAGACAGTGAATTCTAGTCCCACCTTGGGCATGAAGCCAGCTGGGTGACCTTGGGCCAGTCATTTTCTCTCTCAACCCTTGGAAGGAGGCCATGGCAAACCACTTCTGAAAAACCATTTCTGCCAAGAAAACGTCAGGAACTAGTCTAGGCAGTCTCTGAGAATCTGACATGATTGAATGGAAGAAAACAAATGAAATATTTACAGTCTAATCGCTAAGCATAGGATCTCAAAAGTTAAACACCAGGTTAGATTTTCCAATTGGTGGTCAGGGCCCACACATACAGGCTCCCAGGTCTAGGGGAGCAACCAGTCACATGATTACCTCATGCGACCTTCTGACAAGCAAAGTCAATGGCAAAGCCAGATTCACTTAATAACCGTGTTACTAACGTAACAACTGATTCGCTTAACAATTGTGTCAAGAAAGATCGTAAAATGGGGCAAAACTCACTTTAACAACAGCAACAGAAATTTTGGGCTCAGCTGTGGCCATAAATCCTGTAAACAATCAGAAGAGAAGGCTTTGGTGAAAGAGTCCTAATATAATTAAGTTACAGTGATTTTTTTTTAAAGGCAGCACATACACACACACACACAGGAATATGCCAGTCCTGTCTTTCCTTCAGAACACTAGTAAAGATAATTCAACAAGCTTTCCCTTTTTCCTGCTTTTGAAGAAATCATTTTGATCACAATTCGATTCTTTTAAGATGTTTTAATCACTGTCTCTGTCTTAGATTGCTGGTTTTTCCCCTGAAAGTTCTATAACACAACTATACTCTTTTAATTTTTATCTGATTTGGGGCTGAATTTCATATTAGTCACGCTTTATTTCATTTGGAATGTAAAATGTACAGGAAGATTTCCAAGGCGGAGCAGAAATAAACTGATAAATAGAGAAACAAATAATATTGACTTTGTGTTTGAGGTAAATTCTTCCAAAAGAAAACAAATAAGATACTTCATGAATGTTTCTTCTCCTCCTCCAACAAATAAACTAGCTGGCCAAGACTTCCTTATTCCTTGATTTAGTTTCATTTGGTTTCTTTCCACCTCTGATTTTAATATATGTTGTTTTGGTTTACCCTTTGCTCAGTCATAATTCTTTGAGTTTGTACATTGTTTTAGTGGTTCTCCATTGACTTGACCCACAATAAAGTTTAACTGGAAGGGCAGGGTTTCAACTCTTCTCAAAATATAAAATAAAACAAAAGTCACAACCTGTACAGTACTCACCCTGGGCAAAAGGCAACTGAAGATTTACTGTATCATCTGCCTTCTTGGGTCACTTAATTAACAGCCAGCTGTTTTCCACTGACTGAAACCCAAGACGTGTTCTTTCTGGCAAAAGATATTTCATCTTCATGAACAAGATTTAATTCTCCTAGGTAGTATTATCAAAAGACTTCAGCCATGGCTCCAGAGCACAGCATTTGACATGTGCAATTTAATGACAGCCACTGTTTAAGACAAGGCACATTCAGTGCTTCCCTACCCTCTGAGATTTAGTTTCTATAAGCCAGAGAGACCATCAGGCCTCCTATTAGTTTGCGCTAATCAAATTTTATCAAGCCAGAGACAGTTGCAGCCCGTTTAATGGAGTATTATTACCATTCTAGGGGGCTGCAAAAATCCCTTTGTTATCACTATTACTTCAGCATTTGTTTGCTTCAACTTACCCCAATTTGCTGCTACCCAGATGTCTTGCAACTTGCAGAATTCCTAACCATCACTGGCTGGGACTCTGGGAAATGTTATTCCAAATACTGATTTACATTTTAATTGTGATTGGACTAATGGCCTTAGCCAATTACAAGTGTTACCTGAGCAAAATGTGGTCAGATGGAATGTTCCTATCCCTATACCCTATATTCCATTCCCGACTTCCATACAATTTCCCAATTTTTCCACTTGTGCTAGTTGATTCTCACTATGTCTTTTTACCTGCTGAGTATAAGAATTGGATTATTGGATTTACTGTTGCACTCTTGGATATAAGAATCCGTACCTTTGAATTATGACTGTAGTATTATTATCCTTCTCGTCTTCTCTATTTTGGGGGGGCAGCCCCTCAAATATTGGAATACTGCTATCATGTCACCCAGTCTTTCTTTTCTCTAGACTAGCCATACCCAATTCCTGCAACCGTTCTTCACATGTTTTACCCTCCAGGCCCTTAATCACTTTACTCTTCTCTGCACTCTTTCCAAAGTCTCAACATCTTTTTTATAATGTGGTGACCAAAACTGGATACAGTACTCCAGATGTGGTCTTACTAAGGTTTTATAAGGTGCACTAATACTTCACGTGATCTTGACTCTATCCCTCTGTTTATTTCTTTATTTAATCAAAAAGGGATTTTGATTAGGATCAGGCTTGGGGGTTATGGAAAAAAAATTCCTGAAAAAATTCTCCAAGATAAATCCTATAAGGGAAGGAAAGACTGATAATGTTGCCAAATGCTCCACTTTGAACCTGTCTCCCTTTCAATCACATGACCAGAGTGGAATATATACAGCTTATCCAGCCATCTCTGTGTTCACATAAAAAAGAATAGCAGATATACAGGTAGTTTTCAACATACGGCCACAACTGGCCCAGCAATTTCCATTGCTAAGCAAGACAGTTATAAAATGAGTCACAACCAATTTTTTGAACTTTTTTGCTATGGTTGTTATCCGGCTTCACCCATTGTCTTTCTTTGTCGGCTGGGAAGGTCACAAATGGTGATCATGTGATCTCGACACGTTGCATCCATTATAAATATATGTCATTGGACAAGCACCCAAATTTTGTTCACATAACCATAAGGATGCTATGACAGTCACAAGTGCGAGGACGGTTGTCACTTTTTTTAGTACCATCGTAAGTTTGAGTGGTCACTACACGAATGGACATAAGTCAAGAACTACCTGTATCATTCTGATTAATTAATTAGGTTGCCTTTCCAAATCAGATTCATGGGCTACGTCAGATTCATGTGGATTCATCTAATTGGACACGCATCAGAAGTAGATCCTAAACTTCTACTTTGAGAAAATTAGCGATATTCACTTATTTAATTTCTAGAGAATCTCTGGAGAAAGCACTGGAGAAAGCTTTAATCTGGGATAGAAATGACTTGTTTGTTTGAGGGCCGTATTTAACCTTTGAGTAATTTATGAGGTGCTACCCCCAGAAATAAGGAGCCAGGAATTTTTTTTTTAAGAGAGGGTGTCAGAAACATTACATATGATTTAATAAGTTATTACTAATTAAGCTTAATACTACTGCTGATGCTTGGAAGGTCTGTAGAAATCAACCCAAGCCTTTTAGAAAATATATGCAGCCCCAGATTGCATACCACTGGTCTATAACAGTACACTGTTTATGAAAAAGTGAGCAAGAGAAAAGCAAAGCATTTGTAAAATGCAAAACAGAGATACTAATTTACAGAGGGACCAGAAAAGGGTAACAATAAGCAGAGATTCTTGGACCTTGATCTGTCTGATCAAAATTCGCTGCATTTTGCCCTCTGCACGTGTTGAGATGCCAATGCCTAGCTTTATTGGGTACACAAATTAGCACCTTGTGGCCAGATAGATGACAGAAATTTCAGATAATGGCAACAGATTACTCAGAGGGCCTTTGGTTAATGGATATACACAGATAGATATAGATAGATGACTGGCAGAGCCTCTGTTATTAGCGGAATTAGGGAAAATGGCAGCACAAAAATTGTACAACTTTTGGAAAAGTTTTTTCTATATCAACTTTCCCAAATCCTCAGCTGCTTCTTTCACAGCATGCTGCTCCACTACAATAGAGCTGCCCCAAAATATTGTTTATTGCCCTAAACAATAAAATACAGCCTCAATGATCCCACCGGCCTCCTGGACATTGGTGACAAGCAGAGAAATCCACCATGGTAAATCAACTTCTTAATCTCTTATGGCCTTAAGTGTCAAGTTTCTACAAATGGCACACTCCCCTGAGCAATTAAACTGTCTCTTAGCATTCCATGATGCTGCAACAGTTCAGCCAATCAGGTAACCTGTATTTGTTCCCTTGATTTATATAACAGAATGCCACTTATTACTACTGTAGCAAACTTTAAGGAAATAGCTTTACCTCATGGACCAATTAAAAAAGTAATACACTGCCTCAGTCATCTCAGCTGTAAAATGGACACAGATCGGTCTCCCAGGTGACTTTGCTATTGAATGTGTAGTTGCATTACATAATCTACTAGCTGAAAATTATAGAGAATATTAATACTTTCACAATGCTTTCTGATTTCTCAAGGCTATCTTGACTCAAGCCTTTATTCTTACCAATATTCAATGTTTTTTTCAATGAATCCGTAAGTTACCCTACAAATTCCCTCAATTTCAAACATAAAAAGCTGCCATAGTCAACACTGAATTATATGTGCAAACAATCTGTTTGCGCATATAATTCAATGTTGCCTATAGCAATAACACTTAAGACTTATATAACGCTTCACAGTGCTTTACAGCCCTTTCTAAGCTGTTTACAGAGTCAGCATATTGCCGCCAACAATCTGGATCCTCATTTTACTGACCTTGGAAGGATGGAAGGCTGAGTCAACCTTGAGCCAGTGAGGATCGAACCCCTGGCAGTTAGCAAAGTTAGCCTGCAATACTGCATTCTAACCACTGTGCCACCACGGCTCTTTACTTGGCTTCCTCCTGTAAATTAATCAAATAGCCCATGGGTAGGCAACCTTGGCTCTTTTATGACTTGTGAACTTCAACTCCCAGAATTCCTGAGCCAGCCATGCTGGCTCAGGAATTCTGGGAGTTGAAGTCCACGAGTCATAAAAGAGCCAAGGTTGCCTACCCCTGAAATAGCCTCTTTCATGACTACTCGCTTTTTAAAAATAGAATACCACCCATCTGAAAATTGCAACTATTGAGGCTCTCATAAATAATGAGATGCAGGGGTTTCGCTAAATAGCACACCAATGGACCCATTTTACAGAAGAAGACTCATCCTGAGAGTATCTCACTCACGACTGCAAAATAATGTACAATAATTTAATTCTCAGTGTATTTTATTATCTGATAGGAAAAGAAACAATCTCCTGTGAAACAAATAGAAAAGCAGGTCCTTTGACCTTGCTGTTCAAAATTTGTTTGGACCTACCGACTTCCTGATAATTGAGTCAGTTAACTTGGTGGGTTAGAAGCTTATTAAATTTCCATTCACAGCGCAAGCTGAATGGAGAATGCGCCAGGACATGCAACAACACATTACAGCAAAGAAGGCCCAACAGAAATCCTTTCCAGTCACCACCTTCCCTGTCAAATTTCATTTTTCAGCAGGGATTCAGGCTAGGCCAAGGTGGTGTTTCCCATCCCCACTGCAGAGTGCCCCTTCCTACCCTACTAGTAATTGCCTTGCAGAAGGGCAAAGCATACTGGTTAGATCTCTCTGGGTCTGGTTAGTGGTTTTGCTGGTAAGAAAAAAAAGAGGGAGTGTCTCACCAGTTAAACACTTGTTTCTATTTTTAAATAAGACTGTGCCTTGGTTCCTCTCTCTCCTTCCCTTTCTCTCCTCCATCCCCCCTCCCACCTTTCTCCTGCAGCCTTTGCTTGCTCATGGATAAATCTGTTTAGAGTGTTTTGTTTTGTTACTGGTTTATTTAGCTACAGCCATGGATAACACAATGATGGAAATTGTGAGCATTGGTTCATTTGCACCATAGACTATTCATAGCTGTATCTGTCTTATGTTTATGGTTTTGATGCATATACAAAAATAGCAGCTATTAGCATCTATTAGAAAATAATCACATCCACCATATTAAAGTACTGTTTAGGAAGCACTTTTCTTACAGAGTTCAGATTCCATTGATACAGCCCTTCATACTGAGTGTGTATCAAAGGCTAAATGCTAAAAAAGAAAAAAAAAACTTTCTTCATCCAATGCACAGACACACAAACAAATCAACTAGCTTTCTCTGATGTTGTATCCAGTATAGAAACAAAGCTGGACTCTCAAAACTGTACAAGATAGAGCCTCTGAGCATGTACAGATCTATTTCCCAGCCACAGATCTAACCACAAACAGGCCTTACAAGATTTTCATTTTCAAGATTAGATGTTATCAAGAGATCACCTTGACACCTGGTTTTAGAACATTTTAACATACATTTCAATCATCTGGTAATTCAGATTAGAATAGAAACACCAAGTGCATGAAAGAAAGCATCTGTCTTTCTTTTAGACGTCAGGCACAATTTGAAGTATAGCCTGGCATGTTAAAATAGAACATCCTTAATTATAAGCAAATGTAACAGGGCATCAACATGGATAAAAATGGTATTCAACCCACGCATTTATTATTTGTTTAGGAAATGTCAGTGCTGCTTGGAAATTGATGCTTCCTGAAGTTCAAACAAGAAAAAGAAAATACATTCACCCTCAAGAAAAAAGAAAAAAAGAAAATCAGCCATATTCGGATTGAGGGGAGGCAAAAGGCAACCAGGTGTGCTGAAGTGGGAGAACCAAAAAGTGGTTTAAAAGCATCCCGGAGAAGGAAAGAGAAAGGGGGAATTTCAGTTATCAACTCACTTGCTTTTTCACTTTGACCTCATTCCCCAAACGCAGCAGAAAAGGGGGGGGGTGTCCCCTTTCCCACACACCCCTCAGCATCTACTGCAACCAAGGATTTGTGCAACTCAGCCAGGAAAGAAGCCCTCCTCCCCTACTTCTGCTTCCCCCCTTCCCGCAAACACACAGACACAGACACACACACAAACACAGCAAGAAAATATCGCCGGAGAAAATGACAAGTCAGAGACACCGGTACATCGAGAGAGAAATCTCCTCCGGGCATCGAAGGGGAGGAAGATGACCAGCTTCGATCTCCCGGAAAGCAGATTCCGCCGCCCCCCCCTTCCAGGCCTCTCCCCACCCCATAACTTCTTTCATTGAAAATAATCCCATTTCTGCCTGCCTGCCTCCCTCCCCAAAGGCTGGCCGAGTGGCCGCACAATCAAGGAGAACAGAAGAAATCAAGGGGAGGAAATGCAAAAGAGCCGTCGTCGATCCCTCTACTACTACTACTACTACTAATAATAATAATATTTTGTGCATATAATAATAATAATAATAATAATAATGTAGATTATTTGGAGATTAGGGATGGGGAAAGCGGGGCTGGAGGATTGAAAAGTTTTTCTTACCGCAGGGATCAGCCTCTCCCCGGCTCCTCCCGCCCGGATTGCAGGGTTGAATTAATCTGTAAAGACGAGAAGGAAGGAAGGAAGGAAGGAAGGAGAGCGAGCGAGAGAGGAGGAGGAGGAGGAGGAGGAGGAAGAGGAGAATGGGAGATTGGCGAGGGGGGGGGCAATTCTCACCCGGGCTGCCTCCGGGAGGGAAGGATGGATGCAAAAGGGAGGGGGTCCTGGGCCAGGCAGAGGCCCCCCATGCAGCCAGCCCCTGCTCCCGGGGGCTGCAGACAAGGCGAAGGGGAGGGGGCCTCTTTGTTCTGTAATCCCAGTAAGATTGCAAGCCATTCGCCCCGGCTCTAATCCCAGCCCAGCTCAAGAGCCGCCTCCATTGGCTGTCATTTACATACAGGATTAAGAGGCAAGGCAGGCAGGCAGGCGGGCAGGCTGGCGAGGGGAAAAGCGGAGGAGAGGGAGAGATCGCAGGAGCCGCCGCCGCCGCCAGCCCGCCCGAGGTTTCGCGGGTCGCGGGCTTCCCTCGGGACTCTTCCCCAAAGCCGGAGCGAACCAGGGCAGAAAGCGGGAAGATCTGACTTAGCGATGAGAGCGAATTAGAGGAAAGTTGCAGGATATTGCTTGGGATACTGTGTACAGGTAGTCCTTGACTTACGACCGTAACTGAGACCCAACATTTCTGTGAGACATTGGTTAAGGGAATTTTGCCCCATTTTACGACCTTTCTTGCCGCCTTGGTTAAGTGAATCACAGCAGTTGTTAAGTTAGTAACAGGGTTGTAAAATGAATCTGGCTTCCCCATTGACTTGGCTTGTCAGAAGGTTGCAAAAGCCGATCGCATGACCTTGGGACACTGCAGTTGTCATAAATGTGAGTCAGTTGCCAAGCATCTGAATTTCAATCGTACGACCATCGGGATGCCGCAATAGTCATAAGTGTGAAAAACGGTCATAAGTCACTTTTTTAAGTGCCATTGTAACTTTGAAGGGTCACTAAATAAACTGTTGTAAGTCGAGGACTTCCTGTATTTCTCACCTTAATCTAAAAGTGGACCGTTAAGTCCAGAAGAGCCCGTGGGTTGGGTAAGGGGAGGGCAACGCAAAGGGCAGTGAGGGGGTGGGTGGGAAATAGCTTTGCAGACCAAAGAGTCAAGATTTCACCCTTCTCAGCATCTCCAGGTTGTTTTTTTTAAATTGATTTCTGGATTATCTTTCCAATCCACCAAATAACTAAAATGTATTCCTTTCCTTAAAGTTTTTGGAGGAGAAAAAAAAGACTGATCATAAAAGAAATGTATCTGCAGAGCTGTTGATGGTAAAGCCGTTGAGAGTCCTTAGGGCTCCCAAGACCACAAGTCTGACTCAGCATGGGAGTATGTCACCCACGGCTGATGAAAAAGGCGACCCAGTTTTGGTTGCCACCAGATAAAAAAAGATGTTGAGACTCTAGAAAGAGTGCAAAGGAGAGCCACAAAGATGATTAGGGGACTGGAGAATAAAACATATAAAGAATGGTTGCTGGAATTGGGTATGTCTAGTTTAATGAAGAGAGGGACGAGGGGTGACATGATAGCAGTGTTCCAGTATCTAAGGTGCTGCCACAAAGAAGAGGGAGTCAATCTATTCTCCAAAGCACCTGAAGGCAGGTCAAGAAGCAACGTGTCAACGCTGCTAACATCGAATGTTCTTGCTTTGACAACAGATGGAATTGCAGCCATTTTTCTCTATTGCTTCTAGAGCTAGTTGATGCTGGGAGGGGGAATGTGGATGAGAGTCCAGCTAGTCATAACAATAATAACTCAGCCGTGGGAATCCAAGGTCATTGGGCCCAGAGTTGATAGAGTTTGGGCGGGCTGGAGAGCTGGGGAATGGGATTTATGACTGTTTATTGGAGGAGAGACTTGTGCTTTGATACTTTGTATCCATGGGAGGGGAATTTAGTTTTTGGTTTTGACTATGTAGTGCCGATACTTTGTTTCTCGAATAAAATATTCTTTAAGGTAAACAATGCCTCAAAGTTCTTTTGAAGAGTTTCCTCTGTCAGAACCATGACACAACGGATGGAAACTAATCAAGGAGAGAAGCAACCTAGAATAAGGAGAAATTTCCTGACAGAACAATTAATCAGTGGAACAACCTTCCTCCAGAAGTTGTGAATGCTCCAACACTGGAGGTTTTTAAGAGACTGGACAGCCATTTGTCTGAAATGGTATAGGGTTTCCTGCCTGAGCAGGGGGTTGGACTAGATGACCTCCAAGGTCCCTTCCGTTATTCTGTTAACAACATCTGTGGTGTAGGCCCTGTGTATATCTTTAACCCAAAAAAAAACAAATTAGATTTTTGCAGATCATAGAATCATAGGGTTAGGGTTAGGATCCATTGCTAGGTTAGAATTGAGAGGGTGGTATATAAATGTCTTCAATAAATAAATTCCCCCAATGCTGATTATTTGTGCCGAGAAGACACTCCAGATTCCATACTGCCAACTTAATCCTCAAGATGAAGACTTGCTGTCATGAAGAGCTAAAAATGGTGTAGGAAAAGAATCTTTAGGATGGGTTGTTGAGAGGGTGGTTGGTGCACAGCTACAAAAGGCCCTGGATGAAGCGGATTATCTGGAGGCTTTTCAATCTAGGTCCAAGATAGGCATACTGTAGCACTGAAATGGCATTGGATGCACATATTGGATGACCATTGGAGATCTCAGGATGGAAATGGTGCAATCATTCTGGTCCTCCTGAACCTCTCAGCTTTCAGTATTATTGATTATGATATCCTTTTGGATCAGCTTCAGGGGCTGGGAGTGGGGAGGGCGCTGTGGTATGGTGGTTCTCCTTCTTCCATGACTGGTTTCAGGCAGAGTTGGTGGGAGGGGAGAGGTCAAGATCTAGGTCCCTGCAATGTGGGTACTCCAGGGCTCATATCTTTTACCACTGTTTTTGAACATCTAAATCAGAGCTGGGCAACGATGGTCCCTTTACAACCTATGGACTTCAACTCCCAGAATTCCTGAGCCAGTAACTATGACTCCTTTATGACCTGTGGACTTCAACTCCCAGAATTCCTGAGCCAGTAACTATGACTCCTTTATGACCTGTGGACTTCAACTCCCAGAATTCCCGAGTTAGTAAGTATGGCCTCTTTACAACCTATGGACTGCAACTCCCAGAATTCTTGAGCCAGCCAATCCTGGGAGTCACAAGTCGTAAAGGGGCCATATTTGCGCACCCCTGATATTCTAAATGAAACTGCTGGGGGAGGTAATCTGTCAGTATGGGGTATGCTGATGATACTCAATCCTATATCTCCATCCCTAGCCAGACAAGTTTTGCTTTGGTAGTGCTGACCAAATATCTGAAGGCTGTAAGTATCTGGATGGTGAGGAGCTGGTTTTGACTCAACCCTGGCAACATGGAGTGGCTCTAGGTTCTTGGCCCCACAGGTCCAGATAATATTTCAATTTTGAGTCTGGATGGGGTGGCACTTCCCAGGACTGAACTGGTGAGCAACTTGGTGGGGGGTCCTCCTGGACTCACAGCTGCTGCTTGAGGAGTAGGCAGCAATTGTGCTTAGGGGCCTTTGCACAGATTTTGCACAGCTATTCTTCCATTTTTCTTGGACCTGGAAGCCTTGCTCATGGCCACCTTTTGGATTACTGCAATGTGCCCTAGGTGGAGTTGCCCTTGAAGACTATCCAGAAACTTCAACTGATCCAAAACATGGCAGCACACACTCTGATCGGTGCCCCTAGGTTTGCCCATGTAATGCCTCTGTCGTGGAAACTTCACTGGCTTCCAGTTTCTTTCCGAGTGCAATTCAAGGTGCTGGTCATTGTTTTTAAAGCCCTATATGGCACAGGGCCAAGTTATCTGTGGGACTGCCTTTCCCTAAGGACATCCACCCATCCTACCAGGTCAGATAGAATGGGCACACTTTTAGTCCCTTCCTTTGAACATTGCCATCTGATGGGAACTAGGAAGCGTGCCTTTTATGGGACAGCCCCTGCCCTATGGAACACTCTACCCACCTGATATTAAGCAGGCCTCTACCCTCCTAGCCTTCTGCAAAACTCTGAAGACCTGGCTTTTCCTCCAAATACTGGGATAAGATGATGTGACTGCGTATCAGAAGCTTGACTTGGTGCCAGGTTTTTGTGATTTGGTTTTAATATGTTTTTATGTTATTTTAATTTTGATTGGGAGCTGCCCAGAGTTTTTTTGTAAGATTGGTGGCTATATAATTTTTTTAATATTGAAATAAAGAAATTTGAGGTGTGCCTTAATATCATGCATCGAGTGGAAAATGTCAAAAGTAAGTCATTTTTCTTCCCTTTCTCACAAGGTAAGTACTTAGAGGCATCAACCATAACAAATGGAGGGACCTACAGGATCAATAAAAGGAACGATTTCTTAATAAAGAACTGAACAATGGTGTCCGCTGCCATCAGATGTGATGATGCTCACCAAAATAAATAGTGTTAAGAAGGATGAAGGCAAATTCATGCAGAAGCTGGCTCCCAGTGGCTTGATGCTTTAACCCCTCAAATAAATCCTTGCTGGGAAATCAACAGCACAAGAGAATTCTCCATCCATTTGTGTGGGCCTGATAACATCTTAGATGCCCCGATTGATCATCTTATGAGCAAAATGTTGATCTAGTTGATCCAACAACTAGGTTCTTTTTAAATCCCATGCTAGACAGGTATAGAGGTGGATAGAAGTGCAGAGAAATGCTCCTATTCGGGCACATTTTTCAAAGTCAATAGAGGCTTTGCCCCAGACTGTTCTCTGATGCAGTAGTGTTCTCTACATGAAGTGTTGTGAGTGTGGGACAACATCTCAAGCCTGGTCAATCTTTTTTTTATATATATATAACAAGTTTTATTGAATTTTTTTAATTTTACAGCCAAGTGCTTAGGACTCATCGTGGAGATAGGGCACTCCATAAAACAAAATAGAACACATAATCATACATAAACAATTTAGGTTACTTCTTTAAAATTTCCCTCTCTATTTTATCAATCAAAAAAACAAAAAAAACAAAAACAAAACTATCAATAGTATTTCCACCCATTTCAAGCTTAATTAACTATTAACATATTCCAATTGGCATTACATAAACCTATAGTATACCATTCGGGTATCCATATAATACAGACCATATTACTCCAATTATTCACTTTATATTTCTCAATTAAATTCTATCTCTTATTCTATTCTATTTCACATACATATTTTGTAGACGAATATAACTTTACGTTTTTAAACCATTTTACATTAGCTGAAGTTATTTCTAATTATTTCTAAGCTAAACATATAGCTATTATATATATGTATATTTTAAAATTTCTCCACTATATTCTATTTCCTATACTCTACCAAACATTTTTATAAGTCAATCCAATCTTCAATCATTGCAAGTAAAAATATCATTAATATTTCACCAATCTCAATACAACTCCTTTAATTTTAACTTTTCCAGTTTTCCATAGTTGCCATTCCAAACCATAATCAAATCCATAATTCAGGTCAATATTAATCAGACTAAAATCTTAAACCTTAAAAATCTCAAAAATATTAGCTCACTTGCAGTCTCTAAAAACCATTTTACCCATCAAATAAAGTTTTAACACTCATTTTTAAACCTAATTCTAGCCTGGTCAATCTTAGACCATCCAGAATATGTCCCTGGCAGTTTCCGAAGTGATATTTCACACCTAAATATCTCTACTATCTCTATGACTCTTCTGAACGGTGGACTACAGGTGGTCCTCAATTTACAACCATTCCTTTAGTGACCATTCGAAGTTACAAAGCACTGAAAAAAAGTAACTTATGACCATTTTTCACACTTATGACCATTGCACCATCCCCATGGTCACGTGATCAAAATTCAGATGCTTGGCAACTGGTTCATATTTATGATGGTTGCAAGTCCTAGGGTTATGTGATCACCTTTTGCAACCTGTCAAACTAAGTCAGTGGGGAAGCCAGATTCATGTAATAACTGTGTTACTAACTTAACAACTGCAGTGTTTCACTTAACAATTGTGGCAAGAAAGGTCGTAAAATGGGGCAAAACTCACTTAACAATTGTCTTGCTTAGCAACAGAAATTTTGGGCTCAGTTGTGGTCATTAACCAAGGACTAATTGTAGAGATGTTTACACTATGGTGCCCTAGGGATTCATGGGAATCTCTGAATGCAACTCTCAAAGGCCCTCCCTATTGATGGTTCATATAACAAAAGGAGGAAATTATTAGTGTGAGCAAAACAGCATAAAACTATACCAGTGTTTCTCAACCTTGGCAACTTGATGTGTGGACTTCAACTCCCAGAATTCCACAGCCAGCCGTGAGCTCTCTCGGCCCTCTTTCTCAACCTTGGCAACTTGATGTGTGGACTTCAACTCCCAGAATTCCACAGCCAGCCGTGAGCTCTCTCGGCCCTCTTTCTCAACCTTGGCAACTTGATGTGTGGACTTCAACTCCCAGAATTCCACAGCCAGCCGTGAGCTCTCTCGGCCCTCTTTCTCAACCTTGGCAACTTGATGTGTGGACTTCAACTCCCAGAATTCCACAGCCAGCCGTGAGCTCTCTCGGCCCTCTTTCTCAACCTTGGCGACTTGAAGTTGTGTGGACTTCAACTTCAGCATGTCTGGCTGTGGAATTCAAGAAGTTTGAAGTCCACACACATCTTCAAGTTGTCAAGGTTGAGAAACACTGAGCTATACCATTTCATGCTGGGGGGAAATGGCAATATCTTCCCAGTAATGCAAGTGCTCTTGTTGGACTTTATCTAGAAAGAATTATCTTCTTAATGAAATATCCCTTTCTGTTTGATTTCTTCATTGATTGTGATACATCAGCTTCTAAGATACGTTAACACTTAGTTGAATCCATTCTCTCTTCCACCTGGACAGTAGGTGCCAATGGCTACTATACAACTCAAACCATAAAAGAGTCACTGTGGTTAACAAGGTGTTCATTTCCTTAAATGCTTCAACCTTTTTTTTCTCAAATGCATCTTATTTGTTTGGCAAAAAAAAAAAAAAAAAACACGAAAGCTTCTGCTGTTTAATAAAATTTGTTAATCAAAAGAAATGCTATCAAGCTCCTGATTCATTGCCACCATAGAGCTTTCCTGTAATATCTTGTAGGATGTTAGTGGTTGAACAGTTTTTATTTTATCAGTCCAAAGTGCTTTGTCCCAAACATTCGAGACTTATCAAAATTTTGTTTTGCATACCTTACTTAGACTTTCATGATAAACTGGAGAAAACATTTCCTTCTGCTAACTCTCCCATGAAGTTCACTGTTACAAAAGCAACACCATGCTGCTGATCTGTGGATAATTATTTCAGCATGAGCTAAACTTTTCACTACATTGTTTAACCAGTTATCAACCACTTTGTGGGCAATTCTAGCAGAGCTTCTCTTGGTCTTCAAATTAATGCCTGATTTTTCAGTGAAGCTGAAAAGAAGTTTGGCTATTTCATATAATAATCCAAAACAAATCTCCAATCGATCGTGAATGTTTGTACATTCAAGAGAAGGACTAGGGGTGACATGATAGCAGTATTCCAGTATTTGAGAGGCTGCCACAAAGAATAAGGTGTGGAAAGAATCCAGAGAAAGAAATATTTTGTGAAATATTAAAAAGGCAGAATAATGGAGAAGATCTTTAAAAGGCAGAAACCTCTCCCTCCCCCCAGCCAGAAAATTCAGCAGAAACCAGCTTTTAGAAATGCAGATGTAATAATCCATTCAGGAAGGCTGGGGCCAGGAAGCTAGAAGCTATGAGATTAGGAAGTCAAAGACTTCTAAAATCTACATACCCCACCCAAACTCTAAAAGACATGACCTTTGGGGACATAGTAGGAATAACCCACCAATACCAAAAGGGCACACTCAGACTTAGGCCAAAGTACATGACACAGAAACTACAAAGCCTCAAACAGGAACAGGAAACAACCTCAAGAGCCCCAGAAGGTATAAAAACTCCCAGCAACATGTGGTCAGCTGCTCCAGAGCCACGCTTCTGTCTGGCTTTGCTCTTCAATAAACTCTAACCTTCTTTCTAAAGCAGTCTCCATTTTGTTTATTCCCAGCTTGGACTGGACCCTGATGAAGATTTTTCTTTCTACAAAGGTGTCAACCTATTCTCCAAAGCACCTGAGGGCAGGACAAGAAGTAACAGATGGAAGATCATTAAAGAGAGATCCAACCTAGAACTAGGGAGAAATTTCCTAAGAGTGAGGACAATTAATCAGTGGAACGATTTACCTTCAGAAGTTGTGGGTGCTCCGTCACTGGAGGCTTTTAAGAAGAGACTGGATAGCCATTTGTCCGAAATGGTATAGGGTCTCCTGTTTGAGCAGGAGGTTAGATTAGAAGACCTGTAAGATCCTTTCCAACTCTGTTATTCTATGTTCTATGTTGTTTACAAGAGAAAAAAGAGAAAGACTTGAATATTATTGAAAATATGTGAGTCAATCTCAAATGTCAATCTCAAAGACCTAGAAGAGTTCTGGAAGGACAAGAAGGGAAAAACCTGTCTCTAAGCAGGCTATAGAAACTATATGGACACTGTCATTTCTGCTGAAAGAAGCTTTATTTATTGACCAAAACGGTGTCTACGTTTCCTTGCTGTATTGTTTTCTTATTTTGAATCTGTAAACAACTGCACATAAATGCTAATGAAGGCATGCAGTTTTGCAAAAAAAAACACAACCCCATTGTTCCACGCAGAGGCTGTGTCGACTACTGATCACTTTGGGATTTATTGAAATATACAATTTGATACCTTCACTTTTGCATGCATACAAAAAAAAAGGGGGGGGGATTGGGGACAAGTTTTAAAGGAAGATGACAGACCAGCAGCCCAGATCTACAGAAGTGTTAAATGAGCCAAAGCTCAAAAGAAGCTGGTGTTAATGAAACACACATAAGAAGACAACAAGAAAAATGTTCGTTAGTTATATTTTTTTAAGGAAAAGAAAATCCTATCAGCTGCTTAGTGGAGATTATAAAATGGTAATTAGCTCAATTGTCTCCAAGAAAAATGTACGTTCCACCAGGGAATTGTGAAGAAAAGAATGAAGGAGCAAAGAATTAAACCTTGAGAAAGATAGAATCATGATCAGGGAATGTCTCTGAATTACTTTATACCTTCCAAGTCAGATTATTTGTTTTCTAGATTACTAGAGAAACTAAGTATAGTAATGGTCTGTATATTATTATTGTTATTGTTGTTGTTGTTGTTGTTGTTATTACTGATTATTACTGATTATTGCCTTGTTAATAGACCTTCTTTCCTTTAAGACCATCCTCTATACCGGCTGTTCTCAAAGCTGTGGTCTGATCATCCCTGGACATCTCTTGAGACCCTTTCAAGAGATCTGCAATGTCAAATAAATAAAATTTAAACATTTCTCAGCTTCTAATACAATAAATATCAATAGACAGATCCCATGTAAACTAGAGCTCTTTGGGGTCCTCAGTCATTTTTAAGAATGTAAAGAAGACCTAAGACAAAAAAATATGAGAGTTGTTGCTCTATACAACAATAACAATGAAGAACCATCCGTTTGGGGGACTTCCGGTTCCGGATCGCAGTGCTGGCAGTCGAGCAAAGATAATCGTCTCTTCACCGGCCGGTTTCCCTTCGCCGGTAGACCCTGGACAGGGTCAAAAGTCACCCTGGAGGGGCGACCACCATTGGGGAGGACCCTCGTCTGACCGTGGAAGGGCAGCAGCACCTTCCGCGGTCCGAGGCAGATCCTTAGGGCCGACGAGGAAAAGATCGGCCATTAACATGGCCGATCACTTAGCCGCACCAACCGAAAGTCCCAAGAACACCTAAGCGAAAAGAACCACCGTGGAAGATCCGGTTGAGACCCTTCCTTTCCTTTCTCTACCCTAACTATTCTCCTGTAAAAAGCCCCTGGAATTATTTCCCTGTTTTTACTAGAGCGGCGTTTGCCTACTTGGGAAGAAAGCTTTGGAAATAAAAGGAATGAATAACTAATTTTAATGACTATTTTTATTTTTGGATACTCTGGGGTCCTGAAAAAAACTCTTATTTTAGAATTTTACTATTTTATTTAATTGGAGAATATTGTTTCTTTTATTCTTTTAACTGGAAAAAATTCTATTGGCGTCTGGAAAAAGATTTGATAATCTACTGGGGACATCTTGTGGCGAAGTTTGATACTGCAACTGTTTTTTTTCTTTGATTTTGTGGCTGGCTTTGACCTTCAAATTATCATGAAAGGGAAAAGATAAAGAAGCTGAAACAGCTGGGTGGTGAAATTAACTGTTACAAAATGTGGAGGTGGATTCTGGCTGACTGTTATTAAATATAGCCTCCACTAAAAGACTAAAGGATTATTTTCAAGCATTATTGAAATGGAGGAACTTTATTCACAACTTAACTATAATCTTATATTGGAAAAAATTCATGAAGCCACTGAGCAGATGGACTCCAGAATGGAAGCTATTACTTCAGAATTACAAACTAAATTTCGATCTTTAACTGATCAATTTTCAGGCCAGGGAATTGCAGAGGAGGAACAAATTAACATTTAAGAGATCTGGGCTTCCGGTTCCGGATCGCGGCACCAGCAGTCGTACGGAGAGATCTGTCTCTCCCACCGGCTGCTTTCCCTCCGCCGGTAGACCCTTAATCGGGTCGAAAGTCACCCCGTAGAGGCGACCACCATTAGAGGAGGCTCCTGCTCGACTGGGGAAGAGCGGCGGCTCTCCCCAGCTCGAGCTTTCTCCTTAGGGCCGCCGGAGGAAAAGATCGTCCTACAAAATGGACGATCACTTCGTCGCACCAGCTGAAAGCCAGAAGAACATCTAAGCGAAAGAACCCCCGTGGAGAATCCGGGTGAGACCTTTCCTACCCCTTTTTTTTCCCTAACTACTTTCCTGTCAAAAGCTTTCTTTGAACTATTTCCCTGTCGTGAGGAAGCAGCGTTTGGGCAATTGGGAAAAACAGCTTTGGAAAAAAAAATAAAAAATAAAAACCAGTCAATTTTGATGGACTATTTAAATTTTGGAATACTGAGGGGACCTGAAAACATTTTATTCTTGACTATTATTGTTACAACTACGCATTTATTATTTTGAGCCCTTTCTTCATCTTTTTCAACACGAAAATAAAAAATCTATTATTTGGAAAGGAAAAAAAAAAAAGAAAAGATTTTATGGTTTGCTGAGGACATCATGTGTCGAAAAGTGGTACTGCAATTATATTTCTTTATGGCTGGGAATGGCTATGACCTTCAAAGGGTGATAACCACAAGATAACGGATGCAGCTGGCCTATTGAAAATTGAAGGTGAATACTTGCCTGATTCTTATGAAGTAGAGTCTTCTTTAAAGATTAAAAAGCCTCATTACTATCAATATGGAATTTAATACACAGCTGGACTATGAACTTATATTGGAAAAAATTTTGGAAGCTGCAGAGGATGTGAGTTCCTATTTTCAATCCCTTTTCCCTACACTGAGAGAAACCGTGGAAACCACAAAACAAACTAATTTTACTCAACTTCCAACACAACCTATCGAGAAGTCTGATGACTATACAACAACTTCAACAGAGATGTCTGAAGCATCAATACCAACAGAGACTGACACTCAGATACAACTTATTGAAAATCGAGAAAAGGTGGATAAACAATTGGCAAATATAACATGGAATAAAACAGCTTTTACCATCCAAAGGCTATTAGAAGAAAGGAAAGAGAACTTTGACCAATTTGAAGCGTTAAAAAATATGGACCTTTTAATATTGTGGTTTGATTATGTAGGAACCTTACTATGGAAACCACTATGGCATAGAAAGAAGCCCAGAGTTAGATTTAAAAATGTATTTTAAAGTCTTATTTAATGGGATTAAAAAGGCTTTGATTTTTTGACTGACTTAACAATTAATGGAGTACGTGAAATGTTTAAGAGGATACCCTTTGTAATATTACTTTGTTTTAGATATGATAAGTATTGGAGAAGTAAACTTTATCTACTGGTTTAAAAAGATTTTTATAGATATAGAGGCATTGATAGAATATATATTTAAATTAGATAGAAATTTATTTGTTGGCCTGATATTTTTATTTTAAGAGAATTATTTGGAAAAAAAGGAGAATAAGAGGGATGGGTGATAAGAGAAAAAAATGGTATCAATGAAGAAGATATGGGAATGTTGTTGCGAGAACAATATACCAGATATAATTATGTAAAAAAAAAAAAGGGCACCCGAAGTGTTAATAATATGTCTATTTAAAGCTAATTGAAATATAGTAATTGTAAGTTAGTAAAGCTTAAAAACAGGATCTGGACTTTTAGAATTGAAATGTAACTGATATTTGATAGGATCGTTTGAAACTTATATAGAATTTATTAATTTGAATATGTAAGATTAAATGAGGGAATTAGAGAGGGAAGTTTAAAAGATTTGATTTGAGTTATATATTTATGATTGTCCTTCTTTTTTTTTTTGGATGTTTAATATACCCACCTCCATGGTGGTTCCTAAGCACCTTAATGTAACCCCTGTACCCCTATAAAATCTAATAAAATATATTTTTAAAAAAAAAAAAAAAAAAGAGATCTGTATGCAATACCACGTACAATTTAATGAGATGGAGGATCCTTATCCACATCTTAACTATGGACTTATATTGGAAAAAATTCTTGAAGTTAACGCCAGAATGGAATGGAATAGAATGGAAACCAAAGATGTTGCTCCAAAATTGCAAACTGATTTCCAGACTCCAACTGACTATTCTACACCCCAAAAAATAACAGAAGAGGAACAAACCAACACCAAAGAGGACTCTATACTATGCTATATACAATCCACTGAGATTTTTAAGGATCAAAGAATGACTTTAATTAAACCACATGCAACTTTAAAAGCAACAGGAATTGATGTTCAAATACGACTTATTGAGAACGGTGACAATGTTGATAACCAACTACTAATTACAATATTGGACATAATTGATTGTGCTATTCAGTTTAATCAAATATTGAGGCTTGAATTTTTAGTGCAACAACGGAACAACTACAAAGGAGCCAATTCCTTAAAATTGATAATTGGATGCTCTCCCTTGATTCAAACGATATGTCGAGGAATGGAGACCTATCTGATGAGATAGAGGCTGTTATGGAAACCTGCCTGGCACAAAAAGAAAGCCAGAGTAAGATTTAAAAATGAGATTTAAAATTTTACTAAATGGACTAAAAAGGCTTTTTAGAGATATGGACTGATTTAATGTTTAGGATTTTGACTTATAACTGAGAAGGATAAGAAATAGAATATATATGTGAAATAGAGTAAGAATGTATTTTTTGGAATAATGTATCTATCTTAGGTTTGATAATCATTTTGTAAGGGAATGAGATTAAGGTAATGGATTGTGATAATGGAAGACATGGTATTAGTAAATGAGGAGTTATTAGAATAAGAAAGAGAATATATTTGGGAAATGTAAGAATGTAATTTTTGGAATAATATGTGTATTTTAGACATTATATGTTATGAAATGAGGGAAATTAGGGATTCCCGAAGTGTAAACAATATGTTTATTTAAGGCTAAATTGGAATATGATAATTGGAATTTAGTAAAGCTTAAAACAGGATTTGGACTCGTATAGGTAAAATGTTATTGATAATTTTATTGATTGAACTTTATTTAGAAATGTATTAATTTGAATATGTTATATTAATTGAGGGAAATAGAGAGGGAATGTTTAAGGAGTTAATTTGAGCTATACATACATGACTTTGTGTTTGGATAATTGACTACCCCATCTCCACATTGTTTCCAAAGCACTTTGTTGTAAAAATTGAAAAATCAATAAAACTTGTTTCAAAAAGAACCATCCGTTTGGGGATCATCGCACTGGTTACCAATAGTTTACTGGATACAGTTCAAAGTGCTGCCTTGATACAGGTAGTCCTCCACTTATGACCACAATTAAGCCCAGAATTTATGTTGCTAAGTGAAAATTGCCCAATTTTACAACTTTTCTTGCCACATTTGTTAAGTGAATCAGTGCAATTGTTAAGTTAGTAACACGGTTGTGAAGTGAATCTGGCTTCCCCATTGACTTTGCTTGTCAGAAGGTCGTAAAAGGTGATCACATGACTCTGGGACACAGCAACTGTCATAAATATGAACCAGATGTCAAGCGTCTGAATGTAAATCACATGACCATGGGGCTGCTGCAATGGTTGTAAGTGTGAAAAACGGTCAAAAGTCACTTTCATGAATGAAGGCGAATATGCATGTCCCAGGATAATGCTGTAGGATCCCATCTGCGTCGGTCACCCAGACTCAGAGGTTTTGTCTTCTGAGCTCTTGGCCTTGTGCGGGAGCCCATTTCCAGGGAACCTCTCTCTAGCAACTTCTGGTCCCAGTGACCGACCCAGATTCGATCCTGCAATATGTCACTTTTTTCAGTGCCGTTGTAACTTTGAATGGTCACTAAGCAAACTGTTGTAAGTCGAGGACTACCTGTATTTCTGTGGTTGTGTGGAAAAACTGTTCTTGCTCTCCCTATATACTGATGATCTAATCTTCAGTGAGAATAGATCAACACAACACTAAGACAATCGCTCAGTCCTTAATGTTAGAATGGGACAATTGGCCGCAGCTGCCTGGGCCTGGCCATTTCACCCCACCCCACCCCCGGCTCCAGCTGACCCGTTACAGCCATCCCTCCCCCTCCACTCCTTCCCTGTTGCTCCTCCTCCATCATCTTGCCCCAGGTGATGCGCCATGGGACAAATCACCCCAGCCAATTTGCCAAGCGGGACCATTAGCTGAGCATCCTGGGGGTCAATCCTCATGCCGAGAGGTGAGCGGGCCTCTGCCTTCCCACTGGACATGGCACACAGAGAGGGTGCCAGGTGGCGTGGGCAGAGGCCTCGGGCGCAGGGCTTTTTCAAAAGGATGTGCGCTGGGAGGTGGGACATGTGGTGGTTGCATGGACCCGCTTAATGGGGTGAAGAAATAGCCCCTCGGGCTTAAGGGAGTTGATTTCAACACAGTTAGAGGACACAAGATTGAGAAAAACTGATAAATAATAACCTCAAGATATCATTACTTCTTGGGATAAAAGTCATTGAGAACATGTTCATGGTTTGATACTCCCTAGATTGGACTACTAGTGGGAAATGCAATTAAAACCATGAGATTGAAACCAGGAAGTAATTTCGTGCTTACTTAAGCAAAGGATTATAGTGAGCAGGATGGAGAAGAAATTTTGCCTTGTCACCACAACACCCTGAACAAAACAGCTTAGCGTGACCATAAAGAAGGTCAGTCTTATATTCATTGATTTTTAAATTGGGTCTTAGGTTGAGTTTACAACTGGAAGTTTCCCCCTTTCTCTCTCTTCCCCACCAAATCTCTGGGTAGAAATAAAAGCTGAACAACATTGTTGGGAGTTTTTGAACTAGATAATTTACAAAGCTCTCTGGTTCCTTGGCAACATTGTGGAGTGATATACTTGTCTAAAAAGCAAATGAGTCACGAGATTTAGTGACAGTGTCAACATTCGATTGGTTGTAATATTTATTTTAACAAAATCAAGATGAGATTGTGATCATTTGGAAAAGATCAAGGGAAATAAGATAGTGGCTGTTTTCTGTGTGTTTACAGTGGGAATGCATAGTTTGCTGCGTGTTACTGAATGTATCCTGAAAAAAATCCCAAGTGTTATTAAAGGTAGTCCTCAACTTACAACTGTTCATTTGGCAACCATTCTAAGCTATAACAATGCTGAAAAAAATGACTTACGACTGATCCTCGCACTTACAACCATTGCAGAATCTCTATGGTCATGCAATCAAAATTCAGGCACTTGGCAACTAGAATGTATTTAGGACAGTGGTAGCATCCCGGGATCATGTGATCACCATTGTGATCTTCTCAGTGACCTCTGACAAGCAAGGTTAATGGAGGAAGCCATAGTCGCTTAACAACCACATGGTTTACTTAACAATTGCAGTGATTCACTTAATAACTATGGCAAAAAAAAGTCATAAAATTGGGCACAACTCACTTAAGAACTGCTTTGCTTAGCAATGGAAATTCTGATCACAACTGTGGTTATAAGTTGAGGACTACGTGTTTAGGCATTTTAAGTTCGCCTCAAAAATGCTATCTTCATTCAACCTTTGTGAAGTTCAATGATCTTATTTTGCACTTGAATTCTCAACCTGGAAAAGGGATAAGGCCACCGCTTTGCTCAGTCCCAGTGGTGTCATGGGCCAGATCCTGAAGTCCATTACAAAAAATATGTTGAGACTTTGGAAGAAGTGCAGAAAAGAGCAACTAGGATGATTAAAGGCTTGGAGACGAAACATACCATACGAAGAACAGTTGCAGGAACCGGGTATGGCCAGTCTAGAGAAAAGAAGGACTAGGGGGTCATATGGTAGCAGTATTCCAGTATTTGAGGGGCTACCACAAAGAAGAGGGGGGTCAACTTATTTTCCAAAGCACCAGAAGGCAAGACAAGAAACAATGAATTGAAACTAATGAAGGAGAGAAGCAACCTGGAATTAAGGAAAAACTTCCTAACACACTGTGAACAATTAACTAGTGGAACAGCTTACCTTCAGAAATTGTGGGTGTTTCAACAATGCAGTTTTTAAGAAGAGACTGGATAGCCACTTCTCTCAAATGGTATAGGATCTCCTGCTTGAGCAGGGAGTTGGACTAGAAAACCTCCAAGGTTGCTTCCAGCTCTATTCTGATTGAAATCAACATAGATCAAATAAAGTGCAGCTCCAAGCAGAAAAAAGGTATCCATGTGTTTTAGAGGTAGAGAGATCTTGTGCATGAAATCAATGTTCCAATTCTGCCAGAATGAGCAGAATGTAGCCTTGGTTAAGCATCTTTCCTTTTCTTCTGTGTTCAGTTTGTTTGTGAAATAGGATGAATACACTGCTTGCCTTGCCTTTAATCACTATCTGGTACTCAATATTCTTCTTGCTTACAAGAGTTATACTAACAGATAGTCCTCAACGGAGCCTGCAGTTGTAAAGCAACGTTAATACCATTTTATAATGCCTTGGTAAGGTCACACTTGGAATACTGCATCCAGTTTTGGTCACCCTGATGTAAAAAAATGTAGAAAGAGTACAGAGAAGAGCAAGAAAGATGATTAGAGACTGGAAGATAAAACATATAAGGAACGGTTGCTGGAATTGGGTATGTCTAGTTTAATGAAGAGAAGGACGAGGGGGGACATGATAGCAGTGTTCCAGTATCTCAGGGGCTGCCACAGAGAAGAGGGAGTCAAGCTATTTTCCAAAGCGCCCGAAGGCAGGACAAGAAGCAACGGATGGAAACTAATCAAGGAGAGAAGCAACCTAGAACTAAGGAGAAACTTCCTGACAATTAGAACAATTAACCAGTGGAACAACCTGCCTCCAGAAGCAGTGAATGCTTCAACACTGGAAGTCTTTAAGAAGAGACTGGACAGCCATTTGTCTGAAATGGTACTATAGGATTTCCTGCCTGAGCAGGGGGTTGCACTAAATGACCTCCAAGGTCCCTTCCATCATCATCATCATCATTATTATTATTATTATTATTATTATTATTATTATTATTATTATTATTATTATTATTATTATTATTATCATTATTATTATTATTATTATTATTATTATTATTATTATTATTATTATTATTATTATTATTATTATTATTATTATTATTAAATATATGACCAACCCAATTTTATGACCTTTTTTCTGGCAGTTATCAAGCGAACACTGCAGTCCTTAAGCAAACCCATTGTTCGCTCTAGCGCCATTTTTGCTGAAAACACCAGTTTTCAGCAAAAACATAAATCACAGTCATGTGACCATGGGTCTCTGCAAATGGTTGTAAATGCAGACTGGTTGCAAAATGCAGTCACATGACTGCGGGGCCTGGCCATTGGAACTTCAGAACTGGATTGTAAATATTTTTGGGAGGAATCTGTTGTACCTTTGAACGCTATGCAACCAATCAGAAGTTGTGGACTACTTGTACTTAGTTGGTATACCAACAAGCTCTCTTTGCTAGGTATTGGCGGTGGGATTTTCAACCAGACCCCCATCTTTAGAAGGGTGCCAACTTGGCAAATGAACCTTATTGGGTTCATGTCTCGGTTCACCCAGGAAAGTTAACTAATGAGATGCAAAGGGAGAGGAACCTGCGTGCCAAGTATCTGTGGTTGCTGTTTAGACTGCAGCAAACAGCAGCAGAGATGAAAGGGCTCTTGGCATCTCTCTCTGCTCATGCATGATAAAATCACCAGGAGCAGAAGGACACGGAAAGAGGATGTGTCTCTTCATAGTCTAATTGACAAAGCATGCAATAATAATAAATGCTCTTGCGAAAATGTCTTTTCTCACTGCTTAGATTCTGGAGAGATGTGCTTAAGTGCTTAATCAAGAGAAGGCATCTAATTCTGCTGGGGTCGTTTAAACCAGCAGCCTTTGGTTCAGGACGTGGTTGCTTCTCTGGTTGAATCATGTGATAGTAGCTGTCGTTTTAGTATTTTCCGATACTGGATTCAACTCTGCCCATCCAGGATGGTTAATTTCCCTGGGCAGGATGGGCTCCGATTCCACTGATTAAGAGCTTTGTCAACTTCCCTTTGATTTCTCATTCCTCTCTAACTCCCGATTTAGTATCCTGTTGGTGCTAACTGTGGGCTTTATCCCTGGCTTCAGATGCTCAGCTCACCACAGATTGCTGCCCATTGCCCACTCTTGGCAGGATTTTGACAACCAAATAGAGACAAGAAAAACTCAGAGAATCACTGGATGGCAGGAAAGAAAATTTCTTTATCTAGAGGGCTTCTGCAGTTTCACAGTTCAGAGAGGCTTCGAGAAAGCCATTACGGGAAAGATTTGCTCGATATCTTTGTCCATGTGTACAGGTAGTCCTTGCCTAACAACTGGCCATTAACAACTGTTTGAAGTTATGACGGATCCCCCAAAGCTACTTACAACCCAGTTATAAAGTTCCAATGGCTGCACAATCCTCCATGGTCACATGACCACATTTTGGGTGTTTGGCAAGCGGCTCACTTCCACAGCTGATCACAATGTTCCATTGTCATATGACCACAATTTATGGCATTTTTTTCCTAGGTTCAGGAAAAAAAAACCCCACCCATATGAATTCATAACTGTATCATTCACTTAGCAACCCCAAAGTTCACTTAATAACAGTCACAAAAAAGTCATAAAATCAGTCTGGTTACATGGATGCCGTGACTTATGATGGTCATGACCAGACTCCATTACAGTTCATAAGCTGAGGATAACCTGTATGTCAAAATAGAGTAGAAAGGAAACTAAATAAACTTTTATCTTACATGAGACTTGGAAAATGTTTTGGGAATGTATTCCCAAATTTCACAGAAGTTGTTCTCAATCTCAGCAACTTTAAGATGTATGGACTTCAAACTCCCACAATCCGCCAGCAGATTCTGCTAATTGAAGTCGGTTGGACTAGAAGACCTGCAAGGTCCCTTCCAATGCTGTTATTCTATTCTAAGTCCACACATTGTAAAATTGAACAGGTTGAGAAATACTGCTCTAGAAAACTAGAAATGTATCTAGATGCTAAAATATTATATTATTGCATCATATGTTTTTTAGGTTTGATTGTAAGTGACCCCAGTAAATATTTTTTCTAAAGAAAATTTGGAAGCTTCAATGTAGGGAAATTGAGGCATAAATATGGAGACCTGAGGCTAACATGTACAGGCAAGTACAAGCAGTGCTCAATTTACGACCAGTTATTTAACAATGGATCAAAGTTATGATAGCCTCATAAAAAGTGATTTACGACCTGTCTCAAGTTACAAAGGTCACATCACCTCTATAGTTATGTGGTCGCAATTTGGGGACTTGACAACTGGCTCGCACTTGATGGTTGTAGCGTCTTGTGTTCACATTATCATGATTTGCGACGTTCCCAGCCAGTTCCCAACCAGCAAAGACAATGGTGAAAGCTGGATTTGCTTAATGACTGTGTGAGTCACCCTAACAACTGTGGTAAAAATGGTCATAAAATTCGATCTTGTCACATAATGACTGGCTTAAAGAGCTCATTATTTATTGATTGAAATTCTGGTCCCAATTTTAGTCGGAAATAAAGGTATACCTGTACAGCACTCCTATCTCACAGAGTTGGTATAATATAAGGATAAAACAGAGAAAGGGAGGAAGATGCTCCCATTCCCTCATGGAAAGGCAGGTGATGAAAGAAATAAAACAAATGGGGTGGCTCCTCAAACCATTTGGATTCAGGGATCTCAATTCTCCCTTTTTAACAGATTCTCCTCCAAAGTAGGCAATTAATTTATCTGGAAACATCAGACACCTCTAGCAGAAACTGGCTTCCATTAGGGTTTGTTTTCCTTCTTTTTCTCTTTCTTCTTCCTGTCACCCTCAAGCCCTCAGTTCTAGTTCATGCTATTTTTTTTTTTTCACAGCTCCCCTGGCTATTTGTAATCCTGATGCCTCATTGAGATTCACAGGCACACTTCAATTCCTTCATCCTTTGCATAATTCTTTTTAATTAATACTTCAAAAGGTTTAAATGCAAGAGCTGTATAATTCCTCCAGCAAATTTTGACAGAATCTCATGTATCCTTAAGCTTTCCTTTTGCTTTGGCTAAGACCTAAAGCTTCATTAATATGCTTTTAAAGGCAAAAACACTGAAGAGAATGGGGTAGACGGTGCGTTGCCTGGATTTCTCCTTCATAGAATCAAAGGGTTGGGAAAGTCTTGTTGGTTATGAGGTGCAGCTTTCCCCTCTCTGAAAAATCATCATCCAGAGTAAAAAGCACCCTTCAGAAAGGCTTTTGTATATAAGGTCTTACCTTGGACTGGTGCTGCTTTACTAGCTCCTGGGTCAAGACCGCAACAGCAATTTTAAAAGAAAGAATTTCTGTTAGCATACTTTTCTTAACATATGCATGACAAAGATATGAACAAATCGGGTATCAGATTTATAGTAGTATAGCCAACAAGGGCACGGGAACAGTAAGAATCCCACCTCTTTTGTCTTCCAGTGTTCTCATTGGCTATGCACTCTCAAGGGCAGCAGCAGACTTGTTTAGCTTGTTGCCATTCATAGACAAATTATTTTAATCAGTGGGCAGTCTCTGCAATGGCCAACTGGTACAGTTTGTGCCATTGTTGAGGTAAGGATGGGCAGAAGAAATGGACAAGGGAAGAGGGCCCCAAGAAGGCTCCTGACCAGGGTCCTGTCCATGTGCTTCTTTCAACAAATGGACACACAGCTTCTGCTTGAAGACTTCCAGCAAAGGAGGGCTTCCTGACTGAAACCCAGTTAACTGCTCTTCCAGTTAAAATGTTTCTTCTAAAGTTCAGTTGACTCCTCCCTCTTGATATCTGTCCCTGACTTGGTCCTTCAAATCTTCCAATGGGCATCCAGTGTCACACCTGGAATACTGCATCCAGTTTTGGTTACCACAATATAAAAAAGATGTAGAGACTCTGGAAAGAGTGCAGATAAGAGCAACAAAGATGATTACGGGGCTGGAAGCTAAAACATATGAAGAACGGTTGCAGGAATTGGGTATGTCTAGTCAAGTGGGGGAAAAAAGGGGGTAGGGGAGACATGAAAGCAGTGTTCCAATATTTGAGGGGCTTCCACAAGGAAGAATGGGTCAACTTATTCTCCAAAGCACTGAGGGCAGGACAAGAAGCAATGGATGCAAATTAATCGAGGAGAGAAGCAACCTAGAACTAAGGAAAAATATCCTGACAGAACAATTAACCAATGGAATGACTTGCCTCCAGAAGTTGTGGGTGCTCCAACACTGGAAGTTTTTAAAAAGAGATTGGACAGCCACTTGTCTGTAATGGTATAAAGTCTCCTGCTCGAGCAGGGATTGGACTAGAAGACCTCCAAGGTCCCTTCCAACTCTGTTATTCTATGTTATTCTACGTTCACATTGCTTCCGATTGTCCTGTTTTCTTTCTTTCCACGTTTCCCAGCAGTGAATCTTATCCAGAGAGGTGGATGTTTGCAGAATGTGTCAGCCTGGTTGTTTATGCCTCTTCTTATATCTAATTTGTCCCATTTTTTTCATTAAGTTACTAGAAGTTTACAACTGAAGCTTGCAGATCCTTTGTGTTTTGGGATATCAAAGTAGTTTAATTGGCATAGTGCGAGTTATTGATGTTTCTTCCTCCAGTTTAAAACCATGCTCATTTTCTTCCAGTACAATTGCCCCTTAATATATATTCAGCATTTAAGTTGAATAAATAAAAGGAGAGTCTCCTTTGCCAATCTGTTTTGCCATGTTCTGCCTGTATTATGGCTTCCTGATCTGTATATGCGTTTTTTGGAGAACAATGAGATCTCCTGGCATTTCCATTTGTCTGAGCACAGTCTACAGCTTGATATGATCAACACAATTAAAGGCCTTTCTATAATCCATGAATGTAATTATAATAATCATAGTAATACCTGATTAGAGAAAATTATAGAGCTATAGCTATATCCAGTAGTTGACCCATTTTGCCTACCTTCTTCTTTTCCATATGAAAAACACCCAGAGAGAAAAGGTGGTTGAAAACATGTATTATTATTTTTTTATAAAATTCACTGCCAAAGCCTGGAAACGTCTCTCAAAACCTGGTTAGTTGCAGGGCCAAGTTTTTTTTGTTCCTTGTTGAACCATCAGGGAAGGATCTGGTGTTGCCTTGTAGGCAACTCTGGCAGATGGGTTCATGGGACATCATGCATTTCTTGGAGAATGCAGGATTTTGTAAGGCCAAAATAGTAATTTTAACCCACTTATTATGATTATGAATTATTAGAACCGCGAGAGAAGATTTCTAACTGAGTTAGCTGGTAATCTGGTTAGATGTGTTATGAAAACTCAACCAACATATTTTTGCCTTTTCCTGGATCTGAGTCCTCTTGGTCTTCAGAAGTGATATTGTTTTTTTGAGTTGGAACAAATTGCTTTAACTTGATTTGTAGATAAAGAAATTGGGTGGATGATTTGATTGGATTTCCCCAGGAGAGAAATTTTCCAGCCATTTCTCAAAGGTAAAAGCCCCTCTTAACAGTAAGAACAACACTATAATTGAAAAAAAAAACTCATGGGAAGAGTTCTCTCTTGAGAGAATTTGTTTAGGATTTAATGGAAGAGTTGGATACCTGGGAATCTGCACACAGATCATTCACAAACCCTTCCCTTCACCATAGCTAAATTATTACATCCATACAACATGCTAATCAAATTCAAATTCAGAATATAGCTGGAAGGGACCTTTGAAGTCTTCTAATCCAACCCCCTGCTCAAGCAGGAGTGACTGTCCAGTCTCTTCTTAAAAGCTTCCAATGATGAAGCACCCACAACTTCTGGAGGCAAGCTGTTCCACTGGTTAATAATTCTGTTAGGAAGTTTCTCCTTAATTCTAGGTTGCTTCTCTCCTTGATTAGTTTCCATCCATTATTTCTTGTCTTGCCCTCTGATGCTTTGGAAAGTTGACCCACTCTTCTTTGTGGCAGCCCCTCAAATACTGTAATACTGCTATCATGTTACCCCTAGTTCTTCTTTTCTCTAGACTAGTCATACCCTAATCCTGCAACCGTTTTTCAGATGTTTTAGTCTCCAGGCCTTTAATCATCTTAGTTGCTCTTCTCTGCCCTTTTTCCAAAGTCTCAACATCTTTTTTGTAATGTGGTGACCAAAACTGAATGCTGTATTCCAGGTGTGGTCTCACTAAGGTTTTATAAAGCGGTACTAATACTTCACATGATCTTGATTCTATCCCACTATTAATACAACTAAGGATTACATTAGCTTTTTTGGCTAATTAACTTTTTTGGCTAATTTTTTAAAAATCAATTAAAGACCTAGCAATCCTAGATGTTATTCCCATTTTGGTGTGGGTTTTTTTGGTTTTTTGTTAGTATTGTGTGGAAACTCAACCCATTTGGTCACTATGATTCAGTGTATTGTGAAACCCAGGAAAGTATTAATGCAGTAACCAGATTAATCATGTTGATTGAATCCACACAATAAATGAAAGAAATTCCCTTTTCAAACATCTCCGATAGTTGCTTGTTTTTCAGTGGAAACAAGCTCTGTTCTTCAAGCTTAAACCCTTAATATCATCCTTCATTCTATCTACCCTCCTTGCAATTCTTAAAAGTATAATTTTTTGCAATTTATTTTCACCTTAAAGCAGTCTTCCTCAACCTCAGCAAACATAGAAAACTGAGAGCAGAAAAAGACCTAGTGGTTCATCAAGTCTGCCTTTTGAGATTTTTTTTTAATTGTTGTCAAATGATGGGCATATGTTTATCCCAAGTGTGTTTAAATTCAGTTGCTGATGATTGACCCACTAACTCTGCTGGAAATTGGTTCCAAGCTTCCACTCCTCTTTCTGTGAGGTAATACTTTCTAATGTTACTGTTGAACTTCCCTCCGGTCAGTTTGAGATTATGTCCTCGTGTTTCTAATTTTTGCTTAATATTGAACCTTACGCACACCCTTAATATACTATTTAAAAGTTTCAGTCATGTCCTCCCTTTCCTTTTTGTCCTGATATGTTTTGTCCCTCAGACTTTGTCCCATTTTTATTGCCCATCTCTGGACTTCTCAATCTTATTATTATATTTTTTTAAGTGAGGTCTCCAGAATCAGACACAGTATTCCAAATGGGGTCTGACTAAAACCCTATAGAGCAGGGTTAGGACCTCCTTTTTCCTGCTGTGTGGCCTTCAACTTCCAGAATTCCCCAGCCAGCATCTTAAAAGTTGCCCAGGTTGAGAATCACTGCCTAAAGTTGTGGAACTCAGAAGTAGTTTCACATTATTATCTAGATGGGATTTGACTAAGGCATAATTATTTTCTTTTGTATTGTAAGCTTGATCTGTTTCTGTCATCCAAAATTGCATTAGCCCTTTTTGTAATTAACTCATTGGTGATATTGATTTATTATTATGCTGAGGTAAGTGGCTGTACATTATGAACCTATATTTCTAACGGTCTAATTTGGACTAAGGCCAAGAAGAGTACTGTTCTTTTAATTGAAAATGTGCGGTCAATCCTCTCTGCAGTATTCAAAAAATTCTTTGAGAAACCATTTCTTACTCATCTTTTTTCCTGTGTTGCATATTATTGGTTGAACGTTTACTGATTTACCAGTACAGATAGTCCTCGACTTACAACCACAACTGAGCCCAAAACTGTTGTTAGCATTAAGTGAGTCATGCCCCATTTTATGACTTTTGTCATGGTTGTTAAGTGAATCACTAAAGTGAATCATGTGGTTATTAACAAATCTGACTTCCCCCATTGACTGTTTTGTCAGTGTATTGCTCCAATAGAAGATTACTTCGTGTTTTATTGTGTTTTACTAATCTAGATGAAATGTTAATATATAATGCTAATCCATGTATGATATGCCATATGCTAAATAAATAAATATGGTTACAAATGACAATCCCAGGGCACCAGGATGCTGCCACTTTCATAAATATATGCCAATTGCCAAGCACTCGAAGTGACCATGGGGATGCTGCAACGGTCTTAAGTGTAAAAAATGATTATAAGTCACTTTTTTCAGTGCCATTGTAACTTTGAATGGTCACTAAACGAATGGATGTAAGTCAAGGAGTACCTGTACTAAGAAGTGTTTTGTTTTTTTTAACACTGATGAAATTATATTTTTATATATTAAGTTTTTTCTTTTTGACTTGTGGAAAAGAATAAGATTACCTTCTGTAGTTTTAAATTAATAACTTTTAAGAATTTGCATGTGGCTCGTGCACCCTTTTAGGCCGAACTTGCCTTTTTAGTGAGTTGCCAGATGACATTCCCAAAAGTGAATAAGCGAGGATTTAAAAACAAAACGATTGCAGCAAGGGCAAGGACAAAAAGTAAAGTTGATTCTGTTAAATTGAATTACAATGAACAAATATTGCCTGGTCCCATATTTATATTTTCCTCTACTATTACATTAAAAAAATTCAATTTGTTTGTTTATAATTGTTATGGCTCTTGGGGGCGCATTCAAGATTTCAGGGATGGGTGATGGGGTATAGCATAAGGGTGAATGTTGTGCATCAGTTCAAATGATTAAAACTTGAAATCATATACAGTTATTCTTTTTCTTCCTATAGCATGCAACCAAGAATTGCCAACCAAATGTCAGTATTTCTTCTAAGCAATTTTGCAGGTGTGGAATCAAGTCAGGGCCATTCACTGGAATTTATTTTTGATTTAACAGATCAAACATCACCTGCATTGAGAGAGCTTGGAAAAATCCCCCACAATGCCCTGAGGCACATCCCACTCCCAAAATTTCAGGCATGTCCTACTGAAAATCAATGGGAAATTCACTATACAGGTAGTCCTTGGCAGACAATTAGGACCAGGATTTCCATTGCTGTGCAAGGTGGTTCTTAAGTGAATTGTGCTCAATTTTACCTTTTTTTGCCATGGTTGTTAAGCAAATCACTACAGTTAAATGACTCACACAGTTGTTAAGTGACTCCAGCTTTTCCCATTGATTTTGCTTGTTGGAAGTCACCTGAGGAGGTTGTAAATGGTGTTCACATGACCCCGGAACACTTTAACTGTCATTAATATATGCTAGTTGCCAAGTGCCCATATTTTGATCATGTGACCGTGGGGATATTGTGATGGTCATAAGTGTGGGGACCAATCATAAGTCACTTTTTTCAGTGCTGTTGTCATGTCGCTAAATGAATGCTTATAAATCAAATACTATCTGTACATACAACCTTCTATTATTGGAAGGTCCTTATTCCATGAATGTTTAGACACTTTCCAGCTCATCAAAAAGAATTAGTCATAGGATACCACTTTCTGATAAGCAACTGTAAGTGGAAATTGGATAGTCCTGATTTATGTCCAGGTTTGTACATGTGCTGTCTTAAAATTGGGGTGGAGGGGCGGGGATAACAAATGTAATGAAAGGTACTGAGTTGACATGGCCCAGTGGAGCAGAAAATTGTTATTTACAGCTAAGGGACCAATATTTGATTTACTGGATTAAATCGCAGAGATGCGTGAGCAGAGTGGTCTCACAAGTTGTTCCAGAACTAATGTAATAATTCATTCAGGCTAACTAACTGGATAGGACTGTATTTAGATAAGGCATCTAGTGCCACCTAGTGTTAGATTAAAAAAGCATCAGCAACAATCATATCGGTTGTTTTGGATTTTAAATCCCATTTGATTGCTCCGTCACAGACAGGATCAAGGAATTTTGAGTTGTACCTGCAATATTTGGAAGACATCAGCTTCTCTCTTTAGAAACACATTTTGGAACACCATCAGTGCAAGGAATTGTGATGGCCCTTGTGGAACTTCAATATTAAATATTAAAATGAAGAATGCAGATGGGGAAAGTCCACCCCAACATGGTCACTTCTTCTATTCTGCAACCGGTTATAGGTAGTCCATGACTTGCGATCACAATTGGGACCAGAATTTCCAGTGCAAGGGAAGGAAAGTGAGTTGGGCCTGATTTTCTGACCTTTTTTTTTTGCCAGGGTTAAGCAAATCACTGTAGTTAAGTGAATCACATAGTCCTTAAGTGAATTCCACTTCCCCTATTGACTTTGCTTATTGGAAGCTGGTTGGGAAGGTTGCAAATGGCAATCCCAGGACCCCAGGACACTGCAACCATCATGAATACATGCCAGTTGCCAAGCACCCAACTTTTTTGATCACATGATCATGCTGCAACTGTTGTTGTAAGTGCAAGGACTGGCTGTAAGTCACTTTTTCAGTGGTGTCATAACTAGTTTCACTAGAGTTCACTATATAGTTCATATATTGCACAATCTCAGAAACACTAGTAGGTCACATTAGCTTCAGCTTCACCCTGTCTCTGGATTGCTGTGAGGATAAATAGACAGAAAAGGCAAGTAAGCAGCAAAATGTGAGGCTTGGAAGGAAGTCATATTTTCTGTGATGAAAACCCAACATTAATGTACAGTGACCATATGTTATTTATTTCAGAAATCTGTCCCTTATATTTTCAAAAAAAGATTGTCCTTTATTTTGATCATTCAGTTTTTACCATATTGAAGTTAGCCACTTCGTGCAATTTTTCAATTCATGTGGAAAATATGGAAACTATTTTTTTAAAAAATAAATTGAAACGTGTTGGGTTTTAAATATTTTTATTAGAATATGCATTTTTCCTCATTTTGCTATTGAATTCCCTTTGTAAAGCGAAGTTATAAACAAACTTTATTATGAACCTCTTTCAGATTTGTTCCTTTTTTAGGTTTGTCTTTTTTCTCCCCAAGAAAATATGGTCACCATATATTAATGAATGTTGAAAGATAAAAAGCACCAGGTTAGAAACCAGGAGATTGTGAGTTCTAGTTCTAGTCCCACTTATGCATGAAAGCCAGCTGGGTGACTTTGGGCCAGTCACTCTCTCTGAAGCCAACCCACCTCACAGGGTTATTGTTGTGGGGAAAATAGGAGGCGGAAGGAGTATTGGGTATGTTCGCTGCCTTGAGTTTTTCATTTATAAAAATAATAAAGCTGGGATAAAAAAATCTGAAACAAAAGCTTTTTACTAATTAATAAATAGTGTTCCTCTTTGGAACTTTAATTTCTTTACTCTGTATTTAACTGCAGTAAAACATTGGTATTAAAACTAATGCTGGGTTAGAATCTTTTTTAAAACCTAAAAATATTTCAGAATGTTGCAACATCTTCCGATTCATCGGTTTTGTGCCATTATTCACCACGGAGAGGGACAAGAGGCAACTTCTCTTCTGCCACAATTTTTATTGGTTTAGTATGAGTTCATCACACTATAGAAAGCCAGTCTCGGGGCCTGTAATACACGAATACATAATCTGTAGAAGTAGTTACACTTTGACTCCCATCTGTAAAGCTTTTTGTACAGAGGAAACAAACAGAAAAAAAAGGCGATAATAAAATAGACATTCGCTGTCAAATCAATTTTCTTCTTCTAACAAAATTTGATAGCCAAAAAAGTGTCTAAAACTACAAAATTAGGATACGTACCACATGGGTTAAAAAGTTATCCATTTTTTTTATTATTACTCTTAGTTTTGACTGGATTCTCTTCCTGTTCAGGAGCCTGATAAACTGGACTGGCAAGATTAGTGGATTAATATATCTCTTCAAGAATAAATGCTGAATGCTCTGCATTGATAGATGCACTGGAGTTGGATTTTGACTTCCTGTGAAATGGCTATGCGTACATTTATTTGAACCACAAAGAGGAATAACAGAATAACAGAGTTGGAAGGGACCTTGGAGGTCTTCTAGTCCAACCCCCTGCTCAGGCAGAAAACCCTATACCAGGGGTGTCAAACTGGCGGCCCGCGGGCTGGATGCGTCTTGCGTAGGCCATGCCCATCGTTGCTTCGCAAAGGCAAAAAACGTTGCGATACGTCACGATACATCACGTGACAGTCGAGCTTGACACCCGTGCCCTATGCCATTTCAGACAAATGGTTGTCCAATCTCTTCTTTAAAACTTCCAGTGTTGGAGCACCCATGATTTCTGGAGACGAGTCGCTCCACTGATTAATTGTTTCTCCTTAGTTTTAGGTTGCTTCTCTCCTTGATTAGTTTCCATCCATTGCTTCTTGTCCTGCCTTCAGGGGCTTTGGAGAATAGCTTGACTAGGAGTCAGGCAACACCACAGCATTGCCCATAGAATTGTCAACCATAGCAAAATGCAGTATCCCCAAATCTGGTCCCCTCCAGATATATTGGACTATAACAAAATTCTCAGCATGTTATATTGAGAATTACAGACTGGTAAGTCTGGAAGACATCAAGTTTGAGAATCTAATGTGCACAAGACATAGAATACATCTGCACTTCTGTTACAAAAGGAGACACAAGATTTTCAACAATGCTGCCAAACTTTTACAAAGTTGCTGTTTCCTACAGGGAAAAAAAGAAACCAATCTTCTGGATTTTTGGCAGTCCCACTCAGCTATCACACAGCAATGCTACAAGTTCAGATTTTCATTAAATGTCCCTCTAACCTAGGGGTCTTCAAACTTGGCCCTTTTATGACTTGTGGACTTCAACTACCAGAATTCCTCAGCCAGGCATGCTGTCTGAGGAATTCTGGGAGTTGAAGTCCACAAGTCATAAAAGGGCCGAGTTTGAAGACCCCTGCTCTAACCCTTCCGTTGCTTAAAGTCAGAAGAGCTAGAAAATAAACCAGGAATGTTAGCATTTTTATAACATTTTTTGTTGTTGAATTTTGCTTTTCTTCTCTCATTTTCCTCCTGATGAAAAGGGTAGGATGGACTGGCCTCTTGCTTGTAATATAGCACAATTACTTTGGCTTGCAATCCTGTGCAGTACAGGGACAGATAAACTACTATCAGTTTTTAAGGGTCATAATGGACGATTTTTGCCATTATGTGAATAAATATAGCGAATAAGCAGCTGGAAAGGACTCAAATAATCCCAGCAATCTATCAGAAGATGGAAAATAAAGAAGTTAATTGAGCCTCTTCTTTCAGTGTTTACATATAAAAGTAAACTGGAATTCTGATTAATCCTGGCCAATAGTGAATGAATAGTATGCTAAGTAAAAATTCTCACTTCTTTTTGCCTGTTAGCCCAAGAACCTGGATTCTGGTTAACTGCTCGTCATACAGCCAGTGTTCATAAACACCAATCTCTTGTTTAGCTATAGAATAAACCAGGGTTCCATACTCAGACATTAAAGTACGGTTATTTCTAGTTAGTTAATCTGTTCTCATGTATAGAATTAGCCAAGCAGGAACAAACTTTACATTAATAGGCAGCTCATTTATATTTCCAGGATCCTGACTATTTACTGGCCATCACTGCAATTCACTTCCCAAAAGGTAAGTTTGCTTAAAAGCATGATAAAACATGAAAAGAAGATTTGTAGAAGTGCTAATTATTTTGGTTCATCCACAAATAGACATAATTTATCAAAGCAAAAAAAAAAAAACCTGTGTTGAGAATTATCACACTAATAACATCTCATTAGCGATCCTCCAAAATGTTATTTTTTCTGTGGTCTTACTTGTCAGTTTGCTCCAATTCCTGTCCATCGAAAGAGAATGCAGAAGGAAGATAACTAAATTAGAAAACGTCATCATGATTATTTGCACTGCCCATTTTTGCAGGAAAAAAGATGAAGCAGCAACATTTCAGGTGATCCAAATCAATAAAGGAATATAGAAAAAATGGCAAAGAGCTGAAGAAAAATAGAAGTATATGAAGACAAATGGGTAGCTTATTCTCCCTAATACTGTAAATCAACTTCCCTCATTGTGATGACTCCCATACAGGTTGGGACTCCAATTTCCGGACTAAGCTAGCATAGTCAAAAGCTAGTCACCTTTATGTGGGCTAAAAATTCTTGGAGGTCCCAATAAAACCAGAGGACGTCAGTGTGTGAAAGTTTACTGTATATACTGGCAAATCCCTCGCTATGAAAGTAGAGTCCAAGGCCTTTTGAAGGATCATCAAATACATGAAGCTGACAGGGCACTTCCTCCTAAGAAGCAATTTTCATGAACCCAGATGAGAGTCAGTTGGCCACCTTAAAAGAAAAAGCAGCACAAACCACATTCGCGATCTTAAAATGCCTGATCAAAGCGCAGAGATAGCTTCTCAATTGGAACCCTACATTCTCCATCACCAGATCTCTACAACAGATAATCTCATGGAGAGGACACCAAATGTGAAGCTCCAAGATAGGATCCTGGTTCTAAGTTCAACCCTCTCAAGGAAAGAAGCAGAGCCTAAGAGGCATAAAGAAGTAGTGGTCTAGTCTGAACTAAGTAGCAAACAAAGGTCCAATTGGATTCCATATCTCATTGGAGCAGGCAGCTCACTTGTTCCAAGGTTCAGCTCACTTATTCCTTTGGTGTCCTGGGATTTTATACTTGAGAGCACAGAACTGGCATCGATTCAACCTGTAGGATACATCTTTCTTTACGCCAGACAGCCGTCTGGACAATTATTCGCTTTGCTCTTTTCAGCTGGCATCTCCGAGTTTGATGAGAATAGCAGTGATGTGATCTTGCTTTGGATGGTTTACTAGAACTGACAACAACGTGGACTTTCGTTCCTCTGAAATCCTCTGATCCCATAGTAGTGGTCGGATTGAGAAAATCACAATGTAATATTGGGAGAACGAAGGGAAAGAATGGTCTCACTCTGGGGGGGGGGGAAGTAGATATTTTTGGAGCCCTCTTCTTCTGGACCACTTCTTAGGTTCTCTTTACTTAGCACCAAATTCTAGACAGCTTCTTTTAACAAATCGTGTTTACAAAAGAAGGCATTTTGTAAGACAATACTCACAGACACTCATTCTCTCTCAAATCTGCGTACCACTAGCAGAAAAAAGGGAGAAAAACCATACAAACACACAAGCAGACATTCTTGCTCCAATCATTCATATATTTGAACACTTAAGACATCTTCTCATCTGGAGATTCTTCTGTGTCTCAAATTTATACATGCAAGAAAACCAAGGGAGAACATACTGTCTGAAGATTACTGCCACAGGTTGCAAAGCATTTGTGCTCCAACGGTTAGGTTGAATTCTTCTGACCTTCACCCCAAACAAGCTACTTTCCTTGTCACAAAAAGGTAGTTATTTGCAGTGGTAGAACACACAAATAGACCAATCTGTGCAAAACAGAAGCACAGATGCAGGCAACCTATTCTCCACATATTTTGGATTTCCCCTTATCAATTTTTTGCAGTTCTGTCTTACTGATTGGAAGTCAAAGAGAAAGAAAGAATACCAGCCCCTCCACCCCCAAGACAAGGACATCTCAACTGCCTCCAGAGAGTTGCTGATTAGATCTCTAGGTCAATCTCAACTTTAGTTTCAAGGTCTAGCCATCATTGGCTTAAAGAAGATGTATCTCTGAACAGATGAGAGATGTAACTGTACGGGCACCAGCAGAAGTCCACCATTGGCTAAAAAACTCTGAATCACCAATGACTCGATAATTACTGAAGTTAAATAAGTTAGAGAAGGTCCACCTCAAAATGCCTATCCCATGTTATATCATTAGGTTTAATATATTTCTGACCTCAAAAGAGTTTTTTTTTTTTAAATGTAGAGGACAGAGATTCTTTTCAAACAGACATTGGGTTGTTCCCTATGGTCAATGGCGCTTGATCTTAGCTCTTTTGCAGACCTGTAAAATGGGTCCATCCAGCGGATCTGGAGGGAAAATCTGAATGCTATGTGCAAATTATTAGCTGCTTAAGCAAGTATTCAGGGGGGGCGTCACTTAGAAAAATCTCCAACGTCTTTCAAAAGCCACTGAAATGAGGTATCTTGCCGGCGCAGCAGAAAGTACCTCCCAAAAAACCTGACATGATACATCATGCCAATAAAAATGACCGCCAAGGGCTGCAGGTAGCAAAGGAGAAATTCAGCCACAGGCACAACCGCTGTACCGCATCTTTGGAGGAACTGGACCCAACTTAGAACTAAACAAATCACCGGGGAGGAGCCCTCCTTCTTGACATCCACTTTGTTCATAGAGTGGAAATACTTTTGGTGGTGCTTGGGGGAGCCGTCTCCAAGTTTCCCTCTTCTCAACTGCAGATCCAATGATTTCAATATTCCTTTCCTCTCTTCCTTCCTTCTTTTCCATCAGTGTTTCTCCTGTAACACAAGAGACCAGATTAGGAATCTGAAATCTGCTCTCAAGATTAAATACCAGTAGTCTTTGACTTATGACAGTAGAAGCCTGCCCATTATGGTCATAAACGTGATGGCCATAAAGAGGGTCATCACACAATGGGCCCAATTTTAAGATTTATTTTTGTGACAGTTGTTAAACGAACCACTATGGTAAGTAAGTGAATCCACAGTTGCTAAGTGAACAATGTGGGAGTCCTCCATCAATGTTAGCACTGATGATGTTATCTAGTTTGATAATGAAACATCTGCAAGAAAACCACCAAGCTCAGACCCCACAGTTCAATCCTGAGCTACAAATGTTCTCTTCTAAAGCTTGTGATGGCTAGTTCTTTGCCCTCTTTCCAAGTAACATTGGGGAGGGGGGGAGTTTCCAGAGGCAGTTCAAAATTATAACATCTTGATTGTCTTGAAAGGCCAAGGTCAAAGGTTTTGTTCCCACACCACAATCAACAAGCCTTCTTCCTGGTTCAACCTTTGAATGGTTTAGACCAGGGGTAGGCAACCTTGGCTCTTTTATGACTCGTGGACTTCAACTCCCAGAATTCCTGAGCCAGCATGGCTCAGCTTGGAAACCTCTCCCTTTCCCCTCAGCATGGCTGGCTCAGGAATTCTGGGAGTTGAAGTCCACGAGTCATAAAAGAGCCAAGGTTGCCTACCCCTGGTTTAGACCAACATATCTGTGAGATCAGCTGGAGTTTTCAGAAAGGAAGGAGTTAAAATGAACTTCCTCCCACCAAAAAAAAAAAGATAATGAGTTGCTAGCAGCAACCAATTTCAGTTCGGGGAATTAATATTAAAAATAATTAAAACTGTAACATCTAATTGTGCCCTACCTTACACAATAAGCCGATAAGACATCTATCTCAAAAGTCAGAAGAGGAATTGGAGAAATTCTTACATGAAAGATATTTAGAGTCACCCACCTCCTGTTTGTGAGATTTTTCTTGCTGATGGACCCCGTTAGCAGATCCAGAGTTTCCAATAGTCTAAAATTTTTAAAAAGAGGTTGGTAATAGATGATTTATGAATTCACACAATTGGATGATACATTAAAAAGAGACAGAATTCCATTAAAATGAGCAGTTTTATGTGATATAGAGAAAATATATGAGACATTAGAGAAAAGAAAATCAATAAAAAGTGAAAAAAATAAATAAAGCATAAACTGAAATATATTGATCTCCTCTTTGCATAACAAGAGGCTCAGCTAAAATAATAATAATACCTCCAATCCTTTGCACGTCAAATTATACCCATGTTTAGTAGTTCACTGACTGCAGGAAAATAGGTGTTTTTTCAACTTACAACCACAACTGAGTCCAAAGTTTCCACTGCTAAGCAAGGCAGTTGTTAAGTGAGTTGTGCTCCATTTTACGATCACAGGAGACTATGAATTCTAATCCCACCTTGGATATGAAAGTCAGCGGGGAGCTTTGGGCCAGTCTCTCCAGCCTAATCCACCTAACAGGATTGTTGTTGTGGGGAAAATAGGAGACCAATGTCAGGCACAAACAACCAGACACACATCAAACTAGCTACTTTATTATGCTATGCCTATTTCACAGGAATCTCCTGTTTTTTGCCTGGGAAAAACTAGATTTTCCAAAGTGCCTGAAAGCAGGACAAGAAGCAACGGATGGAAACTAATCAAGGAGAGAAGCAACCTAGAACTAAGGAGAAACTTCCTGACAGTTAGAACAATTAACCAGTGGAACAACCTGCCTCCAGAAGTTGTAGCTGCTCCAACACTGGAAGTTTTTAAGAAGAGACTGGACAGCCATTTGTCCGAAATGGTATAGGGTTTCCTGCCTGAGCAGGAAGTTGGACTAGATGACCTCCAAGGTCCCTTCCAACTTTATTATTATTATTATTATTATTATTATTATTATTATTATTATTATTATTATTATTATTATTATTATTATTATTATTATTATTATTATTATATAAGGCTCAAAGCATTGACAAAGGTCAGTTCTTACCCTCTTGTGTTCACTTAATGAATCCAGACTAATTCCCTGCTTGAGGCTTCCTCCTGACTGGGATGATCTTGGGCTCAACTGTGGTCATAAGTCAAGGACTATCTGTACTTAATTCTCCTTCCTTATTGGAAAGCAATAAGGAAGGAAAATTAAGTACAGGTCATCCCTGTACTTAACAGTTGTTAAGTGAGTTTTGCCCCATTTTATGACCTTCGTTGACACAGTTGTTAAGTGAATCACTGCAGTTGTTAAGTTAGTAACATGGTTGTTAAGTGAATCTGGCTTCCCCATTGATTTTCCTGGCCAGAAGGAGAAGGAGATCACATGACCCTGGGACACTGCAACTGTCAAAAATACAGGCCAGTTGCTAAGTGTCCAGCTTTTGATCTCATGACTATGGAGGAGATGCAATGGTCCTAACTGTGAAAAACACTTACTTTTTTCAATGCCGTTGTATCTTCAAACAGACACTAAACAAATGGTTGTTACGTTGGGGACTATCTGTATGTTCCCTGCTTTGAATTGTTTACAAAAACAATAAAGGTGGGATGTGGTGGTGCAGTGGTTAGAATGCAGTACTGCAGGCTACTTCTGCTGACTGCCTCTCACTGGCTCAAAGTTGACTCAGCCTTCTACCCTTCCGAGGTTGGTAAAATGAAGTCCCAGATTGTTGGGGGCAGTATGTTGACTCTCTAAACCAGGGCTTTTCAACCAGTGGTACATGTACCACCTGTGGTACGTTAGCACGTGGCAGGTGGTATGCGGCCCTGCCCAGCCAAGTGTAGTGGGGGAGGGAACGAGCCAGCGCAGCGCAGGACTTACTGTTGGAGAGTCCTCCGGAGCTGCAGAGTGGCTGGGGCAAGGCAAAGGCCCCAGGCTCACTTCCGGCTCACCAGGATGAGAAAGGAGGAGGAGGGGGGCGGAGACAGGAGAGGCTATAAAAGGAGGCAGTTTGGGCTGGAGAAGGAGAAAAAAGGAGGCAGCCTTGGGAGGAGGCGGAGTCAGCTCTAGCTGCACCGAAGGGAAAGAAGGAGGAGGGTGGGGGGAGAGGAGAGGAGATCAAGCAGGCCGACCATGAGCCGATCTACAACTTCTGTGGCAGCCATCTGTGCTGGCAGCAACAAATAGGCAAGAAATGCAGCGGGGGAGGGGTCACCCTCCACGAGGAATGGAGCATCGGCTGGAGGTGAGGCAGGGAGGGAGATGGAGAGTGGAAGGATTCTTATGTCCTTTTGTGACTTTGAAGTTCTGGGATTTGTGCAATGTGGGCTTTGTGTTCTTAAGGAGTGTATGGCAATTTCTATTTGGCTGATGGCTGATGTCTCATGTTAGCTTATATTGCTCTGCTATTGTTACCTGTAAGTTTTGCTGCAAGGGATTTTGGAAGTATTTTTCTCCTGAATGGATTTTGCCTGTAGCATTCCTTTACTTATGAATGAGCCATTTGGGCAGGCTGCCTTAGCCGGCAGCCAGTACTTACTACATTTTTTTTTCTTAAGTGCTGGTGGCTGCTGGCTCCTTAACTTTCCTTTCTAGCCAATAGCTAATTCTTAAAGGGGAATGCGCCTTTTTAAGCTAGTTCCCTCAGCGGCTTGTCTTTTCTGTCTCTGGAGGCTTTTCCTTGTTTGATGAATATATGGAAGAGGGAAAATATGGGGGGAGGGTTTCAAACCAAGATAAAAGTGGTCAGTTCTTAGTTTCTTTTAAGAGCAAGTAGAGCATCCACATCCAACCTCCCTAACCATCTGGTCCAGTCCAGATACGGCTATGAAAGACTGACCTGTACTTTTTCAGAGCAGCTGCGCATGGCTTCCATCAGTTTTTCCATTTGTTGGCCCTGCTCCAAGGCGTTCCTCAAGACATCCTCAGTGCTGACCAACCGGTGTTGCAACCGGAGAATCTCCGTCTCCGAGGAAGGATCAATAAGGGAATACCGCCGCTGATCCGTGACTGCTTTTTCTTTGTCCTGGATATTTAATTTTTTAAAAATAGGGATTTAGAGACATGTCTGCTGTATTCGTTTATAGAAAATCAGGAGAAAAGTATTAAATCAGCATCAAAAAGGGGGAAGGGGGAGCAAAGGTAGGAGATCTTGTGAATAATATTAAAAAGCACAGTTTAGATGCAGAGGTGAGGAACAATGGCCCCTTTATGACTGGTGGACTTCAACTCCCAGAATTCCTGAGCCAGCATGACTGGCTCAGGAATTCTGGGAATTGAAGTCCACCGGTCATAAAAGGGCCATCATTCCCCACCCCTGGTTTAGAGATTGAATTCTGGGTCTCCTATCAGGAATTTGTGACATGGTTTAAGAGGAAGCCTCTCTTAGCTTTCTTATGTAGAAATTGAGAATGTTAAAGATAATAGAGGCACAGGGTTGTAGTTTACTATGTTCACACCCTTGCAAAAAGCAAGAAATAAAACATTCCTCACTTCCTCACTCCATGAACTGTTTCAAGATCAAGCTGCTTTCTCAGCCCATAAAAATCTTTTAATTTCCTGCTGAAATGTACAATAGCTTAAAACTATGAGGTTTATGCATACCTTCTAAAGCAGTATAGAATACGTCTTGAGGTCCCCCAAATGCACAGAGGGGTATCACAGAGAAAAGGAATCAAATATTGTGTGACGTCTCAAAATTATCATTCAAGTTAGTGACAATTCAGAAAAAATGCTTTGAAATATCTAAAGCAATCTTGCCTAACTGAAGAGTGTGGGGCTTGCTGGGTTATTCAATCCATGAATAATTAAATGTGAGAAGCAACTTCAAGCAAGTTTCTGAAGATGGCTTGCAAATGAACCGGAGTTATGAATCCATGATTTTTAATGCGATGAACTGAGTTTAATGGGAAATCTGTCGAAGACTTCTCCTACCTATGTGGAAAGAAAACTCAGGGGAAAAAAACCCTATGGATTCAAGGCTCAGTGGAACTCCTTTGTAGGGAAAAGCAAACTTTTCATTCTATTCTTCCTCCAAATTGTGCTAATCTCTTTTCAATTTTCTAGAATCTTCTGAAATAGGAAGTGATTCCCAATATCCTGGATATGGACTCTAACACATGTGGAACCTCACTAGCATCACTACAGTGGAATTTTTTGTTTAGACAGTAACATAGGTCCATAAAGAGGGCACCTTATGATCTTCACTTCTCAGCTATCGATATGGACACTAAGATGAGACTTGGCAAAAAGTTACAAAAATGCTTTATTCTGAAAAGCATCATATGAACCAGTCCTTCAGCAAAGCTTCCAGAAGCTTCCTGAAGCCTCCTGCTTCTGATGCTGCACAATGGCTTTACTTTCCATCACTCCTGTGACCCTCTCTGCATAGCCAGTTGACAAAAGAGGCTTTGGATATGCACACTGCATGCACAGAATCCCCTTCCACCTACAGGCAATTCTCAACTTATGACTACAACAGAGATCAGAATTTCTGTTGCCAAGCAAGGCAGCTATTAAGCAAATTGTGGCCAATTTTACGACCTTTTTGCCATGGTTGTTAAGCAAATCATTGCAGTTGTTAAGTGAATCATGTGGTTGTTAAGCAAATCCGGTTTCCCCTATTGACTTTGCCTATCAGAAGCCAATTGAGAAAGTTGCAAATGGCAATCACATGGCCCCAGAATGCTACAACTGTTGTAAATATATGCTGGTTGTCAAGCTTCCGAATTTTGATCACATGACCATGGGCATGCTATAGTGGTCATGTGAGGATTGGTTGCAAGTCGCATTTTTCAGGGCCATCGTAATTTTGAAAGGTCGCTAAATGAAACTGAGAAGCTGTGGTGGCACAGTGGTTAGAATGCAGTATTGCAGGCAAACTCTGCCCACTGCCAGGAGTTCAATCCTGACTGGCTCAAGGTTGACTCAGCCTTCCATCTTTCCAAGGTCGGTAAAGTGAAGACTCAAGATTGTTGGGGGCCATATGCTGACTCTGTAAACCGCTTAGAGAGGGCTGTAAAGCACTGTGAAGTGGTATATAAGTCTAAGTGTTATTGCTATTACATGTATTGGAAAGCTTGAGGAAGGTCCAGAATTGACACCAAGCTGATTCATGCAATTATTCTTCTATGATGAGATGAATCATATTTCCTCCACAATGTACCTCATCAAGGCAAAACGGCCTTGCTGAACCTTCGCATATGATGCCCATCACCTGGGCTAACCACCTCTAAATTCTCCACCCTCCCTGTCCTCACCAGGATGCTGAGTTTTTCTCGCAGTCCTTTGATGTCATCTTTGAGCTTCTGCTCCTTCAGCCTCCACTCAGCTTTGTGCACCTCACGGCTTAAGTCTCTCTCTGGGCCTGGTGAATGCCGGTTGGCTTCCATTAGCAATGCCCGCAGTTCATTCAGGCTTCTGCAGGAAGAGTGGAGAGAAGATCAGAAAGAGATCTTAAGCTGTCTATGAGAGAAAATCTATCAAATATCTTAATGAGTTTGATTCTAATACTGGAACTGCTTTTAGTTTTTATTGATGTATTTTATTGCTTTCGGCTGTTCCTAGATGCTAGGGAGTGAGTCAGCATTCAACATGTGGGAGGTATATGTTATATGTGTGTGTATTCTGTATACTACTCTGGCCTCCTTTAGGAGGAAGAGATTACAAAAATTATATAATTTATTTATACTTTTAAAAGTGCTATCTGACAGCTAAAAAGCCTTCCATCAATAATGAGATACTACTTAACTCAACAGAACATTGTATTTGATAGTTGCTATCTAAAAGTTAATAACTTGGGAGTCAATTATCTAAGAAGACAGTTCCATAACTGAAGTAGTAGCTGTGAGAAGGCCCTGATGCAAATCAAGGAGGGGAGGAGAAGGAAGGGGAGAGAAGAAGGGAGGGGGAGAGGAGTTGGTAAATGGGTGAAGAAGGGAAGGGACAAAAAGGGAAGGAGGTATATGGATAGGGGAGGGGAGGGGGAGGGGAGGGAGGCAGGAAAGGGAAAGGAGAGGAGAGGAGAGAAGAGGAGAGGAAAGGAAAGGAGAGGAAAGGAAAAGGAGAGGAGAGGAGAGGAGAGGAGAGGAGAGGAGAGGAGAGGAGAGGAGAGGAAAGGAAAGGAAAGGAAAGGAAAGGAAAGGAAAGGAAAGGAAAGGAAAGGAAAGGAAAGGAAAGGAAAGGAAAGGAAAAGGAATATCGTTTTGTTTTTGCTACTCTAGACCTTTCCTAAGCTAGTTTTTCTTAGTATTGTTTGGGATGGTAACTCCCTGAATTTATAACCTGCTTACTCAAAGGTTGAAAATTCTAGGCGATGTTGTCTGGAAGTTTCTGAAAAATTACTCCATTCAGGAAATCCCAGAATCATCCAATGTTTTAGTAGTCATTTCCAGTTTGAGAGTTCTACCAAACATGAACAGTCAGTATTCTGCATGGAAGTCAAGGTTTCCTTGGAACCACTTCTAGATTCTATTACAGAACCCTGAAATCATAACTGAGGCTCCTAATGCTCTAAATGTGTCATACTTTCTCTGGGTGGAGCGAAGACTGACCTTTCTTTTTTTAATAGCTCCTGGCTGATCAGAACCAGCTGACCAGAAGCATCGTGGGTTTTTCTTGACATTGTTTCTAGATCTGCTTCCAGCCTTTTTTTTTCTTTCAACACAGAATCCGCCTTCTTGTCAGCGCTCTTGCATCTATTTTCCAGTGCTGGCAAACAGAAAGAGAGAGAAGATGGGGGGGGGGGGAACAGAATAAACCAAACTGGAGTCTTTGGCAAGGCAAGATGAGGAAGATGTTTGTGTGAACCAGGCTGGGACGATACATCTGGGGTGGGGAATTTGAGACCTCCTAGATGTTGCTGAAGTACAACTCTCATCAACTCCAGCCACCATAGCCAACAGATCAGAGGCAAATAAAGTAGTCAAGAATTGGTGCAAAACAGATTGTGTCTCTAACAACAGAGGCACAGTATCACCTAAATTTGGCCACAAACAGTCATCTTAAGTAGAGGGGGTGATTTTTCAGCTCCACCAATTAAAAGGGCCACTCATTACAAATTCCCTCCTCTGTCCCAAAACATAAAAATTGTTGAACCCATGGAACTGACATTTTAACCTAGTCTACCCTTCCTTTCCAACCCATTTGCTTGTTTTCTACGTGTAAGGAAAATTATTTATTAGTGTTCTTTCTTATCAGATCATCTCTATTCTGAGGGAATGCAATTTTGAAACCGCATAATCTTACAGATGCAGATTCGCAAAAATGTTGTGGTTCCACCAAAAGAGCTCCATATTGACCAACACCAGCCCAATGAGACTTACCACTTACTTGGGCCCTTAGAGTATCCGTCTGGGAGACAAGCGATGATACCTCTTTGTCCTTTTTACTCAATTTGTCCTGGAGATCTGTACAAGAAAAGGAAGAGCTGAAAACAATACTTTGAACCCCACCCTCCACTTCACCCCACCCCCAAGCAGAGAGGGGTCCACATGTTTAGAAGGACCTCTGGGAGCTGAGGTCCAACGTATTTAGGAGAACACCAAACTAAGGAATTATTTTTCGTCAGCCTGTGGGCAGGTCCTCTTCAATCAAATTACATGTTCAGGAGAAAGGCAAAGATAACTTTAGCAGAGACATAAAAGAATTCTGAGATACAGCCTGTTTCATTTCATTTCAAGTTACTGATTCATTCAAGGCAAATCCAGTGAGAGACAGATGTTAAGAGAAATCAGGTTCAGAATTACTTTTTTAGATTAGTCCTATATGGCATGGGTCCAGGGTATCTGAGGAGCCGTCTCTCCCCAATGGAACTATCCCACCCCAGATGCGCCAGCGGAAGAGAGCTGCTACAGATCCCATCTGCTAAGACAGAGGTCCCCAACCTTTTGGGCACCAGGGACTGGCTACGTGGAGAGAGGTTTTTCATGGACCGGAGGGGGCGTGGTTTCATGTACTGCCTGCATCCCACGGATGGGGCTTTGCTTGTTTGTGTAGACCGGTTGCTGGCATGCCGCGGCCCATTATTGGTCCACAGACCGGGGGTTAGGGACCCCTGTGCTAAGGAATTCTGGCAGGCAGGATCAAGGAGAAGAGCCTTTTCCACTGTGGCCTCGTCCCTGTGGAACACTCTAACAATGGAAGTGTGAATAGCCACCGGAAGGGTATTAAAACTTAGATTGCCAGTTGGCTTGGGGCCCCAAGGGGGGCGCTCACCACTGGAGGTGGTTGATGGGATAAGAAGACCTCATCCTATGCCACCTGTCCCTTAGTTCTTTTTTTTTTTATAGTTTAAAATTTTTAATCTGTATAGTTTTAATATATTTTAATTATATTTCTATTAGTCTTATAATCTGTAAATTGCCCAGAGTTGCCTTATAGGGGAGATGGTTGGCATAAAAATCTAATAAATAAAATAAATAATAGATGTACAAGGTAGCTGGGAATCTTGTATATTTCTTAATGGAAAATATCCCCTGCGTGTTCACAGCATACAGTAATTATACCATCAGTCTGAAAGCAAAAGAAACAGCTTCCTATAGAGCAGACATGTCAAACTCGCGACGTCACGTGACGTCGTGCAACATATCGGGACTGTTTTGCCATTGCCGGCAATGGGGTGGGCACGGCCTCGGCGTGACGCGTCCGGCCCGCGGGCCGGCAGTTTGACACCCCTGCTATAGAGTGTCACATACTGTCTTCAATATTTTACTCCTCACAGAAAAGAATTATGCAAAACCAGCTACCTTGCACATCTAAATAAGTAAGTGCAATCTCTGTGCTTCTAAAACGTTCAGCAGACTTTTTTCTTTTTAAAAAAGAAAGTTAAAAAGTTAAAAAAACAAGAGGACCTGCCCCAAAGCAGGTAGACTTGTCCCAGGCTAACTCACTCCAAACAAGAAGAGAAGAACAATGTTTTCTGTGATCTGATTGTCTTTTTGAGTAATCCACTGGGGGCTACAGGCTGGTGATGCTAAAACTAGAGGCAGAGCTAAACTAGGACCAGGGCGCTTTTTCTTGTGCTCTATGCTGCTCTCCTACCCCCAGGCTAGGGAAGCAGAAGACCAGCTCTGGCAGAAGTCTGAGATAACTCTGGTAGAAGGCCTTTGTCGAAAGGCAAATACACAGAGAGTCTCAGTTTTCCAACTGCTGCATCTAAACTTCTAAAGAGAGCAGACTGAACATATGCCAGAGTTGTAGCCTTTTGCAGCAGGTGACAGTACCATTTTTGGGTGAGGGGGCTGAGTTCTGAGCACAGCATTTAGATGAAAAGAGTGAGTGGTGACCCAGATAGATGGGTCAACCTCAGTCAAATGAGTGATACATTATTTGTATTTATGTCCAAGATCCCAAAAAGCGATGCACTCTTACCTTCCATTGCTTGTTTCATCTTGATCTTGTCTTCTGAAATGTCATTTGTTTCAATCATCTAAAGAAATGTAAAAAAAAACCATAAGCAAACCAATAAACGGTTGGCTTTGGTTAATATGAATTGAATGAAGGATGTGCAGATTTGCATATCCATCAGATCTTTTGGATAACGCTTGAAATCAATTCTACTGGAGCTTTTCTTGTTTAGGCCTACGTGTGCCATCGAATCAGTTTCGACTCCTGGCAACTGCCTGGAAAAGCTCCTACAATTTTCTTGGCAAGGTTTTTCAGAAATGGTTTGCCATTGCCTCCTTCCTAGGGCTGAGAGAGAGCGACTGGCCGAAGAGCACCCAGCTGGCTTCGTGCTTAAGCAGGACTATAGCTTCCCGGTCTCCCAGTTTCTACTATGGCGACTTAACCACTACACAAACTGGCTCTCTTCCATGTTTATGTCTTCCACTAATTTATGACAGACATGGCCAGTTTTATACATACTCTCCAGTAAAGGTCTAATGTTTTGCTTTTATCGTATCAAAGTCAATCTCATGAACTATTCAAACAAGCTTTGTAATCTCTGAATGAATAAATGATGCATCTTAATAAAACATACATAAGCTTTTTCTCTTGCACGCAATCATATTTTGTGGCTTGCAGCAATCAAACCAGAAGTTGTGTAGCTACCAGTTATCACCTGTGGACTCAAAACTGATCTATGAACCCTCAAATCAGTTTCCTGTCTTAACAAAACCATTGTTTCCAACTTCAAGAGAATCTATATGATATTCAATTCAATTCAAATCATAATTTCATAGCTTGCCTTATTCCAAAGTTGAGAAACAGGGAGTTATGCCATAGCTTTACTGATTTTCCTCAATTTATTGTGGTCATTAAGCAAAACCCTTATAGACTTTGTTTGTCGGAAGCCGTCTGGGAAGCTGCAAATGGCAATCACACCACCCGGGGGATGCTACAACTGGTGTAAATACATCCCAGGTTGCCAAATGCTCCGGTTTTGATCATATGATGGTGAAGATGATGTGACAGTCATGAATGCGAGGACTGGTCATAAGTCACTTTTTTCAGTGGCATTGTAACTTTAAATGGTTACTAAATGAATGGTTGTTAAGTTAGCAGATATTTAAAGTTTGAATTCCTTTCTCTTGGATTCCACCAAGTTGAGATTACTGCATGTCTTCGTACTGCAACCATTCAGCTATGTTCAGAATACGCTCTCTACAGTCCTCCCTATATTACCATTGGCACATTCTTCCTCTTATATCTCTCCATTTTCTCTTACTTTAATCCTTGAAATAGAATATGGTATCTCCCTTTTTTAAAAATTGCTTTTGACTTATTTCCCTAATTATGCCCTTCAATGAAACCTCAATGCTCTCTGAGCTTGGTTGTTTTCTTGCAGACATTTCATTACCTAAACTAGGTAACATCATCAGTGCTAATGATGCACTAGCACTGATGATGTTACCTAGTTTGGTAATAAAATGTCTGCAAGCAAACAACCAAGCTCAGAGAGCACCAAGGATTTCTCATTTCAACCCTGAGCTACAAATATTTTCTTTTAATGAAACCTTATTTTGAAGAATTAATTGGGGGAAGGAGGTCTCCAGAATTCTAAAAAAAAATCCTTTGAATCTAAGAATTTGTCAGAAAGTTGTAATTGATGTCGCTTGAGTAACAAAGTCGTGAAAATGACAATAATGACAGAAATCATGCAATTAAATAAATTACAATAGTATGATATTGTTATGCAAATGATACACACAATTAAATCTGTCCACTGCATGCAAATTCTGGAAAATTAAGGTTTTATGGTTACCAAGATTTAAAGCGATAGATCACCATCCCAGTCTGTTCCCCTTCCTCCTCATGAGTAGTTCCTCAATACTCTGAATTAGTTTGTAAATTCTCAAGAGAAGAGCCTACTTATCCTATTTCAGTTCATAAGGAACAATAAATGTTGATTCCTTAATTTAATTTATGAATTAAATATAGTAAACGAAGTAGAATCCTGAATGAAAATGTCCCAAGGTTATTAATTAATCCACCTGCCTTGACGGTGGAACTTCCTTTTGAAGGAATTCAAGCTGCCCCACACAGTGACCAGTTTGGGGGGGGGGAAGCCATCTAGCTTACGCTGCTTAAATACTGTATTCTTTAACTTATATAGTAATACGCAAAATAAAAAATAAGAGAGAAAAGGAAGGAGCCATGGCAAATTTCTTTTAAAAAGCAATGGCTACTCATGGCCTTTTAACTCAAATACTCACCTTGGTAGGTTGGGAAGAGTGGAGTGGTTCTGTGGAGTGCAATTTATTCTCTAACACAAGAACTTTCTCCTGTAACCGCTGAATCTCCTGTTTACTCTGAAGCTCAGTTTTCTGCAGCGTCTCATAGTCCAGCATCTTTTTCTCAGCCAAGGAGATCTGCTCTTTCAAGAAAGCGATGGCTTGTGCCTGGTCTTTGTAATCACCGTGTAGCTTCTCCAGCTCATGAACTCTGAGGTCAGCATCTCGACGCTTATCCTTCAGGTCCTGAAGTTCCATAAGCTGCTGGTTTGTTCTGGTTTCCAACTGGGCCTTCCAATTGTTGTTGCTTTCTTCCATTTCCTCCTTGGCTTCTTGTACCTTCAGCTTAAGGCTTTCCTTCTCTTTAATATGAACCGCCATCTCAATGTCGTGCTTGGCTTTTAGGTTCTCCAGCTCTAACTGGTGCTCCAATTTGATACTTTCTACCACAGCTTTCAGCTCCACTATTTCCTTATGCTGGCTGTCAGAGCCTGTGTTCAAAGTAGCCTTGAGGTCCTCCAGTGACTTCTGATGGTCTGATGCTAACGTATCCAGCTTTGACTTCCAATTGTCCATTAAGCCCATGTTCTCATTGGTGGCCTGCTGAACCTTTTGCTTGAGATCCACAATTTCTTGGGAGTACTTTTCATTGAGAGCTTTCAACTTTTCAACCTCCTGCTGGTGCTTCTTCAAAGTCCTCTCATACTTCTCTTTCAGTTGGGTACTCTCTTTCTGGTGCTCTTTGTTGGCTGAAAACAGCTGGTCACGTAAGCGGAGAGTTTCCGTCTGAAGGCCCAGGCTGTGATCTGGAGACTCTGGCTGATGAGAATTCTGTAAACATTGCCGCAACTCCTCAACCTCACTTTGCCTTAAGGTCAACTCTTCCTCGAGCTGAAGGATTCTTGACTTCTCTGCCACGGTAGTTAACTGAAAGAGATTATTAAAAGGATAAAAGCATGCATTAGAATCAGTGCCTGCATTTTCATATGCACTTGTGGGTAACCTGCAGCCCTCCAGTTGTCATTAAAATGCAGCTGACCATCATCCATCCAAAACCACTGGCTAGGACTGATGGGAGTTCAACAACATCTGGATGGCCATAGTTTCCCTGTACCTGAAAATCCGAGAGCTTCTTCACTCATCGTGGAAGCTTTCTTTTTTTAAAGTATATTACTGTATTATATAAGATCTTTTAGGGATGCATAAAGGTGTTAACCAGCCCTTCCCAACCTAATGCATGGCTAAAGTGCTGGACTACAACCTCCAGAATTCTGAATCTGTAACTACTAGAATATGAATGTAATGACATGTTTACACAACATGATCAACATCGCTTTCTGGGTTCTCAAAATACCGAGCATAAATTAGCAAATGGGCTGTAGTTACAGTAGGTTACATTTTAACTAACTTGCCTAAATAAATTATGCAAATGACTTTTGTGTTGGTATCACTAATATCATATAGCCTGGGCAGAAGAGTGATTACAAATATCTTAAGTAGCATACTGGAATTTTTCTGCTACCAAATGTGTGAAAAAGCTCTTAGAAAAGGAATTGCAGCTTACAAATACCTATGCAGTAAAATAGATTTCATTCTCTGAAGGCTTTAGATTTTTGTTTTTGTTTTTGCACCAGGGTAAATTTTCCATTGAGCTTTCTTTCTTTTGGAATTAGATCATGTTCAATTCTGTCTTTTGCAATTTTCTAAAAAGCAATAGGAAAAACTCTTTTGCCTAGATACATCACCGCTTCTCCTTAAAAATACAAAAATGGCCTGTACACCAGTCTCCTGTAATCTGGTGATATCCCTATGGTGGGGATGAAAATTCCACAGTTTGCAATCAGAATAGCCACTGGAAAAATGAGTGGAGATGAGACAGCAAAGTTATGAAGTGGCAGGATGGCATGTACCAATTCAGATATCTGATGGAGACCACAGTTGAGATATTTGTGAAAATATGGATCTATATGGATACAGCTTCTTATGAGAAGAAAACTGGCAACACAGCTGTGCTTCCTTGAAACAAAATAAAGCAAGTTTTTTCTTTTTCCTAATGCTACTGTATGTCAAAACTTTGCAGCTTCTAAAAATTACTTCCTTGGAAAAAGTGTTTCCCGTCTTCTTCTCAAGCAGCTTGAAATGTCTTTAGAAATGGTCTTATTTTTGAGCTCGGGTTTAAGTTAGAATTATTCTTAATGATAGCTGGAGATGTTGTCTTCCGTGGCCTCTTGTTCCAGCACTCCAAAGCCTCCCTCACTGCCCACACTTCTAATCTGAAAAGTTTCCTAGGAAGAGCTCCCACTGATGCTCCCATAGAAGTATGAGAAGGCATTGAGGGTAGCAGTGTACAACAAAAGACAGGATATTGACATAGACACTTTGGCCTCTTTGTAATTAAAAAAAATGCAAGCATAATAACACTTTACCCATGAGAATTTAAGAGATGTCTCTTCCACTTTAAAAGGAATGTTTAAAAACAATTTTTTTTCCTCAGATTAAATGAGAATTGGTAGAAAATAACAGAGGATATGTTTTCTGCACAAAGCCCCTTTCCCCTCCCCATAAAACATTACTCACTTGCTGTCTGAAATAACACAGCTGAGCCCCCCCAAATTAGGATTCCATTGCACCACTGATGTGATGCTGCGATGCAAAATTTTGACCATAGTCTATTCCCTCTATCAACTCTGCCTTCCCAGGTACCATCTTCACCACCTATAGAGATCAGTGTTTCTCAAACTTGGCAACTTTAAGACATATGGACTTCAACTCCCAAAATTTCTCAGCCAGCATGCCAGCTAGCTAAGGAATTCTGGGAGTTGAAGTCGATATGCCTTAAAAGTTGCCAGGCTTGAGAATCACTGCAGATTAAATACCTCAAGACTTGAGTGATTAGCAGGTGTGCTGGGCAGCTTTTGAAAACTTACTCCTTCAGTCCCAACATTCTCCATCTTGGAAACAAACCTTTTGTTCAGTATAGTGGACTGCTGAAAGTATAAAGTAAAGTAAGAAAAATAAATAAATGCCATCATTCTTGTCAACTGATATACCTGATTGTTCCATAAGGCTATTAAAAGGCATTTCAACTCTCAACCTTAGTCTGCTAAATTGGGTAATGTCAAATTTGGGTTTGCTCAGTTGTTCTATAGCAGAGGTCTTCAAACTTGGCCCTTTTATGACTTGTGGACTTGAACTCCCAGAATTCCTCAGCCAGGCCAGCGTTTGAAGACCCCTGTTCTATAGTCACTCTTTGCTCACCACATAGTTTACCCTGGTGTAAAAGGAGGTATAAGCCAGCCAACCAACTAACCAACCAACCAACCAACCAAACCAACCTCCCACCCACCTATGGAAATTGGTTAGAAGTCATTAACAGAAATGTTCAAAAGGAATATGTAAGGAATGGTACTTGATGTATAAGCAAACAGCTGACTATGGTTAATGTTTAATGATGGGCTTAAAAGCAGCTGGGAAACTGATGGGGCACAGCACATTCGGTTTATGTATCATGGTAAAAAAGGAAATAGAGAAAAATCTGGCTATATGGGCTGCTCCACTGAATTGACTCCAATACTAGCTCTAAACATTCGGAGTTGAAAGTTAGAGAAGGACTCAAAAGTTTCTGATCCAAACCTCTGCGTAAGAGAGGAAAGTCACAGCATCTTCCAAACAGCTACCCATTTGAAGGCACAGCAAGGGAGTCTCTGCCTATCTATCACACAATAATCAATGTCACTGTTGAACTGCTCTTATGTCTCCAATCGTTTCTCCTAGGGTTCATCTGAGATCTACTTTCTTCTATCAAAATCTCATGAAATTTAATCCTGAGATGAGGATGGCTCTAACCCTGTTTTGGAAGGTCTTGAAAACCTGGCAATATGCCGGGCCTGGAGTCCCAAATGTGTGAAGGATTCTGTTTCCTGGCTTTTTTTGATACTGATGAATTCTAACATCTCTTGACTGCTATTTATATTTTATTTATATTTATTTTATTTAATATTTAATTTCTTTTTTTTTGTATTGTGTTTTAATTGTTTGGCTTTTATGATTGTTTGCAGCCTAGAGTCACTGGTTTGAGGTGGGCGGATATACAAATGGAATAAATAAACACCAGAACTCGAAAAGCAAACAAACAAAAATATAAATGTAAACCTACTCCTTGGGGCAGCAAAAATTAAACCTTTGCCTCTTCCCATGTTTTACAGCAGCAGATCACACTGATTAGGTCATAGATGCTAATCTTAAAATAAGCCACATTATATTTTAGTGTGATAGATGAACCTTATCAAGAGAAGGAATTTTCCTAAGCGAAATCCAACTCAGAACACTCTTTTCCTCTCTGAAAGTTTATTAATAAATGAAATAAATTGCCCAGAGTGTTCCAACGTTCATTCACTCCAAAAGAATACTTTTGGCAGAACCAAAGAGCCAAACTTCATTCCCATAAAATTCCTCAACTGGTGAGAAACTAAAACTAAAAATCTTAAGAACGGAAATCAATACAGGCCTTTTAAATTGCCCCTAGAGCAGGGGTAGGTAACCTTGGCTCTTTTATGACTCGTGGACTTCAACTCCCAGAATTCCTGAGCCAGCATGGCTCAGCTTGGAAACCTCTCCCTTTCCCCTCAGCATGGCTGGCTCAGGAATTCTGGGAGTTGAAGTCCACGAGTCATAAAAGAGCCAAGGTTGCCTACCCCTGCCCTAGAGAGTTAACATCTGGACAGCAGCAGTTACACAGATGACACTTTTCTACATAACAAAGAGACATAGCCCTCCATTTTGAACAACAACTGTGTTTTGGAAATTACTTCCTCTATACATATGAACTAGTGTAGCCCCGCTTTATGCATATTGGCATTACCTTTTGCATTGATAATTTTTAGGTTTTTTTGGAGGGAAGAATGGGTACTAGCAGCACAACCTGATTTATTTTTATTTATTTTTGAAGTTATATTCCACTCATCCCCAGTAGCTTGAGGCAAAGTTACAGATACAATAATTCAAATTCAATCTAACAAAATCATAATAAAAGACACTAGGAGAAAAACTCCAAAGGACTATGTGAATAAGCCACTTTCCCAGTTTTGTATATAGAGATAATAATGAAAGAAACAAACAAAAATTGAATCATTTTTGTATATATGAGTCCTCTGTCCAGTAACAAAATTACCATACATCCCTGATCACAACAGTGGCAAACCATGGGTAAATCCTGGCATCATCAGAGGTGAAAATCACAAATTAAAAATACTGCACATCATAAAGGCTTCTTTTCCTTTTAAAGATACTTCAGATTTCACAAAAGATTTATAGATGGGGTCGAGAACCAGTGGTTGGTACAGTGGCTAAGTTGGACTAGAACAGGAGAGACCTGGGTTCCGGTTACCCTCACTCTCCCTTAGAAATTCACTGGGTGACTTTCAGCTTCTCTTCTTCTCTCTCAGCCAATATAGTGTAGTGGTCATCATGCTGGACTAGGAGTGGGAGATCCAGGATCTAGTCTCCCTTAGTCACAGAAGTTTCCCTGGAGACTTTGGGCCAATCCCAAGAGTCAATGCGGTACACTGCTACAGGTGGTGATCTATAGCAAGGGTCCCCAGCCTGTGGGCCGCAGCCCACTAATGAGCTGTGAAAGATTTGCAACCGGGCCGCAGAAATGGCTGGTGAGCGCACGCACATGCACATGCATCCTCACTTACGCAAACAGCAGGCGAGAGGGCGTGCACACGCTCCATTTAAGTGAACGGCAGGCGCGCATGCATGCCACTCACGCAAATGAAATTGTGCACGCGCTTGCCGGCCACTCACGTGGAGCCAGCCTCTCTCCCCTCCCCCCCCCCGCCGGTCCGCAAAGCCGGAAACATTGGGGAACTCTGAACTATAGTACTCCACGACTTTCAAGCATTCATTTAACAACCATTCAAAGTTCTAATGGCACCGAAAAGAACGGCAACCGGAACATGCATCCCCACAGTCACATGATCAAAATTAGGGTATTTACAATGGCTGCATGTCCCAGGGTCATATGATCACCATTTATGACATTCCCAGTTGGCTTCCAACAAGTAAAGCCAGTGGGAAAAGCTGGATTTGCTTAAGGACTGCAGTGATTTGCTTAACAACTGTGGCAAAAACAGGTCATAAAATTGGGCACAACTCACTTAACAACTGCCTTACTTAGTAGTAGAGATTCCACAATTATGACCCAATTGTGGTTATAAATCAAGGACTACCTGTACAAGAAACATACCCCTAGTCCAGGGGTCTTCAAACTTGGCCCTTTTATGACTTTGGACTTCAACTGCCAGAATTCCTCAGCCAGGCACGCTGGCTGAGGAATTCTGGGAGTTGAAGTCCACAAGTCATAAAAGGGCCAAGTTTGACAACCCCTGCCCTAGTCTATCTTCAGCCGTTAAAAGTCCAACCTACTTCAAGGGGATCCTGTTGTGGGGATAAAATAAAGGGAAATCTCCATGGAAACTATTTCAATCTCTTGGGAGAAATCTAATAAAAATAAGTGCAATGAATAAACTTTTTTAAAAGGTAGTACTCAGAAGCTATGTCTAACTATGGGATTAAGCATTACGCATAAAAATATAACATCTTAGAAGACTAAGCCCCAAATCCAGAATGCCTGATTCTAGTTGCTGAGTGGGATTTTAATTTGGAAAGTTCATATTTTTCTGAATCTTTTGTAGGATTTAGGTAAATTTGTCAAATTTGAAAAGAGTCCATAAAAAGGACCTATCCTGAACTTTCCATAAAGCCTGATGGCATTTTTTAGTTCATGGTGTTATAGCACTTAGCAATAGAACTTAGACTAATATACCGCTTCACAGTGCTTTACAGCCCTCTCTAAGCAGTTTAACAGAGTCAGCATATGGCCCCCAACTTTCTGGGTCCTCATTTTACCGACCTCGGAAGGGTGGAAGGCTGAGTCAACCTTGAACTGGTGAGACTTGAACTGCCGAACTTGCAGGCAGAATTAGCCTGCAATATTGCATTCTAACCACTGCGCCACCATAGATCTTTATCATGAGATACTATTAATGTTTCCTAATACCTATGTATCTACTACACTTATCTGCAGTTTGATTGGGCCTTTCAAATCCCCTGTTCCCTTGGATGACTCCACAGGAACCAAAGCAGGGTGCCAGGCATGAAATACACTCAAGGCTTTGAATATGACTTGATGATACATGATAGACAGCTCTTATAAGTCTATTCTGAGTTAGTACCCAAACGAGCAATTATAGGATCCTCTTGTACTCTTAAGATCCAGAATTAAAAACAAGCAGGCTATTCATGAATTAAGTTAGATTAAATTAGGATCGATGAAAAAGGCATAGCAAAGAGATTTTCAGGGATCCAGCTTTATCTCAGTTTCTAAAACCGTTCCTTTGGATAAGAATCCTGACGCCTACATGCTTGTTTTTACCATGCTTTCCAAAATGCTGGACCTGCAGAGTTAAGTTATGGTGCAGAATTCCTGGGTCCCAAGCAACTCTGCAGTGGTGATGGGTGAATACAGATTGCCATTTACCAAGTGTCAAGTCACGTGCAGAGAATTGTATGGAAAGAGTTGGCGGCGGGGGGGGGGGGTTTCAGGGGAGAAAAAAAAAGGGGGAATAAATTGTGCCAGTTCCCTGCTTTCCAACGGGGTGCGATTGTGAGGTTAGAGACAAAACAACAGCCTCTTATTTATGGGATACCCCCATGAATAGATAAAACTGCTTGCAAAGCCAAGTACCCATCATCAGGTAAGTAGCTTTCTGTATTCAACCAATGATTATTGTTAAACTGGATAATGAGTGGCAAAGTCAGTCCAATCCAAATGATATGCATGAAAAGCTGCAGAATGGAAATCAAAGGAAGGATTTGTCCAATAGACCAAGAAGACAAAACTACAAAGTGTTACCATCTCCAGAGAAATGGAGAAGAGATTGTGGGGAGCGGGGGAGTAATTGCAAAACAAGATGTTAACATGAAACATGGAAGCTTAATTATCAACATAGCCAGCAAGCAACTGGATCTGCAGGCATTGGCTAGCATGAGGTCGGGCAGCGAAGGGGGTTGGGTGGATTACCCTGCTTTCCTCCAATTCTCTGAGAAGCTTTGCTGCCTGGGTCTTCTCAAACAGGAGACTCTGTTCGAGCTCCCGTATTCGAGCATGCTCCATCTGCGTCTGAGTCTGGTCACACATCAGGAAGGAAACCAAAAGAAGAGAAAGCAAACAGGAGAAAGAGAGTGGAGAACAAGGGAATAATAATAATAATCGTAATGGAGATGCCTGCAAATTATCTTCTTCAGTATACAAAGTGAAGAAAGACAGTTTACACAATAGAGGTGGGGAGAAGGACAAGATAGGTTAAGACAGGGACAGCCATCCACACAAGATGCAAGGTAAGGAAGTTTTCCAGTCAATCCTCTTCACAACTGCAAACACAGACACAAACTATTAAATGCATTGGTGTACATCCCTCATGTCACAACTGCAGTTGAATTCCCCTCCCAAACAGCTCAAAAAGCAACTCCAGACAGTCTCCCCTTGAGTCAGTTATTGTTCTAGAGACAAGATGCTCAGCCATAATTCAAGTCCAGCCTGGGAACTGTTGCCAACTCAGGCAGCTTGATCTGAGAATCATTGAGTCAGATGCATCAGGGGAGCTGTTTTTGAAAAGCATTGATCTTAGAAGTCTCTTCTTTGCATCCATCCTAGTGTGCACAAGCTATTTATCCATGGGAACATAACACAAAATTTATTGTGGTTATTTATGTGCGTTTGGATCACGAACTGAACAGTGAAATTAAGATACATTAAGTCAGCCTTATTTGTCCAGGTCAGACTGCCAGCAGATGTGCATGAATGCTGTATTAGTTGGTGCTTAATGTAATATGCATTCCCTTCTGAATTAAATCTAATTTTACGATACGAGCAATTTCCTATATCAGCCTTCCCAAAGCTTGTGCCTTCCAGATGTGTGGGAACTGGACTATCATGATTGCTAATGAAGCTGAAATTCAACACATCTGGAGCACTAGAACATTTACTTGGGAGCAAGTCCCATTGAAATCAATAGGGCTTAGTTCTAAGTACACATATACAGGATGGTGTTGATAACCATTCAGAACAGTAAAACATCTCCTAGAACAGGGGTCTTCAAACTTGGCCCTTTTATGACTTGTGGACTTCAACTCCCAGAATTCCTCAGCCAGCGTGCCTGGCTGAGGAATTCTGGGAGTTGAAGTCCACAAGTCTTAAAGTTGCCAAGTTTGAAGACCCCTGTCCTAGAAGAAAGGTGAATATAAGAATCCTGTTGGGTTTTATATAATCTTTATTGAAATAAGAGTTTACAAAGTGGAATAAGCTGGAGACACCATTTCCCCTACTTACTAGGACTCAAACAGATTCTGTTTAAATTAGAAATAAAACTAGAATAAGGAAATGCCCATACATGATTTTCACCCTTGCTTATGATTTGATCTGCATACTAATTTACTGAGCCAAACAAGTTCCAAAATTGTTCAAAATAAGCAAGTAAAAACTGGAATCCCTCTTTTTAGTTATTGACTATAAGAATAGACTAGTCGCATTCTCTGTGGGGCACCCTTCAATCTTATTTTGCCTATGCTATTCCTCAAAACACACATAAGAGCCTGCATTAGCCAATCAAAGCTCAATTTATTAAAAGACAATGAATTAACGAGGAATCAGTACAGACGAGATCAACAATGTTTCAGGCTTGTATAAATTTTAATAAAGAATGGCCATGCTCTCAATTACCTCCAAATCTCCCTTTGTAATGGATTCTTCCTCAACTCGGAACTGCAAATCCTCTACCTTCCTGTAAAAGAAGGGAAAAGTCAGAAGAAAGCGATAACGTGGAAAAATTTCCAAAGTTATTACATCCGCTCTCTTATAGCATATAGCTCAAATTATGAAATGGAATTCAAACAAGCTGATTTATTGCTGTTTAAATAGCAAGATCTATTATCGCTTCATAGTGCACTCTCTAAGCCAGGGGTCTTCAAACTTGGCAACTTTAAGACTTGTGAACTTCAACTCCCAGAATTCCTCAGCCAGGCACGCTGGCTGAGGAATTCTGGGAGTTGAAGTCCACAAGTCTTAAAGTTGCCAAGTTTGAAGACCCCTGCTCTAAGCAGTTTACAATGTCAGCATATTGCCGCCAACAATCTGGGTCCTCATTTTACCGACCTCGGAAGAATGGAAGGCTGAATCAACCTTGAGCCGGTGAAAATTGAACTGCTGGCAGTCAGCAGAATTAGCCTGCAATACTGCATTCTAACCACTGCGCCACTAAGCTTGTTTATTTGCCTTCTCCTAAGCAAACAATCCATATTTCGTTCTATTTTCAGCTCCCCAACCCTCAAATTGTGGATACCTTTTCTCCTCTTCTAACTGGTTCAGTAGCTCTACTTTCTCCTTCTGTGATCCATCCAGCAAGGCGCGTGCTCTCTGCAAATTTCCGTCGGTTTCAGTTACATACTAAAAATGAAACAAAAAAGAAAGCCCAATCTTCCAACATTGTACAGATTAACACAGACGTAATTTCACTACTGTTACCTTTTATTCTTGCCCATTAAGAGGAGGAAATGACCAAAATAAATGAACCTGGCAAACATTAGTTTTCCATAAATGATTTTACTTCTGCCTTTTTGTCCCCAGAGGCTCAGGAGATATTTGACAAGGCAGCCTGGCAATTTCCCATCACAAGGCCAACCAGAAAGGGGCATATTTACTTAACAGCTTTATTCAACATTTAATAATTTCTGCAAGAGTTGCTTGAGGTTCTAAAAATCTACCTGCAGCCTTGCTAGTGTGTGTGCACGCACAAATACATGGAAAAGCATAAACTCAATCAGAACAATAGCATTATGGGTTTAATCTACCTGGACAAGGCTGATAGTAGCAGGTGAGCAAAATCTGTTAAGATCACCTTATTGGTTTAGAAATAGTCCTCGGATTACAATCATCTGTTTGAAGTTACAATGGCACTGAAAAAAACGACTTATGACCATTTTTCACACTTACAACCGTTGCACCATCCCATGGTCATGTGATCAAAATTTGGCCGCTTGGCAACTGGTACATATTTATGAGGGTTGCAGTGTCCTGGGGTCATGTGATCACTTTTTATAGTAAATCTCACCATAACCTTCTGACAAGCAAAGTCATTGGAGAAGCCAGAATCACTTAATAACTGGATTACTAACTTAACAACTGCAGTCATTCACTTAACAACTGCGGCAAGAAAAGTTGTAAAATGGGACAAAACTCACTTAACAACTGTCTTGTTCAGCAACAGAAATTTTTGTTCTATTGTGGTCATACGATGAGGACTACCTGTACACTGTTTAGTGTTTAGTTTCCTGATCTTGACAACTTCCAGGTGTGTGGGCTTTAACTTTAATTTCAGAGTTCTCATTGATGTCCCTGCTGATTCTGGAATTCGGGAATTTGAAGGCCATCCACCTGGACATTGCCACGGTTGGGAAAGCTTGCTTTAGATAAAGCTTGGTGAATAACAAACAACAAATGATTATTTCTGCTAATAACGATGGACCTATTTTGTGCTTGCAAACCGAAGTCACACTTAGTGCTTAATAATGAATAATTCATAGTGTTATAAATCAGATGCTTTTCCTTCCTGGCTTCTTATCAACCTTCTCAGGTAGACCTGACAGGAAATACAACCAGAGAAACTAATTCTACTTTATTGTAAAGCTACATCAACAGAATCTCGCAAGTCTGAAGGTACAGTTCTCTCGCCGTCTCCTTTACAGCCTGAAAACCTGGGGGTGGGAGCGCCCCTTTTGAGCCTCTTTCTCTGCTCTTTATGCGCCTGTACGCTATGTCTCTTATATGACCATTCCCTAGGCAGCATCTCTTCCCCCATCTCTCAAGGTCATTCCCACATATTATTACACTTCCTGTTCGGTTCTCACCCACACAGGTCTACCTACCTGCTCATGCTGAGCTTTCAAGATGGCAATCTCCTTCTCCACCTCACATATGCGGCTGGTTGCCTTAGCAACTTCAGCACGCTCCAGGTCACGCTCAGCCAGGAGCTGTTCGATGTGCTGCTGCTTCTCCTTTAATGCTTCCTGAAGGGCTGTCGTGCCAGAGATCTTCCGGGCATAGCGAGAAGAAGTCTCGGTCAGCTGAAGAGGGAACATTGGAAAACCACAATGGAGGAAAATTCAGTTAGCCTCTTCCTTCATGTCTTTAACATTGCCACAAAATTCAGCATCGAAATACAGCCTGAACATATAAATCCATTTAAGCTGGATAGGATGAGCTCTTTCCTGACTAATCTGTCCTCAAAACCAACTACTATCATCTCGGGCTTTGGATGCAGAACCGGGAAAGAGAGAAAAGAAAACGGTGCTGGTGCCAGTCAGGCCAAGAAGGCAGACTCAACAATTGAGTTGACACACACTGCACTATGTTAAAAGGTGCCTTCAATGGGTTTTTGCTTTAAATGTTACGTGATTCCAATCACTGTGGTTTGGAAATCATGATTTATGGCTTAGAGCTCTTTGTGACCTCATCCAATTATGATTTATTCCTTAAAACACAGTAAATAGAAAATGGCTCAATGCCATGTGTGAACCCAGCCACCCTTTCCTCTTTGATCATACTGCCAAGAACAATGGTTGTTGATGGAGGCCATCTTGGAGGAACTAACATGGCTGTAGGTCCCAGCTTGTCCATCTCTCTCTCAAAACTGTGTGTTTCTGAGAAAGCAAAAACAAAAACAAAACCCAATCATGGGCAGGCAGTGTTTTTCAATCTTGGCAATTTGTGTGGATTTAACTCCCCCAATTCCCCAGCCAGCATGCTCACTAGGGAATTCTGGGAGTTGAAGTCCATGCATCTCCAAATTGCTAAGGTTGAGAAACATTGCTCCAAGATATTCCATATATTTGGGCAACAGTCTTTGTATCAGTTCTCTCATATAACGGGAAGGGAATTGCAAGCTCAGTGATGCTATGACTGGAGCTTATACAATCACTGAAAAGACATTTTAGAAAAAGGAGGACAAATGACATCATATGCATCATGACATCATCCGCCACATCGGTTATGATTGCATAATTCATGGCACCTGCACAGTTACACCAGGATGCTTGCGACATCATCAAGGCTTGTTCTGAATCTTACCAGACCACTCCGGCTAGGCCTTCCCCCTACAGAGGAGGCCACGGAACTGACAGAGCTGATGGATGAGCTGCTGGGGCTGTGGGTCAAGGCTGAGACACCCATGGCCATCCTCTTACTTTTCTTCGCTTTGGCTGGGCTAGTGGACGGGAACCCAATCCGGATGACTTTATGGATAGGAGCAAAGAGGCCAAACTTTGGTGGGCACTGAAAATATCTGGAGATGAAAGAGGGAGTTGATTTTCAGCAATTTTCCAGCATAATAAAACATTTCCAGTTTCACATTCTCTTCTCTACTGTGTGCGTCAGTGAATTTAACATGTTTCACAGAGATCAGCCAAGCTGAGAAACATACAACCCTTTTTTGGATTGTGCGCCATGAGTTGGTGGACCAGGTCAAAGAAGCTTGATCTGATTAATTAAAATTAAAATTAAATCCAGCTAATGGAATGACTCCCTGTGCATTTAATGATTTTGTCTTCAGTCATATTAAAAAATTAAAAAGTGATTTTTGAACAATTGTAAATCCATTATCAAAGCCCAACTCAGCTTTATGGATAGATAAAATAAAACATAACCTCAGCATGTGGATTTATTTACTGTAGATGCTACTCTCTTTGCTGAATCTGTAGTCACCATTCCTTTGCCCTTAAAGTGTGACATTTGATGCAAAGATCACAAGGATCAGGGTTTCTGGATTATGTTCAGCTGATTTTACCCTTTCAAGAGATGGAGACTAATAATTTACAAATATAATGTACAGGTATTTCCAAAGGAAACCAAAAATATTTTAAAAATACCTGATAATCAAAACAATACAATGAACTTATTAAAATGCCCAATAAGGCATAACAATGAAAATACACACAGGTAATCAGTCCTTGACGTACGACCATAATTGAGCCCAAAATGCCCACTGCTAAGCAAGGCAGTTGTTAAGCGAGCTTTGCCCCATTTTATGACCTCTTCCCACAGTTGTTAAGCAAATCACGATAGTTATTAATTGAATAATGCGGTTGTTAAGCGAATCTGGATTACTCCATTGATTTTGCTTGTCAGAGACCAGCTGGGAAGGTTACAAATAGTGATCATGTGATCCAGGGACAGTGCAGTTGTCATATGCCAGGTGCCAAGCACCCGTATTTTGATCACGTGACCATAGGGATGCTGCAACGGTCGTGTGAAAAACAATCATAAGCCAATTTTTTCAGTGCCGTTGTAACTTCAAACAATCTCTAAATGAATAATTCGAGGACCACCTGTAGTATTAAAATAATAATGGCAACATAAAATTTATAAAAGCTATAATGTAGTGCTCGACTTTGTTCAGCGACTGTTTGACGTTATGGTGGCACTATGCAAAGGGAATTATGACTGGTGCCCAAAATTATGGCCATTGTAGCATCCTGGCAGCCATTTGATTAAAATTCAGGAGCTCAGCAGCTTGCCCATACTTATGACTGCAGGGGTACTTCAATTCTCCTTACCCAACTATCTCCCCCACATCTGGGGATGTTTGGCCACCCTGCACCAGCAGCATTCCTTGGTGACAGCAGTGGGGCTGGGACTGAAGTAGAGACCCGAGGACTTTAGCAGTCTCAGCCAGCTGTCATCTTCCTCAGGCCTCTACTTCATTCCAGTGCTGCCACTGCCACTGAGAAATACTCCCTCAATCCCAACATCGTGGCCAGCCACCACAGTGCAAAGGCCCCCATGGCCCGGTACTCCATAGGCCAGTGATGGCGAACCTTTTAGAGACTGAGTGCCCAAACTGCAACCCAAAACCCACTTATGCATCGTCGAGTGCCGGGTGGGTGTGGCCCATTGGCTGGGTATGGCCCATTGGCTGGGCGTGGCCAATTGGGTGGGCGTGGCCAATTGGGTGGGCGTGGCTGCGGTGGTAACGGCAGACAGGGTGGGACTAAAAAGTTCAACCAATCAATTCCAACTTTGCAAGATCTTTTTTTTTTCCGCAAGAAGTTGAAAGTGACTGATTGAACCTTTTTTTTTTTTTTTGCACACGGCGGCGGAGGCCTAAAGCGAAAAGGTTTTATAAAACCCAGCTGAAGGCCTAGGACTGGGGCGACAGGACGCGTGCCCACAGAGAGGGCTCTGAGTGCCGCCTCTGGCACCCGTGCCATAGGTTCACCACCACTGCCATAAGCCCTGCCAGGCCCAGCTGCCGTTTGGCATCTCCCTCCCACTGCTGATGAGGTGTGCCCAGCCTCACTATGTGAAGCAGCTGCTGGCCATACTAGGCCTTCTTCCCAAGCCACACACACCATTCTTCAAGTCGCACGCGCCCATTCTCGTGAGACCTGGGAAAGATGGCTTCATGTGGCCAACAGCTGCCTCGCAAAGGGCCAGGATGGGCATAACTCATCAGCAGTGGAGGCAAGGCGACGGTGAAAGTCAGCAGGGGGGTGTGGATGGCAAGGGTGACTGAGAATGGGACTCCACTGGGGCACTTCCTGAAACTCTGTAGCTTTGTGCCTCACTGCTGGAGCTTCCCAGGGTACAGCGGCTGTGCACTGTACTCTTGAAGCTTCCTGGGACAAAGCAGCATTTGCACCACACTGTTGGACCTTCCTGGAGCATGGCAGTTTTGCACCACTCTGCTGGACAGGATTGGGATGGCTGAAGTTTCCAGGGATGGCTGTGGCTTCCCACTGCCGCTCAGAGGGTTTTTGCAGCCCCAAAGCACTAAGAAATCCTTCAGCCGCGACGTGACAAGCAGTCCCAGAGCTGTGTGGTTTGGGGGCTGCTTTCCACCCCTCAAAACAGGGTGCAGGTCAGCCAAATGGGTAGAGGTGGAGTGAATAGGGAGTTGTGAGGAGTTGAAGGGGAGGCAGTCCCTTACCTGGGAAGAACTAAGGCTCGGGGCTGAGACGGATCAAGGCCAGATTGGCTTGGATGGGGTGGAATTTGGTTAATAATGGCATTCTGACAACGATGGCAACAGAGAAGGCCAGATTGCTACCGTTAAGCAATGCAATCTCGTGACATTGCGCTTTGTGGCCACATCACTTAGCAACAGAAATTCCAACTGCAATTGTGGTTGTAAGTCAAGGACCAGCTGCATTAATAAACAACAAAGCTACTGTATGATAATATAAGCCTATTTAATTTAGCCCTTGCACCCTCTCTTTCTCTCTCTGTCTCTCCCCCCCCCCTTATTCTTACCACCAATATATTAGCCAGTCTTTCAAAATCTGGTGTTTTCTAATAATGGGATTTTTTCATTCCACTTATCCTCAATGGCCAGTCTAGGAATGATGGGAACTGTAGTCACCCAGCACCTCCAGAGAGCCTTAAGTTTAGGAAAGTTATAGAAGATGAAGATTTGGAAAACCAAAGATTTTTAAAAGGAGAAAAGCTGCTCTCGCATTTCCAATGGCTAGAAGGCAAAACAATTGCAGCTTTTCCACACAAAAAAGAGAATGAAAATCAAGGCAAGCCGCAGAAAAGTGTCTCTGTGTGTGTGCGGGTGAGGGGGGGGAATGGCCAATAATATGATGTGGCAGCAAGTAGTGAAAAAGCAAGGGAAGGTTTTTATAGTCATGCCAAGTCATTTGCCCAGATGTGAGCAGCTGTTCCAGAACATTTGCTTCCAATTTGTGGACACCCACAAGCACACACAGAGAGCTGGCAGCTGTTCCAAGCTGTCTTGCCTACATAAAGGAGGAATTGCTCAAGCATTAACATAGAAAGCTGAAGGAAAACTCTTCTATGCTGGGGAGAAGAGGCCAGCTGCAAACAGCGGCTTCCACCTGCCTTTTCCAAATGAATACAAAAACACTTGTTTGGATGCTTTCAACGAGATGTCAAGAGAAGGTAAGAGTTCCAGTGCCAAGTCGTTCCTTGGTCTTCCATACCACATAATGAGAGCGCAATCAACAGACCAGCCTCCTCTAATCTGGTGTTCTCCAGATGTTTGGGGGCTCCAGCTCCCAGAGTTCATAAGCATAACCTCCTGGTTATCACAGACCTTAATTTGCAATCTGACTCAGTCTGCAAATCTAATCCTGCTGCCTTTGAAAGGCTGAAGACAGTTATCAGTATAAGAGAAAACCAACAAGAAACTGACTGATGCATCCATGCAGGGCTGAGTCACTGACAAAGTGTATCTATCTGATGAGTGTCCTCCGATCGTGTGGGTGTATCGTGGTGACAACAGTAGATAGCAACTGTGTAGTGCTGAGTGCCAAGAAACCTAGATACCACTTTGGTTTTCCACTGTGGCTAGAGCACCCATTACCTCAGGGCTTTGTGTGAAATAAAAACGAAAGAAATATAGATATACAGGCAGTCTTCATCTTACAACCATTCATTTAGTGATTGTTACAACGGCACTGAAAAAAGAACTTATGACTGGTTTTCACACCTACAACCACTGGAGCATCCCCAGGGTCATGTGATCAAAATTCAAATTCTTGGCTACTGGCATGTACTTATGACAGTTGCAGTGTCCCGAGGTCACGTGATCACCATTTCTAACCTTCCCAGTCAATGAGGAATCCAGATTTGCTTAACAAACGACCGCGTGATTCAACACCTGGGGGACATGAAAGGAGCCACCTTGAAGACTGCAGTATTTTGAGCAATCAGGTGTCCCCTGAGCAACGGTGTTGTCACTGGCAAATCCTTTCAACCCAGAAGGGTTCTGACACAATTACGGACAGACTTAACATCTGCAGTGATTTGCTTAACAAATGTGGCAGAAAAGGTCTTAAAATGGGGCAAGCCTCACTTGCCTTACTTAACAACAGAAATGTTGGGCTCAAAAATTAGTATTAGCACTAGTGCTAAAACTAGGGGAACTGCTTTTTTTTTTTTTTTTTTTACCCAAAACTGAACTGGGGATCTATCAATTTATTTCAGGCACTCCATGGTTCATGAAAATCAAAGGTTAGAAGACTTTGGTTGTTCCATGTTTCAGACTAAACAAAACAAGGCAAAGATGGTGTATTTCATTCCCTCTCAACCATCTTCTAAGGCAGTTGTCAGCATCCTTAGCTTCCTTCCCTCTAGCATATTTTGCTTTGGTTGTAGACCACCCAAGAACACTTACTGCAATGCATGCAATCTTTTGTACTATTTAATAATAATAATAATAATAATAAAGTTGGAAGGGACCTTGGAGGTCATCTAGTCCAACCCCCTGCTCAGGCAGGAAACCCTATACCATTTCAGAGAAATGGCTGTCCAGTCTCTTCTTAAAAACTTCCAGTGTTGGAGCATTCACCGCTTCTGGAGGCAGGTTGTTCCACTGGTTAATTGTTCTAACTGTCAGGAAGTTTCTCCTTAGTTCTAGGTTGCTTCTCTCCTTGATTATTTTCCATCTGTTGCTTCTTGTCCTGCCCTCAGGCGCTTTGGAGAATAGCTCGACTCCCTCTTCTTTGTGGCAGCCCCTGAGATATTGGAACACTGCTATCATGTCCCCCCTCGTCCTTCTCTTCATTAAACTAGACATACCCAATTCCAGCAACCGTTCCTTATATGTTTTAACCTCCAGTCCCCTAATCATCTTTGTTGTTCTTCTCTGTACTCTTTCTAGAGTCTCAAGAAGAACATTTCAAACCTCAATTATTTCAAATTGTGGGAAGGCAGAACACGTGTCAGCATCCCCAAGAGATCTCCCAGGATGCTGCAGCTCCAACACCTGCTCAAAGATGCTGCACACTAAATTGGTGGCAGGCATTCATCCATGCTCAGAAAGTAGAACTAAGGAGAAACTTCCTGACAGTAAGAACAATTAACCAGTGGAACAACCTGCCTCCAGAAGCGGTGAATGCTCCAACACTGGAAGTTTTTAAGAAGAGACTGGACAGCCATTTGTCCGAAATGGTACTAAAGAGTTTCCTGCCTGAGCAGGGGGCTGGACTAGATGACCTCCAAGGTCCCTTCCAACTTTATTATTATTATTATTATTTTGTTGTTGTTGTTGTTATTATTATTATTATTATTATTATTATTATTATTATTATTATTATTATTATCATGGGGAGGAAAATTAAGCCTGACAGGAAGACAGTGAGGGCATTTGGCCCGTCAGACCTTGAGAACAGATGGGAGTGGAGATGGAGAGATATAACAAGATATCTCCATTGGCTCTAAAGAAAGCAGGCATCTTCTGACCCTCAGAGTTACGGAGATAAAATAATGGGTTAACTTTTAGAAGGAAGTCTGGAAGAAAGTTAGAAGAAACCTTGACCCAACAACCAGAAAGTGATTTTTCAGTGCAGTTCATTCCCCCAAGAGAAGTAGGGGTCTTATCTGTGGTTGATTTCAAGCCAAGGCTGGACAGACATTTGCCAGAGATGTTTTAATTTGGATTCTTGCACCGAGCAGAAGCCTGGGCTCGGTGGCCTGAATTATTCCAAAGGCGTCTAGAAATACCTTGTTCCAGCGACAGCTCCGTCGTTCTTTCCCAGAGGTTCGTCCAACTCCACACCACACCATTCCCCTTTGGCGAAATCCGTCTCCCCTACGTAGCGCACCACACCGGTTTTTGTTCCACCAACCTGTTAAATCATTTGACGGAAAGAATTTTTTTTTTTTTTGAAATATATACAATATAATTAAAAACAAGATTAAACAAGCAAGATTAAAAACAATCATTTTTCAATTCCAAAATGCAATGTGAGGCCAAGATGAATACAGCTGCTAGTCCTTGACTCATGACCATTCATTCAGCAACTATTCAGTTACAAAAGCCGTGAAAAGTGACTTGTGACTGGTCCTCGCACTTATGACCATCACAGCATCCCCCATGGTCATGTGACCAAAATTTGGACGTTTGTCAACTAGCATGTATTGACTATGGTTGCAGCATCTCAGGGTGACGTGATCGCCATTTGCAACCTTCCCAGCTGGTTTCTGACAAAGCAAAGTCAAAGGGGGAAGCCAGATTCGCCTAATAACGCATGATTCATCTGCAGTCATTTACTTAACAACTGTGGCAAAAAGGTCATAAAATCAGGCACAATTCACTTAACAACATTTGCTTAGCAATGGAAATTCTGGTTCCAAATTGTGGACGTAAGTCATGGACTACCCTGTAATAATAGCATTTGCCAAAAAGTAAAAGAAAGCCAAATAAAATTGTTGAAGGGTGCAAGCTTCCAAGTGATGCAGAAATGCTTATCAGAGAACAAAGAGAGGAAATTGTATTAAAAATCTGTATGAAAGCAATATTTTTACTAGTCAAACTGAATGTCCACAAAAAATATGCAGTCTTTCAAGTGTCCAACAACTCTTCATCAGGCAATTATACTCAGTTATCTGGAGAAAGCAAACACTTCAATATTATATCACACGACTCCTGAGAACATAGGAATAACTCTGTTGGACCAGCCCAGAGCCCATCTTAGGCCAGCACTTTGTTTCTGACAGTGGGTAACCAGATATCTCTGAGGTGCCCAAGCATTTCCCTTCCTCCCACTAGGCTTGCTGTGAGGTAACTGTGAGTCTTCAACATTGATAGACTTCTTCTCCATTAACAATGGAATGGAATGGAATGGAATGGAATGGAATGGAATAGAATAGAATAGAATAGAATAGAATAGAATAGAATAGAATAGAATAGAATAGAATAGAATAGAATAGAATAGAATAGAATAGAATAGAATTCTTTATTGGCCAAGTGTGATTGAACACACAAGGAATTTGTTTTCAATGTATAAGCTCTCAGTATACAACAAGCAAAGAGATAAAACATAAATCATAAGATATAACCATAAATCCATTTCCTTTTTAAGGTCATTCAGATTTGTTGTTGTTGTTAGTTGCGAAGTCGTGTCCGACCCATCGCGACCCCATGGACAACGTTCCTCCAGGCCTTCCTGTCCTCTACCATCTTCTGGAGTCCATTTAAGCTCACGCCTACTGCTTCAGTGACTCCATCCAGCCACCTCATTCTCTGTCGTCCCCTTCTTCTATTGCCCTCAATCTTTCCCAGCATTAGGCTCTTCATTCAGATTGGTGGCCATCATATCTTGGAACACTGAACATCTCAATTCCCTTCCTTTTCAGTTTTACCATCCACTCAGTTAAATAACTAGTACCTGCAGTTTTCTTTGCTCCATTTTTATGTCCTAGTTTGATATGCAAATCAAGCCTATTTGCTTAGTTTATTGTTCGTGTAAATCAAGAAAAATGGTAACCAGATTTAGCGTGTAGTGCAAACAGAGTCAATGCTAGTATCTGATCTCTCCTTCCATTTACATTTTACCATCTAAAGCAGAATATAAATTAGGATAAGGACCTATCCGTTCTATGCAGTGTTGTTCCCACTCCTGACACTGAAGGAAATAGAATCATGGAGTTAGAAGAGATTTCAATGATCATCTAATCCAATATTCCACGACCTCAGCAACTTTTAAGATGTGTAGACTCCAACTCCAACATATGAAAATTTTGAGGGTCAGCTTATCTGTGAATGGTGCATTTTTCATGGTACAGATAGTCCTTGACTTACAACCATTCCTTTAGTGACTGTTTAAAGTTACAACAGCACTGAATAAAGTGATTTATGTCCATTTCCCACACTTATAACCATTGCAGCATCCCTGTGATCACGTTATCAAAATTCAGATGCTTGGAAACTGGTTCCTATTTTATGACGGTTGCAGTGTCCCAAGATCATGTGAACACCTTTTGGAACCTTCTTACAAGCAAAGTCGATGGGGAAGCCAGATTCACTTAACAACCATGTTACTAACTTAACAACTGCAGTGATTCACTTAACAACTGTGACAAGAAAAGTAATAAAATAGGGCAAAATTCACTTAACAACTGTTTTGCTTAGCAACAGAAATGTTGGGCTCAGTTGTGGTCTTAAGTCAAGGACTACCAGTATTTTGGTTAAAAATTCAAGAGTCGGCTTATCTGTGGATAGGTTAATCCTTGAGTATATATAATAATGAAAAGGTTTCTGCTTCTGAATTTCACTAACAGCAGGGAATCTCGAGGAATTCAGATGTACCTCAAGATAATTACTTAAAATACTAGTGTATGTATCTGAGGATAAGCCTATCCGTTGGTAAGCGGAACCCAGTCTTTTTGGTACACTTCAGCACCTAAAATTCTTGGCTTATCCATGAATATACACAGTATTATTATTTTGGGGAGTGGTGTCTACAGCAGTCAGAACCATGATATAGAGAGTATCAGGTCTTAATAGCTGACTCAGCTGATAGCAAAATTCTCCCAGAATTGACTTTAACTAGATTTATGGAAATGGAATTGGATAAGGTTGCAGAAATTCTAGCCAACGGATGACTTTCACTTTGGTATCCAATTTATCAAGCATCCCAGAATTAGATTAAAAATTTCAATATTTCATTAACTGAAGTAACTCTATATATTATATTGTCCTGAAAATTGCAGATTGTTCTTAAAAGTCCATTTAATATATGAATAACATTGCA